>SKCR01029740.1:0-625438 GCA_019454045.1 Zanthoxylum bungeanum
TCTCAATCATCAAGCCAATACACATGAACGAGATTTTTCCCTAAATATAATCCTGCTATGTTCTTCACATCACATGGTGGCCCCTTCCATATGAATATGTTACTGTTCACAGCCAGGTTTCTTTCCAGGGATGCTACATCGCCACGGCGTAAGACAATGATGGAGGGCTGGCTAGTACGCAAATTGACCTCCAAGGAGTCATAACCTTCTTGCATTCTGCACAATCACCCAACTCAGTCAAATCAACACCAAACATAACAAATGAGACGTGATTTTACCCAATATAATCCAGCCATGTTTCTTCGTAACTCGTACGCTACTGCTCACGGCTTGGCTGATAAAGGACTGCTACAATCGCCCAAGTGAGGCTGGTATTGCGGAAGTACAGGCTTTTGCGATGCTCAAGACACTAAACCGGAAAGTGTTGATGACGCGATTTGCCTCTCCTACTAACCAACTCCAAAGATTTCTTCACTAGCTCAAAGCAAAGTGCTACTGTTCAAAGGAGAGCTTCGGAAAGAGGTGCTACAGCTGCCAATCTTCCCTTCCAGACAGAAAACTTAAGCATCAGACCCCTACTTTCCCCACTGAGCCGGTGATGGTGCATGATACAGATTCCAAATTCGCCTAGCAAGGGAGTGTTTTGCCTAAATTGCTTTCATGAAAGGGGAGCAAAATCCAAAATCCCTCCTGGTTCAGACAAATGAAGCAAAAAAAACCCCTGGAATCGAAATTGGTCATCAAGTGACAAACAAAGTATTTCCATTGAGTTAACCCAGTGAAGGATCAAACCCAGAAAATTTCATTGAAACAATAAGAAGATATTGATGAACAACCACAGGTCAAACGCCCCGACTCAATTATCAAATTCGTTCAACTCAAACTCGAAAATCAAGCATTAACTGACCGAATAGTCCATCCATCAAGCAAAATTCACCAAAGAGAAGAGGATTGAGATTGAAGCAGCCGGCAGAGGGAACCCACCGCAAGCTGTCTTAATTCAATTCAATCTTCCAGATAGCAACCCAAAGCAGGCCCAAAGCAGGCAGCAAAACCAGCCCATTGATTGCAAGCCCAAGGACTGGTGAGTTCCAACGAGCCCAAACAGGCCCACAAACAAAATAGTTCACTGATTTCAATCCAAGAAAGGATAAAATCCAGGAACTGATGATCACCACATGCAATTAGAAATCCAAATAATCAAACAGCCTATCACGTGAATTTTTAAAAAAAACCACGTGACACCTATCTGATTATGAGCGGCCAAACAGGCCCACGTTCGGCCCAACTTCCAGCCAATGAAGACCGAAGCTCAGCCCAATTTCCAGCCCATGGAAATCAAATCAACAGGCCGCAAACAAATATTTTCACTGAGTTAACTCAGAACAAGATCAAACCCAGGAATTACGAAGAACCTGATGAAGATTGTGAAGAACACACCAGATCAAATTCCCCAAATCCTGAAATTGATCACCAAAACCCTCCAAATTTGTTTATCGAAACCAAATCTGGTTACGATGAAACCCCAAGGAAATTCATTTCAATCGCAAAGATCAATTTGCTCATCAAACAGTACCACCAATCTGGAAAGAACTGGTCAGCGAGGAGCAAAACAGCACTGAATCCGGCCATAAATGCGTCCAAGTTCATGCACGTGACAGTTTGCCTCACGTGACAAACAGAAAATTTCCAAGATTTCACCAAACAAAAAGATCAAACCGTGAAATTCTGAAGAACAGCATGAAGATGGGTGATGGTCAAAGCAAGTCAACGCAGCCCAAACTCAAATTCTGATATTCAAAAACCACGAAAATCAGTCAAAAACTGACAACATCATTGATCACGCCAATCCACCATGAGCTCGATAAGAAGCAGGATGAATTATAGCAATCGGTGAGGGGGAGCTCGTCAACCTTCCTCTCTCCCTCCTCAATCTTCAACTCAATTCCCCAAATTTCGAAAGAAATTGCGAAATCACAGATGAAAACCGGTGAAAATATACTTCAAAAAGGAAATTGATTGCAACTCTAGCACACTTTGTTGACTCGGCAGTCCGAGGATCACACAACAATGGTGAGAGTGCTAAAAAATTCCAAGAAGGAGTTGAGAGAATTCTGAAGAGAGAGAAAATTTAGAGAGAGGAAAAAATTGATCAAATGAGCCCCTTAAACACCCTAAACCCTTAAACCCTAACCCTAAACCCTAAAACCCTATAAAACCCTAAACCCTAAACCCTAAACCCTAAACCCTAAACCCTAAACCCTAAAACCTAAACCCTAAACCCTAAAACCCTAAACCCTAAACCCTAAAACCCTAAACCCTAAACTTTTTTTGGAAAAAATACATGTATATTCCAAAAGATGTGATATGTACAAAGTACAAGGGGCATCCCCCAGGAAAGTGCCGAGGCACAAAGAAAGGAACAAAATCCAATACAAGCCCAATATGGCCCAAAAGAAAAAAGAAAAGAGCAACTATGCCCAAAGAATAGACAAACAAAGAAAAAGCTTTCCCAAAGAAAGCCCATCAAACGGGACAACACTGTCCAAACCCAAAACGCACACAAACAGCGTGGGCCCAAACAGAGAACAAAGCCAAAAAGCCATAAGCGAGAGCAAACGGATCCAGCAACACCCAGACGCGCGGCTTGAAACAGCCCAAGACGCGCCAAGAGCAAATCAGATAAAGGAAGTCCCACATCGATTATTTACAAGGAGCACCCTAAACCCTAAACCCTAAACCCTAAACCCTAAACCCTAAACCCTAAACCCTAAATCCTAAACCCTAAACCCTAAAAACCCTAAAAACCCTAAAAACCCTAAACCCTAAACCCTAACACCCTAAAAACCCTAAACCCTAAACCCTAAACCCTAAACCCTAAACCCTAAACCCTAAACCCTAAAAACCCTAAAAACCCTAAACCCTAAACCCTAAACCCAAACCCTAAAAACCCTAAACCCTAAACCCTAAACCCTAAACCCTAAACCCTAAACCCTAAACCCTAAACCCTAAACCCTAAAACCCTAAACCCTAAACCCTAAACCCTAAACCCTAAACCCTAAACCCTAAACCCTAAACCCTAAAACCCTAAACCCTAAACCCTAAACCCTAAACCCTAAACCTAAACCCTAAAACCCTAAAACCCTAAACCCTAAAACCCTACCCTAAACCCTAAACCCTAAACCCTAAACACCCTAAACCCTAAACACCCTAAAAACCCTAAACCCTAAACACCCTAAAAACCCTAAACCCTAAACCCTAAACCCTAAACCCTAAAAACCCTAAACCCTAAACCCTAAACCCTAAACTTTTTTTTTTTTTTTTGGAAAAATTACTCGTATATTCCAAAAGATGTGATATGTACAAAAGTACAAGGGGCATCCCCCAGGAAAGTGCAAAAGCACAAAGAATTAGCCAAAACCCAATACAAGCCCAATATGGCCCAAAGCAGGAAAAAACAGTACAAAAAAAGTCCACAGCAGCAAGGACAAAAACAACAACTAAGGCCAATTCAGACCAAACAAGTCCGCAAAAAGGACAGCTAAAACAAAACGTTTTTCCAGAGCCGAGGAATGGAGAGCTACAGACCCAGAATAAGAGCCAAGCCGAAACCAGAACAGCCCAAAAGCGAAAGCCCAAAGCTTCAACTAACGCCAATAAACGCAGCTTGAAAGCAGCCCAATACGCGCCAAACTGGACCAGGTACAAGATGGGAAAATCCCACATCGATTAAAACAAAGAGAAGGCTACCCGGATGGAGAAACAGAAGCAGCCCCATACATTAGACTAGTTCTGAACAAAAACCACCAAAATACCATCAATGCACCCGGCATTAAACAGACTACAACACACCATCTTGCAAAACAGCTCAAAAGCCACTCCCACAGCCTATGAACTTAGCCAGATGAGGGACCATTATGCCCCCAGCTCGCCAAAGAGAAGCCCTCAGGAGCATCATATCAGACCCCAAGCATTCTGGATTGTAGCAGGAAAATTATTTTGATCATTCAAATAAGCCAATCTACTACGAACAACCATGCAGATTTCATTAACTACATGATCCTCAGACACTGCACATTTGTCATAAACTCTTCTGTTCCTTTCATACCATATAAAGTATACAGTGGAGGCTAGGGCAATTTTTGCTGCCATAGAAAGTAGGTCCTTTTTTCTTCTCAAATTGCCTACAGCCCATTGAAGAAGAGAAGTCCAGTCTAGCTTTGGCCATCTAACGTGAGTTTTTGAAGCAATAGAGCTCCAGACTGTTTGAGTATAGCCACAATCAAAAAATAAATGATTGTGAGTCTCCGGATTAGAGGAACAGAAAACACAATTGGCATCCTGCAAGATTCCAAATTTGACAAGTCTGTCCATGGTGTGCAGTCTCCCTAAGGAAGCCAACCACATTATAATCGAATGCCTGGGAATGTGACCTGAGAACCAAAGAAGGTGATGGATGGTACTAGTGTCCCTCCTACATCTGAGAAGATTCCAAGCACTAGCAATTGTGATTTACCATTACTACTCCCCTTCCAAATATAACAGTCCTGCTCATCAGTAGATGGTAAAAAGGAGATAGAGTCCCATATTTCTTGGAGGGCAGGGAAACTAGCAGGGAATTGCCATTGCCCCTCTTTTATAATATCTGACTTTAGCATCTGGCCCTAGACCCGTATCCTTCAAACTTCTAAAGCTGAAGTTCGCAAATTGGGCCCATAGGGAGCCAATAATCTCTCCATAAGAATGCATCAAGACCATTTCCAATGCAGATTTGGAATTTCCCTTTGCACCAATCTCTACTTCGAAGGATTTTCTTCCACATCCAAGAAGCATTTGAAGTTGGATAAAAATTGGGGTGCAACACGAGGACTTCCCAAGAGGTCACCCATCTTAATACTGCTCTCGCCCAAGCACACTTAACTGCGGAGTTCTGATGGGATCCGGTGCATTAATGCTGGTATGGTCGCACCCCCCTAAACCCTAAACCCTAAACCCTAAACCCTAAACCCTAAACCCTAAACCCTAAACACCCTAAAAACCCTAAACCCTAAACCCTAAACCACCCTAAACCCTAAAAACCCTAAATCCTTAAAAACCCTAAACCCTAAACCCTAATCCTAAACCCTAAACCCCGAACCTCGAACCCCGAACCCTAACCCTAAACCCCGAACACTAAAACCCTAACCCTCAACCCCAAACCCCGAACCCTAAACCCTGAACCCTAAACCCTGAACCCTGAAAACCCTCACCCCTGAACCCTGAAAACCCTGAAAACCCTGAACCCTGAAAACCCTGAACCCTGGACCCTAAACCCTGAACTGAACCCATAAACCCTTCCTGAACCCTGAACTATTCGTGAACCCTGAACCGTAAACCTTGAACCCCGAAACTCGAATCCTAAACCCTAACCCATAATCTTAAACCCTAAAAAATCCTAGACCCTAAACCGTAAAAAACCCTAAAGAAGGCATATAGACGGCACAAAACACCATAACTACAACAAGCGAAAAGCGTAAAGCGTAAAAATTACAATAATGGGCCAAGTCACTAACGACAACTTCAGCCGACACTAGCTCAAGCCCAATTGCCAGATTACAACCTTGCATAAGCCTCAGCCTTGCACTTGGCACTACATGACAGCCCACAAGATTGCCTGTCCAGCAACAAAGTGACCATTCCTTCTATTCATTGGCCCAAACAAAATGGGCCGAATTACCATAGCAGTCCACGCCAAGATGCAAAGCAGGCCACGGTTCAAGCCTCAGCTTATTTCCAAAACCAGCCCACACGCTTTGGCACATGAACCAAACATCGGCCCAGCCAAAAGCGTCAAACCCATGGACTAGAAATAGCAAGAGACGCCAAAATCCAAACCCATGTGCTTAACGCCTTAGGGCTTTGGGCTTGAATTCATCAATCACATGCACGTCAAAGACAGTCCATGTGCAACTTTGGGCTATAGCCCATCTCATAAGCTCCAATCCAAGATGATCAATTCAACAGCCCAAAAACCATAATAGTTCTCGGCCACCTATGAAAGATGCAGAAACAAATCACAAAAGTTGGGGACATGAGTCCCAGCCCAGACCCAGACCCAGACACGAGCAAACCCGATAATCCGTCCAGCCCATGCAGCCAGTCATTTCCGTCCAATTCGCAAGAAAACAAACCAGACCAAGAGCCCAGCCCACAGAGCTAATTTCGCATAATCAGGCCCGATTAAAAAACAACACACATAACAATTTCATCCATCTGAAAACAAGCCCACAAGAAAGGCCCATTTCATGACCGATGCCCACTTCACAAAACCGATTCAAGTGTGAAACGATCAGAGCAATTCAAACAAGCACGAAATTGAAGTAATCAGGCCTAATTACTCAGGCTCAAACCACAAACAACAGTATCTCAGCCCAATTGCAAACAACCAGAAAAGCATCACGCACGTGAGAAAGACACACGTGACGAACCTAAAATTCACTAAAGATTTGCTTTTTACCAAGCCCAACCAACAGGCCCAAAGCCTCAAAATTTGGCCCAAAGCGCCAATCAACAAAAAAATGGAGATCACTTACGTGAACTAAGTTGAAAGTTAGATCAAGCCCAAGCCCTAATAGATTGGCCCAAGACACTTGACCCACTTACATGCATGCCACCTCCCTTTTGCAAAAAAACGTGACACAAGTCCGAAAATTGGTCCTGCCAGCAATAGAATCCTTCAAAACGTGAGATTAGGCCCAAAACGCAAATCCAGGCCCACTCGCTAAGAATCCATTAAGCCCAATTCAAGCTCAGCCCTGTCTCATAAACCCTAAATCCTAAACCTTTTTTTTTTGGAAAAGTTAAGTGATATATTCCAAGTTGTAAATAAGTACAAAAGTCAAGTGGCATCCCCCATATTATGACATAAGCCTACAATTGACAGTGTCCAAATTAAGATAAATAACAAAACTCAAATGGCAATTGATGGCTCGCAGGCCACAAATATAAAATATAAAGGACACGCATGCCCAATATGAGAAGAATCCCAAAGGGCATGCAAAGATAATAATATGAAGCCCACGTACGTAATAAAAAAACATGCATGCATGCTTGAGTTAACCCATGTACCATAGCCCCATGCATGCTCTAAGAGTTGGGTCCACAATTAGCATGAAAGCCCACGTGAACCCCAAGCCTCCAAAGCAGCCGGAAAGCACAAAACAGCCCTTGCATAAGTACTTCAAATGATAGAACCCCTGTTCAAAAGCCCATGCGCGCTTAAACCAAAAGGCCCACGAAAACATATTCATGTGTGCGTGCTTGAATTAACCAAAGCCCACACGTGAGAAAGCCCAAATGCTTGCCGCCACAAACAAAAAGCTGAGACACATGCTGCCCAAAGATCACATGCGCATGCCAAAAGCTGGAAGCACACGCAAGCCAATTCACGTGGTAGAGAGATCCCACATGACATACCAACTGGCATGAACTTCCGTGGATAAAATTTTCTATGCAACAGTGGTACCACGTCATCCATGCAACAAGCCAATCATCTACTGCCACGAGTGCTAAAAAATAGAAAAACAACTAAAAAATAGGTGAATAAATTCTACATGTCATTTTTTAATTCGCTTGTGGTACCACGTCATCCATACCACTGTTGCACCAAAGAATCTCTTAGTTTCGTGACCCCACCACTACCACGTTCTCCATGCAATTGACGTGTCTCAAGCCGAAATCACGTGAATGAATAAGAGCCATCCACACACGCAAGTCAAACGTCCAGCTAGCAATAGAATAATGCAAGAAAAATCAACGGGGAATAAGTTTTCACACGCGCGAGATGCACAAAACCGAGAAAGCAGGTCCATCATGGGGCAGTTGCTGGCCCGTGAACTGACAACCCATAAGCTTCTGACAAACGCAGAAAAGCTCCTCCCATACCCCAGAGCAAAACTTTGCAGAAATCACGTGAAACCATCCTAAGGCAGCCCAGCTTGCCACGCTCGTAGTTGAGACCTATGGGCTTTTAAGGCCCGTTATGAGAAGAGACCTATCACAAATGGCTCCCCTAACTTTAAACCCTAAATCTTAAATCATAATCTCTAATCCCCTAACCCCTAACCCCTACACCCGAAACCATAAAAACTAAACCTTAAACCCTACACCTTTTTTTTGGAAAAGTTAAGAGTTGTATTCCAAATTGCAAAATAAATTACAAAAGCTAAGGGGCATACCCCAGATTATCCATAAACCCTACACCATAAACCTCTAACCCTAAATCTCTAACCCATAACCCCTAACCCTAAATCTCTAACCCGTAAAAGTCTCGCTTAAAATGTCCCGCAAAGAGTTGTAAGAAGGGTAGCAGATCCTTTTAATATGGATAAAACTCTCATTTTCTTTAAGAAACTTGTCTATTTTTGCTTGTTTAATAAATAAATGCGAAAGTTATTTTCGATATTCTTGGGATGTGCTCGATGCGAATGGGTGATCGGTAACTGGGAATGACACCAAGCCCGCAGCACGCACTCTCGGGTGTCATTATCAAACATCTGGTGAAAGTGTTTCGACCTGGTTCCCTTCAGCGTCCTGCACGCATCCGGATCGGCGCATACGTAGCCTGGTTAACCAGGACATTGAATTGTAAGGTTCAGAATTGTGTTTTAGGGGCCTCGGGCAGGACGCTGTCTCGGAGCACCCGAATTGTTGTTTTTTACTTCTTGAATTTTTACATGGGGTATGTGCAAAGTCACCTCCATTTTCTGATAACTTTACTTGGATCCAATCTTTGTTTTTTGCTGGTCTGGCAAGGGGACGCCCGAGCCAGGATCCACAGAGCTTCTAATGTTGGAAATCTTCCCTCGTGTAAGTCTCAAGCATTCCACCAGTTCGGGGCTGAATTCGTTCCGCCAAATCTGTTATGTTCCACCAGTTCGGGGCTGGATTCGTTCCGCCAAATCTGTATTATTCCACCAGTTCGGGACTGGATTCGTTCCGCCGAATCTGTATTATTCCACCAGTTCGGGACTGGATTCTTTCCGCTGAATCTGTTATGTTCCACTAGTTCGGGGTTGTATTCGTTCCGCCGAATCTGTTATGTTCCACCAGTTCGGGGCTGGATTCGTTCCGCCGAATCTATTATGTTCCGTCAGATCGGGGGTGGACATGTTCCGCCGATGCTTTATTTCATTAGCTCGGGGTTGGGGTGAATCTCACCGAGTCCCTCTCTTTGGTCTGGGCGGTTGATTTAAAATTTTTGTTGGTCTGGGGAAGGTCTTTGATGAGGGCGGGAACGTCGGCATAAGAGGAGAGATAGTACCAACCGTGATGAGATTTCAGGTTGGCCTTTAGCTGGTATAGCCTTTTCAACTCCTCAAACGTCAGTTCTCCGAGGCCCGCTCGATGCTAGATCAAATGCAAGCTGGCCAGAATTCTCCAGCTGTTCAAGTTTAGTTCGCAATGGGAGATCTTCATCCTGGCCAACATCCAAGCGAAGTATGGTTGTATGGGCAGCCGCTGACCGCACTCAAAGAATGAAAGAAGAAGGGCGACTGAGCCTTCGTCAGGCTGGCTAGCACAGTCACATGAGCCAGGCACATCGAAAGCTATGTCGATTGGGATCTCGTACTGCTGGCGAAGCACACATAAAGCTTCTTCAGTAATAGTGGAAGGCTGATTCATGTCCAAATCCGAGCTGCATAGCTCTCCAGGCTCAGGGTCTTTCCGGGGGACTCTTTGGTGATAGGAGTCGTTTTTATCTCAGAGATGGTAGAAGTAGTATCCAAGTCCTCTACGCTGGGTGCCCCCGAGCTTGATGAGTTTTCTGCAGTGCGAGGAGGCTGGCTTTCTTTGGGTTTGGCTAAAGAGGATACAACGTCAGACATGCCTAACAGTCACCGTGAGGTGCAAGGTCAGTCAGTGGTCAGCTCAAAGTATCACAGGCTCAATAATTATTCTAGCTACCGATGATGTGGGCCTACAATATTTAAGTGCCCTAGCAATAGCCACAAACAACAAGTCTCTCCCTAAACACATACAACCAAACACGAAAAACCAGAAACCCGAAACACATGCATTATACCTCAGCACCCCTCCTACAACTCGAGAACACGAGTACAACAAATCCCACACCAAATCAGAAATAAGAATCACGGCACAGAATGATGAGACGAGCATTCCAAAAGAATGATAAGAACAGTCAACATCAAGAAGAAAACCAGGAAGCACCAAACAACAATAGTCAAAAAAACCACAAGTAAAGAAAGAAGGGCGGACGAAAACTTACTTGGTTTGGGAAGAAGAATCGGTGGTTGATCTAGACTGTCGGAAGTCTGCTGGTCTCACGAGCAAGGTAGTTTTTGTAGTTAGAGAGTTGTGGGTTTCGTAAAGGGAAAATAAGGAGCTTTGCTTTGCTCTTTTATAATCGGCACGATGTGTTTATGGCCGTTGGATCGAGATAATTTTCGGATGTGCGCCGCGTGTCGTCTTGGGCTCCGTCTGATCAGTTTTAGATAAGCGGCTGGGATTGCAAGACCCTTTGGCTACCTCGATAACAGCCGATTGATTTAAATTTTAGCGGGAAGGTCATAGGCTTTTGACAAGTGGCACGCTCAGGTAAAATCCTAAAGTTGATTTGATGGGCATTTATAAAGACATGATGGCTTGCGATTCTCGAGGGGCGGCTATCGTGGGGGTAAATGAGAAATTTGATTCAAATTGGTAGGTTAGTTGAAAAGACATCAGCATTTTCTGACCGAGCATACGGGAATAGCTGACGATGGTTTGGAAGAAGCCCGAGGAAGTTCTCTGTTTTGTTTCTGAATCGGGCCACCAGTTAGTTGATCGGCTCACTTCAGATTTCTTATAGTTCCCGGCACCAACTCGTATACTCGTTGGAACTGAGAACTAGGAGACAGATATTGATGGAGATTTCTGCTGCTAAGTCTTTTGTACAGTTCGGTAAGGACAGAATGGGAAATTCACCTTACCCGGTTTCATGAGCATGACCGACCAAAGGATGCAATTTGGTACAGATTTCTGAGGCTGACCATATTTTACCTAGGTTTTGATTTGGCCTTACCCCCTGGAACCAGAGGATGAGCTCAGACATTTCAGGTCAGGACAAAAATAGTTTGAGAAACTCAGCAAACCACTTGGTCGACCTCTTGGAGACTGACATAAGATCATAAGGGCTGGATCTTTCCTTCGACACATGTCATTTCTCAAAGGCACTTTACAGGCTGTCATCATTATTGTTGATTATTGTTGTGTGTGACAGTGGAGAAGACAGAATGACGTGACAGGCCGTCAGATGGCAGATTTGCTTTCGGTGAGGGCAAACCTGGGGTAGAGAACTCGTCAATCAGTCAGAGACCGCGCGGGAAATGTCATAATTTGGAGGAAGAGTGTTACGCTTTTTAGTATATAAATGAGGGGTAGTCTCTTTTGTATAGGTTGAGTTTTTTCATATAAGCAAACTTGTAACAAAGAGAAAGAACACCACTTGTAACATCTTTTCAACTGCTCGGCCATATTCAGACCTTGCCCAAAACAGGTTGGTCGAGTCAGTTTTGGCAATAAAAATAATCCACATCGTTTTGTGCCTGTGGACGTATGCTTGATTCACTCCGCCGAACCACGTTAAAACTATCTTGTCAATCTGTGTGTTTTTCCCACCTTCTACTAAGTTTGTCTTTGGTCTCCCCATAACCAAACAAATTAAAGGTTGAGTGAAGGTTGTCTCGGGGAAGTTATCACAGTGCTTCCCCTGGGACGAAAATCAGCCATCAACAAGATCCACATGCCAAGTGCCCAAGAACCCTGACCACGTGAAAGAAGAATGCAATCATGCCCATTGAGCCCATAAATGTGTGCAGAATATTTTGACCAATTCAAAGTTCTCATGCCCATCTGCCACACGCAAACCAAATGACCAAACACATGATTTGATGACCCACTCGCCAAGATAAAAAGAAACACGTGAGAGTGTATCATATGATTCAAAATTCAAAGTAACCCACGTGAAGCTCCATGCCATTGCTGCCAGCCCACCCACGTGAAAAAGCAGTTTGGTACAATTCCCAAGCCACAATAAGTCACTCATTGGCCCTCCCGTTCAAGCGCTATACACAGACTACACGCCAAACACAATATTCCAACATCGCCTAGAGCCAGAGACGAGATGCAACCAAAATCATTATCCCATATCACTTAGCGCAAATTGCAGAGCCAAGCAGATCACCGAAAATATCCAACATTCAAGAGTGACGAAATTAAGCTCAGTCATGCATGACCGCGAGACGCCATACTTAGTGTTGTGATCAACCAAACCTCTCAGCACGATCCAAACATAAAGAGCCAGTAACCCAGCGTAGTGACGAGATTTTACTCGATCTGATAAGCCCTTGTGATTGTGGTTTTCCACTCCCAAGAAGTCAGCATCCCGAGGAAGGGCAAGAAAAGAATTTTCAATTATGACGATGAGTTTTGTAATTAACAGAGAAAAAACCCAAGGTCCTCGTTAGGGCGAGATCAGGCAGAAGGGCACGAACATGAGGCGCATAATCAATCTGAACATATGAGGTCATGTTCCGACCAGATGATGTCATGTTCCGACCATATGAGGTCATGTTCCGACCAGAGGATGTCATTTTCCGACTAGAGGAGGTCATGTTCCGACCAGCGGAGGTCATGTTCCGACCAGATGAGGTCATGTGCATCATCAATAAAACTGTGATGTGACTATAGCAACTTGCAAGGTGATCCTCTGACTTGTACCGCCTTTACAGGCTGTCATCATAATTATTGAGTGTGGTAGTGAACAAAACATAGTGATTTGATGGGGAGTTAGATGGCAAGCTTTACTTTCGGCGGAGATCTTATCAAACGGTAAGAAATCCATGTGGCTGATGTCATGAAGATATAGGAACAATGTTAGATTTTTTAGTATATAAATGGAGGGAAACATCATTTGTAATGATTGGTTAGCAAAAATCTCACAAAGTAATATTTTGTAAGAACTCTGAAAAGCAAACAGCTCGGTCCTTTTTAGACCTTCCAGAAAACAGGTCGGCCGAGTATGGTTTTGGTAATAAAAGTAACCCATCACTTTGTGTCCGTGGACGTAGGCTGGACTTGCTCCGCCGAACCACGTAAAATCCTATTGTCGATCTTGTGTGTATTTTATTTTCTGCTAAGTTTGCATTTGGTCCCCCATAACCAAACAAATTCACGGTTAGATGAGGATTGTCTCGAGAGAGTTATCTCGAAATTGCCCCTGAGACGAAAATCATTCGTCAATAATTGGCGCCGTCTGTGGGGAGAGAGCAAAAAACATTTGACGTAGTAAGACAATGACAGGAGACGGGAACCACAGATCTTCGGAGGGTTCAATGACTGA
This sequence comes from Zanthoxylum bungeanum, assembly GCA_019454045.1. Classification (NCBI taxonomy): domain Eukaryota; kingdom Viridiplantae; phylum Streptophyta; class Magnoliopsida; order Sapindales; family Rutaceae; genus Zanthoxylum; species Zanthoxylum bungeanum. The sequence goes on from SKCR01029740.1 coordinate 13,382, forward strand.
GTGGATGGAGAGAATGGAAGAAAACATGAGAAATGAAAGGGAGACAAACCAAACATTCACGAAGGCCCTGATGGAAAAGCTGGAAAAGTTAGAAGAGATGAACGATGAAAGGTTGGAGACTGGTCCAAGCCAGAGAAGAGATGAGATAGCGAATGGAAAAAGGGTTGTAGACCTGTGAGGAGATGATGAGCCTTGGAGGAGGGATCTTTGGGAGGTGAGGTCTGTTGTGATAACCGGAGCTTTGCCGAAAAATATAGTGTGGGAAGAAGAAGATGAGAGGCAAACTCCAGAGTCCTCCAGCAACAGCCCACGTTTTAAGAAGGGCGGGCACATAAGACATAGTGAGGGAGATCGAGAGGTGTCCATCCACGCCATACGTTGTGCTCGGAGTATCAGGCGTGAAAAAGTTCATGGGAGGCAGTGCAATAATATTATTGAACCGATGAAATACTGGTTCAGGAAAGAGATGAAAAAATGGGAAGAAAATATTAAGGCAGATAAGGGAGACGGTCAGGACGGAGAAACAGCCTCCCCATTCACATAAGAGATCATGTCAGCAGAGTTCTCTAGACGGTTAACCCTCCCCATTCACATAAGAGATCCTGTCAGCAGAGTTCTCTAGACGGTTAACCATGCCATCTATGAACTCCTACAAGGGTCATACCGACCCCAAATCCCATGTCGAAAGTTTTGTTTTGCTAATGGAGGTTCAAGGGATGGTGGGAAAGGCCATTTGCAAGGTGTTCCCTTTGACCCTGGGCGGACCTGCAATTTTGTGGTTCAGAAGTTTGACTCCATGAAGCATCAATAGTTTCTCTCAGCTCAGGAAATCATTTGTGCTCAGGAAATCATTTCAAAGGAGCGTGTGTGCCAAGGAAGACAACAGGAACATTGAGACTGATGAAATAAGGGGATGATGAGCCCCTGAAGAATTTTATTGAAAGATACCACAATCTAGTGCTCGAGGTTGGAGCATACGAGTCATCATAGGCACTGAAAAGTCTCAAGGGAGCTCTGAAGGTCGAAAGGTTGTGGACTCACCTGAGGATCCAAGACGTACCGGATTATTGATGAGTGGTAATTATATCACTATTTCTCATTCATTTAACCTAATATTTTGTATAGTTTCTCGAGTTTTATGAACGTTTTGATGTGTTTATGTTTATTTTACAGATAAAAATAATATTGGGACTTAATGGAATCAACTCGGGGCTAAAACGATGAAATCCGGAGGAAAAAAGGTCAAAAACGAAAATTTATTGTACGCGTCACGAAGTGCAGTCCTAAATTCCAATTTTACGCAAGTTTGGTATTTTGTCCATAATTGTTTCATCTGATATCTGATTGAGCTGATACAAGTTGCAGATTAAAGAAGACTCAAATATCTACAACTTTGAAATTTTAAATATTTTCTAATTCTGAAGTTTTCAAGACCGAAATTAACGAATAATCCAATGTGTTTTGTGTAATTACTAAAGTCATTATAAAAAAAATGGAAATGACAATTTACAATTGTCAAACTTCCACAAAACATTCTTGCATGTTTGGTGGAGTGTCTTGGGGCATGTTTGGTGGAGTGTTTGGTGGAATGTCTTGTGGCATGTTTGGTAGAGTATTTGGTGGAGCAATTGGTGGAAGCCTTTAGATTTGTCTATAAATACCAAGCCATTTCATTTGTAATTCTCATACTTTCCTTAGGTTTTTGTAAGGAATTTAAGGATTGCATCTTGTTTGTATTTATTTTCAGTATTTAATTTATGTATTTTTATTTTCAGAAATAATAGTAGTTTATTTTCTGTTATGTTTTTTAGTTAATTTTCCGCTGGGGGAAGAGTGAATCTTTTATTATTTTAGTTTAGATTAATCTCCCTTGATTATAATATCACTGATAAATTCTATATTATAGTAAGGGATATTTCTAAATTAGAAATAATAAATGTGGATCCCCCAACCCCCAATATTTTATTTTTATTATAGGGAAGTGATGAAACACAATTTCCACACACTTAATAATTGAATTTTTTTTATGGGTAATTCTTTAGTTTGTTTATTGAGTCTTAAGATTAATGCTTCTTGTTAATTGGCTATTAATAAGATTGATTTGGTAAACTTAAAATGAACTTGACGAAGAGATTTTAGGTTTCAGTCTTAGATTCAATAGCTCACAATCTTCCTTGAGGATGTATAACTCTTTAATAGATTTACTTACAGGATAGACATATACCTGTCGGGCGGGGGTAGCCACTTTTGGAACTTGAACTTAATGAATTCAGGTAACTTGGTTAACATAGACATATGATTAATTGGGTTATTTGGGTATTTGCGTCTGACCATCGACATAGGCTTTTGTATATCTTCGTGTTCCGGGTTAGCAAACTGACTTATTACACATATATAAGAGAATCAATTCATCTTTAGGATAATATTGTGTGGAATCAAAACCCTAGATCTTTGTGTCTTTTATTTATTTTCTTATTATTTTCTTTTGTTTATTTTATTTAAGGAAATCCACATTCAACCAACCAAAAGTAATCATTATCTCCTCCCTTAATTAGTTAATTGTAAATAAATAGTATCTATAATTAATAACAACAGTAGGAATTAAGTTCTCGTGGGATCGATATTTTTATACTACTTGAACGATACGTGCGCTTGAGTTATACGCGTGTGATTACGCACCGGTCAATTATGCCACAGCTCTGGAGTTGGCCAGGAAGTTTATTTTGATGAAGGAGGAGGATAAGATTGCCAGAGGAGGGGGCACCCGGAGGACCAAGATACTCAGGTTGGAAAATCAGCATGATTTGAGCATAAATATGAGGAGACCAGTCTCGATGCAGAAGAAGCTCATGCCGACGCCTCAGGATAATCAAGTTCAAGAGAAGAGGCGGTATGTCCAAGTCAACCATGTTGGGGGGGATAATGTGCACCCCCATGAACAGACTATTGGCCCAAATAGTTCGGGAAATCCGGGATAAAGTTCTATTGGCCGAGCCCGACCTGAGGAGGTTCCCGATTGAGGAGGGAAACAACATGGCTTATTGTATGTACCATAATATAAGGTGGCATGCCACAAATGGATGCAGGGACCTGCAGGAGCAGGTGGAAGACCTGGTAAAAAAAGGCTACCTGAATGAATACATAGACCAAGTGGCTGCGGAGGCCGACCAGTGCTGATAGTGGAAGTCATCAGGTCGGGTACTTGGAATGCTGAGATGCAGAGATGATATTTTCAGTAGAGCCTCTCTTATAATGACCCTCAATGAGTTGTAAGAAGGGCAGTAGATCTCAAGAATATGAGTAAGACTTTCCATTTCTTAAATAAATATTTGTTTATCTATGATTGGTCATTATGGCCCACATAGAGGACAATGTGTTTTTATGGCTCAGGTCTAGTCTTGTACCGCCAAGGCCGATGTATTTTTATGGCTCGGGTCTGTTTTCGTACCGCCGATGCCGATGTGTTTTTATGGCCCGGGTCTGCTTTAGTACCGCCAAGGCCGATGTGTTTTATGGTTCGGGTCTGCTTTCGTATTGTCGATGCCGATGTGTTTTTATGGCTCAGGTCTGCTTTAGTACTGCCGAGGCCAAGGTGTTTTATAGCTCGGGTTTGCTTTCGTACCGTCAAGGCCGGGGTGTTTTATGACTCGGGTCTGCTTTAGTACCGCCGAGGCCGAGGTGTTTTATGGCTCGGGTCTGCTTTCGTACCGCCGAGGCCGATGTGGTTTTATGGCTCGAGTCTGCTTTAGTACCGCCGAGGTCGAAGTGTTTTATGACTCAGGTCTGCTTTCGTACCGCCGAGGCCGAGGTATTTTTATGGCTCAGGTCTGCTTTCGTACCGCCAAGGCCGATGTGTTTTTATGGCTCGGGTCTGCTTTAGTACCGCCGAGGCCGATGTGTTTTTATGGCTCGGGTCTGCTTTAGTACCGCCGAGGCCGATGTGTTTTATGGCTCGGGTTTGCTTTAGTACCGCTGAGGCCGGAGTATTTTTATGGCTCGGGTCTGCTTTTATACCGCCGAGGCCGAGGTATTTTTTATGGCTCGGGTCTGCTTCAGTACCACCGAGGCCTTATTATATTCATTGGAATGAGGTCAGAGTTTCACCTTCATGGCCAAATGTTATTGGCATAAATATGACTTTGTAGAACATTCCTTCTGGAATCTCGAATTATAGGGCATGGCCCGGAAGAGGAGAGCAAAGATGGTGAACCCAATCTCAGATTTTTGGTTAAGGGTCAACCAGTGCTGATTCAAGTCGACATCGGATGTCCAAGTGTTGAAAAGGTACCACAAGACATCATATTATAGCAATATGAGGTGCTCATGAGAGAGTATTAGTCTGAGGAAATCATATTGGTCTCCGATTTCTCGCACCACCATCTTTTTTATAGTTCCCGACATCAACTCGCTAACTCGTTGATACCGAGAACTAGGGGACGTATGTTGATGGTGATTTTCCACCCCAAGAAGTTAGCATCCCGATGAAGGGCAAGAAAAGAATTTCGCTTACGACGATGAGTTTTGTAATTAACAAAGGAAAAACCCAAAGGTCATCGTTAGGGCGAGATCGGGCAGAATGGCACGAGAATGAGGCGCAGAATCAATCCGACCAGAGGAGGTCATGTTCCGACCAGATGAGGTCATATTCCAACCAGATGAGGTCATGTTCCGACCAGATGAGGTCATGTTCCGACCAGATGTGGTCATTTTTTGACCATCGGAGGTCATGTTCCGACCATATGAGGTCATGTGCATCATCCATAAAGCTGTGATGTGACTATAGCAACTTGCAAGGTGATCCTCTGACTTGTACCGCTTTTACAGGCTGTCATCATAATTGTTGAGTGTGGAAGTGAACAAAACAAAGTGATTTGATGAGGAGTCAGATGACAGGCTTTACTTTCAGCGGAGATCTTATCAAACGGCAAGAAATCCACTTGGTTGACGTCATGAAGATATATGAACAATGTTACTTTTTTTAGTATATAAAGGGAGGGTAACATCATTTGTAAGGGTTGGTTAGCAAAAATCTCACAAAGTAATATTTTGTAAGAACTCCGAAAAGCAAACAGCTCGGTCCTTTTTAGGCCTTCCAGAAAACAGATCGGCCGAGTCTGATTTTGGTAATAAAAGTTAGGGGTGAGCAAAACCGGTTTCGGTTCCGGTTCCGCATAGAACCGGAACCTACCCGAAAAAATTCGGTTCCGCACTAAGTGGAACCGGAACCTACCCAATTAAACAGGGTACCCTATTATTCGGTTCCAATCCGGTTCCGGTCCGGTTCCGAATTACCCTATTGACATGAATTCTAATAACTATAATTCTATTAATGTCAGTGTATTAAAATTTAATCGATTAATCTCAAACATACTCTTAAGTCTTAACAGTTTGCTTTTGCTAGGAGCGCAGCACTTGTTGGAGATGAGATCATAAGTGTGAAGTGTCATTTGCAATTGCTGTCAAGAAAAATGTTTTTACTTACAAAATGTAATGTAATGAGAGCAGCAAATTAAATAACTGTGATGGCAATCAATTAATTAAATTAAATTTAGACCACTTCTGGTTGATATAGTGATTATTACTTATTAGAAGAGATTTTTCAATGCATTTTGTGACACCAATTTCTGCGTGATATAAGATCTAACAGTGCACTAAAACAATACCCAAAGTTAGTGTCAAACCCATTTCTGCGTAAGGTAAGATCTAACAGTGCACTATTACAATAAAATTCCAAATAAAAAAAAACTGTGAAAAGACAGAGAAAAATGTGAGCTGCAGCAATACTAATCGCATACAGAAGGGCATTTTGCTCAATTTGGAAAAAAAAATCCAAGATTTCAAAACAGACAAAACTTAATTCGATTTTTATGCAATCATATTGTCAGAAACCAATGCAATCATACGGTTCCGGTTCCGGTTCTATGGTCCGGTTCCGGTTCCGATTATTTTAGAACCGGAACCGGACCGGTTACAACCGGTTCCTTATTTTCGGAACCGGAACCGGACCGGTTACAACCGGTTCCGGTTCCAAACCCGGATTTCCGGTCCGGTTCCAACCGGTTCCGGGTAGACCCGGAACCGATGCTCACCCCTAATAAAAGTAACCCCCCACTTTATGCCCGTGGACGTATGCTGGATTTGCTCAGCCGAACCACGTAAAATCCTCTTGTCGATCTTGTGTGTATTTTATTTTCTGCTAAGTTTGCATTTGGTCCACCATAACCAAACAAATTCACGGTTGGAGGAGGATTGTCTCGGGAGAGTTATCTCGAAACTGCTCCTGTGACGAAAATCACTCGTCAACACCTTGATTTCTTCGTACTTCCCGACCAAACGGTGTCATATGCTACTGTTCATGATCATTGCCAGTGTCAAGCTGCTACAACGCCCTTACACTTTAACAAGCTTGCGCCTTTACTAGAGAGCATACTGAGAGTAGAAATGAATGACTCAAAACAAAACTTTCCCCAAGCAAGAGAAAATCAGCTTCAAGAAGAGGATGAAGACCATCAACATCCCAATAACACAAATCCCCAAAAGGCACCCGCCAAACTACATGCACAAAGCCATATGAACAAAAAGAGCTACCCTCAAGCAATCCCAAAAGCGAGGGAGAGGCAAGAGAACTAACTCCAAACGTTAAAACACAACAGCTGCAAATAAGTGAAACAAGAGAATAAGAAATCTCCCACACCGAGTAGAGAAGGAGAGTGAGGGGTGTATATAAGAAATGCACACACTGCTAGGCTTGACAGTTCCCAGGGCGGTGAGTTGAGAGGATTCCCTCTCTTCTCAGAGAGAAGAGAGAGATCCCCTGAACCCTAAACCAAAATGGATTGATGAATCTAAGCTCCCCTTAAATCCTAAACTTTTTCTTTTTTGAAAAATGTTACAAATATATTCCAAAAATGTTTTTTTGTACAAATATACCAGGGGCATCCCCAGAGTGCTAAAAGCACATAACAACAAAGCCAAAAGTTTTAAAACACTGCCAAACGGCCCAAGAAAACGGAAGCTACGAAACGACTAAATGAAGTTGCACGATATTAAGGCCCAAGTATAGCCCATCAAACTACACGATAAGACGGATTGAAGAAATCCCACTCAGTTCAGAGACTCATGAGACAGTAGTTGCCGAGAAGAAAATCCAAGCTCAGCATATCACCAACCCATAAGCAAGCATAAAGGTGCATAGAAGTCGGCCTATGCTCTCAAGAAAATCAACCAAGTCCAGCCCATAAGCAATCGGACCAAAGAGCCCAGCCCACGCACACAAAACCAAATCACCAACCCAATTCCCCACCGAAAGCAAAACCAGCCCAGCTCCAAAACCCAGCAGGCCCGAGTGGTTATCAACGCCGAAGACAGCCCATGAACATGCAGCTGCCACAAGCACATAAAACAAACAAGCCCACTTGAAGATGTCAACCCAAAATGCGACCAACAAACCCCGAACCCCGAACCCGAAATCCCAAATCCTAAACCCTAATTTTTTTTTTGGAAAAGTTAAGTAGTGTATTCTAAATTGTAAAATAAATACAAAAGCTAAGGGACATACCTAAGCCTACAATGATCATAAATCAATATAAAAAAACAAAAGCAAGTCCACTCCAGCCACAAACATCCCATGAACCCTTGCCAAAACCACACAACAAGCCCAGAACAGGTAGTGCAACAAAACGAAGACTGCCTTTAAAGACAAAAGTGGCCCACGGGCGCGAAGACACTGAGAGCGGCCCAACAACACCCACGCCCAAAACCGAATCAAGCCACTTCAGCCCACAAGCAAACGCGACAGCCCAAAACATAGCCACCAGCCCACGCTCACCCTTCAACACCAAAAGATCATATCACAAATCAAAGCCAGCCCAATGAACAGGCCCGACACACAAGCAGCCTTTCAAAACCAGCCCACGCAATTGGACCAGATCAGACCCCTCACGCAGATCAAACCACAATGTCGCAGCACCACTAAGATACCAAGAGCCGAAATCCAGCACAGTTGAACAAAGCCCAGTCCAGGAAAGGAACCCCAGGAATGTAGCCGAAAATGCACAGAGGAAAACTTTGAGATCGAGCAGATCAGGCCCGTCAAAAGCACAAAATATCCTTATAGCAGATTAAAGCCAGAACAAAGCCAACCCATGCATGCAAGATCCAGTTCACATACAACTAGGCACGTAAACCCAGCCCATCCAGGAATATACTGGGCCCAGACAAAAGCCCATACTGCAATCAAAACCTCGCATGTGACAGGCCCTCACAAAAAACCAAGAGCCATGCCGCCCAATAGCAGAGCAGAAGCCCAATCAAGACCTAGCAACAAACCCCATATTATGTACGCAATTTTGCAGCCCACACTAAGAGCCCAAAGTCATTAATCGGACCCCAATCCATCCGCAATGCTGAGAGCTGGATCAATCCCCAGAAACACGGCTCATTCAGAAGCACAGTTAGCCCCATTCCCAATCAATCACAACATTCATCAACCTATTAAGAACTATATTAGTTCCTCCCCAGTGCACCTATAGCTGAAGGACAGAAGCACCCAGAGCACTTAAACACCAGCCACGCGTATGACAAAGCAAACGGGTCTCAAGCTGCTGAGAACTAGCCCCATACCAGGCCAGTAGATAAACACCAGCAGAGGCACCTCCAGGGGAGGTCACAACAGGAAAGTGAATTAGCAAACAGAAAGCAAGCCAATTCACGAGCCCCGCAACTCTTGAGATGTAATTGCTTAAAATGAATAAAATCCAATTTTTTTATGTGGGTGTATATTCCCAGGCCGAGGAATGATCAACAGCCCCTAATATAAACTTGCAAAAAAATGCCCACCAGCTGCTCGAACAAAAGCCACAACAGCCCACAAAAGCACCCACGGCAAGGCATAATAATGCCTGTAAACCTCCAAGAAACTCCTTAAACCCTAAATTCTAAACTAGAACACTGATTTATCCCCCCTGATTTCTTTTTCCCTTTCCTTTTGTGGTTAATTGTTGTAATCCAAGTGAGCCCTTCGTCCAGAGCAAAACTAGAACACTGAACCAGTGAGTTGAAACCCAACTGTTTGATAAAATGCCTCAAAGGAGGAAAAGATATCCCAAAAGCCATCCCACGCTAGAGCCAGGAAGAGCATATCTCCCTGAAATCAGACACTATCTTACCCGAACCAACCTCAGAAAGCATGCACCAACTTATTTGAACGAGATTTACCCTTTGATAGTCCTGCCATGTTTCTTCATATGGTCCAGGACTCTTGTCGAGTCAAGATGAAGACCTGAACCTTCATCTGGTCCAGACGACATAAAAGACCTGGACCTACATCTGGTCAAAACGACTAAGGATCATCCCAGATATTTATTTATTTCTATCGAACATGATATGACCTTTGAAAGGTCTAAGCGACATCAACGTCCAAGTACGCTCATATGCTTAAATCAAACCCCAGACGACATACTCGTCGAATACTCTCCAAGCCAATGATTATTTGACTTAAAGAGTAGAGGACAAACTGTACGGACCAAATTTGGGCCAAAGACCCAATTGTCTTTTCATCTCAGACCCATTTATTAGATAAAGTCCAATTGACAAATAGGGCATCCAATTCTTCCTCCAAATAATGTACCCAATTTACGGGCCAAGGTTGGACTAAGGACCCAAACGTCTTTTCATTTCAGGCTCATATATCTGACAAGGCCTAAATGACGATAAAACAACCCATTGACTATCCAACAAACTTACCCTATGAATGTCTCTTCATAATTAATTAACCTTCTAATGTTAGTTGTCTTAGCACCGAAAGCTAAACATCTAACATGTTAATGGGACCCACTATCATAAATGTTATACCTAATCCAGCTAGAAAGCGATTTCTCAACCTATAAAAGGATACAGAACTCAGAGGTAAGACATGAAAGCTTTGGTACTCATACTAGAGCTCTCAAAAGGCATATCATCCTCTAAACACTAACCCACCGCTCTCACAGCAGTCTACGAAGGTCAAGGTAATCTCAAACCTTGTTATTCCCTTACTTCTTGCTCGTCTTCACCACTGACTTGAGCGTCGGAGTGCCTACGGCAACCACTACACCGGTGGGTAGAAACTCTCCGCTCACTCTACCTTTGTTTTGCAGGATCCTAGTTCCCATCATATAAATTCTCGATTATGGACCGAATACGAAACGATTGTGGTGGACGCCGTGTGCGGCGCATTGTATTGATTTAATGCTTGAAGATATTAAAAAGCTACCTCAACATAAAAATGTCTTGTTACAAGCGAAAAAGGTAAACTTACATATTTTTTTTAAATATCTTCTTATTTCATATCATAAATTCGTAATTGTTAATGTCATTTAACAGGTTAGTAATGTTATTTACAATCATGGAGCGGTGTTGGCTTTAATAAGAAGTTTCACAAAGAAAAATTTAGTTTCCCCCCCTCCCACAAGGTTTGCAACTGCATTAGAAAGTATGTATGGTTTGAAACAACCCTTGCAGCAAATGTTTACTTCAAAATAATGGAATGACATTACTCTCTCTAAGAAGTCAGAAGGGAAAGATGCGAAAAAGACAATTTTGAGTGATAGGTTTTGGACTTGTGTTGCTTATGCATTGAAAACAACCAAACCTCTAGTTCATGTGTTGAGGATGACAGATGGCGAAAAATTTCCTTGTATGAGATTTATATATGGTGCCATGGATAGAGCAAAAGATGAGATAGCAAAAAATTTGGGAAATGAGGCTGGTGCATACAAGGAGATTTGGAAAATAATTGATGATAGGTGGGAGTCTCAGTTGCACCGCCAATTGCACGCGGCTGCCTATTTTTTGAATCATCAAATCCAGTATGCAGACAATCCTCATTCCAAGCATTCGGAGATTAAGCGTGGGTTTATTTTATGCATGGCCAAACTGTTGCCCAATCCTGAAGATTAATATGCGGCAAATATACAAGCGGATATCTTTCTAAATAGGCAAGGATTATTGGCCTCAGTAATGCTAAACCACCGTCTCAATCGTAGTCCTGGTATGTGAATTATCACTTTTGTGTTATTATTCACTATAAGATATTATATGAATTTGAAAAGTGTATGTTCAATTTTATTATAGCTTAATGGTGGAGAGCATACGGCGATGAAACTCCTCAACTGCAGTCTTTTTCAATAAAGATTTTAAGTCTAACATGCTCATCCTCGGGGTGTGAACGCAATTGGAGTACATTTAATATGATATGATCTAATAATAATTAATAACTTGTGAATACTTAATCTATTCAACTTATGATAATTTGAATAAATATTTTGTAGATTCATACAAAGAAGAGAAATAGATTATCCACCGAGAAATTGAACTCATTAGTGTACATAATGTACAATATGCGATTGAAGCAAAAATACATGAAAAAATATTCATTTCAATCGGATGATGACCCTTTGATTGAGGATGAGTTGCCTTCTGATGATGAATTGGTGGCCGAAGAAAGCTTGTGGAGAATACTTCCATTGAACAACCGAGTGGAAGTATAGCACCTGCACAAAAAAAGAGTAGAGACCAAAGTAAGTTAATATTTACAAATAATACAATTTAGATAATACAAATTAAAAAATAATACGACTTTATGTTATTTGTTAGGGAAATGAAAAGCTCCACAATTAGTGGATGAAGACAATAAAGTGAAGGAGATTCTTTGGAAGATGACCCATCTGATGATGAGAGAGATTTTGACCCAAGCTTCATGCCGCTAGACACAAATGATAGCTTATTTAGGGATTAATTATCAATAGTTGTTTGAACATATTATGGATTATAAAGAAATGAATGTATTTTGGATTTAACATGTTTTTATTATTCTGATATTATGATTTTAATTATTTTTTCGATTTTCGGATCGAGGCGCCCGCCTCGCCCAGGGTTGTTAAAGGCGAGAGGCGCACCGAGGCGATCAGAGCCAGCAAAGCGAGGCGCGAGGCGAGAGGCGCGCGCCTCTCAGACACGAGGCTCACATCTATTAATAATAATTTTAAATTTGTAATATATGCATCATTTACTTGTAAATGTAAAAAAATTAATAAATAGATAGTAATTTTTTCCATATATACTCTATTTTTATATTAAATATACTTGTCATATTCATAATACTTGACAAAATGCATAATTAAAAAACTTCAAATTCAAAAAAAATATAAAAGCAGTACATTCAATTCTACAAATATTATGTGTTTTATGTCTCCCATTTGAAGTAGGCAATCGGCAACAATAGACAGAAAAAAAAACAGAGGTCAGAGGAACGAAATTTAGGGTTTACCAGGCAATTGAGAAAGAAGAACAGAAGATAACGAAAAAAATCAAGAAAGAAGAACAGAAGAATCAAGAAAGAAGAACAGAAGAATCAAGAACAGAAAAAAAAAAAGAACAATTGTTGAACTGTCGAACAGGGAACAAAAAAACTAGAAGACAAAATCGCCCTACCTCACAAGCTGATGAGTCGGTGGCGTCAGAGTCTTCGGAGGTGGAATCGTCGACGTCGGATTCGGCGGCAGTGGAGTCGTCGGCTGCAGTGGAGGCTGAAATTAGGGTTTATGTTTTTGGAATCGTCGGTGGTGGGTTAAGGAAATTAGGGTTTTCGAACTTCCTTTTATAATATTTTGAATTTCCATGAGGCGCACGCCTCTGCCGCTTCTCGCCTCAGGTCGCCTCTTCCGCTTCACGTCGCCTCTCCGCGCATCAGTGGAATCGACTCGCCTCATCTTAGTTGATGCGCACAGGCCTGCGCCTCAGGCGCCTCTCGCATCAAGGCGCGCCTCAGGTCGCCTCTAACAACGCTGGCCTCGCCGCCTCGAGGAGGTCCGCCTCGTGCCTCATTGGCCGGCCGCCTCGAGGCGCCGCCACGTATTTTTAAACATTCCAGGATACTTGTTTTATTACCAATCCTAGGTTGAGGATTATAAAACCAACCAACATAGACAATTCAAACAATGAAAATTTTGAGAAGATTCCAGATGGTGAATGATCTGTATCTAAGGGGACTTCAAAAGCTGTTTATGTTGTTAAGAATGATCATCGACAACTAGCAGCCTCTATCGCTAATGTTTTATCTACCAAATTTCAAATAAGGGATGATGAACATGGTCAGGCAAATAAGAAGGCTCACGTATTGAGAAATGAGAGTGCAATTAGGCAATGGGAAGATAATAACTATTGTGAAGCTAATGCTCGCGTGCAGAGTCTTGTTGACGGTCAAATTCTAGCCAATGCAACTGATGAAGCTGTGCATATGCATATGAGGCAAACCGTCGAGCCAACAACGTGTGATGGGGTTGTTGAAATTGTAAGTGAGGACCATGTGCATGCTCGTGGAATGGAGACTCAAGGCAAGCATACAAGGGCACGTGAACGTGAGACTTTTAATGGAGCCAATCCTGTTACTGATGATAACATGCATGGCGGCCAGCAGCTAGATGGTCGACGTCAGTGGGAATGCTCCAAATGCTTATTTGATGATAACGTGCATTACCGAAAGAACAATGAAGGATATTGTTTATAGCAATGTGCGCTTTAACATCTATTTTATCACTCGAAACTTCAGTGATGATTATTATCACGGAGATGACAGGTTTAGGGTTTCGGACTTAGAGATTTTTTACAAAGATTTTTGTTGACGGCTAATTTTCGTTTCAGGGATAAATAGGTAAACTTACTCTTCGAACAATCCTTCCTCAACTGTGAATTTGTTTGGTTTGGGGACCAAAAGCAAACTTAGCAAAAGATGAAAAACACACAGACAAGACAGAGGGTTTAAAGTGGTTCGGCGGAATGGATCCAACCTACGTCCACGAGGACAAGGGAAAATGAAGTTTTATAACGTGTTCGGGTATGACCGACTTGCCTATCTCTCGAGCTCGTCTGACCGACCTCTTACAAGCTCACTCTTACACTTAAGCTTTTTGCTCTCTATTTTACAAGTTATGTGTGAAATAACTTTAGCTAACCCATTACAATGAATTCTCAACCCCTTTATATACTAGGGCAAATTCTATTGTTCCACCGCCTATGATATCAGCTCATTTCACATGTCATCATTACAGTAGCAACTCTCCTTATCTTCCCACAATTTGACCAATCAAAACATTTCCTTCTCTGTCCCTGCACCAACCTACGGCGGCTTTGCTCTGCCACCTACCTGTTACTGTATTGGCTTATGGCGGCTGGCAGAAGCTACTTTCAATGAGAACCGTTGCTTTTCTCATACGAGAGCTCGGGATATTGTAAGTCATTCCCCGGTCCCCAGGCTGGTGTGCCGAGGCGAATGACCACCTTGGGTCCAAGTGCGGTCGGGTATGATCTGCTGAACCGATCCTCATTCTGACATGAGGCTCTGAATTTCGAGCTGCTCTAAGAATCTGATGCTAGGGCGATCTGACCTGACCACCTCGGACCTGACCATCTTGGACCTGACCATCTCGGATCTGACCACCTCGGACCTGACCACCTCCGATCTGACCACCTCGGACCTGACCACCTCGGACCTGGCCAACTCGATCTTCCAATTTATCCCCAAGTTCTGTCCCGGGTTGCCTCTCTGTGCCTCGCGCTCGAGTCATGATCTCTTCTAGGCATCACCTCGGATTTGGGCCCATCTGCCCTACTTCTCATCCTCACAAGGACCTTAGGCTTTTACCTTGTCAAGTGGAAAACTCACTTTACCCTTCCTTGGGATTCTAACTTCTTAGGGGACTAAAAACCACTATCAACAATTTATGTTGACGGCTGATTTTCATTCCAGGGGTAATTCGGGAAAACCATTCATCGAACAATCCTCTCTCAACTGTGGATTTGTTTGGTTTGGGGACCAAAGACAAACTTAGCAAAATATAGAAAACACACAGACAAGACAGAGGGTTTAACATGGTTCGGCAGAATGAATCCAACCTACATCCACGGGCACAAGAGAAAATGAAGCTTTTATAACATGGTCGGATATGACTGCCCAAGGCAGATCATGCACAAAGTTGAAACACATTGCAGCATAATCATCCAATCAGCCCTCAGGCCCAAACACTAGTCCCAAATACGCAAAACAGCCAGCCCAGGAGCAACATAGCTCATCATTTCCAATTGCCATGACTCCCAGCCCACACTTGTGTACTCACATATGAAGCACAAAACGCATAAGGAACAAAGCAGCAACAAATCTAGCCCAATGGAGGCCCTCAATGCAGAAGCCGAAACAAAGCAACAAAGCTGGGAACATGAGTCCCACATCGCTCATTGCGTTAAGCAAAATAAACCTCAACGCAACACCAAAATCCAGGAAAAGGAAAGCCGTAAAGGCTCTCTTCACTGCATAGACCGAAGTCCTACATCGACCAGGAAGGCCCCCTCAATCAAAGATCAAGCTTCATGTCTTGAAGCTACTGGAACAAAATACATGCACTATCACGTGAAATTTAAAAAAACACACGTGATCCATGCATCTTCATGTGTTGGCAAAGCCTAGGATGAAAGTTCCACTCAGCAAGCCTATGTAAACAGGCCCAAAATCGGCCCAATCTGTTGCAGTAATTAAAACAAACCACAAAACAGGCCCAAAGTAAGCTCAGCCCAAAGGTGCCAGCAGCCCACCGAAGATGAAATCCCTCACAAACAAAACAATTGTCCCTGAGCCAATCCAAGACGGATCAAACTCAAAAAACAAACGAAATCAACGATGAAGAACATGAAAAACAGCTCGTCTAATTGCAGATCAACCAAACTCAAACCCTAGTGTTACTCATCAAATACGTAATATTTGAAGAACAGCTTGGGGGATCAAGCCAGCAGGCCACAAGAACCACCATAATTCAGTTACTTCCAGCCATCCGTCACATCAAATCATCAACGAAACTGGTCACACATTGCGTCCAGTTCATGCACGAGGCAGAGCATCCTCACGTGATAAACAACAATTTTCCCAGATTGTAACCAAAAAAGATCAAGTCATAGGAAATTGAAAGAACAATGTGAAGATTGGACGAGTCAACGAAGGTCAACACGGTCCAAATCTCAAACCGGATCTCCACCTGCAAAATCAGCCCCTTGCGCCTACAACTTAAAACAGCCCTCACGTGTTTTTTAAAAAAACACGTGACGAACAAAATCAGTAAAGGATAAGCCCAAATGACCGGCCCACATTCCATGAAAACCAAGTAACAGCCCAGCATCAAATCAGCTGGCATCACAAACAAGAATTTCGACTGAGTTAACTCATTAAAAGATCAAAACTCAGAAAATTTGAAGAACCTGATGAAGATTGTGAAGAACACAGTAGATCAAATTCCTCAAATCCCGAAATTGATCATCCGAAAGTTCAAATTTGGAAATCAAGACCAAACCTGGTCTCCCTGAAATCCCGGAGGATTTCAATTAAGTTGCAAAGCTCATTTTGCACATTCAACTGCTCATCAAATCTGGAAAAAAGCTTGGGTAGCAGGAAACCAAACAACGCCGAATCTGGTTCAAAAAGCGTCCAGATTCATGCACGTGGCAGAGCTGCCTCACGTGACAAACAACAAATTTCCCAAGATTTAACCCAAATAAAGATCAAACCAGGTATTTTGAAGAACAGTATGAAGATTTGGAAATAGTCAATCCAGGTCAAACACATCCCAAACTCAAGTACTGATCTCCAAATGCAAAATCAACCTCAATCTGGCCGAAACCAAGATCACGCAAATCGCAAATCCACCCTGAGATGAAACAGAATAGATTTGTAAAAACGGCGGGAGGGGAGTTCGTCAAATCTCTCTCACTCGTCCTCAATCTTCAACTCAATTTCACCAAGATCTGCAGAATCCTGGAAGAAATTGGATAAAAAAAATACTTCAAAGAAGGAATTAATCACAAATCACACACTTTGTTGACTCGGCAATCCGAGGATCACACAACAATGGCATGATTTGAACGAAATTCCCAAAATGGAGTTGAGAGAATTTGAAGAGAGAGAAAGTGTAGAGAGAGGAAAAAATTGACCAAATGAACTCCCCCTCAAGCTAACTCTTACAAGCTAACTCTTGCACTTAAGCTTTTTCTCTCCTTTTACAAGTCGTGTATGAAAATAGAATTAGCTAACCCCTTACAATGAATTCTCGATCCCTTTATATACTATGACAAATTCTACAGTTACACCAATCTCATGACGTCAGCCACGTGAATCTACCATCAATGCGAGGGCTCTCTTCCCCAACTGCTCTGCCGAAAGTAGTTTTGCCACCTGACATCTCATTAAACCACACCACTTTTGGCCACTGTTACACGCTACCTCGCAATGCCAGCCTGTAACCTATTAACTCTCATGTGATAGTGTGTGCTAGAAGATAAGTTGATGACATGCTCTGGTCACATCAGACCTCTTTGGAAGGTGCAAGTCCCCATGTAGGGCTTACGTCATCTTGATTTGATCATAAAGCTACTCCCCGACCCGCCCAACCAGGTCGGGCAAATGAAACGAAATTCTATCATGTTGAGCTACCAGGTCGGGTCGGTCCTGAGGCCTTGCTTCCCATTCGCTTTTCTGAACATCTTTTCATCAGGTCGGGTATGATCTGCTGCGCCGATCCCCATTCTGACACGAGGCTATGAATGTCGAGCTGCTCTAAGAGTCTGATGCTGGGGAGAACTGACCTGACCACCTCGGGTTCGGGTCCCTCTGTCTGACTTCTCATCCTTTGCAAGGATTTCGGACCATCTGTTAAGTGCAAAACCTCATCTAACCCTTCCTCGAGATTCTGACTTATTGAGGGCTGAAAACTACTATCAACTTCTCTTTGGTTACCAATAGGAAAAAATTCAAAGGCGTCTAAATTTTCCAAGAAGAAAGGCTTTCGCTCTCGGTATTAATTTATTTTTCCCCATCCAATATGGTGTTTTATTTATCTTTGATTAATGGACAGGTAGGGATCCGGCCTACCCCCACCATCGTTATGATTTTATGGAAAAAAAAACCATAAACACTTAACCTTGAACCTACCTTGAACCTCGAACCTTGAACCCGAGACCCCAACCTCTAGACCCTCTAAACCTTACACCCAAACCCCAAATCCCATACCCGTAGGCCATAACCCATACTTTGAAAACCCCCCAAACACCAAAAACCCCACCCCCTAGACCTTAATCTTGAACCTCGTGTTAGGAAGCGGCCGCGAGTGCGCAGCGGAAAATTAAAAATTATGATGCCGCTATCCCTTTGCCAAAGACCCATTTGTTTTGATTATTCTACAAGCATAGGCATGTTATTATATATTATAAGCATAAAAACTCATAAAACATGCAAAGAACATAAACTTAAACATGCTAACTATCATAAGAACTCTAATTAAAAATAAAGAAATAAAAAGACTTACTTGAACCGAAGACTCCTCCAGTCTTCCCTCCAATCTACAAGCTTTTCTCGAACTCAGTAAGCTCTTACACGTTCCAAAGAGCCACCCAAGTGTGTGGCCTCCAAAATTGCACACACCAAAGCCAAAACTCAACGGCAAGACTACGCATTGAGTGCACATGTATTTTGCCCTTGGTGCTAGCCTAGGCAAATACCTCAAAACTTTTAACTTGAGATCCTCTAGTCAATTAGACTTAAGGATCCTCAAAATCAGTGGCTTACTCTTAAATTTTAGAGTTGCTCACTTATATAAACCCAATATATGAAAGGTTTTGGTGTAAAAATTTGTAAAGAATTCTTTGGGTTTATATAGGTGCTCCAAAGACAACAAAATTAATTAAGAATCCGATGTGGGATAAATGCTAATTAAATCTTAGCCATTGGATCTTAATATAGTGGTTTAATGAGATTATAAAACCCTAATAAGAGTTTGGGCCGAATTGGAATTCAAAACAAATAATAAAATAAAATAAATTTACTATTCACGTTTTTTTTTCTTATTCATTTTTCCAATTCCCAAAGTGCCCCTATCGTCATTCAACAATCCCTAAGCCACTTTGGAACCTCATAAATGATCTGTTCAATAATTAAACACATTGAACCATTTATGAATAATTCCTACAGCAATCCTATATGCTGTTAAATTTGTACTGTGCACTGTTAACCATTGATTTCGACTTAGTTGTGTGTGACCTTTTGGGTTCCCCTCAAGTTGGACATGAAATGAATCGTGATAATTTAATCAAACATAAATTATCCTCCGATCAGATGGTCGTTCGATTTCAATGACCAAGGTTAACATCTAGTAACATGCTAAGGCCCCCAAATGAGAAGGAAAGATATATATATATCCATTTTGTATGCGATTTACATATGATACGGTCCCTCGCCTCACTGTATCCCCACCGTTTGACATAGGGTATGGAAAATGTCTACCCATATAGTCAAAGGTATGATGTTGATAGTGTCATGAATCGTGCTAACCCAAGAATCTCACATGATTCTTCCGCTGCGGCCACAGTCTCAAGCACTGATCACACATATCAACCCGCGAACTGGAATACTATTATAAGAAAATATTATCCGAGAGAGTGGCGATTCTCTGTTGTATCTTTACAAACTTCACGTGTTTCAACAAATGACCCAATCATACCCTTATGACCGGATCTTTTGAATCGGGGAAGGAGAATGTCAAAGTCATTTGATCCACACATAAGATTGTAAAGACCTCAAGTCTAAGGACTAGTCATACAATCGATACATGAAAGTTCTCATAGACACATGGGATAAACACTCCATGTGAAAACTTTCGGCGGTCAGTTCGATGGACACAAGCAACTCATGCATCCATGTGATACACCAAGCGTACGGATCTCCGCTAGTAGCCTATGAGATCGGCTACCCCACTTAAGGGCGGATCATATCATCATGCTAGTCTCTCCGCTTTGTGAACGCCCATATTATTCACAAAACTATTACTAGGAACGTTTGGGAGTAATGATTCTCATAAGGCGTGGAAGCCATCATCTTATTACTCCAAGGGCTTTATTACAGTGTTTGATGATTCATATAATTTATGTAAGACACGTATAATAAAGATTGTCATTTTAGTAATTAATGAAAATATTGCAAATACATGTACATATAGCCCATCCACAAGTTGGGTATAGGGCATATCCCTAACAATTTCCCACTTGCACTATAGCCAACTAGTAAGAATCTGGACACCATACTCTTGGGTGTGCCTATCATGCTTTTGTTGAGTCAGCCCTTTAGTCAGAGAATCTGCAAGATTATCTTCTGTGGGTATTTTCTCTATAATAACTTATTTTCTCTCAACAATCTCCCTGATGAGATGAAATCGCCGAGTACATGCTTGGATTTCAGGTGGGACCTTGGTTCCTTTGATTGAGCAATGGCGCCCGTGTTGTCACAGTACATCGTGACCATTCTTTATCGCGGGAAGCACTTCCAGCTCCGTGATGAACTTCTTTATCCAGACTGCTTCTTCTTTGCTGCCTCAGATGCTGCATATACTCGGCTTCAGTGGTGGAGTCCGCTGTAGTTGACTGTTTTGAGCTTTTCCAACTGACAGCTCCGCCATTCAAAGTAAACAGATATCCTGTTTGCGATCTGCTGTCATCCCTATTGGTCTGAAAGCTCGCATCACAGTAACCAATGACTTTCATCTCAGAACAATCTCCGTATGTCAAGAACACATCCTTAGTTCTTCTTAGATACTTGAGGATTGTTTTGACAGCTGCCCAGTGTTGCTCACCAGGATTTGCCTGATACCTGCTCGTTATGCTAAGAGCATAAGAGACATCAGGTCTTGTACATAGCATGGCGTATATGATCGATCATATTCTATTGCTGAAGCATAAGGGATCCTACTCATACGCTCTCTATCTGAAGGAATATGTGGACATTGCTCCTTAGATAATTTGATTCCATGACAAATAGGTAAATTACCTCTTTTGGAATCTTCCATTTTGAATCTTTTCAAAACTTTATCTATGTACGTAGATTGAGAAAGTTCTAACAACCTTTTAGATCTATTACGGTAGATCTTAATGCCGATGATGTAGGCTCCTTCTCCCAAATCTTTCATGGAGAATTTCTGAGATAACCATTGCTTGGTGGCTTGCATCATGGGAATATCATTCCCGATGATTAATATGTCATCGACATATAATACAAGAAATATAACAGCACTCCCACTACTTTTCCTGTAAACACAAGGCTTGTCTACATTTTTGATGAAGTCAAATTCTTTGATTGTCTTATCAAATCATATATTCCAACTTATGGAGGCTTGCTTGAGTCCATAAATGGATCGTTTAAGCTTGCATACTTTATTATGATCATCCTTAGATGCAAACCCCTCAGGTTGTGTCATATAGACTTCCTCTACGAGGTTCCCATTAAGGAAAGCTGTTTTGACATCCATCTGCCAAATCTCATAATCAAAGTGTGCAGCTAGTGCCAGTAAAATTCGAATGGACTTTATCATTGCAACAGGCGAGAAGGTTTAGTCATAGTCAATTCCTTGGATTTGTCTATAACCTTTCGCCACCAACCTAGCCTTATAGGTTTGGATGTTGCCTTCTGCATCAGTTTTACGCTTGTAAATCCACTTGCAGCCTATGGGTTTTATCCCTTCAGGTGCATCCACCAAGTCCTAGACTTGATTCTGATACATAGAGTCTATTTCGGATTTCATGGCCTCAAGCCACTTGACTGAATCAATGTCACGCATTGCTTCGTCATAACTGGTGGGTTCGTCATTATCAATGACCTGATCATGTTCCTTATCAATATGGAAACCATATCTTTCAGGCTCATATCTTTCCCTACCAGACCTTCTAAGTTCATAACCTTGTGGTTGTTCCGTCGCTGCCCTTTTGAGGGGCCTGAGGTTTAGTTCTATGTTAGTTTGTTCTTCTCGTACCTCATCGAGGTCAAGTCTACTCCCACTATATTTCTTGAGAAGGAATTCATTCTCTAGAAATTTAACATTTCGTGAGACAAATGTTCTTTGTTCATTTGGGACATAGAACACGTATGCTCTTGAGTTCAAGGCATATCCTACAAACTTACATTTAACCGCCCTATCATCCAATTTGTTAGTTTGTGTGAGCTTAACATATGCGTCGCATCCCCAAACTCTTAGATAACTAAGACTAGGACGTTTCCCAGACCATAACTCATATGGTGTTTGACTAACAATCTTGGAAGGAACTTGGTTTAGTAGTAGTGTTGCAGTTTCTAAAGCAAGACCCCAAAAATGAAAGAGGTAGATCCGTGTCTGGCATCATTGATCGAACCATATCTAATAATGTCCGATTTCTCCTTTCGGAGACCCCATTATGTTGTGGAGTTCCCGGAGGAGTCCACTGGGAAACAATGCCATTTTCTCTCAAGTAATCTTGAAATGTGTCGCTTAAGTATTCACCACCTCGGTCAGACCTTAGTGACTTAATACTTTTATTAAGCTGATTTTCTACTTCAGCTTTGAAGTCTTTGAATTTCTTTCAGATTTGTACTGCATAAGGTACACATACCCATATCGCGAGTGATCATCGATAAAGGTAATGAAGTAGGAGAATCCACCTCTAGCGGTGACTGACATTGGTCCGCATACATCAGAGTGTATGAGTTCTAATGTCTCCGCTGCACGCTGTCCTTTACCTTTGAAGGGTAATTTGGTCATTTTACCAAGTAAACAAGACTCACAAGTTCTATAAGGTTCATATTTGAAGGGTCTGAAATACCCATCCTTATGTAGCTTAGTTAATCTTGTTTCATTGATATGACCTAAGCGACTGTGCCATATAAGTGATTCATTGAGATTATTCGAGCTAACGTTGTATATATTAGAGGTTGAAGATTATTTGTTAGTTTGTAAGACATAGATACCATTATTCAAAATACCATCTCCATATTTTATTTCATTGAAATAAATAGAACATTCATTACAACTTATTAGGCATGAAAAGCCTTTATTACATAAAGAAGAAATTGAAATGATGTTCTTTACTAGAGAAGGTACATAAACACAATCTTCTAAGTCTAAAACTAAACCATTCGACAAAACTAATGAATAAGTCCCCACGCACAATGCAACCAGTTTTGCTCCATTACCCATGCGTAAGTCAACCTCCCCATGACAGAGTCTCCTACTGTTTCTCAGGCCCTGCACATTGTTACACAAGTGAGTCCCACAATCGGTGTCAAGCACCCAAGTAGAAGGTTCAGAGTTTTGAGAATATAGTTCAATCATATACAACATACCTGAAGCATTGGGCTTCTTGGCCTCTTGGGCTTCCCTAGCTTCTTTGGCTTTCAAGGATCTGCAGTCTTTCTTCCAATAACCCTTCTTTCCACAAAAGAAACATTTTCCCTTTCCCTTTTTCTTCTTCACCTTACCATTGGGCTTTAGGTGATCTGGAGCCTTGGCCTTGCCCTTATTTTTCTTTGGGCCTCGTGGCTTCAGGTCCGTACCCGTAAGCATGACGGAGGTTTTAAGCTCCGGTTTCAAGTCATTCTTTGTTTGCTTTATCAGATTGTGCAATTATGCTAAAGTAGCTTCTTTATTAGACAGATGAAACTGCATAATAAAGTTAGAGAAGTCTTTTGGTAAGGACTAAAGAATTAGATCGTGACCTATCTCATGATCCATGATAAACCCGAGGTTGACAAATTTTTCAATGTGGCCAATCATCTTAAGCACATGTCCACTAACAGATCCTTCCTTATACCTTGTTTGGAATATGGCACATGACACTTGGAATCTCACGGTATGAACGGAAGTTGTATACAACTCCTTCAAGTGAAAGATGATGGTTTGAGCATCCATATCTTCGTGAGCTTTCTGTAGTTCGTCCGACATAGAGCCAAGCATTATGCAAACTGCTTGCTCATCATCATCGACGTGTTTCTTCCAAGCATCAAATGTATTTTGGTCAGCATCTTCTGCGGGTTCAGGGGGAAATGGTTTTTCAAGAACATAGAAAATCTTATCTTGTCGTAAGACAATTTTAAGGTTTCTAAAATAGTCATTGTAGTTGTCCCATTTGAGCTTATGCTCATCAAGGATGGAACGAAGTGATACTCTGTTTGCCATTTGAATGTTTGTGAAATATTTTAACCCACCTGTTAAGAGAGAATGTTAAAATTAGGAATATGTTTTCATTAATGTTTCATAATAACATGGGCTTTTAATATTATGAAGTTGCTCCCACTCAATTGTTTTAAAATTTTAAGCAAATCGCATCAACCCCAATATGATGGATTTCTTGTGGGCAAGGATCCCATTATCATCATTTCACAACTCCGACTAGGGCCGGTCGTTATAAAATACGATAATTAGGTAGGTTCCCAACCAATTTATGATATAAATCACAATTCCTTGATCATTGGGTTGGGCAATCAAACATGCCATAGCTTATACTAGTCCTTGTGGACACCCAATCTTTGCCACTAAGTTATAAGACCACGCCTAAGGGTCGCTGCGTCTTATGACTCAGAAAAGTCAAACCATTGTCAATAGTATAATTTAAGGACAAATTGGTATTGGTCAGTCTGGTAAAGCCTAGTCCTGCCAATACGGTTTAAGCCATTTGGGTCTATACTTTACAATGGGATGCAAATTTTAGACTTAAATTATTATTGAGGATTTTAGCAAGTTTAAGTGAATAACTGTCAAATGGATTCCTCCATTGAAAATTCCCTAAAGGGAGGGTGAAGCGAACTCTCTTAAATACCCTTATCTCTTAGGCTCTTATTGCCTTGGTGACAGAAATAAACAATAGATCCTCCAAATTAGTCCAACACTTTAAATATTCTTTAAGGTAAGCTTTGAGTAAATGATTATCTAGATGTCTTCACAGCTTTTCCTTTTGGCTATAAAAAGGTAGTGAGTGAAAGAAGACACCAAATCATTATCTAACTCTAGTAATACCTTTGGTTAAATTAACTTTAGTTTGGAAAGTTTTATTAACCCCTTAGTCTCACCCCACTTGTATCTTTTATAATGTCTCTTATTATAAACAAGTGATTTATATTTATTAGCCTTAAAGGTAATAAATCTCTAAGTTCTTCACATAATAATTACTTAGCTAAGGGATAAGCAATACACTCTCTATTTCCTTAGAAAGTCTCTAGATGCTTGCACCCTAAAATAATCATGTCAATTCTAATCATACATAGAATCATCAAGCATATGAGTTTTAATATGTTGGAATTATTTTAGGCATTAAATAACTTTGATTAATATTTAATTATGATATTGCATTTTATTTTAATCAAATAAATTTACTATTCATATTTTTTACAGATGCGTAAACTTTAAATGCAATTTCACAATTCAAATCTTAACCAAATCATGCAAAACTTGTGCCTAAAAGTAAGTTCAGGGTGTAAGCTTTCCAACGAGCTTTTACAGACCCAATTTCGAGTTCAAATGAGAGAGAACTAATCAAAACAAAAACGGCGCTCTGATACCACTGTTGGGAAGCGGCCACGAGTGCGCAATGGAAAATTAAAAATTATGATGCCGCTATCCCTTTGCCCAAGACCCATTTGTTTTGATTATTCTACAAGCCTAGACATGTTACTATATATTCTAAGCATAAAAACTCATAAAACATGCAAAGAACATAAACTTAAACATGCTAACTATCATAAAAACTCTAATTAAAAATAAAGAAAGAAAAAGACTTACTTGAACCGAAGACTCTTACAGTCCTCCCTCAAATCTACAAGCTTTTCTCGAACTCAGCAAGCTCTTACACTTTCCAAAAAGCCACCCAAGTGTGTGGCCTCCAAAGGTGCACACACCAAAGCCAAAACTCAACGACAAGACTACGCATTGAGTGCACGGGTATTTTGCCTTTGGTGCTAGCCTAAGCAAATACCTCAAAACTTTTAACTTGAGATCCTCTAGTCAATTAGACTTAAGGATCCTCAAAATCAGTGGCTTACTCTTAAACTTTAGAGTTGCTCACTTATATAAACCCAATATATGAAAGGTTTTGGTGTAAAAATTTGTAAAGAATTCTTTAGGTTTATATAGGTGCTCCAAAGACAATAAAATTAATTAAGAATCCGATGTGGGATAAATGCTAATTAAATCTTAGCCATTGGATCTTAATATAGTTGTTTAATGAGATTATAAAACCCTAATAAGAGTTTGGGCCGAATTAGAATTCAAAACAAATAATAAAATAAATAAATTTACTATTCATGTTTTTTTTTCTTATTCATTTTTCCAATTCCCAAAGTGCCCCTATCGTCATTCACCAATCCCTAAGCCACTTTGGAACCTCATAAATGATCTGTTCAATAATTAAACACATTGAACCATTTATGAACAATTCCTACAGCAATCATATATGCTGTTAAATTTGTACTGTGCCTAAATGACGATAAAACAACCCATTGACTATCCAACAAACTTACCCTATGAATGTCTCTTCATAATTAATTAACCTTCAAATGTTAGTTGTCTTAGCACCGAAAGCTAAACATCTAACATGTTAATGGGACCCACTATTGTGGACGCTGGAATTCGGCCGAGGTCCACAATCAGAATTTGTAGGTTGGGGGCATTAGCGATCCTTGACCTCTCTGGGTGACCGTGAGGACGGTGATATGTGTCTGTGGGAGTGGGGGCTCAGAGAGCTTGTGTCAGAGAGCATAAGCTAGTAAGAGAGAAGTAAAGAGAGTTGAGAAGCCCCCCCAGTGTGCTGAGTTACGTCTCTTTTTATAGATTGAAGGAGTCATCATTGCAGCTGTCAGATGAGCTGTATATGAGACCCACTACGTGCTATGATTTCTGGCAATGAGGCTTCTCACATGCTTATTGTATCTGCTTTTGGTGGGAGAATAATTTACACATGGCAATAAATTCTTTGTTGGGGAAAAGATATAAACGGTTGGTGAATAATTAAAGGGGTTCGTCGTTTTGCCGTTGGATTTGTTTTTTGTAAATGATTTAATGTTTAACGGGTTGGGTTATTGATTTGGGCCTCACCTGGTATTGGGTTCAAAGTGAAAGGACGATTTTGCCCTTGGCCCATACAGTTTGTCCCCTACTCTCTAAGTCAAAAAGTTCTTGACTTGGAGAGTATTTGTATACATGTCGAATGAAACAAGATATAAGAGTATCTGTCAAGAATGCATAGTTCATACACGACAGAGATAATTCAATGTATTTTGGACTAAGAGTAGTCCAAGTCTTCAACTTGGCTTGGCATGAGCCAGGGGATATCCTCGGTCGACTGAACCAGATAAAGGCCAGGACAATTTCCATATTACTGGTCAAGGACCAGTAGAGTCTTCAAATTTTTCTAGACCAGATGAAGGTCATGTGCTGAACTTGACTCGTCATGAGCCACGAGGGATGTCCCCAGTCGACTGATCCAGATGAAGATCAGGATAATCAATTGACTCTTTATGAGCCATGGGGGATGTCCCCAGTCGACTGATCCAGATGAAGATCAGGATAATCAATTGACTCTTTATGAGCCATGTGGGATGTCCCCAGTCGACTGAACCAGATAAAGGTCAGGATAATCCTCATACTACGGGTCAAAGGACCAGGGGAATTTACAATATCGTCTGCCAGATGAAGGTCAGGTCTTCAACTTGACTCTACATGAGCCAATGGGGGATGTCCCCGGTCGACTGAACCAGATGAAGGTCAGGATAATCCCCATACTACGGGTCAAATGACCAGGGGAATTTACAATATCGTCTGACCAGATGAAGGCCAGGTCTTCAACTTGACTCTACATGAGCCAATGGGGGATATCCCCGGTCGACTGAACCAGATGAAGGTCAGGATAATCAATTGACTCTTTATGAGCCATGGGGGATGTCCCCAGTCGACTGATCCAGATGAAGATAAGGATAATCAATTGACTCTTTATGAGCCATGGGGGATGTCCCCAGTCGACTGAACCAGATAAAGGTCAGGATAATCCCCATACTACGGGTCAAAGGACCAGGGGAATTTACAATATCGTCTGACCAGATGAAGGTCAGTTCTTCAACTTGACTCTACATGAGCCAATGGGGGATGTCCCCGGTCGACTGAACCAGATGAAGGTCAGGATAATCCCCATACTACGGGTCAAAGGACCAGGGGAATTTACAATATCGTCTGACCAGATGAAGGCCAGGTCTTCAACTTGACTATACATGAGCCAATGGGGGATGTCCCCGGTCGACTGAACCAGATGAAGGTCAGGATAATCAATTGACTCTTTATGAGCCATGGGGGATGTCCCCAGTCGACTGATCCAGATGAAGATCATGATAATCAATTGACTCTTTATGAGCCATGGGGGATGTCCCCAGTCGACTGAACCAGATAAAGGTCAGGATAATCCCCATACTACGGGTCAAAGAACCAGGGGAATTTACAATATCGTCTGACCAGATGAAGGTCAGGTCTTCAACTTGACTCTACATGAGCCAATGGGGGATGTCCCCGGTCGACTGAACCAGATGAAGGTCAGGATAATCCCCATACTACGGGTCAAAGGACCAGGGGAATTTACAATATCGTCTGACCAGATAAAGGTCAGGTCTTCAACTTGACTCTACATGAGCCAATGGGGGATGTCCCCGGTCGACTGAACCAGATGAAGGTCAGGATAATCCCCATACTACGGGTCGTACATCAGAGCTTACATTACCCGATGAAGGTCCAAGAAAGTCTACACACTCCACTATACCTAATGTAGGTACATGGGAGTCTACACATTCCATATATGATGAAGATCAATGGGGGTCTTCATTTTTCATTCTACATGATCTAATATGAGTCAATGAGGATCTTTACACTACTAGACTTGAAGAAGTTCTATGAGAGTCTTTCCTTCTCATACTACTAGTTCTGATGAAGGTCCATGATACTACTGTCGAATGAACATGTCGCATGGACTTGATGAATATCTATCAAGGTACAGTCGAATGAACCTAATGAATATCTATGAGAATCTTCATATTACATAACCTGATGAAGGTCATGAGACTACTGTAGGACGAACCTGAAGAATATCTGTCAAGGTCATCACTCTTCTCACCTCTACGATACTACTGTCGAGTGGAGTTTGTCGAATGGACCTGATGAAGGTCCATTGTCATCACTCACTATACTAGACCTGAAGAAGGTCCATGATGAACTTGATGAAAGTCATCACTCCTCACTCTCCTATGAGACTACTGTCGAATGGCCCTGTCGAATGGAGTTGATGGAAGTCCAAGAAGGTCATGGTCGAATAAACCTGATGAAGGTCCATGAGACACGGTCGAATGAAACTAATGCATGTCTATAAGAATCACCACTCTTCTAGACTTGATGAAGGTCCATGAAGTTATGGTCGAATGAACTTGATGGAAGGACTAAATGAATCTTTATTCTACCAATCTATGATACTACTGTCGAATGGAAATGACAAAGGTCCATGAGACTACTGTAGGACGAACCTGAAGAATATCTGTCAAGGTCATCACTCTTCTCACCTCTACGATACTACTGTCGAGTGGAGTTTGTCGAATGGACCTGATGAAGGTCCATTGTCATCACTCACTATACTAGACCTGAAGAAGGTCCATGATGAACTTGATGAAAGTCATCACTCCTCACTCTCCTATGAGACTACTGTCGAATGGCCCTGTCGAATGGAGTTGATGGAAGTCCAAGAAGGTCATGGTCGAATGAACCTGATGAAGGTCCATGAGACACGGTCGAATGAAACTAATGCATGTCTATGAGAATCACCACTCTTCTAGACTTGATGAAGGTCCATGAAGTTATGGTCGAATGAACTTGATGGAAGGACTAATGAATCTTTATTCTACCAATCTATGATACTACTGTCGAATGGAAATGACAAAGGTCCATGAGACACGGTCGAATGAACTTGAAGAATATCTGTCAAGGTCATCACTCTTCACACTTCTACGATACTACTGTCGAATGGAGTTTGTCGAATGGACTTGATGAAAGTCCAAAGAAGTCATCACTAACTATAATAGACCTGAAGAAGGTCTATGATGTTACAATGGAATGAACTTGATGAAAGTCATCACTACTCATTCTTCTACGAGACTACTGTCGAATGGACGTGTCTAATGGACTTTATGAAATTCTAAGGAAGTCATCATTCCTTATCCTACCAGACCCGAGAAAGGTCAGAGGGTTTCATTCCTCATACTACTAGACTTGATGAAGGTCCATGAGACTCTTCACTCTACTTGACCTGATGAAGGTCATGAGACTACGGTCGAATGAAACTAATGAAGGTCCATGAAGCTATGGTCGAATGAACTTGATGTAAGTCCAACTGAATCTTCATTCTACTAGCCATGATAAAAGATTCTATATGTAGTCTGGAGTTTGGCTATATTAAATCAACGTAGCATGGAGATGATGACTAACCTTTGACTTAGTCCGGAGGAGTTGATAATCATTCCAAGTAGTCTAGGAGAGATTGGAGTTTTCCATGTAGCCTGAATTTGATAGCCATCCACTTTGTAGTATGGATAGTATGACGATCATGCAGTTTTGTTGCTTTAGCTTTATATTCATGTAGCATGGGCGCATTTATCATTGGTTGCCAAGGTTCACGGCCTGGACTACCACAATGAGTCTACTTTATGTCATCACTTGATATGAGTGATGGAATACAAGAGAAAGAAGTCCTGCTTATAGTCAAAGAACTTCAATTTGTTGAGTTACTGGTATCCACACTTGTTTGCCCCAGTTCAATCTACATGAGTCTACTGGATAGACATCATTGGTATCCTTTTGCCAGCGTCCACACCATAACATACCCATTCATTTATGGGTCCCACTGTCGTATGAATATTTACCATGAACCATCATTTTGTGTTAAAAAAAAAAAAAAAAAATTCATTTCAGATAAACATTGCGTGTGGCATCTTTGAAACTACTGAGTGGTAGCTTCTCGTGGAGTGGGGGTTCTATTTTGGATGAGAGGCTATGAGTTTTTTGTAGTGTGGTAGTGTGGGGATATGTGGCGTGTGGCAGCATCTTCGTGGGCCATCTGCGAGTGGGCAATGTTTGTTTACTTGTGAGTGACTTGCTTGAAAGTAACTTCCCGAGTGATGTGGTACAATATTTTTACATGAGAGGTTTGGGTTTTTTGTTGTTTGAAGCTGTGTGCCACTCACGTACCAATCGATGTGGGTTTCCTTTTATTGCTTGTTGTTTGAAACTTCCCTTCTCACTAATCGATGTGGGACTCTGGTGTTTTTTTTTTTTTTTGTTGCAATTATTTCGGTCTTGCTTGGTGCTTGGGCCGATGATGTTTGTTTGGGCTTTCTTCTCGCCTGTTGTGGCGTTTGGGCTAGGCTGGGGTCCATTCTGTTTCGCCGAGAGGTTCCTTGGGCTGTTGTGGCTCTTTTAGGCCAAGTTAAAATTTTTTAAGGGAAGTTTAGACTTTTTCATGCTACTGGCGTTAGCTTTGGTGATGGGCTGGGCCTTGTTTTGATATAGCTGCTATGGATTTCTAGTTGGTTTGCTTATTTTTTAATGCTTTATTTTCGTAAGAAATGTATGGTCGACTGGAGAAGATAACAAACTTTTTATATAGTCTTTTATGTAGTCTGGAAGAGATGCAATCCTTTTAATGTCGTCTGGCGCAGGTGACAGTGAGACTTTTTTCATGTCGTACGGAGAAGATTGAGATTCATCCCTGTCGTCTGGAGATGATAAACATGAATAATCTTCTTATGTTATTCAGAAGTGATTGACAATCGATCCATGTCGTATGGATTTGTTAGTCTTCTATCTTGTCGTATGGAGAGTATGACAATCCTCACATGTAGTGAGAGGTTGATGATGATCCTTCTACCTAGTCTGGAGGACACAATCATTTTCCATGTCGTATGGAAAAGATAGCCTCATGATGGTGGATTTTCATTGGCCATATTGTTGACTGCTTCTAAGAGATTAGCTTGATAATAAGAAAGTTGGGATGACTTGTAGTCTCTCGCCTAGTTGAAGAAAGAATAATGTTCCAGATACTATTGGAAATAATAGCACTGGAGTTTTACATGGCTCAATTTTCATCTTCCATTGATCGTAACTGTATTGTAGAGTGGCTAATTATGTTACCACCGGGTCTGGTATCTGTTTGTTGCTCGAAGCCATGGATAGTTATGTTTGTAAGGATTGTAGACTAAGTGGTCTTTGCTTGCTATGAATTGCTAAGGCCCCACGGTGGGCGCCAAATTGTGGACGTTGGAATTCGGCCGAGGTCCACAATCAGAATTTGTAGGTTGGGGGCATTAGTGATCCTTGACCTCTCTGGGTGGCCGTGAGGACGGTGATATGTGTTTGTGGGAGTGGGGCCTCAGAGAGCTTGTGTCAGATAGCATAAGCTAGTAAGAGAGAAGTAAAGATAGTTGAGAAGCCCCCCCAGTGTGCTGAGTTACGTCTCTTTTTATAGATTGAAGGAGTCATCATTGCAGCTGTCAGATGAGCTGTATATGAGACCCACTACGTGCTATGATTTCTGGCAATGAGGCTTCTCACATGCTTATTGTATCTGCTTTCGGTGGGAGAATAATTTACACATGGCAATAAATTCTTTGTTGGGGAAAAGATATAAACGGTTGGTGAATAATTAAAGGGGTTCGTCGTTTTGCCGTTGGATTTGTTTTTTGTAAATGATTTAATGTTTAACGGGTTGGGTTATTGATTTAGGCCTCACCTGGTATTGGGTTCAAAGTGAAAGGATGATTTTGCCCTTGGCCCAAATTTGGCCCATACAACTATCATAAATGTTATACCTAATCCAGCTAGAAAGCGATTTCTTAACCTATAAAAGGATACAGAACTCAGAGGTAAGACATGAAAGCTTTGGAACTCATACTAGAGCTCTTAAAAGGCATATCATCCTCTAAACACTTACCCACCGCTCTCACAGCAGTCTACGGAGGTCAAGGTAATCTCAAACCTTGTTCTTCCCTTACTTTCTGCTCGTCTTCACCACTGATTTGAGCGTCGGAGTGCCTACGGCAACCGTCACACCGGTGGGTAGAAACTCTCCGCTCACTCTACCTTTGTTTTGCAGGATCCTAGTGCCCATCATACAAATTCTCGATTGTGGACTGAATGCGAAATCCAATATCTATAATTTGGCACCCATCGTGGGGCCTAACAATTCATAGCAAGCAAAGATCTCTTAGTCTACGATCCACTCAACACACCTACTAACATGGCATCTAACAGCGAGCAAACACCAGACCACGTGGTCGCCTAGTTAGCCGCTTTACAAGAACGGTTACGAGCATTGGAAGAGGAAAATCTAGTCATGCGAAGCACCAACACAAGCCTGCAGAAGTAGTTGGAGCAGATTGCTTCAACCACTCAGCAACGCGAAACCCCGGATCGTCCCAGCAACCTCATCATTCAAACTAACCTCTTGGGGGCATTCAACGACCTAGCTAGCGACGATCCGCTACCAAACAACCACCCCTAAAGTCATCAGACAGGTCACCATATACCTCATGTCGAACAAGCACGACAAGTCACGTCCACCATGCGCAAGGAGATGCATGAGTTTGAAGAAGCAATTCTCTCCAGCCTACCTGGTGTCAGACTACCAGTGAGAAGAAGTCGGGCCGGGACAATCTCAGACACTCCTTTCCTAGAGACCATCACTTCCATTGAACTCCCTCGGAAGTTCAGCCGACGTCGTCTCCCTTTCGAGCTTTAAGGTTCCCTTAGCTTCCCTAGCTTCACCTTCAGCCTCCTTCATTTTCTTCATTATTGCCATTCATTGCCGACTTGGCTTCTGTTAATTCATTCCTAAGAGCAGTGTTCGACTTCTCCACATCCCTCACCCTTCTCTGACTCGCTTCTGCATACTTCTGCTGGTATAGGGCGCATTCCAGTGTCTAGAAAAGATTAAGGAAGTTAGTAAAAACAAACAAAATTATTTAATAAGAACTTAAAATTTAGGATTCAAAGGTTAACTCATAAGAGCGGCCACGACCCTCTTCCCCACTTCCACAGGTCCCAAGGTCGCCAACCGACACTCATCTTCCTCGAGTAGTAACCCCTCAACAAACCCAGACAAACTAGAGGGGTCCGACATAACTGTCATTCCCCATGGGATCTTGATAATTATGTTATCGTTGTCTTCCTCTTTTTTGAAGATTGGCCTGCCCCAGTCGACATTTTCACCATCGGTTCTGAGAGGGGCTTGGCAGAGGCACTCATCTTCGCCAAATGAGGCTCGGGCACTTCCTCGACCTCATTCCTCTTGGGTTTCTTACTTTTCCTCTTGGCCATCATCTCGTCAATCGTTGGGAGTTTGAAGCGACCGGCCATGATTTCTGTTGTGCAAAAAATCTCCTCAGGCGTTAAAGGCTTCAAAAAAATAAATTTCTCATACACGAATTGACACGCCCAAGTGCCCACAATGACGGCCAAAATTAGTTTAGTCAAGGCCATGGAGTTACCTTCGGTATCAAACACCTCATTCCACAATAGCTTCTTCTCCTCCAAGACAAATCTCCAATTCCTCTTTGGAGCATGTAGACTCAACAGATATTTGGTATTTGCAAAGAGACCCGGAGTTATTTCGAAAGAAATGTTACAGGATAAGCCTATAAAGCACAAAAGAAATGAGCATCATCCAAGCGACAATTCGTCATAGGAATACAATATACTAAAAATGTGGACACTCACTTGACGTGTTCCAATACTCAGGGATACGACCAGCTCCAGCCGACCATACACTCTCTCCCCTCACAAAAAAATAGAGCTTTTGCCAGTCTCCTTTGTCGTTTGTCGTCAAACCTAACACCGGGTGTTCCCTTTTCTATCGAATGAACAAATGATATCTCCATTTTTTCAGCCACGTGCTCCTTCAGGTAGTATGTGTAGAGAAGATCTTTAACCCCAAATCTAATCCCTAGCTCGTACGCCAAGCATTCAACCGACAGTAACACCCTTCAAGTATTGGGTATCAATTGGGACGAGGCTAACTCGTAGTGATCCAACACCTCCCATACCAATCTAGGTATGGGGAACCTCAGTCCGTCGGCAAATGGGCGCTCGTAGAACCCAATCCAGCCAGGAACTTTATAGTATATTCGCTCAACCGACACGGCTAACCTGACCTCAATTGATGCAGGAAACCTATACTTCAACTTCATCTCCCTCATAGCATGTTCAGTCCCTCGACTCGAAGGATTCTTTGTCAAAATGTTAGTCGGCTCACTTGTGCTAAGGACCCCACTCGACTCCCAAAACGTTGGTACAATCCTGAAAGGGGAAACATCCTTAGGTATTGCTAAAGGAGGCTATATTGTCATCAAAGTCCTATCATCTCGAGGGCTCCCACTCGACGTTTCCATTTCGACCTCACTCCTGACCGACAACACTGGCGAAATGGCCCTAAGGGGTGAGTCTACATACATCTCTAGAAGGGTATCACTAGAACTTATGGAACTTTCACTCGATATTTGTTTCACGCAACAGTGAAGTCAAGCCTACGAACTAAACCTTCTCAATCTCTACGTCCTAAAGAGAAAACAACCCTAATCCACAAACACTGTTTCTTAAGACCTATTGAAACCCTAAGGATCGATATGCTTAATGGAGCAAAAATAGCTTGAATCTACGTTATGAATAATTAAAGATACCGAAGAACTAGAGAAGACGAATGAGCCTGAGGGGTGAGTCTACATACATCTCTAGTGGGGTATCACTAGAACTTATGGATTTTCCACTCGACATTTGCTTCACGCAACAGTGAATTCAAGCCTACGAACAGCTAAACCTTTTCAATTTCTACGTCCTAAAGAGCAAACAACCCTAATCCACAAATATCGTTTCTTAAGACCTATTGAAACCCTAAGGATCGAAATTCTTAATGGAGCAAAAACAGCTTGAATCTACATTATGAATGATTGAATATACTGAAGAACTAGAGAAGAGAAATGAGGAATACCTTAAAGTCTTGGAGAGCTCTTCCAACTTGTTAAACGAGAGAGTTTTTTGTGAATGAAACAAGTGAGCCTCTAAAACCCTCTTATACCTATTTTCCTTTTTGGCGATTCATTTTCCTGCCTAAAGACGCCTCGAAACTCTCCATAGAGCTATAGTGCAAAGTGAGCGTAAACCTAATTATTGAGGTTGGTGCTCAGAGCGCCAATTCCCCGGTTGTATTTTTTGTAAATACTGTTGTAAATGTTTTATTATGAATAAAATAAGTAGTTTCTATAATATAATATATCTCTTTATATGGTAAAGACGTAATTGACCTTAGAATGATTAGTCATGATGCATAATGTATGCCATGTTATGTACTAGGTCTGATATCAGTTTCGCTGTAAGCGTAACCAGTAGATATCAGTCCAATCCAGGAAATGACCATTGGATGGTGTTGTGATATTTTATATCGTACTGTAAGTGTACGGTGTCAAGTTTTAGTATAAATGAGTTTAGAGTGTCGAACCCACAGGGATTGCGTTAACTCGCACTAATTACTACAATTGATAATCCTAACTTTATTTAGAAAACAATTAATAAAGATTTCAATAAATAAATATTAAAATAATTAAAATAGGAGGAACTAATATGATAGAGATTTTAGATCCCGATTTCACCTAGCTGTCGCCTATGTATTTGTCATGCCAATTATTTCTTGTTCAGTTAAATTGTTTATAAGTCAAGACTCCGAAATTATCCACTCCCTCTCTCGAGCATCAGTGAAAATATCATCAACTACAGACTTCGATATCTCTATAAAAATCTAATAGTTAACAACTCATTACGCTTTGTGATTCTATGTTAACGACTTCAAAGGAACTACAGATTCTCTCGAACTCTATAAAATCCTAGGTTATATTCTCTAGATCCATTCAAAATCCCCTCTCTCGAGTGATAGATTTCAAACATATATCATCATATTTGTGGCCAGCAAACACAAAGCATTAAACTCAAAAGAATATAAATAACTCAATAAAACTTCATAACAAAATTGATAAACAATTACAAGGTTCAAGCATCAGTTACATCATTATCCAGAATTAAGGAGTTTAGTTCATGACTAAGGATAAAAACAATAAATACATGTCATGAATCTAATGGAAATCATTAGAGTTCTAAGAAAGAAACAAGAAGATAAAACCAGAATTGAATCTCTTCCTCTTCGGACGTCACCGCCTTCGTCTCCTCTTGTTGCTCTTCAATCCTCCTCCTTAGATCTCTCTAAAATATGTGTTTTTGTGTTTTGTGCAGTGTATTAGCCTCCTCTTACGTCTTGGACGAACTAATGTATTTATAATAAAATCCTGGAGTCATTGGGTATCTTAAAAACCCTAATATCACGTTTCTGATACGCGCGGACTCTCCCTCGCAGCGCCGCGACTCTGTGAATTGGCGCCACAGCGCTCTCCTCTCCGTAATTTGTATGTAATTAGTTTGGGTTGCAGGCGCCGTGGCGTGATTGACCGGCGTAAACACACACGTATAACGCAAGCGCACGTATCGTTCAAGTAGTATAAAAATATCGATCCCACGATGACTTAATTCCTACTGTTGTTATTAATTGTTGAATCTATTTATTTACAAATATCTAATTAAATGGAGAAGAGAATGATTGTTTGATTGGTTGAATGTGGTTTTCCTTAATTAAAATAAATAAAATAAACAAAAGAAAATACTAAGGAAAATAACAAAAGACTCAAAGATCTAGGGTTGTGAATCATTCTAATATCTTTTAAAAGATGAAGTGATTATTTTATGTTTGTGTAATAAATCGGTTTACTAACCTGGAACACGAAATTATGCAAAAGCCTCTGTCGATGGTTAGACGCAAATACCCAGTTTAACCCAATTGAACCATATGTCTATGTCAACCAAATTATCTGGATTCATTAAGTTTAAGTTCCAATTATGGCTACCCCCGCCCGACAGGTATATGTCTATCCTGTAAGGAAATCTATTAAAGGGTTATCTATCCTCAAGGAAGATCGTGAGCTATTAAGTCTAAGGCTGATACCTAAAATCCCTATGTCTAGTTCATTTTAGATTTACCACATCAATCTTATTGGTGATCAGACAATAAGAAGCATTAAGCTTAAGACTTAATAAATAAACATTTAAATTACCCAAACTATAAAATAACCTCTTATAAACTGGTGATATTAGAATTCATCACAACCTCAGATAACTAACACATAACTAGGGCTAGTAAAGACTTAAAAGTAAAAGACATAAAGTAAAAATGCTGAAAAGTAAAAGACATAAAGTAAAAGTTGAAAAGTAAAATAAAATGCTAAGGTAAAAGGATCAATTTTTACTATTTACTATTTAGATATCTCTCTTAATATAATATATTAACTTGTGATTATTTTACCAACCAGCCATATAGGCGGTAACCTGATTAAGTCAAATTAAGTCCAACCAGCCATAAAGGCGGAATCAAAATAAACCTGCCATATAGGCGGTAAGAAAATTTAATTACCAACCGACCAATCTGGCGGTATCCTTGATTAGTCAGGTTTAAACCAGATTAAAATGAATTACCAACCGACCAATCTGGCGGTATCATTTTTAAGTCAATATTTTAAATAGTGAATATATTATTTTTAAGGGAGATTAATCTAAATAGTAACAGTAAAAGAATTACCTTTCACCCTAGCTGGGGAAGTTACCTCCTCATGGTGAATAGTAAAAACTGTAAAAAGTAAGAAAGTAAATTACTATATTTACAAAACGTAATTAAAATTATTTACAAAACTAAAAACTAAAAGAAACTAGAGAGAGAAACTCCCTCTTTACATCAAAGAGATGAGAGAGAGTGGTACAACTGAAACTGGAATTTCGCGCTCTATTTATAGGGGTCAGTAGGGGTCGCGCGTCGTGACGCCCAGCTCGCGTCGCGATGCCAGTTATGTCGACGTGGCATCTTCTGGTTCGTCGGTTGAAGATTATGGATAAGGTGACACGTGGCAAGGTGGTTGGGGCTCAATTATTGTGACACGTGGCGGCTTCTGATTGGTCGGCTAGATTCTTATCCGCCACATGTCAGATAGGGATAAGAGAGCCAATAATTGATGCTGACGTGGCGGTGACGTGGCGATGATGTGGCAAAGTGACTGTCGGCACCATAGAATTGCGACACGTGGCACTTCCTGATTGGCTGATGATGACGTGGCAGTGAGGTGGCAGTTTGGCTTGGTCAACCTGGTGATGTGGGCGATGACGTGGCAATGACGTGGAGTGACACATGGCGACACGTGGCAATGGTGACTGTCGACACCGTAGGATGATGACACGTGGCACGGCGCATGTTAGCAGATCGGCTGTGATGGTGACACGTGGCACGGCGCACGTTAGCAAAGTCAAACTTTTCTCAGATTCTGATTTGTGGACCCGGCGCACGTTAGCACTGTTCGGCGCACTTTAGGCATCGCGACGCAGAAAATTACCAAAATGCCATTTTTTTTTCCAATTTTCACTGTTTTGATCCAAATCACCTCCAGAATGTCCAGAAACTTTATTTATCTACAAAATAACACAAAACACATCAAAATATTCACAAGACTCAAGAAACTATACAAAATATTAGGTTAAATGAGTGAGAAATAGTGATATAATTACCACTCATCAGTGATCAATTATTGGCGCTGTGGCGCTGTTTCTTTGTATGTGTTCTGCGCAGCTCTCTTTAAATAATGCAATGGGGCCCACGTGCTTTCTTCTTTTATTTCATTCTTTTCTCACTTGGTCAACAATTGTGGGTTCTCTTTCTTTCACAAATATGGCCCACGTGTATATGCTCTCAACTTGGTCAACATCAACTTTTCAATTTATTTTTCAAGCTTCTCTCTTTTCCTAGGGCCCACACATGCCTTCTCTCTCCAAAGTCCACGTGACTTTCTTATTTCTTCAAAGATTTGTTGCCTTCTCTCACGCCACTTCTTCATTCTTTCTTTAATTAACAATTCCTTTGGTCAACTTTTGTAACTCATTCTCTTGGCCCCATGTGTTCCTTGCATCCGAAAGTACCCAAAACACGCGTATTCGCTCCATTCTTGATGTTTTAATGCTTCCTACAATTAAGACATAAAATAAACTATAAATGACATTAAATTACTCGAAACATAATAAAATAATAGGCTAAAGATGTCGGAATAAGTGGATATAAACCACACTTATCAAACACCCCCAAATAAAACAACCCATTGACTATCCAACAAACTTACCCTATGAATGTCTCTTCATAATTAATTAACTTTCACATGTTAGTTGTCTTAGCACCGAAAGCTAAACATCTAACATGTTAATGGGACCCACCATCATAAATGTTATACCTAATCCAGCTAGAAAGTGATTTCTCAACCTATAAAAGGATACGGAACTCAGAGGTAAGACATGAAAGCTTTGGTACTCATACTAGAGCTCTCAAAAGGCATATCATCCTCTAAACACTTACCCACCGCTCTCACAGCAGTCTACAAAAGTCAAGGTAATCTCAAACCTTGTTATTCCCTTACTTCCTGCTCGTCTTCACCACTGACTTGAGCGTCGGAGTGCCTACGGCAACCACTACACCGGTGGGTAGAAACTCTCCGCTCACTCTACCTTTGTTTTGCAGAATCCTAGTGCCCATCATACAAATTCTCAATTGTGGACCGAATGCGAAATCCAGTGTCTATAATTTGGCACCCACCGTGGGGCCCCAGCGATTCATTGCAAGCAAAGATCTCTCAGTCTACGATCCACTCAACACACCTACTAACATGGCATCTAGCAGCCAGCAAACACCAGACCTCGTGGTCGCACAGTTAGCCGTTCTACAAGAACAGTTACGAGCATTGGAAGAGGAAAATCTAGCCATGCGTGTCACACCCGTCCCCTTAGGTAGAGTAGGGGTGAGACGGAGACTAGAAACTGGCAGAGTTTCCCCTGTAATATGGACTAATCCTCCAATTACAAGGAAAAATCTAAACTGAAAAAATAAAATCTCATCATAAAACTAGGATCTCCATGATCCAACTCAAAATAATATCCACAAAGGAAACACAATAACTTCAATATCAATTAAAGGCTCAATGCCTATAATCACATAACAAATTCTCCCAAGAAATACATATCTAGAAATACAGTCTCAAAACATAACAAGACACTCTACTGTTGGCACAACCTTTTCTCTACTGGCTGGAATGATGACGAAACAGCAGATGAAAGAACGATCTACTAATCTGCTAAACCTGAAATGTTAAGGAATGGGGGGTAAGCTCACGCTTAGTGCAATGGATCACAGCTCAGTGCCGTGGATAATCAAGTAACAAGGTGGATCGAACAAGTCTTTCACAATATAAATAAATACATAAGCTGTAAATCGATATCTCAAACATTTACTTGAAATCATAAATCTCATTTCTCATAAAGCTCAAATCATAAATCTCATTTCTCATAAAACTCATATCATAAATCTCATTTCTCATAAAACTCATACTGCTCAAAAATACTCTGTAAAGATAAATCTGTTTATTCATCTATATGCACAACCTCATGACAAATACGGCAAAGCTGGCAACATGGGGCTTCCCCACGGCAAAACTGGCATCCGGAGCAAACTGGCAACGTAAGACCTTATCTTACGGCAATAACTGGCAACATGAGACCTTATCTCATGGCAAATATCTGGCAACATATATGTACACGGGGTGCATCCTATCATAAAAAATCATTTCCAAAATCCATGCTCATATCTCAAATCATGCAAGTTTCTCATATATCACAAACACATGATTTCAACATAATCAATATTCGATCCATACCTTATAGCAAAATATATAAACTTTCTGAAAACAAACTCATTTAATGTATTACCTTCAAAATTCATTTAAGAAAACATACATACTATATACTTTTGAACATCAATGTTACAGGCTTATCCACGCACCTGATGAGCTGACTACTGGAAAAAGAAACTAAGCAGCAGGACCGTCCCTGCTTACGGTATCACGATCACCTAACAGACAAAAGAATTACTATAAGGAACATAATCCTAACTAGAATAGATGAAAGAAATGCAAGAAACGTGATTCGGTCGTTCTCGCAAACTTAACGAAAATCAAGATTCGGAGGTCCAAAACTACTCGAATGGTCTGAAATTCGCGGAGGAGACTCGGGAAATCAGCACGGATACACTGTCTGGCGCGTGGTGGACACGCGCCGATTGGCCAGGCCGCGCGTGGGCCTCACGCGCCGCCACATAGGACGCGCGTGAGCTTCACGCGCCGGTCCGATCGGAAATTTTCCGACGGCCGAGCGTTCCCCTCTCTCTCCCGGATCTAATGGCGCTGACGGATTGTCGATCGGAGTACTGGATCAACGGGAAATCAAGAAAAACCATAAAAAGTTTCTTACCGAGATCTCTTCAAAAATTGGAAGTTTCCCAAGATGAAACCACCACCAAAATGATCCTCTCGACGGGATCTACACTTTTCCTTAAGGGCTCGGTCGGATTTGAGCTACGGATTGGTCGGATCGGAACGAAAACTAAAATTTCTCTTTCTTTTTTTCTTTCTCTCGCCTGCTCTCTCTCTCTTCTCTTTCTTTTCTCTTTCTTTTCTTTTTTTTTTGTAAGGCTGCTGATAAAAATAATAAATATATATAAAATTCCAAAAATTACCAATATGCCCCCACTAATAAGGGTACTTCGGAAATCACCACTTTCAAAGCTCTTCTGATGCGATTCTCGAAATGTGTTCAACACGAAAATTGTTCGTCTCGGAAAAACGAGTCCGATGGTTCAAGAATCAACTCAATCGGAGTTCGTTTGCTAAATTCATGCCCAAAACTGTAAACTATACGCATATAGTAAAAATCGCGTAGCTGATTCTTGGTCCCACGCGTTTTCTAACGCGACGAATATTCATTTCATAATATTTTGATCCACATTCCATCACTTAAACACTATTTCTTCATTATCATTCTATTCCAAGACTATATCGTCAATCTAAGAATCTCTTAAAACAGTCCCGAAAATCTGGGATGTTACATCTCTCTCCCCCTTAAAAGAATTTCGTCCTCGAAATTCACATACTAAAGGGTGAAAACAAATGAGGATATCTATTCCTTATGTCTTCCTCACGCTCCCAAGTTGCTTCTGCTTTCGAATATTTACCCCATAGGACTTTCACCAAATGAATCGTCCTGCTTCTCAGCTGTCTCAACTCTCTAGTCATAATTTCCACTGGTTCTTCAGCATAAGTCAAATCTTCTCTCAACTCAATCTAAAAGTAATAGTCGCATTCCTTCCAATCACTGCCTTTTTTTTTTAAACCTGTGCCCCAACTAACAAACAAACTATCCCATCACATAAAGAAAAGGCTCCACCTAGGGTACTGCACAAACAACAGCTGTAAAGAGCTTTTAGCAATTTACGCAAAATCCAATATCTTAAGTTTCCCATTATTGAAAAGAGGATTTGCAGGTCCCTCAAATATCTGCTTTACATCTTATCATCGCGACAATTATTAACCCTTCCAATTATGCATGGATACTGTGAAAGTATCTGGTCATGAAGAATTATTGGTATCTCTCTCTATAAAGAGATGCACGAGTTCTTAAGGAATTACTCAAAAATTTCTTCAATGGCATCTTCATCTGCCAATCCTAACCCCTATTCAAGATCTGTCAGAGCCACGATGATATACCAAAAGCTTTGTAAATGGCCAGTCATTGATCGAGCAGTTATAGATTCTAAATATGTCAGAGACCTTTGGAGAGATATCTACAATTGTCTCAATGAAGCTCCATCCGCTCTTTTGCCTAAAGAGATTGCAATAGATATCGTGGCAAGAGTTCCTACCAATTTCTTGAGATGGTGTTACATTCTTAGAACCATTTGGGATGGAAAAACAGATGGTTTATCCCAATACAAAAATAATTCAGCGATTGTTCACTGTGGATATCACAGATTCCATTCCACAGTTTTCATCAACAGTCATGATTTCTTCAATCATTGCCAATGGAGTCTCGGCGCCTTGTTCGAATTTGGTTTCCTGAATGGATTTATTCTTGGACCAAGTCCAATCCATCCCAACTATCCTGGTATCTCAGAAGATAGCCTTGGTGAGCTTCCTCCATTCATCAGTAATATCTTATATCATTGGTATAAACGCCACAAAAGTATTACTGTCTGGATCGAAACCATTACTCCAGAATGGTCAAAAGACTATTCACTCATTTACCACCCAATTCATCTTATAAGAATCATACCATCACGTCTACTCACTGATTGGAGACTCACTTGTTGGCCATCTAGACCAAAGCTTAGAGCTTACTATGATTACGATGATATTTTCCCAGAAGATATTACTTCCCATCATTCCTGTGATCTTAGAGCTCTTTCCGCAGACTCAGTCCGTCGAAGTCTAGAAAGCAATACAAATGATAAAGATTGGAAAATCTTCACTACTATCGAAGAATCATCTAGAAGTATTGTTCAAGGCTACAACAAAATCAAGTTTCCTAACAGTCTCGAAATTCAAATCATCGACGGCCTCATTCCAATGTCTCTACGCGCGAAACGTCAATGGGAAGATTATCAATTCGAAGATGATCCTGTCCTTGCAACACAACCCAGTTGTTATATTCCATAATGTAATCATAAATATTGATTAATTAAATAAGAGTATCAACAAGGTCTTCTTTCTCATCTCTTAAATACCAAAGTTCTAATGTCTTCGACCTACTAACTCATAACGATGTTATAACTGCGACATAAGGTTCATGTTAGGTACAACCATAGAAATCACGTCGGATTCAACTATAGGATTAACGATAGGGCAACTATCGAAACTACTGGAAGATGATGAACTGGAGTACCATC
Source organism: Zanthoxylum bungeanum (assembly GCA_019454045.1). Lineage (NCBI taxonomy): Eukaryota > Viridiplantae > Streptophyta > Magnoliopsida > Sapindales > Rutaceae > Zanthoxylum > Zanthoxylum bungeanum. Next base: position 58,211 of record SKCR01029740.1, read on the forward strand.
TCCGAAAATCGTGGCTAGCGAATCTCTTACAACGGAATCAGGGTTCCCTTCAAAAGGTTTCCCCATCATAAGAATTAACTTCCTCATCAACTGGAGGTGCCCTAGAAGGTTTGCCAACATTGCTATCCTACGAGTACGAACTCGACCTGAACCATAAACTCTGAGACGCGGAGGCATCTAAAAACACATGAAAGATGTCAACCGCTAGAAGACATAGAATAACTAATGAAGAAAATGAAGTGTCTACAGAATCTATGAACCCTGGGCTCTGATACCATTAAATGTCACACCCGTCCCCTTAGGTAGAGTAGGGGTGAGACGGAGACTAGAAACTGGCAGAGTTTCCCCTGTAATATGGACTAATCCTCCTCCAATTACAAGGAAAAATCTAAACTGAAAAAATAAAACTCATCATAAAACTAGGATCTCCATGATCCAACTCAAAATAATATCCACAAAGGAAACACAATAACTTCAATATCAATAAAGGCTCAATGCCTATAATCACATAACAAATTCTCCCAAGAAATACATATCTAGAAATACAGTCTCAAAACATAACAAGACACTCTACTGTTGGCACAACCTTTTCTCTACTGGCTGGAATGATGACGAAACAGCAGATGAAAGAACGATCTACTAATCTGCTAAACCTGAAATGTTAAGGAATGGGGGGTAAGCTCACGCTTAGTGCAATGGATCACAGCTCAGTGCCGTGGATAATCAAGTAACAAGGTGGATCGAACAAGTCTTTCACAATATAAATAAATACATAAGCTGTAAATCGATATCTCAAACATTTACTTGAAATCATAAATCTCATTTCTCATAAAGCTCAAATCATAAATCTCATTTCTCATAAAACTCATATCATAAATCATTTCTCATAAAACTCATACTGCTCAAAAATACTCTGTAAAGATAAATCTGTTTATTCATCTATATGCACAACCTCATGACAAATACGGCAAAGCTGGCAACATGGGGCTTCCCCACGGCAAAACTGGCATCCGGAGCAAACTGGCAACGTAAGACCTTATCTTACGGCAATAACTGGCAACATGAGACCTTATCTCATGGCAAATATCTGGCAACATATATGTACACGGGGTGCATCCTATCATAAAAATCATTTCCAAAATCCATGCTCATATCTCAAATCATGCAAGTTTCTCATATATCACAAACACATGATTTCAACATAATCAATATTCGATCCATACCTATAGCAAAATATATAAACTTTCTGAAAACAAACTCATTTAATGTATTACCTTCAAAATTCATTTAAGAAAACATACATACTATATACTTTTGAAAACATCAATGTTACAGGCTTATCCACGCACCTGATGAGCTGACTACTGGAAAAAGAAACTAAGCAGCAGGACCGTCCCTGCTTACGGTATCACGATCACCTAACAGACAAAAGAATTACTATAAGGAACATAATCCTAACTAGAATAGATGAAAGAAATGCAAGAAACGTGATTCGGTCGTTCTCGCAAACTTAACGAAAATCAAGATTCGGAGGTCCAAAACTACTCGGAATGGTCTGAAATTCGCGGAGGAGACTCGGGAAATCAGCACGGATACACTGTCTGGCGCGTGGTGGACACGCGCCGATTGGCCAGGCCGCGCGTGGGCCTCACGCGCCGCCACATAGGACGCGCGTGAGCTTCACGCGCCGGTCCGATCGGAAATTTTCCGACGGCCGAGCGTTCCCCTCTCTCTCCCGGATCTAATGGCGCTGACGGATTGTCGATCGGAGTACTGGATCAACGGGAAATCAAGAAAAACCATAAAAAGTTTCTTACCGAGATCTCTTCAAAAATTGGAAGTTTCCCAAGATGAAACCACCACCAACAGACAAAAGAATTACTATAAGGAACATAATCCTAACTAGAATAGATGAAAGAAATGCAAGAAACGTGATTCGGTCGTTCTCGCAAACTTAACGAAAATCAAGATTCGGAGGTCCAAAACTACTCGGAATGGTCTGAAATTCGCGGAGGAGACTCGGGAAATCAGCACGGATACACTGTCTGGCGCGTGGTGGACACGCGCCGATTGGCCAGGCCGCGCGTGGGCCTCACGCGCCGCCACATAGGACGCGCGTGAGCTTCACGCGCCGGTCCGATCGGAAATTTTCCGACGGCCGAGCGTTCCCCTCTCTCTCCCGGATCTAATGGCGCTGACGGATTGTCGATCGGAGTACTGGATCAACGGGAAATCAAGAAAAACCATAAAAAGTTTCTTACCGAGATCTCTTCAAAAATTGGAAGTTTCCCAAGATGAAACCACCACCAAAATGATCCTCTCGACGGGATCTACACTTTTCCTTAAGGGCTCGGTCGGATTTGAGCTACGGATTGGTCGGATCGGAACGAAAACTAAAATTTCTCTTTCTTTTTCTTTCTCTCGCCTGCTCTCTGTCTCTTTCTTTTCTTCTCTTTCTTATCTTTTTTTTTGTAAGGCTGCTGATAAAAATAATAAATATATATAAAATTCCAAAAATTACCAATATGCCCCCACTAATAAGGGTACTTCGGAAATCACCACTTTCAAAGCTCTTCTGATGCGATTCTCGAAATGTGTTCAACACGAAAATTGTTCGTCTCGGAAAAACGAGTCCGATGGTTCAAGAATCAACTCAATCGGAGTTCGTTTGCTAAATTCATGCCCAAAACTGTAAACTATACGCATATAGTAAAAATCGCGTAGCTGATTCTTGGTCCCACGCGTTTTCTAACGCGACGAATATTCATTTCATAATATTTTGATCCACATTCCATCACTTAAACACTATTTCTTCATTATCATTCTATTCCAAGACTATATCGTCAATCTAAGAATCTCTTAAAACAGTCCCGAAAATCTGGGATGTTACAATGCGAAGCACCAACACAAGCCTTCAGAAGCAGTTGGAGCAGATTGCTTCAATCTCTCAGCAACGCGAAACCCCGGATCGTCCCAGCAACCCCATCATTCAAACTAATCTCTTGGGGGCATTCAACGACATAGCTAGCGACGATCCGCTACCAAACAACCACCCCCAAAGTCATCAGACAGGTCACAAGTCGCGTCCACCACACGCAAAGAAATGCATGAGTTTAAAGAAACAATTCTCTCCAGCCTACATGATGTCAGACTACCAGTGAGAAAAAGTCGTATCGGGACAATCTCAAACACTCATTTCCTAGAGACCATCACTTCCATTGAACTCCCTCGGAAGTTCAGCCCCCCAGACATGAGGTTATATGATGAATCCACGGACCCAGACAACCATGTTGTCCATTACAAGTACAAAATGATGTCCACGGCCCTGATTCCACACCAATGGGAGGCTGGAATGTGAAGAGGGTTTGGAGAGACATTGGCAGGCCCAACCCTCACTTGGTTCATTAACCTTCCATACCGGTCCATTGGGTCATATCAAGAACCGGTCCATTGGTTCATTAAGCTTCCTTCCACACCGGGGGATAGAAATTCTCCGCTCACTCTATCTTTGTTTTACAGGATCGCTAGTGCCCCATCATACAAATTCTCGATTGTGGACCGAAGTCCAGTATCTACAATCATCATGATTACAAACATGCTCAGTCCTTGCCAAGCTGGAGCCTTATCTTGCTACTATTGTTGTGGCAACTTCTTACCTTCAGTTGAAACATTTCTTACCTATCCACCTTTATCTCATTACCTAGCTCTGTCCAGTTGCTTGGTGCAACAAAGTTACCAACACAGCAACCACATGGTCTTTTCATATTGTAGTGCTTTCTAAACTTGCATTCAACCATATCTAATCGCAGCTGTAGCATAATCAACCTCCAACTACCATTGCACATTTCTTATGAAACTGGAACATAAATATTTTACATGCAAAAAAGATTTTGCTTAATTTGATTGCTTTTTTATCCCCACATTTTGCAGACATATTACTACATTTTATTTTAATTTTTTTGGTGGCACCAGGTTGTGAGCTACTGAGCTTACCTGCAAGAATTGACCCTCATCAGACACCGGCTGTGGTCACATTGCATGGGCAGTTGTTTGTGCGTGTCCCATTTGAGCAATCTGACTAGGTAATTTTCTGGGATGTTTATTCATAGGCCCTCAAGATTGGGAAAACTTTAGTAAGTGCATAAGGTATTTAATCGGGAAGTGGAACCCTCTTTTGAAGCCAACTTTGGCTAGTGCTGCTGGTGCAATTACACGTCTATATTTTCATTTTCAACTCTATAAAGACTAATTTCTGTCTGGAAATAATGATACTAGTTTCTCTCGTACTCACGCTCCTGCCTCCCTTTCTTCATTGGTGGGGATAGTGAAAGAGCCAGTGTAATGTTGTGTGATAGGTAGCTTACTCAAATTGCTTGGGAGTTGGGACTAAATTTTTTTGATACTCCTGCAAGCTCTATTCTCGAAACAAAAAGTGCAGGAATGCGCAAGTAGTTTGGGAGGAATAGCAGTACAAGTTGGAATTTATTCAGGTTGTCGGCTGGTGTCTGCGCTTGTCAGTCTTGTAAATGCAACTTACCAAAACCAAAAGAGTAGCATTTTCTTGTCTGTTCCAATGATGAGCCTGTTATTTATTACTAGTGACGCGCTATATCCATCATTTAAACGAAAGGCCCATTACTTTTGAGTTGAACTGAGGGCAGGTTTGATCTTAGAAAAAGCTTTTAGCATTAAATCTATTTGCATCGCATGTATGTTATATGAATGGAACCTGGAAGGTTTCTTCTAGTTAATAATTATTAGTGTCTCTGTAAGTTATTACCGCAATCTCAACATGTATACTATATGTAAAACATTTCAAAAAAAAATGATCAATCTCTTTTCTGTATTTATCAATTTCTTATTCTAACTTCACCTTCTCTGCGTCCTCACCTCAAATTTTAATAAACATAATATTTTAGCAGGACTCTAATTAAAGAAATATAATAAGTTATAAGAGTATCAATAAAAACATCCCCTTAGTAAGACAGTATAAATTTTGGTTTCGCATTTAAATTTTAACCCACAAAAAAGGTATTTCCAATCAATTATCAAACGAACACAAGTTATGAGAAAAAACTGTGTTTATTAACACAACCTTAAATGTACTGTTCTAAAAAAATAGCAGCTATCAGAAGACAAATAAAACTACCCTTTTGAAGTTACAATTATTCCATGTCTTAAATTTAATAGAATATAAATGTACAACTTTAATGTTCTCTAATCTTCATGTGCTAGGCTCCATTGATGCCAACTCCAACTCTTCATCCGAGTCTATCGCATTCTCGAAGTCATAAAAGGGATTCACCTGCATCAAAACTTTCATTGTCCATTAACACAACCTTATTTTTCTAAATTTATAGATAACTTAAAAACTCACTTCTGGTCTTGGAGTGACTGCTTCAAAAACATTAAAGTCCGGCTTGTCAAAATTAGGGGGATTTAATACAATATATGCCCCCTTGTTTCTAAACCTATCTTCCGTTGCCTGCAATAGGCAAACAAAGGAATTGTTAAGCAAACTACAGATGAGACAAGTGAGCAACTCAGAAATACAAGTAGAAGCACTAAAAGACGCATGGATAACCAATACCCTATTGCTATAAATTTCTCCAAACTTTGAGTTCATGCTTGCTAATAAGCAATTTAAGAAACTTGTGCCTTTGTTATAAGTCATATGGTAGTTCTGTTTATACCCATAGTTTGAAAACTCCATCTGAGAAGCGCCTCAAGGCGCCATCTCACGGTCGAGGTTGTCGCCTCTGTTAGCGACATATTCTCAAGAGGGGTTTTGATGATGCAACAATAGAAGTCTTCGACGCACATTAGAAGACATTACAAAAAGATGTCGAAGCAAATTGGTGATGAAAAGTAATGGATATAAAGATTCAAGCGACTAATGAAGAATATATTGTATAGTCTTAGCTTATGGCTCTCTTTGTAAGCAAGTTGTTAATTTAAGTCTCTAAGTTCATAGAACATATGCACATTCATATAGATGCAATAGAGTCATGTGCAAAATAGTTTTAACTTTCAAATCTTGACATTCTGGCACTGAAACCAGCATACCGGTCCTCCACACCGGTATACCGGTGTCTCTGCTCTATTCTGAGCAGTTTTGCATCGCCTCTAGAACCGGGCTACTTCATACCGATCACACATATCGGCCACTCTGGAGTTTGCACAGTTACTGGAACCGGTCTAGTGCATACCAACATTCATACCGGTCAACCTTCGTATTTTACATGCTCTCGGAGATCGATAACCGGCATGATCCATAACGGCCCTCATACCGATAAGCACACCAGCATACCAGACTCCATACCAATCAGTAATCTGGTATTGCACTTGAATCTTTAACGGTAATATAGCCGTTATACTTTGGTAGACTGGCATATCGACCTTTGAGACGGGCATACCGGTCTCAGATAGAAAAATTAAGGCAGTTTTCTCTTTCATTATATATTGAGTCTCAAATTCGTTTTTGCACATCTCTTGTACCTTCATACAATTTCTTCTAAGGCAAAAACAAAGAATTTACAAAACCTTCATATTCAAACACTCTCATACTCAAGCTCACACACTACACCTTCATATAATTTGTAGTGAGCTTAGATTTCTTGGGTTAGCAACTCACACTAAATCTTCATTATCTTTGTGAGTGCCCAAGTTGTACTTAATCTTAATTATTCAAACACTTGTGGTTAGGAAGACCCTTGTTGAGTGGGTATACTAAAAAAGACAATTTGTAAAAGGTTGTGAGTGAGCCTAGGAACGAAACTCATAATAAGGGTTTAATGAGCCATTGAAAAACTCTTGTGTAAAGGTTTGGAGTGAACCTATGGGACAAAACTCTTTGTTGAGGGTAAGCCACAGAAAACTCGGTGTAAGTTGTGAATTCAACTTAATGGAAATCTTCAAGCGCGGCTTGGGGGAGTGGACGTAGGCATTGTTGGTCGAACCACTATAAATCATCGGTGTCAATTTCTCTAACTCTATCTCTTTTTTTATCGCAAGCTTCATATTATCTTTCCATATTATTTAGCATAGCTTGTGATTGAGAAATTGATTAATAAGCTTAATTGGTAAATCTACTAGCTTAGTAGCATAAAATCAACAAGAATTTCTATTTCTGCACATTTAGGTCATTATCCAATTCACTCCCCATCTTGGGTATAGAGTTGTGTTTGTTGTATGCTTATAAGTAATTTCAGCCTCAGGCCGAGCTTTCAACAAGCCCGCCTCAAAAGCATGAGGTAACCCGCCTCATGACGCATCAATTCGAGGCAGCTTGAGATGGTTTGAGGCAGATGTCTCGACCTGAAAGTTATTATTTTTTGAAAAAATAAAAAACTATATACGGGAGCTGAAATTCGGGACAAAGAGTCCCGATTTGAGCTTATTTATAGACATAAAAGCTACGTAAAACAAATTTCCAATTTTGAAATCCTAATCGGTAGTATTGTTAACCACATTGACAAGGTAGATCAACCCCAATGCTTAGCCGAAAATGGAAAAATAATTATTATCTTTAAAAATAACTAACTTTTACTATTATAATTATTTATTAATTATAATTTGTTATTAATAAAATTATTTATGATAGGAATTATATATGATAATGACTCTTTGGAGGAGGACACTTCAGACCCACTATTCATGCAATTAAACACAAATGATAGCATATTTAGAAATTAACAGTCATTGTACTTCATGAACCTAATTTGCTATTGTTGGAATTAGTTAGGTGTTGGAATTAGTTATGTAGTGTGTAGTTGGTAGTGGTAGTTGTGGTGTTTTGTATTTAATATGGTAGTTAATATGGTAGTTGTGTATCTAATATGGTAGTTGTATATGGTAGTTGTGTTTATCTCACTTTTTTTTCCTCAACATACCCTAGGAACCCTAATTTTACCCACCACCACTTCCGCACTTTGTTTTTTCAAAAACAACCACCATCACTACCCTCAGAGGTCACCGATCTACCTTCGCCGAGCGCCGATCTACTCAGTTTTTTTCCGCGATATTATTTATGGATCGCCCGTCAGAAGACGACACTCACCCTCGAGCTCTGATTTTGCCTAAATCAGGTTCCTTCGTCCCAACTCTTTCTGGTTCTCCTGTTATTACAACTGATAAGTTACTTGGTTCTATAAATTATGTTTCTTGGTCGGCTTCAGTTGAATTATGGTTTATGGGGCAAGGGTGTGAAGATCATTTAACCTCCAGTGAGGATTCTATACCTGAGGCTGAGCGCCGATCTTGGAGGAAGCTTGATGCTCAATTAAGTAATCTCTTATGACAGTCTATTGATTCTAAACTTCTTGTCATGTTTCGACCCTATAAGACTTGCCACAACTTATGGAGTAAGGCTACCGCTTTGTATACTAAAGATATACAGAGATTTTATAATGTTGTGTCCAATATGTTTCACTTAAATCAGCGTGATCTGGATATGTCTGAGTATATTGGTCGGATTGAATCATTGCGAGAGGAGTTCAATTATATCTTGCCAATTACCACTACAATTGATGAACAGGAACGCCAGCGAGAACAGTCCTTTATGGTGTTAACTTTGATTGGGCTCCGATCTGAGCTTCAGCCCGTTCGTGATCAGATTTTGGCCAGTACTACTATCCCCTCTCTGGAAAATATTTTTGCTCGACTTCTCCGAGTCTCCTCCACTTTTGTCATTGACTCTGAGTCCCACTCCGCAGAGCCTTCTATCTTTGCAGTACAGGGCAGTTCCACGGGCAATCGTGGATCCCATATTCATCGAGGAGTGCGTCCCAAATGTAGTTACTGTCAAAAGGTTGGTCACACCTGAGAGCGTTGCTATCAGCTTCATGGCAAACCCCATCGTCCCTCTACTGCCAAGGTTGCTCAAGTTGACAGCACCGCCTCTCCTATTTCTTCCGAGCACCCATCTCAACAGGTTACCTTATCTGGCCCGGATTATGCTGCTTTCCTTCAGTATCAGGCCTCTCAACAACCATCCTCTGCTTCTGTTGCCCACACTGGTAATTCTGTGGCCTTCCTCACTCAGTCCTCTCCTCTCGGCCCCTGGGTTATTGATTCTGGAGCCTCCGATCATATTTCTGGTAATCCACACATTTTCTCATCTTTAACCGGTTCAGATTCTCTCCCTATGGTTACCCTTGCTAATGGCTCTAAAACCGTTGCTAAGGGTATCGGGCGAGCTTCTCCTGTTCCTTCCTTACCATTGACCTCTGTTCTTTATGTACCTGGTTGTCCTTTTAATCTTATTTCCGTTAGTAAACTTACTCATGATCTTAATTGCTCTGTCACTTTTCTTAATAATTCTGTTGTCGTGCAGGACCAGAGTACGGGATGGATGATTGGTACAAGACGTGAGTCACAAGGCCTCTATCACCTTTCAAAGTCACTACCTTCCGTTGCTTGCACTTCTTCTGATTCTGCCCAAGTCATTCATTGTCGGTTGGGTCACCCCAATCTGTCCAAGCTCCAGAAGCTAGCTCCGCATCTTTCTGCTTTATCTTCTTTTAATTGTGAGTCGTGTCAACTTGGTAAACAAACTCGTACTAAGTTTCCCAAGCGTATCAATAATCGGGTTGCGTCCCTATTTGACTTAGTTCATTCTGATGTTTGGGGTCTCTGTCGTGTCAACTCTGTTTTGGGATTTCGCTATTTTGTTACATTTATTGATGACCATTCTCGAAACACTTGGCTCTTCTTACTTAAAGATCGTTCTGAGTTATTTTCGACCTTTAAAGCCTTTTGTGCTGAGATTCAAACTCAATTCGGTGTTCCTATACGCATATTACGCAGTGATAATGCTCGTGAATATTTTTCTACCCCGTTCAAAACTTCATGTCCTCCCTCGGTATTCTCATGAGTCCTCTTGTGCTCACACACCCCAACAAAATGGTGTCGCTGAACGTAAAAACAGACATCTCATTGACACGGCACGTACCCTTCTACTCCACAATCATCTGCCCTTTCGTTTCTGGGGGGATGTTGTTCTCACAGCTTGCTATTTAATTAATCGTATGCCTTCCTCTGTTTTACAAAATCAACTTCCCCACTCCATTCTATTTCCCACTCAACCTCTCCATCATTTACCCCTTCGCATATTCGGTTGTGTTTGCTTTGTCCATAACCTGACACCAGGCCGGGATAAATTGGGTGCTAAGTCCATCAAATGTATTTTCTTGGGTTACTCTCGACTTCAAAAAGGGTATCGTTGTTATTCTCCCATTATTGACCGTTACATCATTTCTGCCGACGTTACCTTCTTTGAGTCATCCCCATTTTTCTCTCCAGATACACCGCCCATTACACTCCATCCAGAGGTTCTTCCCGTTCCATTCTATAGTCCTCCATCAGAGGTTGTCCCATTACCTCATCCTCTTCAGGTCTACCAACGTCGTCCTCGCCCCCCACCTCTCCAGGCTGACTCACACCCTGCTCCAGCTCCTACCCCTACTGTGGATCTGCCTGCCCTACATGGTCCTATTGCCACTAGCAAAGGTATTGTTCCACTCGCAATCCTCATCCTATATACACATTTATGAGTTATCATCGTTTATCTGCTCCATATTATGCTTTTGTTTCCACCTTGTCTTCTGTTTCTATTCCTAAAAAGCTCAGTGAGGCATTATCCCACCCCGGGTGGAAGCAGGCAATGATTGATGAAATGGACGCCTTACACTCTAGTGGCACATGGGATTTGGTTCCATTACCGTCCGGCAAATCTGTAGTTGGCTGTCGGTGGGTTTATACAGTGAAGGTTGGTCCTGATGGGAACATTGATCGTCTTAAGGCTCGTCTGGTTGCCAAAGGCTATACACAGATATTTGGTCTGGACTATGGTGACACTTTTTCTCCTGTGGCCAAAATTGCCTCTGTCCGATTGTTTCTCTCCATTGCGGCTATGCGTCATTGGCCCCTTTATCAGTTAGACATCAAGAATGTCTTTCTCCATGGTGATCTTCAGGAGGAAGTCTATATGGAGCAACCACCTGGTTTTGTTGCTCAGGGGGAGTATGGTTTGGTATGTCGGCTTCGCCGTTCTCTTTATGGTTTAAAACAGTCTCCTCGTGCTTGGTTTGGTGAGGTTCAGTGCTGTAATTACAGATTTTGGTATGACTCGTAGTGAAGCTGATCACTCTGTTTTCTACCGCCATTCCAATGGCAAATGTATCTACTTAGTAGTTTATGTGGACGATATCGTCATCACTGGAAGTGATCAAGAGGGTATTCGGGAGCTAAAAACACACCTATTTAATCATTTTCAGACTAAGGATTTGGGACGACTCAAGTACTTTCTTGGTATAGAGGTGGCACAATCTAACTCTGGGATATCTATTTCCCAGAGGAAGTATGCATTGGATATTCTTCAGGAGATTGGTATGTTAGATTGCAGACCAGTGGACACACTTATGGATCCCAATATTAAACTCCTACCAAAAGAGGGGGAGCCGTTGAAGAATCCCGAAGAGTATAGGAAGCTAATCGGAGAACCACTGGATGATCCTGGACAATACAGGAGATTAGTTGGGAAGCTGAACTACCTTACCATCACACGACCGGATATTTCTTTTGCTGTAAGTGTGGTTAGTCAGTTTCTACAAACCCCTTGCCAAAGTCATTGAGATGCTGTTATACGCATTCTTAGATATGTTAAAAGAGCACCAGGCCAAGGTCTACTATATGAAGACAAGGGACATACTCAGGTTATTGGTTATTCTGATGCAGATTGGGCGGGTTCTCCTTCCGATAGACGCTCTACTACAGGTTATTGTGTTTTGATTGGAGGTAATCTCATATCCTGGAAGAGTAAGAAGCAAGTTGTTGTTGCCAGGTCTAGTGCAGAAGCAGAATATAGAGCTATGGCCTTAGCAACGTGTGAGCTGATATGATTGAAACAGTTACTGCAAGAATTAAAGTTTGGAGGAGGAGCACAAATGAAACTAATCTGTGACAACCAGGCAGCATTACATATCGCCTCCAATCCTGTGCTTCACGAGAGGACCAAACATATAGAAGTGGATTGTCACTTTATCAGAGAGAAAATTTTGTCAGGATATATTACTACTAGCTTTGTCAACTCAGACGGTCAATTAGCAGATGTCCTTACTAAGTCTCTTTGCGGTCCTCGTATTGATTTCATCTGTAACAAGCTTAGTGCATATAACATGTATGCTCCAGCTTGATGGGGAGTGTTGGAATTAGTTAGGTGTTGGAATTAGTTATGTAGTGTGTAGTTGGTAGTTGTGGTGTTTTGTATTTAATATGGTAGTTAATATGGTAGTTGTGTATCTAATATGGTAGTTGTATAATGCCTATATAAAGGCCTCTCATTGTAAATTCTAAATCAAGCAAATGTTTATAGACATTTTCTTCACAAATTCTCACAGCTATATTTCATTTTATTTAGTTTTTTATGGATGTTTTTATGTATTAGTTGATATGGATTTCTTGTGAATGATTTATTTTGATATTTTTAGTTTTGTTTCGTGTTCGGATTGAGGCTACCACCTCGCCTCTCACGGAGGACCGCCTTACACCGCATACTGAGTTTTCGAACCTTATTTATATGTGCACCAAATTCTTGGAAAATTGAATATAGATACAATACAAGGATAGATTGATTCACAACTGCCTTTAATGAAATATTATTTTCACAGCGAAGTACTATCTCTTCCTTCTGCAACATCCAATATATAGGTTTGTAGGAGGAGAAAAAAGCAAGATGATAGAAAAAAAAAGTGACGCATCCCATCTATGATGTATCACTTTGAGCAACATCTCCAGTAACAAAATTAGTAGCTAACTAAAGCCATCAAAATTAGCAAGATATAAATCAGGTTCTTACAATGCATTAAACATGAACACTGAATTATTTAAACATCTGGATTAAGTATTTTAAGTTTGTTCAAAAAGGGAAGCAAGGCTTTCAGGTTTGTGCGCGCCAAGACAGCAGAGAAGTATGGGTTCAGTTCAGAGCAAAGAGAGAACAGCAAACAAATGGCCACTTATGGTTATGGATCACCGGGGAGGAAGATCCATGTTTTGAGAACATTATGGTTATTTATAGGTTCAGGAGTGATCCCAGATGGAAGCCAATCAAAATAATACTAAACCTCAAAATCCCCCACAATGTTTGTATAATTAAATGGAAAAAAACCCAACTCGGACTGCCAAAGTTAATGATGATAATGTCATATGCTATATTTAAGACAAAACATGACAGTATCAACAATTTGTATGAAAGCATGAAGCAGAAATCTTGGCAGCTAAAAAAAACTAAAAATAACACCATGTACAGACCTGAAACTGTGGATAGTCTGGAGCGCTAAACAGAGTGATACACTTTCCTGATTCTACGTCATGATCTATTGTGTACCCATTATCCATGCCTCCTAAATGAGGCCTCTTTTGTCTTGCATCTGGCCCTTCATGTGATCTAATTATTAACTGAACAAACAAAAATAACAATTGTAATATTAGAACTGCAAGTTTGCCACATGAAACTTTATTGAGTTTCTTAACACTACTTACAGATATCAGTTTAAATATTGGTTTAAAACGTAAAATTAAGGACCATGTTATCACCTTTATACCAAAGTTTTTCAAGAAGTCCTCTGTGCAATCAGGACCCCATAGTAGACCGATACCTCTTTCCGTATTTTCCGAAAGACCAAGTTTCATTGATGGATCTGACCATAGAATATCACCTGGAATCAAGTTTGAACTGAGTTGCGGATTCCATGGAGGATCAAGAACTGACCTTCGAGCTTTAGCTAATTCGTCGAATGAACCAAGTGATAAAGGGTTGACTTCTGAGTTAAGAACTGCCCTATTTTTCTTCTTTCCTTTTGGTTTCTTTGATGGAGCAAGAGAAACACTTCGAAAAAGTCCTCCGTGAGCAGTAAACACATGCCCTCCTATTAGCGAGGCCAAAGGAAGCCCTTCAAAGCAGCCTAAACATTTCCGATACGCATGCTTACCCTTGTCAGTGTACTTTACCATAACTTCCTTCTCAAAGCCATAAACTGATGTGCAATACTTAGATTCATGGTTCCCACGAAGTAGATATACTCTTTGTGGCAAAAAAACCTAGAAAAATATGAAAATGGGTGTTTAACATTAATTTAATTTAGTACTCCTCACTTAAATACTATAAATTAAATGATGACCCAGTGCACGAGGCTTCCCACACTGTGGGCTCTGGGGAGGATTCAAAATGTAACAGCTTTACCCTTGCTTTTTTACAAAGAGGTTGCTTCAGTGACTCAAATTTGTGACCTCTAGGCCATAATGGAGTAACCTCACCAAAACTCATTCTCTAAATACTATAAATTAAAGAAGAAAATAGGGAAGAGAAAAAATCATTACTTTCCAAGCTAATAAAAGCAAGAAGGTTTCAAGACCCCAAGCTCCTCTGTCAACGTAATCTCCATTAAAGACGAAGAAGCGATTTTCAGAAGGAAATCCAGCATCTCTCAAGAGGAAAAGAACGTCATGCAACTGCCCATGCACATCTCCGACCACTACAACGCTTGAGTCCTGGTCAAAGCCATCGATCTTGACACAATTGGGCTCTTTATGGAGGATCTTGGAAGCAGTCAGCACCAAAGTGTCAAATACATTAACAGGAAACACAGAGGGGAACTCGGATGGTGGAAGGTTTCTGGAAGACCAGTCGAAAGTCAACATAAGATCTTGGATCCATTCAATGGTAAGCATCCCATCTTCAGGATACGAGATAGGAATCTTAACAGGTGCTGATGATAGAGATTTATTTCCTCCAGAGTAATCGGTAGTGGCAGTGGTGGACGTAGTAGTGGGGGTGGATTCATCTGGTGGAGGAGAATAAACTTTGGCGTCTGACTCCTTTTTATTTGGCATTTTTTTTAGTTTCTACAGCATAAATACAATCAAATAAAAACACAGAGACATTCTACAGATTTTTTACCATCTGAAAAGAAGTAACTAATAAACAGTGAACAGAAATTGACAATTTACATGTGTATATAGTACATATATAAAGGGAGGGCAGGAGCTAATCATACTTGGAAAGCTAAATTTGCTGACTACTACTGAATTATCAGTTATGTTTATAATTAAGATATTTGATGTAGAGTTTACAATCCAATGGCTGGATCAAATCAAAAGGCCTAGCTAAAACAGATAATTAGTCATTGAATTATGATCTTATTATCAACCGAATCAGAGCAAAAAAAAAAAAAATACCTTTTATTGATTGGTCCCAGGCGCCGGCAACATACGATGGGTGATGCAGGCGGCCGTCGACTTTCTGCTAGATTGGAGCGGAAGTGTGGTGGGCCTCTCTCCCGATTTGAAGGCTTATTATATATAAGTTGAAACGATATAAATGTTTTTGTGAATCTCTGGCTCTCGGTTTAGATTAGAGTTAGGACTTTGGCAGTTTTTTTTTTTTATTCTAAAAGAAAGGAAAAAGGTTGGAGCTTGCCGGGTCGAGGCGCCAGAATGCTACTGCCCGTTTCTGGCCCGGGAGAAATGACATGAGCCCAGTTCTAAAATGTAGGATTGATTGGGTGATTAGTTCAAATAGTAGTAATTAACATTTATCCATATGCAAAAGACTGATCTGAATTTTATAATTGATTGTTATTTGATAAGAATATATAAATAATTAAATATAAGTGTAACTGAATATTATTAAAATATTTATAAAATTAAGAGCATCAATTGATCCGATTTCTATTTGGAAATTTGTTGCGAGATTAACGTACCACAAGTATACGATGTCACGTTTTAGTAAATGATGAATAAAAAGTGTCGAACACATAAGGATTGAAATTGAATTCACACTAAATATTATAATTGATAAACTTAACTTAATTTAGAAATCAATTTAAATTAAATTAAATTAAAATTAAAACTAAATAAGCGAGAAGTCAAAACGTTTAATTAAAAAAGATCAGGATGAGGTTAATTTTAGAGTCTGATTTTACCTAATTATCCCCTATATATTTGTTATGTCAATCAATTATTACTCAATTTTCTAGTTTATAAGTTAAGAATCCTAAATTATTCCACTCCCTCTACCGAGTGCTGAGTGAAAATATTATTAATTGCCGACTTCGATATCCCTATAGAAATCTAATAATTAACAATTTATTACGTTATGTGATTCTTTGTTAATGACTTCAAAGTAATTATAGGCCTCTCGAGCTCTATAAAATTCATATGTTATATTTTCTATATCCTATTCAAAATCTTATCTCTCGATCGATAGATTCTAAACATGGAATCATCTAATTTGTTGCCAGCAAACCAGAAGTATTAAACACAATAAAATATAAATAAATTGATTTAAAACATCATAATAATTAACTGGCAATCAAACACATAAGTTCAAGCATATGCTACATCATCCTCTAGAATAAGAAAATTAGTTCATGACTAAATAAAAGAACAATGAAAACATAGTCAATAACATATTGGACATCATAAGAGTCTGAAGAACGAAACTAGAAGATAAAATCATAATTGAATCCCTTCGTATTCAGACGTCACCGCCTTCGTCTCCTATTGTCGCTCTTCAATTCCTCTTATTAGATCTCTCTAAATTATGTGTTTAGAGCTCTCTAATTGTGTCTAATTCTCTCTATAGGATTTTGGACGCACTATATGTTGGGGTTTTGGGAGATTGGGCGCAGCGGAAGCGCGGGTCGGGCGAAATCGTATTTTAAATTTTTTTCAAAATACCAAATAAATTATTCAATATCTAATATGAATAATTTATTCATATTTCACCTAAACCTATTTATTCAATATCAAATATTGACATAAACATAGTTGAAACTTCGTGAAATTTTTACGAAAATCGTTTTTCCGTAAAATGACGCAAAACGCGTTTTTGACCGAACCGACTACCCGACACTTATGGAAACTGCCCAGGTCAGCTCCAATAGTGTCGGGGCAGTTCATGGGCTGCCCGAACAGTGACAGACTCATTGTTTGGACAACCATCACCCGGTTGGCTCAAAATCACCCAGTAACACCGTTTTCGCTTATTTCAAGTCGGAAACACTTTCCGGAAATTGTGCCAACTCCCAAAATACATCCATTACATTCGTAAGACATCAAAAATATCTCAGAATTTCCATTTTAACCAAATCTGATCAGAAACCAAAAATTCCTAATTTTTCATGCTTTAAACCAATTTTATTAAGATTAATCTAATTAATCAAACACTAATCCAAAGTCACCACAAATGAAGAACTCTAGAACAATTCTAGGAATAATAAGAGTGGTTATCACACTCTAGAATGGTAACAAAATTTCCCTACAACAATTGATGAAATTGGACTAAAATTACACTAATTTTATCCAATCTACACTTCACACATGCATAATCTTCCATCACCATTCATCACAACCAAAAGCCCCAAAATTTTGACAAGTAAAGGAACCCTATAACTTTTCTAATAACTCAAGAAATAAGAAACATGCTTTCTAGACTTTAGGATATAGAGAGTTACCTTTAAATCTCATGAATCCTTAAGCTTTCTTTGAGTTTCCTTCACTATTTATGCTTGAATCTTCATTCAAAATGAAAACCCATCTTCACAATAGGCTCTCGGCAGTAGGTTTAATGAACAAGAGAGAGAAACAAATTTTTCTCTTTTAATAGTGATGATGACCGAATTTTACTAGGTTGGGGGCATTTTTGTCCTTTTTAAATTTAATCAAATTAAATAACAATTACACTTTATATTAGCCAATCAAATTAGGACATTTAAAGTGCAATTAAATTCATGCCAAATTCACCAATAATAACTCACCACATTTCATAACATTTAATGAAAAAAGGTTGAATTAATTAATCATACTAATATTTAACAATTAAATATCAAATAATCAATCAATATTATTATTATTATATATGTATTTTTTATTTATAAATAAATACATATATTTATGACATGTGTCAAATTCTCAATTGACAAATAATTAATGTGTATCTAATCGTATTATGTATCAAATACAAATGCACAATAATTATTAGCGGACAAAATCCCCTAATTGCATGTGTTATCGTTTAACCGATTAAACGATCCGGATTACTTCATTTAATCCGATGAAGTATTATGAATAATCCATATTATTCATATCGAGTTGCCCAAGTGCTCAACGAGTACACTTCATATTGTGGGACTCTCTAAGTTTAGGTTTATCCGTCACGAAATACAATTTCGTGTCCATAATCCACACACTCATGAATTATGACGACCACAGATAATCTCGCTAAACTATACAAGTCGAGATCATAGCATACGTATAATCTCTCCGTCATAGGCCATCTGTATTATACTTGGGATATAGATCAGAACGTCAAATATGTTCGGTATAATACAGTCGACTTTCAATTTACGATCTCGAAATAATACTCGGAACTGATTTCCGAAGTTATACCACGACCATGGATTTACTAGATCATAAACACGTGCTGGATGCATATGCCATGTATACAGGACTGACGAATCCTATCTTGATACGCACATGATATCATGAGCATCAGTCCACACCCAACGAACATGTGAAGGTCTGATCATGACTAGATCGTTGACGTGACTGCTATCAAAGTGTGGATGATAGCTCATATATCCACAGTGGTATCTCAAGTCGAATGACCACTATGCTCGCTCAACTCGAGAAGGTTCCTATTGGCATTGGTGTAGCATATATTAGGAAACCTTCAGCGAGTCGTTCAGTGTCTTATCAAATAAACACCTACATATCTATATGAGTCTCCTAAGACTCATGGTTCATTGGGATAAACCATCGGACCAAGTCACGATATACGACATGTACTGGTCTCAGCGGATTTTACTAACCGACCTGTGTTAGTAAATCTTGACCAGTAACTTTATTTAATGATATACAACTAATAGTGCGCTTCCCAATGTCAATTACAAACTACGTTGTAACTGCGCACTATACTGTAAATCATAGGGTCTTTGTCCAATATACACGTATCACTGAATCAGATTCAGTTTCGATCTAATCGTAATCAAATATCTAATCGCAATTAGATCGAATATGCGTATAAAAGACAATGGTGCTGCCATAAAATTAGTAATATTATGGAAAATACAATTGCTCGTATTTATGAATCGGACATAAATACGATTCGGATTGGCACTCCGAGCACCAACCCTAACACTATATACTTGTAGGGAAGTCATGGAGTCCTTATGCATGTAGAAACAAATTTCTTAGTCTGAAATTCGTTTAGGGCGTCGCTACGCCAGCTTCTCTGGAAATCTGGTGTGTTTGTTCATGGTTAATGGCATCACGACGTCAGCTCATCTACCATGGTGTGTTGTTTTGCATATTTTATCTGTCATGTGTGCTTCATTTGCATCCTTAAGCTCTCATGACATTTATGTTAACGCCAAAATTCATGCACTAATGCTATCAATAAAACACAAAAGAAACTACAAATTACGTAAAATAACACGAAATCTAACAAAATAATAAGTTAAGAATGTGTGAATAAGTGGGTATAAATCACACTTATCAAACTCTTATAAAAAATGATAAATAGATAAAAAAAAATTTAAAAATTTGTCATACAATACAAACAGAGGCAATATTTTTATTTCTATTGGCACAATTTCGGATATATTATCACACTGCTGAAAATAAACTATTCTAAATACAATCTTAATTTGGATCATTTATTAAATAATTTTACAACTTATATTTATACTTATATAATTAATTCTGATGTAACACTTGTCATTTTTATTTATGTTTTTGTGCAGCATGGTATGGTACGCCATTATTGGTGTTTGTGGGGATAACCCTGATGTTGAAAATCTTCCCTCGATGTCTTTTTGAGTTGAATGGCTCGGGGTTGGGTACATCCCACTGAGGCCTTATGGTATGTGAGATTGGCATAATGAGAGATCACTGCCTTATTTCCAGATTTGTTGAATGGCTCTGGGTTGGGTGCGTCCCACCGATGCCTTATGGTATGTGAGATTGACATAATGAGGGATCACTCCATTGTGGCTAAATCTATTGAATGGCTCGGGGTTGGGTACGTCCCACCGATGCCTTATGGTATGTGAGATTGACACAAAGAGAGATCTGTGGGAACACAGAAACTGAGCGACGCCGTTCCTAGGCTCGCGACCTAGTTTGGGAAGGATTACATAACATGGAGTCGCCACCCGGTGTGACCCGGGACAAAGATTTAAGGCCGCACTCACCCCTCGCAAGGGAAGACCTCAAACCGTTGGGTTCAGAATGGTCCCTTACTTATGTCACTTGTAATGAAAAGATTTATATAATAATTTAAACAAGCTGAAGTAACAATTATTTATAAGGGTATCATGCTTCTAAATTCACATATATAAAATAAAATATGCGCCTAAATATACATGTATTTCATATATAAAATTGCATGCTTAACATATATCAAGATAGCAATGAACATACAACTTTGTACATCACATTCAGGAAAACACAAGCACACATACTAACCATACAAGCACACATGGTAACCATACGAGCACACATATGGGCACTTTTCCAAGTGGTACGTGGAATTGTAGCCCAAGTACAGACCGCACTACCGTCCATTCGGAATCGGCTACGGAATTTACGTCTGGGTTTCCATCCGATATACCGCAAGAAATAATACTCAAATGTTATCATGACACAAGCATATGAATGGTGATACATTGACACATTTACAAAAGAAAGATCAACCAATAGGCAAATATGCATGAATATAATAAGACAGACTCAGTTCAGTGTGTGCACGTTCGAGTAGCGTTCGTAAACGCGTTCGAACGGTAAACAGAAGGTTCGCGTTCGTGTAGCGTCCGAGAACGCGTTCGAACGGAACCAGACCTGATGCATTATGAAACTAAGGCAGTGGATGCACGTTCGTGTAGCGTTCGTAAACGCGTTCGAACGGAAAACAGAAGGTTCACGTTCGTATGGCGTTTGTTAACGCGTCCGAACGGAAAACAGAAGGTTCACGTTCGTATGGCGTTTGTTAACGCGTTCGAACGGAAAGGAAACAGAATGCTCACGTTCGAGTAGCGTCCGTAAACGCGTTCGAACGGAAAGGAGACCTGATGCATGATAAGGCAAAATGTATGCGCGTTCGAGTTGCGTTTGCAAACGCGTTCGAACGGACACGGACCTGATGCATGAAAATGGGATGTAATACGTAAACAGAAAATAAGGGGCGCGGCGAAGTACTGCCATAAAGGTGACCTTTTGGGGCTCTTGATCTCTCAAGGAGAGGACCTTTAGACCAACATACTAAGCTCATGCGCATCACATTACACATACAAGAATAGAACCAATCATGTCAACTAAGTATGCCCGATTGAACACATCTTACGTCAATCTGAACACACACATCAACGGCGCGGCAAAGCATCGTGGTAAAGGGCTTTTAGCCTCTCCCCATAGGGGATTTCACGTCACACTTACTAAGCCCATGCGCTCGATTGACTCATACAAAAATAAAGATAATAATATTAAACTAAGTATGCCCGATGAAACGTATCTAGCGTCCAACCGAAATAAACTCACGGCCCGCGAGAGATAGTAGTGTCACGAAGGGGCCTTTGCGGCTCTTTGTCTCCTAAATGGAGGACTTTAGACTAACTCACTAAGCCCATGCGCCTGGTTGAATCATGCATAACAACGACGTATTGAATTTAAGTAAGAAACTAAATAAACAAGAGCAACACAACGAAAGAAAGAAAGTGCCGTTTGCCCAAGCGGTACGTGGAGTTGTGGCCCGAGTACAGATCATATTACCGTCCATTCGGAATCGGCTATGAAATTTATGTCCGGGTTTCCATCCGATTATACCGCGAGAGTTGACAATCTCTCATTCATCCAATACCCACAACATGCATCATACACACAACGGCTACCACAAATACAGAAAAATATATCAAAATAAATGACTAGAAAATAAAAATGAGCATAAGTGTGAAAGATACCCTCAGGTCTAACCTTTTAAGCGTCTCTCGGACTCGCGTTCCACGGAAATCGAAAAGGGGGGTAAGGCTCCGCAACTTTCTGGTCCACTGGTTCGACGTCCTAGCTCACTGCTCGCTGCTTTGCTTACGATTCGAACTCCGTTCTGCTCCTGTTTTGCTGCTCCCCGCACGAGCTACCTGTTTTAACGTTTTCAATAACCTATTCCAAGTTTGTGTGGGTCTTAGTGCAATTAAAAGTGATTACTTTTAAGATTATCTATGTAGTTTTCTAAGTTACTGTTTTTTACGATTTGGGCTGCTGTTTTTGTGTGATTTTCGGCGCGATGAGGAGGTTTAGAGGGGCTGGTTTTCGGTGGTGATTAGGGGTTGTTTTGGTGCTTGTAGTTTCGGTGATGTGAGGGTGTTATTTGTGGTAGATTCGGCTATGGAGGAGGTTGGTTGAGGTTCTTTTGTTCTCTTTTGTGTGTGGGAAGTGTTTTCTCTTTTTTTTGTCTGGTTGGGTGTGTAGAGAGAGTCTAGAGAGATTTTGAGAGAGCTTGGGTGTGAATTGTTTTGTGTCAAGCTAGGGAGATTCGAGAGAGGGCATGGCCTTGGTTTGGTCATGTTTATATAGAGGAGAGGTAGGGTTTGGCCTGTGTCACAAGAAGAAGAGATTTGTGCATTAAATTAGGATATGATTTAGTGCTAGGTAAGGAAACAATGGATTTGATTGTGGGGACATGTCTTGGCTAGATTAGGAATACAATATATTTGATTGGTTAGGATTAGGCATTTAATTGTTAGATTAGGAAGTCAATATTTTTAATTTGTTATGATTGATTTTAATTAGGTATATCATCTTTTTAATTTAGGTATATAACATATTTGATTCATTTTATTTAGGCATGATTTTATTTTATGTTTTATTTAATTGGTAAATGATTTAAATGTTTTATTTTAATGTTAATATTTAATTATTTAATTTGGGATGTGTTTTATGGGCTTTTGGGGGCTAAATGGGCTGGGCGTGAGGCTAGCAGCAAAACCAGAATTACGGCTCCGTTCGAACGCCTCATAGCACGCGGCACTAACGTCGTAATCTGCAACAAGGTTCGAACGAAGTAACGAACGCAGCACCAACGAAGACAGTGAGCTTATTTATTCTGAATTCCCTCTTCCGATATCCGTTTCCCGCGGCTTTCATGACTCAAAAGGTA
This sequence comes from Zanthoxylum bungeanum, assembly GCA_019454045.1. NCBI lineage: Eukaryota > Viridiplantae > Streptophyta > Magnoliopsida > Sapindales > Rutaceae > Zanthoxylum > Zanthoxylum bungeanum. Next base: position 81,423 of record SKCR01029740.1, read on the forward strand.
GTGCCTCCAAATGAGACTCATCATCGGGTTTCACATGCGAAAATGCAATGCCTACAAGATCATTCCCTTATAGCCAGATCTATTGAATGGTTCAGGTTGGTACGTCCTACTAAGGCCTTATGGTATATAAGATTGGCCCAATGATGGGTCTTTCCCTTGTGGCCAATGGTTTATGTTGGCTCGGGGTCGAATTCGTTCCACTGAGACCTCATTATATCTATGAGCAGGAGGTTGGAGTTTATCCCTCATGACTTTGTTTAAATGGCACAATAAGTGGCCATTCCCCTATGGCCAAGAGTTTATGTTGGCTTTGGGTCAGATTCGTTCCATCGAGGCTTCATTATATATATTGGCATGAAATTGGAGTTTCTCCATATGGCATTTTTTAAACGGCATAGTGAGAGATCATTCCTTTATGGCCGAGAGTTTATGTTGGCTCAAAGTCGGATTCGTTTCACTGACGCCTCATTATATCTATTGGAATAGGGTTTGAGTTTCCCCTCATGTCCTTATTTAAACGGCACAGTGAAGGGTCATTCCTTTATTTAAATGGCATAATTTACAGAGGGGTGAGTCTTTTTCCAGACATGCTTGTATCAAGAAAAAACACAAGTTCATAAAATAATAAAATGAAGTTTAGGTCAGTAAAATGCAAAATGAAAAAGCCAATAATTAATAGTAGTTGAAAAGAAATAAAAGAGATCGGTCAATTAGTTAGTATTTATCAGACTGTTTTTCAGCAGGTGGGTGGGTGCTCGGGATGAAACCCGAGTTGGTAAAGGAATAAGGGTTCATGATGTCTCTGTAGTAGCCTGCAAACTGAGATGCAAGCTTCACCCTCGCTCTGACCTTGCAGCGAACTTTGGGAGGATCACTCCACCATAATATAAAGGGTAAAATTATGTTAGTGGAAATCATAAGGGAATAAGGAAAAAGAGGTCAAGAGGGTCGGGTCATTAACTCCAACCCTGAAGATGGTCGGTACAACCATTTCTTGACCATGAATGATATCATGTTCGCCTCATGCTCTCCTAGCCCATAACCATTTATTCTTAAAAAATTTATTGATGATTGGGAGGTTTGTGATCAATGACTTGCCTCTAGTGTAGATGGACAAGTGATATCAATCCTTATACTTTTTTGGGTTGGCATTTATTCAGTACAACCTCTTTATATCTTCAACTTATGGTTCTTCTAGCTCGGCTCAGCTCCAAATCACATACATTATGGCTAAAACCTTCCATCCGTTCAAATTGAGCTGACACGGGGCTAAGTTCATGGTAGCCAGCATCTTGGGAATGATGAACCTCTTCCTTAGCTGGTCCAGTTCAACATTAATGATGGTAGATACTATTTCTCTATCCAAATGACGAAGTCTAAGGCGGAAGAGGTTGTTGGTTTCTAATGTGGTCCCAAGATCATATTTAAGCAATGAAAAGAATGAATACTCAAAGAAGTGAGGCGGAATCACACTTACATTGAATGGATTTTGAGATGTGTTGAAGATAAAATTTCCTCCCTTGTTGATCCTTTGAAGTTTCGGCCAATGAGGTTCTTTGAAGAAGATGAATAAGCTCCAAGCTTTGTAAGGATTCCAAGCTCTTAGATTAGTTTCCATATCACCTAGTGATGATTCTTCAAGTGCTAGCTTAAGAAAAATTTGCTTCAAACTTTTCTATCCACCAATGGAAGCTCACGATTTTTGTGAGCTAAGGGAGAGAGAGAATGTTTTATTTTGTTTTCTAAAACAACTTATGCCAAAAGTGTTTTCCAAAATTTGGTATATTCCTTTCAAAAAGTCAAAACCAAATTTGGAGCCAAAAATGGCATTAAAGGCTCTCAACAACCAACATCATGAATAATAACTAGTTTTCACTCACCAAAAAGGTGAATGGACATCCATCACTAAAGTGACATGCGATGTGACTTGTGGCCACACTTGATTCAAAATCGGAGTGGCCTCGCAAACACATCACAGGCTCGGTTTCGTTAATTTCGAATTAATGAATTTTTCCGTTGCGACGTAATTAAATCAAATTTACTATTCACGTCGCTCGCGAATTAATTCTAAATTAATTTGTTTGCCCAAATTAAAATCCAATTTTAATTCCGTGTCGAAATCTAATTTCGTTTAATATATCGAATATATTATTTTATCGATTAATTCTAAATTAATCGTTCTCTCTTTCCAAATAGTATTTTATCCCAGATAAAATATCTCCGTAATTAATCCAAGATTAATTATGTTCGAATCATACGTCATCGGTGAATCTTCGGGAAGCGACCCAAGAGATCCCTGGATATGTTGGCAGTAAATCCGGTCGTCGGACTATCTGAACACGTACGTACCTTGTACTACGTTTTTACCGATTTATGAGACATGGTTGGCTTCTAGCAAAACACCGTGTCTACCCAATTCTCCAGAAATATTCTTAATGGAATATACGATCTTTTTCAGGCGTAGTATACGTAGTATTGTGTAAATCGATCCGGTATCAGATGTTCACATGCAAGGTCTGGGGCTGGAATAATGTATGCCCCGTACGAAGCATATATCGAATTACAAGCAACTAGTCTCTTTAATCGGATAATCATGACCAAGTCATATTATCCCAATGGTTGCAACCAATTTAGAGTACCAGTTATGTATCCCTGCATGATCATCATCTCCATATGACTGAAGTGATACTTTCATCTCGACATCACACCCAATACACTACGATTCTCAATAAACCCAGAAGAGGCGTACACATAACCTGTTAAAGTCTTGGACGACCAAAACCAAAGCGTATTGATTGTCGCAAGTACTAGCGATGCAAGTCTCAGGTTAAGACCAAATACATCTACCCTTATGCGGATTCCCATAGACACATAGTCATACTACCAATGGGATTTCGCGGGGTCTATCCAGAGCGAAGCTGTTTCCGTACCATCTGTAAACACAACCTCCTATCACACTTGCATAAGTATCCAATACTTAAATATATGAGAACTATATCGTTACGCTTCCATAACACGCACAAGTGCAATACTAATCTATTAATTTATGAAGCCAAATTTTTACAAATATCTAATGGATTGGTTGTTTGATTGGATGATGACTTGGTTTGTGACTTGAAATTTAAAACAAGTAAATAAAATAATGTGAAAGTAGTTTGAGAAAATTCAATATTTAGAAACTATCAAGGGTTGTGAATCTTTCCAATAGCTTTTTAAAGATGAAGTGGTTATTAAATGTTTGTGTAATATATTGGTATACTAACCTGGAACACGAAATTCTGCAAAAGCCTCTATCGATAGTCAGATGTAAATACCCAGTGTAACCCAATTAATCATATGTCTATGTCAATCAAGTTACCTGAATTCATTAAGATTAAGTTCCAATTGTGGTTACGTCTGACAGGTATATGTCTATCATGTAAGGAAATCTATTAAAGGGTATTTATCCTCAATGAAGATCGTGGGCTATTAAGTCTAAGGCTGAAACCTAAAATTCATTTGTCAAGTTTATTTTACGTTTACCAGATCAATCTTATTAGTGGCCAATTAACAAGAAGCATTAAGCTTAAGACTTAATAAGTAAACCTTTATATTACTCAAACTATAAAATAACCCCTTATAAATCGGTGATATTGGAATTCTTCACAATCCCAGATAATGGACTTAGTTACGACACATATTTACGACTAGTAAAAGCTTAATTAAAATAAAAAGACATAAAGTAAATACTGGAAAAGTAAATGCGTAAAACTAAATGCTGAAAAGTAAAAATGTAAAAGTACAATAAAACAAAATGCTGGAGTAAAATGATCCACTTTTATCACTATATTTTTGATATCTCCCTTAATATAATATATTAACTTTGCATGATATTACCAACCTGTCATATAGGCGGTATCCTGATTAAGTCAAATTAATAATTAATTACCAACCGACTAATCAGGCGGTATCCAGTTTAGTCAAGTTAAAACCAATTTATAAATATTTACCAACCGACCAATCAGACGGTATCGTCATTAAGTCAGGTTTTAACTAGTTAATATATTATTATTAAAGGAGATTAATCTAATTATTAGTAATAAAAGCTTTACCTTTTACCCTAGCAGGGGGAGTTGCCTCCTCAATTATGAAAAGTAAATTGCTGAAAAGTAAATAAAGGAAAGTATTGTGTTGAAAAGTAAATTGCAGAAAGTAAAGACTGAAAAGTGAAGAAAAGAAAGTGCAAAAGCGGAAATTAATTACTGAAAGCTGTAAATAAACAAATAAGATATAATCCTCTAGTATTCTTAAGGAATTACATAGAAGAAAGTATGAAATGAAACTGAAATTTCGGCATGAATTTATAGGCTAATTTTTTGCCTTGCGCGTCGCGACGCGCCGTTGATGATGACCACGTGGCAGACGGCTCACAAGATGGTGACACATGGCAAGGGCTAAATGATTAACTCAATAATTATGCTGACATGGCGATGATGATTGTCGGCAGCATGTGATGGTGACACATGGCACAACGTATTTAGTGAATATATTATATTTAAGAGAGATTAATCTAAATAGTAGTAATAAAAGTTTTGCCTTTCACCCTAGCAGGGGGAAGTTACCTCCTCATGTTGAATAGTAAAAACTGAAAAAGTAAAGAAAGTAAATTATTATTATTACAGAACGTAATTAAAATTGAATACAAAACTGAAATTAAAATAAACTAGATAGAAAACTCTCTATTTACATCAGAGAATTCATAGAGGAAGGTACATCTGAAACTGAAATTTCGAGCTCTATTTATAGGCGTCAATAAGCCCCACGCGTCGCGACGCGCACGTTTCTTCTTGTTTCGCGATGCGCTGACGTGTCAAGCGCTGATTCGTCCATTTCAGATTCTTATCTGCCACGTGGCAATTGCGGATAAGGTGATAAGGTGACATGTGGCAAGGCGGCTGGCAACTCAATGATTATGCTGACGTGGCGATGACGTGGTGCTGACGTGGCGACACGTGATTGTCGGCACCGTATGATTGCGACACATGGCACTTCGTGATTGGCTGCTGATGACGTGGCGGTGACGTGGCATTTTGACTCGGTCTTCTGCTGATGTGGATGATGACGTGGCTGACATGTGGAATGACACGTGGTGATGGCGATTGTCCGCACCATATGATGATGACACGTGTCATGGCGCACGTTAGCAGATCGGTTGTGATGTTGACACATGGCACGGGGTACGTTAGTAAAGTTCGGCGCACGTTAGCAAAGTCAAACTTCTCATATTTTGACATGTGTCCCCAGCGCACGTTAGCATGGATCGGCGCACGTTAGGCGTCGCGACGCAGCCTGCGCGTCACAACGCGCCAATTTATAAGAATGTCTTTTTGTGTTCTTTTTCATTGTTTTGGCCCCAAATCACCTCCAGAATGTCCTGAAACTTTATTTATCTACAAAATAACATAAAACACATCAAAATATTCACAAAACTCAAGAAACTATACAAAATATTAAGTTAAATGAGTGGGAAATAGTGATATAATTACCACTCATCACACCCCTAAACATAATATTTTGCTAGTCCTCGAGCAAAACATAGAATAAAATGACATAAACATCTTTAAAATAAAATTTAACTAAGCCACTTTCGTAGGGATCACAGTTGCATTTAGCGTATGCAACAAGCATTTAAACCCCTAGGTGTCCCTATGGGATGAGTTGTAGTTGTAGGGGTTTTAAGGGCAGAATCCGTAACGCAGCGGCGGAACGCGGCGGAAAATCAATTTTCTGATTTCAAAACTTTTTCTCGGATTAATTAAATAAACATATTTATTTAATTATCCAATAATCAAATTATGAAATAAAATTCAAATAAATCATATTCAAGTGAATTTACCAAATTACCCTTACTTTGGTATTTTGTCCATTTTAGTCCGAAATTGATCTAATCAATTTTGAATGATTCTAAATCATTTCTAAGATGAACTTAGCATGTTCAAAACATCAAAACAAAAAGAAACCAAATCCCCAAATTTGACTCACTTGGCCGAATGCTCCCAATAGGGTGCCATTTGTGCACTTTGTCATTTCATGCTTCAAACCACATCAAGATCTAATCCAATCAACATGAAACTTTATATGCATCATATACACATCCAAATACACAACATATATGAAAACCCCCAAATTGGAATTGGTCATGAACCCTAATTTTTCAATTTCTTCAAATTGGACAAATTAGACCAAATTGGTTAAATCAATTACTTTAATCATCTTTCTTCCATCCAATCAAAGTCTCAACACAATGAAACAACTCAAGATCAAATCTAGGTCATCTAAGAGTGGGTCAACAACTCTAGATTAGCAACAAGATTTCCAAAACCATAAAAGAACACTTATACTACAATAGCCATAAGCTTCATTCATCATACATGCTTTACACTTTCACCAAAACTTCCATCATCAAAAACACAAAGAATAAAGAAAGGAATAACTCAAGAACATCATATGTTATAGCCTAGATCATAAGGAACAATTTCTTATCTAATAGTAAGTTGGAAGAAACTTACTAAATCCAAGCTTTTCTTTAGTTTTTCCTTCTTCTTTCATTGCTTCCTTGTTTTTTCTTTAATGGAGTTTATGTCAAAGTGAATTAGGTTATCAAATGAAAGTGAAATGAAAACAATATATACTTGTTGTAAAATAGCCTTGGCCGAAATTGCAAAGACAAATACAAGTATATTAATTTCAATTTCATTCAACTTATCTTTGATCAACTTGCATAAATATCCTAATACACTTTATTAGATTTAATTAAGTCAACAAATGCAACCAAAAAATATAACTCTTATATTTTAGGTCATGGCCGAAATTTTGAAGAAAAAATAAGAAAAAAGAAAAATATATTTCAATTTTAAACATTTTGAACAAATATCAAAGAAGTCAAATCCAATTTGACTACCATTTCCTTTAATTTAAAGTCAACATTAAACACTTATAATCATTTCCTAACTTTATCATTTGGTGATATATTTATATTTTAATTATATTAATCATTTAACAATTAAATAATTAATTAATTAATTAAATATAAATATATCAAATATATGTATTATATTTACTTTAAATATCTCAAATACATATATTGATGATATATGTCAAATACCTTTATTTGACTATTTATTAATGTGTATTTAATAATATCATATATTAAATACAATACACATTAATTAGGAAATGACGGTTCGGCCCGTTCGCATGTATTTTTCGTTTAACGATTAAACGATTTATAAATAATCATCATTATTCATAAATGTTGCTCTAGTGCTCTACGAGTATGTTTCATTATTGAGACTCTCTAGATTCAGGTATATCCGTCACGAAATCCAATTTCATGTCCATAATCTATCCACCCGTAGATTATGACGATCACGGATAAACTAGCTGAATCATACAGGTCGAGGTCATTGCATACGTATAATCCCTCCGTCACAGGTATCCAGATAATCCCAGAGATATAGATGTAAACGTCAAATCTCTATAGGTATTATCTCGTCGACGTATCTATTAGCAATCTTTAAATAACACTCGGAACTTACTTCCGATGTATACTGTGGCCACAGATTTAACAGACTGCTAATTATATATGGACTACCTATGCTCTGTACACAGAACTGACGGATCCTATCTTGACACACACAGGATATCCTGAGGATCGATCCACACCCAACGAACAGGCGGAGGTCTGATTTAATAGATCGGTGACGTGACTGCCATCTAAGTGTGGAGGATGTCTCATACATCCACAGTGGTGTCTCAAGTCGAAGGACCACTATGCTACTCAACCCGAGAAGATTCTTATTGACGTTGGCGTACCATCCATTAAGAATCTTCGGTGAGCCGTTCAGTGTTTATCCACTATAAACACCTACACGTCTATACGAGTCTCCATAGACTCATGGTTCATTGGGATAAACCATCGGACCAAGTCTCGATATACGACATGTACTGGTCTCAACGGATTTGACTAACCGACCCGTGTTAGCAAATCTTGACCAGGAACTATGTTTGATAATATTCATATAGCAGTGACACTTCCCAATGTCAATTACAAACTAACTTTGTAACTGTGTACTGCATTATATTTATCGGGCCTTTGTCTAATATATACATATCACTAAACCACATTTAGTTTCAATCTAATCGTAATCAGATCGAATACGTATATAAGAACAAGAGGTGCAACCATAAATAAGTAATATTATGGAATAAGGGGATGTTCGTATTCATGAATCAGACATAAATACGGTCCGGATTGGCGCTCTGAGCACCAACCCCAACAATTTCTCCCACTTGCTCTAGTGCCAATCCACGGTATCATATACTCATCTCAATGTGCATCGTATGCACATGGCCCTCAAAAGCTCACCCAGTACTTAAGAGGTAGGCAACAAAAACAAGTCCGCTATGACATATTGAGTTTGTCAAACAAACTCCATCGTTTCCCATAGTCAGCATCATTCATATTTTGTAGAATCTAGATTATACATTAATATGACTCTGATGCTACATCAGTATTGTGCTACAGCTACAGAGTTGTCCAAGTATTTAAGGATCAAATCCAAAATACTATGAGGACAACCGCAAGCACAACACCAATTTAAAACTTCTAATTTAAAAGGTCACTATGCAACTTCATAAGTCAATACTTCAAAAGTTGCATTTGATTCCACTAAATAGTAGAATCTTTCGTGACACTCCCACTGCATCTTTTCTGACTCTTTATGACGTAGACTGTCTAACGTCATAATTAGTCTCAAAACTAATATGACCCTAATGGTTGCAGACTATATTCTCCATGAATTAGAAACTCGTTCTTAATATCTCAAAGATCACAAAGAACGTGTTTCAAGATCCATCATATGGTCTATAGGATGTCAAAATAACTCGTAACAATTACGATTAAATCGACATCGATAATCGCACATAATAAAGTATTCATTATGTCATCATCAAATGATACATAATATTGTTTAGACATTCTAATCAATATCTCTTTCGAAAAAGGAATCATCATTTACGAAAGATGAATACTATGTATAAGACACACAATAACTGTCGAACAGTTATACTAACTGTCATACAGATAGCCTTGTTATGTCCTTCATTAGATCATATCTAATGTACGACTAATAGGAGTATCTCACAAGTCTCTTTGTTTTTATATCTTATATAAAACTTTATATCGTATATAACAGAGACTACTCCCACTGTTTTCACGGAGTAAAGAAGACTTAGGTAAATCTTTTACCTCACAAACATCTCATTATTACTATAATAATGACAATGTCGTTAAGATATATAACACTAGAAAGTAATATGTACGCTCCCACTAACCCTTTTATCACATATGTATTCTATATACTTTGACAAGATCAGACAATCTGACGATATCAAAAATAGAGAACACATATTTCTGGAAGACTTATCCGAGTCTACAATAGGCTCTGTAAGCTAGCACACTAAACTGCGATCTCAGCAGAACACAAACTCTAGGGCCATTTCAGAATGAACTCTTCAAATAAGGAAATCACAACTGATCTCTTATCTGAATAAGTCATCCAAAAACGCCACTTTGCATTCTTTAGCTAAAATATACAGTTTATTATCAACATTAACCAATATATCTTTAATTGTTCATTTAGTGTGACTAGAGATAAGTTTTCTCAGAATCTACAATAGATTGCTGAGTATAACTTTTCTCACTGTCATACTGTAAAGGTCAAACCTTTAATAAGCTCACAATGCTTTCGCTGCGCAAACAATTAGCACATATCATGAACTAATTCATAATGAAAGCTTAATCAAGTTCAAAACTTGATCGTAGTAAGCTATGAACAATCTTAGATCTAAGGTTCAATGGTGAACTTCCAGAATCGATATCAAATATCGCTTCCATTATAAGTTATAGGATAATTTTTTTCAATAAGAAACAAGAAAATAACCATAAGTATCAAATACTCGTGAATGATTCTGTTATCCTATTGGACTTGTACGGAAGATGTATAAGGGTTGTTTCATCTTATTAATTACGTAGTTCCATTTATAATTTATCATTCTCACATTTGACTTCAATAAGTCAAGTCTTTTCTACAATAGTTAACATCTGATGTTACACACCAAGTAATAAAACGATTTTATTACTTAGAATCGTAGGAAAGATATTCTATTAAATAGAATACAATATTCTATTAAACAGAATAAACGATAAACTTTTACTTATACCTCCGAGGTGTAAGTAATTTCCATTATATAACTATTATATAAAAGAAAGATTGAAATCTCAAACTTTTCAAGATTCAAATTTTCTACCTATACATATCATATATGCAACTGTAGAAAATAATGGAACATTAATTAAAGAGATGAATTAGTGTTACTGGAGCATAACCCCAAGAGTATTGAAACTAATTCGGTAACATTCAATATCAACGAATCAAATCATATAAGATTCGATTGCTCCCACTACTCAATTCCATCAAGATGGAATCGTGGAAGAACAATATTGAATATGAATCATATTCACTGAATAACCTTAGAACTAATTGCTTTAAATTCATATGTTTGATCGTATCAAAGATCTTTGAACAGTTCAAAGACATGTAATGAATTTTAAGGATCAAGTTTTCAAAATACTTTAGATTGAATATATTTGAACAAGTCAAAAATGTTCAATCTTCGTTTCATCAGAACAGATTGAAAGTTCTTGATACTTTCAAGACTTTCAATATGTGTTCCTTCAGAAACACGTAACTAAGTTATGACAATTCATCAACTAAGTTACGAAATAAAGAAAACTACCTTAAGCAATTATTATTTATTAAACTACATACATCCAATGTATCAGTTAAATAAATTTGGTGGTCCAATGACAATCATTGGTTAAACGAGATCTTAATCACTTTCCTGAATACAATATTCATTAAATGGATAAGGATGTGTGGTGTGATCTAGTATCAAACCATCCTTTACCATACGGAATAAGCATCCAATGCTTAAGTGATTAAATTCATAAAGCACCGTTCTAAATTATTTACTTTTACCGAATAATTTTTCTTAATGTTTATCTTTACGTCAATGACACTACTAGTTATATTTAAAATATGTAACAATTATTATAAAGAACAAGTGACTATCCAATAGTCGCAAGTTCCGATATCAAATATCAAAACAATCGTTAACCAATATTTTAAATAACTAGACGGGAGATCTGGTATCCAATACCTATAGTTGTGTAGTATTGTGAAAATCGATATTTTCTATACACAACTATACATATCTCATTTCTTTAGCTTTACTATTTGCATTCAACTATTCACAACAATTGTAAATAACTGATTAGCAAATTGTGTCAGACACATTACCTCTAAAGGTAATTAAAGCTTAGAAACGTCATTACTAGATAAACAAATACCTAATAGGGCTTTCTAAATGCCAGTCAAGAATCTCGAGACATGAACTAATTCAAGTCAATTCTTACTGCATAAGAAACTATTGTCTCTAAAGTAGTATTATATCCTAAATGGGATATCTATCTAGATTATCTATCATGACTTAGAAACTAAGTCATTAACCATCTTTATTTTTAAGAAAATCGGAACAACAGTTCCCGATGGTTTAGACCAATCTAATAATATCCTAGTCTATTAGTATCTAGAACCTATTCTAGAATAACTGCAACCAAGAGTCTAGTCAGATAACATATCATAATATGTGTGCAGTAAATAAAAGTTTAATTCTATATAAACAATAGAATAAGGAAACAAACAAGCGGCAATTTCCATAAATAATACACACTGCCTAAGTTATGGAATATTTTAAACTTAGCAGTGCCTCCCCTATTTTTACGTAATGCCGTAATCCCCAACGGAAAGACGAGAATTCAATAATTAAATCGAATTCCATAATGGGAAGAGGACCCCATGAATATATTTCGACTCACAGCAGAGGCACGGTCTCGCCGACGTATATTCACAGGTAGACAACTAATTGTCAATCACTCACTAGTGACTCCAAGGTTCCGGTCCTGGCCGTTTCTCGTTGTCGCTGCGAAGGCAGGCCCACAAGGAGACGTACCAAGGTTAAACTTGTCAATGATAAACTCAAGTTACTTGCGTAACCCTGACAGCTAGGGCACGTTCAGGATTCCGCTTTCGCTTGAATTTATCTAGTATCTAATATACATTCGGCATAAATAAATTTCTATCAGCTACACCCTCACAGCAGAGGCACGGTCTCGGATGTAGTCAACGAAAAGATATTTATAAACCGTATTGACAAGACGGACCAAGAAACAAGTATTCCAAATACTAGTTACTTTAAAACCTTATTAAGCGGGGATATTCCATTAAGTGTCATACACCCTAAATCTAATCAAATTAGATTATAACATGCATGTATAAAGTCAAGAAAACATGATTAAACATTGAATAAAACAAGCTAATCATTTTATGGAGGCCTAGAATCAGACTCGCTCTGATACCATTTTGTAGGGGTTTTAGGGGCAGAATCCGGTAACGCAGCGGAAGCGGCGGAAAATCAAATTTTCCGATTTCAAAACTTTTTCTCGGATTAATTAAATAAACATATTTATTTAATTATCCAATAATCAAATTATGAAATAAAATTCAAATAAATCATATTCAAGTGAATTTACCAAATTACCCTTACTTTGGTATTTTGTCCATTTTAGTCCGAAATTGATCTAATCAATTTTGAATGATTCTAAATCATTTCTAAGATGAACTTAGCATGTTCAAAACATCAAAACACCAAAAGCAACCAAATCCCCAAATTTGACTCACTTGGCCGAATGCTCCCAATAGGGTGCCATTTGTGCACTTTGTCATTTCATGCTTCAAAACACATCAAGATGTAATCCAATCAACATGAAACTTTATATGCATCATATACACATCCAAATACACAACATATATGAAAACCCCCAAATTTGGAATTGGTCATGAACCCTAATTTTTCAATTTCTTCAAATTGGACAAATTAGACCAAATTGGTTAAATCAATTACTTTAATCATCTTTCTTCCATCCAATCAAAGTCTCAACACAATGAAACAACTCAAGATCAAATCTAGGTCATCTAAGAGTGGGTCAACAACTCTAGATTAGCAACAAGATTTCCAAAACCATAAAAGAACACTTATTACTACAATAGCCATAAGCTTCATTCATCATACATGCTTTACACTTTCACCAAAACTTCCATCATCAAAAACACAAAGAATAAAGAAAGGAATAACTCAAGAACATCATATGTTAAAGCCTAGATCATAAGGAACATTTCTTATCTAATAGTAAGTTGGAAGAAACTTACTAAATCCAAGCTTTTCTTTAGTTTTTTCTTTTCTTCTCACTTGCTTCCTTGTTTTTCTTTAATGGAGTTTATGTTAAAGTGAATTAGGTTATCAAATGAAAGTGAAATGAAAACAATATATACTTGTGTAAAATAGCCTTGGCCGAAATTGCAAAGACAAATACAAGTTATATTAATTTCAATTTCATTTCACCTTTATCTTTGATCAACTTGCATAAATATCCTAATAACACTTTATTAGATATTTAATTAAGTCAACAAAGGCAACCAAAAAATATAACTCTTATATTTTAAGGTCATGGCCGAAATTTTGAAGAAAAAATAAAGAAAAATGATATTTCAATTTTAAACATTTTAAACAAATATCAAAGAAGTCAAATCAATTTGACTACCATTTCCTTTAATTAAGTCAACATTAAACACTTATAATCATTTCCTAACTTTATCATTTGGTGATATATTTATATTTTAATTATATTAATCATTTAACAATTAAATAATTAATTAATTAATTAAATATAAATATATCAAATATATGTATTATATTTACTTTAAATATCTCAAATACATATATTGATGATATATGTCAAATACCTTTATTTGACTATTTATTAATGTGTATTTAATAATATCATATATTAAATACAAATACACATTAATTAGGAAATAACGGTTCGGCCCGTTCGCATGTATTTTTCGTTTAACGATTAAACGATTTATAAATAATCATCATTATTCATAAATGTTGCTCTAGTGCTCTACGAGTATGTTTCATTATTGAGACTCTCTAGATTCAGGTATATCCGTCACGAAATCCAATTTCATGTCCATAATCTATCCACCCGTAGATTATGACGATCACGGATAAACTAGCTGAATCATACAGGTCGAGGTCATTGCATACGTATAATCCCTCCGTCACAGGTATCCAGATAATCCCAGAGATATAGATGTAAACGTCAAATCTCTATAGGTATTATCTCGTCGACGTATCTATTAGCAATCTTTAAATAACACTCGGAACTTACTTCCGATGTATACTGTGGCCACAGATTTAACAGACTGCTAATATATATGGACTACCTATGCTCTGTACACAGAACTGACGGATCCTATCTTGACACACACAGGATATCCTGAGGATCGATCCACACCCAACGAACAGGCGGAGGTCTGATCTAAATAGATCGGTGACGTGACTGCCATCTAAGTGTGGAGGATGTCTCATACATCCACAGTGGTGTCTCAAGTCGAAGGACCACTATGCTACTCAACCCGAGAAGATTCTTATTGACGTTGGCGTACCATCCATTAAGAATCTTCGGTGAGCCGTTCAGTGTTTATCCACTATAAACACCTACACGTCTATACGAGTCTCCATAGACTCATGGTTCATTGGGATAAACCATCGAACCAAGTCTCGATATACGACATGTACTGGTCTCAACGGATTTGACTAACCGACCCGTGTTAGCAAATCTTGACCAGGAACTATGTTTGATAATATTCATATAGCAGTGACACTTCCCAATGTCAATTACAAACTAACTTTGTAACTGTGTACTGCATTATATATTATCGGGCCTTTGTCTAATATATACATATCACTAAACCACATTTAGTTTCAATCTAATCGTAATCAGATCGAATACGTATATAAGAACAAGAGGTGCAACCATAAATATGTAATATTATGGAATAAGGGGATGTTCGTATTCATGAATCAGACATAAATACGGTCCGGATTGGCGCTCTGAGCACCAACCCCAACAGTAGTCTCGTGAGGGTTTACAGCAATGATACCCACAAATATTTTACAAAAGTAAAAAGGTAGTAATAAAACTAATGCACACAAAAGCAAAAAGACAATAGAAAAGAGAATAAAGAAGTTAGTGACTAATCAGGTGAAACTTACTCCAGTTACTAGTTGTTTTGTTTCTTTTTAAATTACTGAATAAGTAAATTCTGATTATATTTGCCTACTTCATATACACAGCCAAAAAGTATTAATCAACTCATTTTTGTCACAACAGTCACAAGTGCAGTTGATAAGAGAGTAATAATTTTGTCCTAAAGTCTTATCAGAATTCACACCTTTTTGCAGCAATGGAATAATTTTCCGATTTTCTGATTTTTTTTTTTTGATTTTTGATTTTTGATTTATTTATATTACAATATCTTCCATCTATGTAGCGAGTGTGGGTCGTGGCTCCCAAACCAGTTGGCTTTAGGGCACCAGGTGTAAGACACCCCTACGGACTTAATTACTCAGACTTCAGATATATATATTTTTGCAACATCATTGATCCATGTAGCGAGCTTTGGGCCAGTGACTCCAAAATCAGTTGGCTTTAGGGCACTAGGTGTTTTAAACACCCTTACAGACTTAATAAATTGGATCTCAGACGTTTTTTTTTTACTCCATCATTTTTATTGAGATGCTTCCTCCAATTAAACTAGAGCACTGCTGTAGGCACTGCATTTTTACGCATAAAACCCTATGATGAGTCTTTTTGGAGACACAACTACCTTTTAAGTCACGGATGCCGCGGGAAACGGATATCGGAATGGGAAATTCAGAATAAGCAAGCTCACTGTTCGTTGGTGCTGCGTTCGTTGCTTCGTTCGAACGGGGGAAACAGATTGCGGGCGTTCGTTTAGCGTTCGAGGGAGCGTTCGAACGGTGTCGGTAATTCTGGTTTTGCTGCTAGCCTCACACCCAGCCCATTTAGCTCCCCAAAGCCCATAAAACACATCCCAAATTAAATAATTAATATTAAATTAAATATTAAACATTAAATAAAACATTTAAATCATTTACCAATTAAAATAAACAATTACCAACTTAAACTAAAATCATGCCTAAATTAAACAAATCACATACTAAATCAAAATATAATCATACCAAATTAAAATCAATCTTAACCAATTAAAGCCAATCATATTTGACTTCCTAATCTAATAAGATACTTACCAATATAAAATATTTGTATTCCTAAACCAACACAAACTAAATATTACAACTTCCTAAAGTAAAATATTTTGTCTCCCCTCAATCCTTTGATTTCCTTGTTTAAAACTAAATCATATCCTAATTTAATGCACAAATCCCTTCCCTTGTAAACCCTAGCCATTCTCTATATAAACAACCCCTAACCAAGGCCATCCACTCCTTCACACAACACAAATCATACCCAAGCTCTCTCGAAATCTCTCTAGACTCTCTCTACACACCCAAGACTAAACAAAAAAGAGAAAACACTTCACACATACACAAGAAAGAAAACAAAGAACCCAACCACCATAGCTGAATCCAAAACACTTACAACCACCATAGCCGAATCCAAAACACACCAAACTCACCCATAGCCGAACCCCAAAACACGCCTAACAACCTCCTAGATTACCTTAAAACAGTAACATAAAAAACTACATAGATAATCTTAAAAATAATCACTTTTAATTGCATTAAGAACCCACACAAACTTGGAATAGTTCTTTGAAAACATTGAAAACAGGTAGCCCGGCAGTGAGCAGCAAAACAAGAGCCGAATAGGAGCAGAACGGAGTTCGAATCGTAAGCAAAGCAGCGGAACAGTGAGCTAGGACATCGAACCAGAAAAAGTTGCGGAGCTTTCCCCCCTTTTGATCTTCGTGGAACGTGAGTCCGAGAGACGGCTTAAAAGGTTAGACCTGAGGGTATCTTTCACACTTATTCTCATTTTACTTTCTGGTCATTTATTTTGATTATATTTTCTGTATTTGTGGTACCTATTGTGTGTATGATGTATGTTGTGGGTATTGGATGAATGAGAGATGTGTCAACTCTCGCGGTATATCGGATGGAAACCCGGACATAAATTCATAGCCGATTCCGAATGGACGGTAATATGATCTGTACTCGGGCCACAATTCCACGTACCGCTTGGGTAAACGGCACCATCTT
Source organism: Zanthoxylum bungeanum (assembly GCA_019454045.1). Classification (NCBI taxonomy): domain Eukaryota; kingdom Viridiplantae; phylum Streptophyta; class Magnoliopsida; order Sapindales; family Rutaceae; genus Zanthoxylum; species Zanthoxylum bungeanum. Next base: position 98,739 of record SKCR01029740.1, read on the forward strand.
TCTTTTGTTATGTTGCTCTTGTTCATTTAGTTTGCTTACTTGAATTCAATATGTCGTTAGTTATGCATGATTCAACCAAGCGCATGGGCTTAGTGAGTTAGTCCAAAGGTCCTCCATTTAGGCGACAAAGAGCCGAAAAGGCCACCTTCGTGACACTACTTCGCCGCGCCGGTTGATGTATGTTCGGTTGGACGCGAGATACGTTCAATCGGGCATACTTAGTTTGATATTGTTATCTTTATTTTCGTATGTATAAGTCAATCGAGCGCATGGGCTTAGTAAGTGTGTTGTGAGATCCCCTATGGGGAGGGGCTAAAAGCCCTTTACCACGATGCTTTGCCGCGCCGGTTGATGTGTGTTCGGATTGGATGTAAGATGTGTTCAATCGGGCATACTTGGTTGATATGATTGGTTCTATTCTTGTATGTGTGATGTGACGCGCATGGGCTTAGTATGTTGGTCTAAAGGTCCTCTCTTTGAGAGATCAAGAGCCCCCATAAGGCCACCTTTACGGCAGTACTTCGCCGCGCCCCCCTTTATTTTGATGTTTATGCATTTTTGACCATTTCATGCATCAGGTCCGTGTCCGTTCGAACGCGTTCACGAACGCAATTCGAACGCGTATACATTTCGCCTTATCATGCATCAGGTCTCATTTCCGTTCGAACGCGTTAACAAATGCCATACGAACATGAGCATTCTGTTTCATTTCCGTTCGAACGCGTTAACAAACGCCATACGAACGTGAACATTCTGTTCCATTTCCGTTCGAACGCGTTTACGAACGCTACTCGAACGCGAGCATTCTGTCTCATTTCCGTTCGAACGCGTTTACGAACGCTACACGAACGCGCACACACTGAACTGAGTCTGTCTTATCATATTCATGCATAATTGCCTCTTGGTTGATCTTTCTTGTGTTATATAGCCAACTGTATTATTTGTATTCGAGCATGATTAGGCTGTTAGCATATTATTTGGTTAATAGGTTCATGAGATATTACTCAAGCATGATTATGTTGCTCTTAGTTTTCCATATCATAGGATTGAAATATGTTCATGAGATTGCCATGTGATGTTGCATGTTGTGATGAACTTGTTGAAGTATGCATATGAATTTAGAAGCATGATACTATGGAAATAAGTGTTACTTAAGCTTAGTTAAATTATTACATGAATCCTTTTTATTACAAGTGACATAAGTAAGGGACCATTCCGAACCCAACGGTTTGAGGTCTTCCCTTGCGAGGGGTGAGTGCGGCCTTAAATCTTTGTCCCGGTTCACACCGGGTGGCGACTCCATGTTATGTAATTCTTCCCAACTAGTGCCGCGAGCCTAGGAACGGCGTCGCCCAGTTTCTGTGTCCCACAACTGCATATATTACAAACTTTCAATTATAGCTCATGTCCGTATGTTACCATACATGTTGATAATACCTGCTAACTGAGCATATGAAGATCCATTTTAGTCAGTATTATGGAGAATTCACAAATTAAATAATTCAAAAGGAAATAAATAAAATTAACTTGTTCCCAAATAGGTTTAAGGTACGTCTCAGTAGTGGAAACTCCTTACACAGCTATCTCTTACCAATTTCACATTTTTAGTTAAAATAAAAACCCAAAAATGTAAAATATTTTTGTAATTTTAGAAAAAATTTCAATTTTTTTGTATTTTACGAAATATTTTGGACTAAAAATAAAAACAACACACAACTAAAAACAAGATACTGATCAACTAATTCCCTCCCACAAACCTAAATGAGACATTGTCCCCAATGTCTTAAACAGTAGAAGAAGAGTTTAGAAGATAGTACTTGGTTAACTGAAATTCTACACGAAAAGTTAAAGGTTAAGATCCAGATTAATCTGACGCCTATTACCACGATCGTCCTCGGACCAATTTATCTTTGAAAGGATAGGGTCAATTTGTGGTTCATATGCTAAGATTTGGTCAATTAGATCAGGAGTAGTTCTGGCAGTGAAGAGGAGTTCTTTTAAAGGTTTTGACACGAACCCATTTCTCCGGGCATCATCAAGAAACACACAAAGAAAATCATAAAATCCTTCAACGTTGTACAGTCCAAGCGGTTTCTGGTGTATGTTCAGGTTCGCCCAAGATAACACTGTAAAAATTTCCTCCAATGTACCCAAGCCACCTGGCAAAGCAATAAAAGCATCAGCACGGTTAATCATTTCTACCAATCGTTCAGACATACCTGGCACAATTAGTTTTTCTGCCAAAGGTTTTAGGATGATTCCCAAAACGTGACTGCCTCTCTCTTGTACAACTTTTGAAACGATCCCCATAAGTCCAAGATTGCCTCCGCCATATACTAAGTGCATATTCCTTGCAGCTAAGACTCGACCCAATTCATGTGCTGCTTCTACGTATTGTGGCTTAACACCAACACTAGTACCGCAAAACACACAGATGTTTTCGACTCGTCTTCTTGAAGTGGCTTCCATGTTTTACTCTGAATGTCTTCAAAAGTGCAATGATGAGTTGAATTTATAACACCTGAAAATGGTGAGTAAAATAATAGCACTAGTACCTGCCAAATGACAATTATTAGTTAACAGTAAAATAAATCGTGATAGTCAAAAAGGTCTGGATCCTGTCGGAGAAAATAAAAGAAAATAACAAAACAAATTATAATTATTAGGAAAAGACAAAGAGATATAATATGTACAAGAAACTTAGCGACTTGATTGACGTATATGCGTCAGGGACAAGCTTCCCATCCAATTTTCTTATAAATTGGCAAACAATGTCTTTTTGAGTCAGATTCCCGAGACTTAATTGTTGTATTTCTCTTAGAAATTGTGTATGTAATTTGCGAATGGCTATATGAACATATCCACTGGGATGGGTATCAAAAGTTGAAGATATATCATCTACAGACTCCTTACTCGAGCCATCCCTAATGAATTTAATTTTATCTTCGCGATTATCATACACCATTCCTAAAGAACGACAACGAGTATTACAATTCCAGCGTGCACATTTGTAACAAACACCCATTTGCTTAGCTCTACTTTTCTTTGCATAGGTGCTTCTTCCAAATCCAGGCAAATAAGAATTACAGGAATTAGAATACTCACCTGCTAATCTGACCCGTGCTTCGATTACCCAACGAATGTCATTAGGAATATCATGGATCATCAGTAGTCTCATCCGTTCCAAGCGAGCTTTGTAGACTTTCATCAGAGAGTTTTGAGGGAGAGAAGGAAATTGCTTGTGAAGATTTGCGAGAACTTCTTCCATCGTGAAATGACTTTACCTGCAAAAATTAAACACACAAAAATAAAACACACCAGATCATAATATATACACAAATTGCATGGGTTGCCTCCTTGCGAGCGCTAAGTTTAACGTCGTCAGCTAGACGTGACTTCTCGAACGTTAGGCTGGATTTGAAAGTGTGACACTTTCTTTTTGTCGCTCAAATGATTCTTACCAGTAGTGCTTGACACGCTTGTTTTTAACCTTGAATGTTTTGTTAGAGTCGGGATCATGTATCTCAACGGCTCTGTCTGGTAAAACCTTGGTGATCACAAATGGACCTGACCACCGTGATTTTGGCTTCCATAGGAATAATTTCACCATTGATTTGTTTAACAGTACCTTATGCCCTGGTTCCAGTTGTATGCGCACTAACTTCTCATCATGTCTCTTCTTGGCATTTTCTTTGTACAATTTGGCATTCTCAAAAGGCTGATTATGAAATTCCTCCAATTCGTTGAGCTGGTGGAACTTTTTCTCTTATGTTGCTTGTAGTGCAAGAATTGACTTTTTCAGTGCAAAAGACGCTTTATCTTCAGGCTCCACAGGCAATTGACATGTTTTAAGTTTGTCAGTAGAAATTTGCATTGCATTGGAGTTCTGAATGGTAATGTGTATCACATCAAGTCTGAAACATTCCTCATTTTTTTCATCTTCTGGGAAATTCATGGCCTTGAAAACATTGAATGTTACTTCTTGGTCCTGTACCCTCATTGTTAACTCTCTTTTTTGTACATTAATAATGGTTCGACCTGTAGCCAAGAACGGTCTCCCGAGGATGATTGGCACGTCTGCGTCTTCCTCCATATCAAGGACAATAAAATCTGCTGGGAAAATGAATTTGTCAACCTTGACCAACACATCCTCAACTACTCCTCTTGGAAATACTAGCGTTCTATCAGCAAGTTGTAGAGAGACTGAAGTTGGCATTGTTTCTCCAATCTCCAGTTTCCTGAAAATAGAAAAAGGCATCAAGTTAACACTTGCACCTAAATCACATAAAGCCTTACCAAAGTTATGTTCCCATATGATGCATAGAATGGTGAAACTGCCAGGATCTTTCAACTTTGAGGGAAGCTTCCTCTGAATGATGGTGCTGCATTCTTCTGTCAATGCTACTGTCTCGTAATCTCCCAATCTCAGTTTTCGTGAAAGAATATCTTTCATGAATTTGACATAGCTGGGCATTTGTTCCAAGGCTTCTGCAAATGGAATGTTGATGTGCAGCTTTTTGAACACCTCAAGGAAACGAGCAAACTGCTTGTCCAGTTTGTTTTTCTGAAGACGATGAGGAAAAGGTGGAGGTGGAGTGATCTGTTCTTTTTCCTTTGCTTATTTTTCCTCCATTTGTTGCTTTGTTTCTTTTGGAACTTCATCAGCAGTTGTTTTGGCTCCAACATCTTTGTTGATTTCAGTACCGCTTTTTAACATGATGGCATGACACTGCTCCTTCCCTATGTTCCTTGGATTTAGTTCTGTGTTGCTGGGAAGATTCCTGGCGGTCTGTAACTCTGAGCATTGGCCAGTTGTCCGATTTGATTCTCCAGTGCTTTGATGGAAGCAGGTTGACTTTGAAAAATAGCATCGTATTTTTTATCTGAGCCAGCACTTCTGCTATTCCTGGTTCATTTGCCTGCTCAAGGCCTTTGTTCTGTTGCTGGAATCCATGTGGTAGATAGTTCTGCTGTTGGAATCCAGGTGGTGGATTGTTCTTTTGTCCTGAATTGTTGCTCCATGAAAAATTGGGATGATTCCTCCACCCTGGGTTGTAGGTGTTGGAATATAGATTGTTCCACTGTCTGTTGAAATTGTTGACATAATTCACCGTTTCTTCAAGTTGGTTTGGTTCTGGTCCTCCTCCATATGGTGAACTTGTGGATTCAGTGGTAAGAGTCTCCATGAATTTGCATATCTGATCCAGCTTGGCGTTGACTGCTGTATTGGCTCCACTTTCATAAATTTCTGCAATTCTTTGGATCATGCTTATTTCTGTTGGCCACAAGGAATTGTTGTTGGTCATTTCTTCGATTAGGTCCCAGGCTTGATCTTCTCATTTTGCCATTAAAGCTCCTTCAGCAGCAGCATCGATTGTGGTTCTCATCGGTCCAGAAAGTCCATTATATAAATTTTGGACTTGAAGCCATTTTTGAATCTCATGGTGAGGACATTTCCGGAGCAAATATTTGTACCTTTCCCAAGCTTCGTAGAGAGTTTTCGAGTCTTTTTGTACAAAGGATGTGATGTCATTCCTCAACTTTCCAGTTCTGGCTGGTGGAAAGTACTTTGCAAGAAATTTGGTGGCTAAAGTGTTCCAAAGTTGTGATGGAACCTGCTGGTAGTGAATGTAGCCAAGCTTTAGCTCTGTCCTTCAAGGAGTATGGAAAAACACGCAGTCTCATTGCTTCTTCAGCTTCTCGGTTGTAATTGAAAGTGCCGCAAACTTCCAGAAAGTTGCTGATGTGGGTATTAGGATCTTCAGTTGCTTTTCCCCCAAACTGCACTGACTGCTGAATCATTTGAATGCATGATTTGATGTCACACGCATTTGCTGGTAAATGAGGAAGTACAATACAGGAAATAAAACCGTCGACCACCAGAATGGTTCTGTCTCGAATGGGTAATGGTGGTGCAACCTAAAAAGGTTCAGGTTCCATGTTGATTAAAGCTTATTGGCCTTCTCGCCTTTCCCTTATCAACTGTCTGATGGTTCTTTCAATTTCTGGGTCAAGCGGTCGGAGTTCAAAACTTCTGGTTCGTCTCATGTAGTTTCTGAGAACCTGAAACACAAGAAAACAAAAACAATAAGTAAAAATAAATTAGATACAAGTAACGTATCTAACCCCAAAACTAATAGTGAAAGATAAATAAGTCCCCGGCAACGATGCCAAAAACTTGATCGGTGCGTAATCACACGCGTATAACGCAAGCGCACGTATCGTTCAAGTAGTATAAAAAGTATTGATCCCACGAGGACTTAATACCTAATCTATTAATTTTATGAGGTCAAATGATTACTAGTATCTAACAGGTTGTTTGATTGATTTGAAATGGTGATGATTCTAAATTTAAATACAAGTAAATAAAATTGCACGAAAGTAGGTTTTAAGAAAATTCAATATTAAGAAACTATCTAGGGTTGTGAATCTTTCTAATATCTTTTAAAAGATGAAGTGATTATTTCATGTTTGTGTAATAAATCGGTTTACTAACCTGAAACACTAAATTATGCGAAAGCCTCTGTCGATGGTCAGACGCAAATACCCAGTATAACCCAATTGAACCATGTGTCTATGTCAACCAAATTACATGGATTCATTAAGTTTAAGTTCCAATTATGGCTACCCCCGCCCGATAGGTATATGTCTATCATGTAAGGAAATCTATTAAAGGGTTATATATCCTCAAGGAAGATCGTGGGCTATTAAGTATAAGACTGAAACCTAAAATTCATTTGTCAAGTTTATTTTAGATTTATCAGATCAATCTTATTAGTGGCCAATTAACAAGACGCATGTGGACAACATAACCTGGGCGACGCCGTTCCTAGGCTCGCGGCCTAGTTGGGAAGGACTAAATAACATGGAGTCGCCACCCGGTGTGAACCGGGACAAAGATTTAAGGCCGCACTCACCCCTCGCAAGGGAAGACCTCAAACCGTTGGGTTCGGAATGGTCCCTTACTTATGTCACTTGTAATGAAAGGATTTATGTAATAATTTAATCAAGCTTAAGTAACACTTATTTCCAAGAGTATCATGCTTCTAAATTCTCATATGCAAAATAAAACTTATGTACGCATTCACATATATCTCACATTTAAAATTGCATGCTTAACATATATCAAGATAGCAACGAACATACAACTTTATTTGCATATCACATTCAGGAAAACACAAGCACACATATTAACCATACAAGCATACATATGGGCACTTTTCCAAGCGGTACGTGGAATTGTATCCCAAGTACAGACCGCACTACCGTCCATTCGGAATCGGCTACGGAATTTACGTCTGGGTTTCCATCCGATATACCGCAAGAAATAATACTCAAATGTTATCATGACATAAGCATATGAATTGTAATACATTAACATATTTGCATTTATACATGTGGAGATAGCTACTAGGAAAACTATGCATGATATCTAATGAAGAGGACTCAGTTCAGTGGGTGCGCGTTCGTGTAGCGTTCGTAAACGCGTTCGAACGGTAAACAGAAGGTTCGCGTTCATATGGCATTTGATAACGCGTTCGAACGGAAATGAAACAGAATGCTCGCGTTCGTATGGCGTTTGATAACACGTTCGAACGGAAATGAAACAGAACGCTCACGTTCGTATGGCGTTCGTAAACGCGTTCGAACGTAAATGAGACCTGATGCATGATAAGGCAAAAACGCATGCGCGTTCGAGTTGCGTTCGTAAACGCGTTCGAACGGGAACAGACCTGATACATGAAATGGGACACAATACATAAACAACAAAATAAAGGGGCGCGGCGAAGTACTGCCGTAAAGGTGGCCTTTTGGGGCTCTTGATCTCTCAAAGACGACATTTAGACCAACATACTAAGCCCATGCGCGTCACATCACAACACATGAAATAAATAATATCAGACATAGTGTGCCCTATTGAACGTATCTTGTATCCAACCGAACACACATCAACCGGCGCGGCAAAGCATCGTGGTAAAAGGGCTTTTAGCCCCTCCCCATAGGGGATCTCATATCACACTTACTAAGCCCATGCGCTCGATTGAATTATGCATACGAAAATAAAGACAATCACATCAAACTAAGTATGCTCGATTGAACGTATCTTGCATTCAACCGAACACACATCAATCGGTGCGGCAAAGCATCGTGGTGAAGGATTTTAACCCCTCCAATTAGGGGACCTTTCATCGCACTTACTAAGCCCATGCACTCGATCGTATCATACGGGATAAGCAACATACAGAATTTAAATGACGAAAAATAAATAAATAAAAGCAACACAAAACAAGAGAAGGTGCCGTTTACTCAAGTGGTACGTGGAGTTGTGTCCCAAGTACAGACCGCCCTACCGTCCATTCGGATTCGGCTACGGAATTTACGTCTGGGTTTCCATCATATATACCACAAGAGACGACACTCTTCCATTCATCCAATACCCACAACATACATCATACACACAACGAATGCCACAAATACAGAAAATATAATCAAAATAAATGACCAGAAAATAAAATGAGAATAAGTGTGAAAGATACCCTCAGGTCTAACCTTTTAAGCTGTCTCTCGGACTCGCGTTTCACAAAAATCGGAAGGGGTAAAGCTCTGCAACTTTTCTGGTTCACTGGTTTGCCTCTTCCTTCGCTGTCCGGCCGCTCGAGCTACTGTTCCGACTCCGTTTTGCTGCTGTTTCCTTGTGATTTTGCTGCCGTTTCCTCTGTGTCCTCTGCTTACTGTTTGTGGACTGTTTTGGTGTTCTTGGTGGACTGTTCTGTGTGGTTATTTCAAGGATTATAAGTGTATTTTATGTTACTGTTTTAAGGGATTTTAGTGACTGTTTTGGGAGTGATTTAGGCTGTTGTTTTGTGTGATTATTTCAAGGATTGTAAGTGTCTTTTATGTTACTGTTTTAAGGGATTTTAGTGACTGTTTTGGGAGTGATTTAGGCTGCTGTGTTTGTGTGATTTTCGGTGAATGTATGGAGGTTTAGAGGGGCTGATTTTCGGTGGTGATTAGGGGTTGTTTTGGTGCTTGTAGTTTCGGTGATGTGAGGGTGGTTACTTGTGGTGGATTCGGCTATGGAGGAGATGGTTGGGGCTCTTTTGTTCTCTTTTTGTGTATATGTCAAGTGTGTTTTTCTTTGTCTTAGGTGTGCATTCGAGAGTCTAGAGAAAAAGTGGCTAGGTTAGTGCATGTTTATATAGAAGAGAGCTAGGGGTTGCCCTTGTCTCACAAGGAAAGGATTTTGGTATTCAATTAGGATTTCCAAGAAAGGCATACACAAGATTGAGAGGGGACAAAATATTTTAAATTAGGAAGTTGTAATATTTAATTTGTGTTGGTTTATGAATACAAATATTTTAGATTGGTAATTATCTTATTAGATTAGGAAGTCAAATATATGATTGGCTTTAATTGGTTAGGATTGATTTTAATTAGGCATATCTTATTTTAATTTTAGTATATGATATATTCAATTTATTTATATTAGGTATGATTTTAGTTTAAGTTAGGTAAATATTTTATTTAATTGGTAAATGGTTTAAATATTTTATTTATTTAATTTGGGATGTGTTTTATGGGCTTTGGGGAGCTAAATGGGCTGGGTGTGAGGCTAGCAGCAAAACCAGAATTACCGACACCGTTCGAACGCTTCCTCGAACGCGACACGAACACCCGCAATCTGTTTTCCGTTCGAACGAAGTAGCGAACGCAGCACTAACGAAGACAGTGAGCTTGTTTATTCTGAATTTCCCCTTCCGATATCCGTTTCCCGCGGCTTTCGTGACTCAAAAGGTAGTGCCTCCAAATGAGACTCATCATCGGGTTTCACATGCGAAAATGCAATGCCTACAACGCATTAAGCTTAACACTTAATAAGTAAACTTTTAAATTACCCAAACTATAAAATAACCCCTTATAAACCGGTGACATTAGAATTCATCACAACCCTAGATAACTAACTTAGTTACGACACATAACTAGGGCTAGTAAAAACTTAAAAGTAAAAGACATAAAGTAAAATACTGAAAAGTAAAATGCTGGAAAGTAAATAAAAAAATTACAATAAAAGAAAATGCTAGAGTAAAATGATCCATTTTTATCACTACTAATTTAGATATCTCCCTTAATATAATATATTAACTTGTGATGATTTTACCAACCAGCCATATATGCGGTAATCTGATTAAGTCAAATTAAGTCCGACCAACCATAAAGGCAATATCAAAATTTGTCCATGAACCTGCCATATAGGCGGTAAGAATATTTAATTACTAACCGACCAATCTGGCTGTATCCTTGCTTAGTCAGGTTTAAACCAGTTTAAAATGAATTACCAACCGACCAATATAGCGGTATCCTCATTAAGTCAAATTTTAAATAGTGAATATATTATATTTAAGGGAGATTAATCTAAATACCAGTAATAAAAGTTGTACCTTTCACCATAGTAGGGGGAAGTTACCTCCTCATGTTGAATAGTAAAAACTGAAAAAGTAAAGAAAGTAAATTATTATTATTATTACAGAACGTAATTAAAATTGAATACAAAATTGAAATTAAAATAAACTAGATAGAAAACTCCTTATTTACATCAGAGAATTCAGAGAGGAAGGTACATCTGAAACTGAAATTTTGAGCTCCATTTATAGGCGTCAATAAGCCCCACGCGTCGTGACGCGCACGTTTCTTCTTGCGTCACGATCCGCTGACGTGTCAAGCATTGATTCGTCCATTTCAGATTCTTATCTGTCACGTGGCAATTGCGGATAAGGTGATAAGGTGACACGTGACAAGGCGGCTGGCAACTCAAAGATTATGTTGAAGTGGTGATGACGTGGCGACACATGGCGATAGTGATTGTCAGCACCATAGGATTGCGACACGTGGCACTTCGTGATTGGCTACTGATGACGTGGCGGTAACGTGTCACATTGACTCGGTCTTCTGCTGACGTGGATGATGACGTGGCTGACACGTGGAGTGACACGTGGCGACACATGGCGATGGTGATTGTCGGCACCATAAGATGATGACACGTGTCACAGCGCATGTTAGCAGATCAGTTGTGATATTGACATGTGGCACGGCGTACGTTAGCAAAGTCTGGCGCACGTTAGCAAATTCAAACTTCTCAGATTCTTACATGTGTCACTGGCGCACGTTAGCATGGATCGGTGCACATTAGGCGTCGCGACGCAGCCTGCGCATCGCAACGCGCCAATTTACAAAAATGCCATTTTGTGTTCTTTTTCACTTTTTTGGCCCCAAATCACCTCCAGAATATCCTGAAACTTTATTTATCTATAAAATAACACAAAACACATCAAAATATTCATAAAACTTAAGAAACTATACAAAATATTAAGTTAAATGAGTGGGAAATAGAGATATAATTACCACTCATCATGATTCTCACACATGTGTCGACTGGTTAATTCATACAAAGCTCCATACATGCGTGGCAATTTTGTATCATATTGTCGACTGGAGTATACCTACAAACATTCTCATACTTGCACGTCGAGTGAAATATAAACCTGCATACTCTTCATACTTACGTGTCGACTGAAATTTATTTGTAAATTCTTAATACATGCATGTCGACTGAAATGTTCATGCAATCATTTCGTAAGATGTTGATTAGGTTACACATATAAAGCTCCTTATAAGCATGTCGACTAAAATGTATTTGTAAACACTGCATATATGTATGTCGACTGAAACAATCTTACCAAAATTCAAATGTTGACGTCGACTAACATATATACAGTTCATAAGGAAATGGACTCAACTACACATGAAAGGCTCCACATTATCATGCCGACTGAAACGATTATATGAATTCTTTATTCATGCATGTCGACTGGAGCAAACCTGTAATTACTTCATACATACATGTCGACTGGAATATACCTGTAATCACTTCATACATGCATGTCGACTGAAGTATACCTATAATCACTTCACACATGCATGTCGATTGATGTGATCTTACTAAGAATTATTTAATGATGTCGATTGGAATAAAAACATTTTAAAAAGATATGGACTTGAACACACACATAATGGCTCCATATAAGAATGTCGACTGAAATAATTTTCGTAAAGATGTAGACTGCAATCACCTCATACAAGTATGTCAACTGAAGTATACATGTGAACACTCCATATATGCATGTCGATTGAAAGAATCTTACAAAGATTCAAATGTTGATGTCGACTGAAATATAAATACTTCATAAAGTTATGGACTGGAACACACGTAATGGCTCCATATAAGAATGTCGACTTAAATGCATGTCGACTGAAACAATCTCAATAAGATATAAATGTTGATGTTGACTGAAATATAAATACTTCATAAAGATATGGACTGGAACACACATATAATAGCTCCATATAAGAATGTCGACTGAAATAATCTTCGTAAAGATATAGACTGCAATCTCCTCATACAAGTATGTCGACTGAAGTATACATGCGAATACTCCATATATGCATGTCGACTGGAGTATACCTGCAAACTCTTCATAGATGTATGTCGATTGAAGTAATTTATATAAATTCTTCATAGTGAGATACTGATTGGCATATTATCACACTACGCTCTTTTATGTGTTGTGTCGAATGAAACAATATGTCAAGTTTTCATTTTGGCATGGAAGTGAAGTCATTAAAGGGATGAGCTACTTCCAGAATCGACAAATGCCATCCTACCGTCTTCTTGAGTTGTCTTCGTTATATTTCTACTCTTAGTGGATTTGAGGGAAGATGGACCTTAGGATGTTTTGAGCCCAATTTCATTTAATAAAACCCTAATGGGAATTTCGAGAATCTTTCGGAGGGAATTCGAAACGCCAAAATGAAGAGTATAAGAAAGAGTGTTGAAGATCATTTTGTCTTACATAAAATATTTCTCTCGGTTGGCAAGTTGAAGAAAGCTCTCCTCATATTCAAGGTACCCTTCAAATACTTCTGCATATTCTTCAATATCTTCAATTATTCATAGTGTAGATTCGAACTGTTCTTAGTCTAATAGGTTATCTGATCTTGAAAGATATAGTGAAACTTTTGGATTTTGTTTGAGGTTTTGGGATGGTTTTGATCTTCTAAGGAATAGAAATTTTAGGATTTTGGTGTTTGTAACTTTGTTGCTTGAAAAATATCGAGTGAGGAATCATTGGGTAGTTTAGGTGCACAAATTGATAAGTATATTGAATGATCTTCGAATGATTTGAGTGAAGAAGAGACTTATAGAGATTGGTCGTATGAAGGTTTTATTGAGGCTGGACTTGTAATAGTAGCTGAACCACCGTTAGGAGTACCCACTGATGTGACACCTCTTAGATCACTGCCTGCCGTTGGAGAGACGAGTGAGGTTCCAAGCACGAATGAACCAACAAACATCCTAACTAAGAATCCAGCCAGTCGAGTGACCGAAAAATCATTGAGAGAGATGAAATTGAAGTATAGGTTTCCACAATCAATAGAAGTAAGGTTAGCATCGTCGACTGAAAGGATAGATTACAAAATACCTGGGTGGATTGGTGTAGGCATTGCATTTTCGCATGTGAAACCCAATGATGAGTCTCAGTTGGAGGCACTACCTTTTTAGCTAAGGATATTGTGGGAAACGGAGGTCGGAAGGGGAAATCCGAAATAAGTACGTCATCAAGTTTATTTCAAAAGCTCACTGTCTTCGTTAGTGCTGCGTTCGTTACTTCGTTCGAACGTCAGGCAAATTGCGGACGTTCGTGTGGCGTTCTTATTGGCGTTCGAACGGCGTCGGTGTTTCAGGTTTTGCTGCTACCTCGCACCCCAACCCAATTAGCTCCCCAAAGCCCATGAAACACATCCCAATTTAATTAAATTAAACATTAAATATTAAATAAAATATCTAAACCATTTACCAATTAAATAAAACACAAAATATAATCATACCTAATGAAGATAAATCAAATATATTAACTTCATAACTAAACAAATCACATACTAATTAAAAAGATGTCATGCCTAATTAAAATCAATCATAACAAATTAATGATATTGACTTCCTATTCTAGCCAAGATTTGTCCCCCCTCAATCTTTGACTTTCCTTGCTCAAACCAAATCAAATCCTCCCTTTTATGCACCAAATCCCTTCCTTGTGAGACAAGGTGAAACCCTAACCCTTCTCTATATAAACAAGCCCTAACCAAAGCCATCCCACTCCTAGTGCACGCCCATCACAAGAAAAAAAGAAGAAAAGAATTTCCAACCCCTAGCTCATACACATAATAACAAACAACTCTCTTCACCCCCACCCTCACATTACCGAAAACAACAAACCCTCAAACACTCTCATATTACCGAAAACACAATAGCCATTCACCCCCCTCCAACCACCAAAACAACTCATAATCACCACCGAAAATAGCAACCCCCTAAGTCTCCACACATCACCGAAAAATATACCCCCAACGACAGCCCAAACATACCCCAAACAACCACTAAAGTACCCCCGAACAGCAGCCCATTCCCACAGTCTGGCGACTCCACTGGGGATAGAGAATCGGCCCCGAAATATTGTCTTGTGATGTTTGGATTTATGTTTTAATTGACCGTGTCTATAGTGGATAAAGTGAGGGTTTAATCAAAGGCATTTTGAGGCTAGGTAATGGTTTGGTGTCTTCCTTCATTTACTACCTTTCTAGAAGGAAAAGCTGTGAAGGCACCTAGATAGCCATCTACTCGTAGCCTATTGTGATGGACTAATTTGGAGGACTCGTTGTTTATTCCTGACACCAAGCGATAAGAGCCTAAGAGGCTTGGGTATTTAAGTGAGCCTCGCTCCACCTTCCCTCTGGGGAATCTACAACGGGAAATCCATTTGACAGTCCGTCACACACCATAGCTCATTGGCACGTACCTTAGTGTATAAAAAAGAGTGCGCTCACTTGGTTGCTCGAACCCTTGAGTGGGGAGACCTAGTTGTGGGCCATCTTTCGTCGGTGAGAGCCTTTGTCTATACTCCTACGAACCCACCCATAGACCGGGTTGGCTAAAGTAACAATTATTTCCTTGAATATGTGCTTGTGGACCATCCTCATTTGGATGCAGTTGGACTATTGTCAGAAATGCGGGCTTGCTGGGCCATTTCAACTGGGGCAAGTTCGCACCTTATGACTATTAGGCCAAAAGCTTCTGAAATGTTGGTAGGCCATTATGTAGAAATTATTATGTCATGTTTGCATCATCTTTCTTCTATGCTTGTGTTTGGGAACATCGTCGTTTGAATCCATTTGGACCATTTCATGGGATATGGGCTTGTTGGGCCATTTAAAACTGGGACAAGAACGTATTTCATGACTATTGGGCCAAATGCTTCTAAGTGATTGATGGGCCACTTGTGATTGTGTTCGAAACGTTACCATTTGGGTTTAGTCGGGCACTTTGTCATGAGATGTGAACTCATTGGGCCATTTAAACTGGGATGGTTCACTCCTATGACAATTAGCCCGAAAGATTCTAAAATGGTAACGGGCCGATTTGTTTGAAAATTTAATTGATTTAATAATGTATATATGTTACATGCATCTCATGCACCTGACCGGCGTAAACACACACGTATAACGCAAGCGCACGTATCGTTCAAGTAGTATAAAAATATCGATCCCACGAGGACTTAATTCCTACTGTTGTTATTAATTATTGAATCTATTTATTTACAAATATCTAATTAGATGGAAAAGAGAATGATTGTTTGATTGGTTGAAAGTGGTTTTGCAAAATTAAATAAATAAAAAGACAAAAGAAAATACTAAAGAAAATACAAAAGACACAAAGATCTAGGGTTGTGATTTCTTCCAATACCATTTTAAAGATGAAGTGATTATTATATAGATGGGTAAAACATTGATTTATTAACCTGGAACACGAAATTATGCGAAAGCATCTGTCGATGGTCAGACACAAATACCCAGTGTAACCCAATTGAACCATATTCCTATGTCAACCACATTATCTGGATTCATTAAGATTGAGTTCCAATTATGGCTACCCTCGCCCGACAGGTATATTCCTATCCTGTAAGGAAATCTATTAAAGGGTTATCTATCCTCAAGGAAGATCGTGGGCTATTGAGTCTAAGGTCTTAAACTTAAAATCTCTATGTCTAGTTCATTTTAGGTTTACCTAATCAATTTTATTAATGGCCAATTAATAAAAAGCATTAAGATTAAGACTCAATAAATAAATCTTTATAATACCCAAACTATAATCTAACCCTTATAAACCGGTGATATTGAAATTCATCACAACCCCAGATAACTATTTAGTTACAACACATAACTAGGACTAATAACTGAAAAATAAAAGACATAAAGTAAAAATACTGAAAAGTAAAAGACATAAAGTAAAAAGTAAAATAAATGCTAAGGTAAAAGGAATTACTTTTACTACTACTTATTTAGAAATCTCCCATAAAATAATATATAAACTTGTTATAATATTACCAACCGACCAATCTGGCGGTATCCTGATTAAGTCAAATTAAGTCCAACCAGCCATATAGGCGGTAATATTTGTCCATAATCCAGCCATAAAGGCGGTACCAAAATAAATTTACCAACCGACCAATCTGGCGGTATCCTTGATTAGTCAGGTTTAAACCAGATTAAATTGAATTGCCAACCGACCAATATAGCGGTATCCTTTATTAATCAGTATTTTAAATAGTGAATATATTATTTTTAAGGGAGATTAATCTAAATAGTAACAGTAAAAGAATTACCTTTCACCCTAGCTTGGGAAATTACCTCCTCATTACTGAAAAGTAAAAACTGAAAAATTAAAGAAAGAAAAGTACTGTGCGTAAAAGTAATTGCGGAAAGTAAAAACTGAAAAGTAAAGAAAAGAAAGTGCGAAACTGAAAATTAATTACTGAAAACTAAAAATAAACAAACTAGATACAATCTTCTTATTTATTCATTAAGAATTTCAAAGAAGAAAGTATGAATTTTACAAATGAAATGGCTTGGTATTTATAGGCAAAATTTTGCCACCATCAAATCATCAATCAATTTCTCCACCAATTACATTATTAATTTCTCCACTAATTACTCCACCAAATCCATAATTGCTCCAATAATTTCTTATCTTGTTTGGTGTTGATTTGATAATTTTTATTAATTATTATTAATTAATATTTTGCTTTGAAAATGATTGATAATGACTTTTAATAATTACACCACACACACTTCTGGATGGTTCATCAATTTCGGTCATGAAATCTTCAGAATTCGAAAATATTTTCTCTTTCAAAGTTGTAGATCTTTGAGTCTTCTTTAATCTGGCACTTGAATCAGCTCAATCCGATATCTGAGTAAAAAGTTATGCCCAACATACGACAGATGTGCAAAACTGGAATTTCCAAAACTGCACTTCGTCAAAACGCCCTTTCAAATTTCCAATCTCCAAAATTAATATATCAAGTCCAATAATTGCCCTTATTTGATCCACATTTCGTCCTAAATGATTTCATTGAGTCCCGATATTATTTTATCTGCAAAATAAACTAAAACACATCAAAACATTCATCAAACCCGAGAAACTAAACAAAATATTAAGTAAAAGGGGCGGTAAATATTGATATATTTTCCGCTCATCACACCCCCAAACCTAACATTTTGCTAGTCCTCGAGCAAAACAACAAAATAAAATTAAAATTAAACTAAGCCACTTTCGTAGGGATCACGGTTGCATTTAGCGTATGCAACAAGCCTTTAAACCCCTAGGTGTCCCTAGTGGACGAGTTGTAGTCTCGTGAGGGTTTACAGCAATGATACCCACAAACATTTTACAAAAGTAAAAAGCAGTAAAACTAATGCACACAAAAGCAAAAAGACAAGAGAAAAGAGAATAAAGAAGATAGTAACTAATCAGGTGAAACTTCTACTACAAGTTTCTAGTTGTTTTGTTTCTTCTAAATTACTAAATAAGTAAATTTCCCGATTATTTTTACCATTCTTCATATACACAGCCAACATAATATTAAACAACTCATTTTTGCCCACAACAGTCATAAGTGCAGTTGATAAGAGAGTAATATTTTTGTCCTAAAGTTCTATCAGATTTCACACCTTTTTGTAGCAATGGAATAATTTTTCTGATTTTTCTGATTTTTTCTTTGATTTTTCTGAATTTTGACTTTTTATTTATATACAATACCTTCCGTCTATGTAGCGAGCTTTGGGTCGGTGACTCCCAAACCAGTTGGCTTAGGGCACCAGGTGTTAAGACACCCCTACAACTTAATTACTCAGACTTCAGATATATATATTTTGGCAGTATCTTTGATCCATGTAACGAGCTTTGGGCCAATGACTCCCAAACCAGTTGGTTTTAGGGCACTAGGTGTTAAAACACCCTTACAGACTTAATAACCCGGATCTTAGATACTTTATTTTTTATTTTTTTTTTTTACTCCATTGCTTTTTGAGATGCTTCCTCCAATTAAACTAGAGCACGGAATATTACAAACTTTTCAATTTTAGCTCATGTCTGTATGTTACTATATATGTTGATAATATTTGTCAACTGAGCATATGAAGATTCATTTTAGTCAGTTTTATGGAGAATTCACAAATTAAATAATTCAAAATGAAATAAACAAAAATTAACTTGTTTCGAAATAAATGGTTTGAAATACGTCTCAAGAGTGGAAACTCCTTACTCGGCTATTTCTTACCAATTTCACACCTTTTAGTTAAAATAAAAAACAAAAAATGCAAAATATTTTTGTAATTTTTGAAAAAATTTTCAATTTTTTTGTATTTTTCGAAAAATTTTGGACTAAAAATAAAAACACAATACAAACAAGTACTATTAACTATACC
Organism: Zanthoxylum bungeanum; assembly: GCA_019454045.1. Lineage (NCBI taxonomy): Eukaryota > Viridiplantae > Streptophyta > Magnoliopsida > Sapindales > Rutaceae > Zanthoxylum > Zanthoxylum bungeanum. The sequence goes on from SKCR01029740.1 coordinate 117,618, forward strand.
TCACCCCCCCAACCTAAATGAGACATTGTCCCCAATGTCTTAAACAGTGAAAGAAGAGTTTAGAAAATAATACCTGGTTAGCTGAAATTCTACAGGAAATTAAAGGTTAAGATCCAGATTTATTCGACGCTTCTTACCACGATCGTCCTCAGACCATTTATTTTTGAAATGATAGGGTCAACTTTGGTTCATAGGCTATGAGTTGGTCTATTAGATCCGGAGCAGTTCTGGCAGTAAAGAGGAGTTCTTTCATAGGTTTTGACACGAACCCATTTCTCCGAGCATCATCAAGAAACACAACAGAAAATCATAAAATCCATCAACGTTGAGTAGTCCAAGCGGTTTCTGGTGTATGTTCAGGTTCGCCCAAGATAGTACTATAAAAATTTCCTCCAATGTGCCCAAGCCACCTGGCAAAGCAATAAAAGCATCAGAACGGTTAATCATTTCTACCAGTCGTTCAGACATACCTGGCACGATCAGTTCCTCTCCGTTTGATGAACCAATAAGATTTGCCTCTGCCAAGGTTTTGGGATGATTCCCAAAACATGACTGCCTCCTTCCTGTACAGCCTTTGAAACGATCCCCATAAGTCCAAGATTTCCTCCGCCATATATTAAGTGCATATTCCTTGCTGCTAAGACTCGACCCAATTCATGTGCTGCTTCTATGTATTGTGGTTTAGTACCAACACTACTACCGCAAAACACGCAGATGTTTTCAACTCGTCTTCTTGAAGTGGCTTCCATTTTTTTGTATTTCTTTTTCAACTCTGGATGCCTTCAAAAGTGCAATGACGGGCTGAATTTATAGTACCTGAAAAAGGGTGAGTAATAATAGCACTAATATCTTCCAAAGGACGATTGTTAGCTAAACACACAAGAGATCGTGAAAGGTCAAAAAGTCTGGATCCTGTCTACGAAAATAAAGATAATTACAATAGAAAAGCGAATCAAAGCAATAATTAAGGCAACGGAATTGTGTACGCAATACGCCACTCGCTTAGTATAAATTCATTAGGATGTGTCTCAAGATTTCATTCCTTATTCAGCCATCGCTAATGAATTGTTTCTCATCTTTGATTGCCAAACACAATTCCTTCTGTCTTAAAATGCTTCGTTTGTGCCTTTCCTACAAAAATAACACACAAAATTAAAAAGTTCACACAAAATATGAAAACAAATTACAACAAATTGCATGGGTTGCCTCCCTGCTAGCGCTAAATTTTTCGTCTTCAGCTAGACGTGACTGAAATTCATCTGTTAAGGAGGTTTCAATGTCGTTTTGGATGTCCGATTAAAGACAATCCCGTGAGCGTTGCTTTTGAAGGGTCTCTTCCAACGGTAAAGTGGCAAAAAGAGTTTTGTCTCATTCAGTGCTCGTGCCACCTTTTTGCTCCTTGTTACTCCAGTGGTTCCTGCAAAGAAAGAAAGAAAATCAGGAGGTCTCGTATGATGCTTGACTTGGAATGGAAATTCCATTCTGTCAAGCTTCTGGTTGATATCTTTAATTTGTACTCCCCAAAACAGCGATGTTTCTCTCTGAATGCTCTGGATCTTTATTAAGGTCAGACATTTGCTCCTCCATTTGCTCTGTTTCTTGCTCCACATTTTCTTCACAGATGAATTGTAAAATTTTTGTATTCAGCTCTTCATCGTCATCTGTGAAATACATGCTTCAAAATTGTCAACCAGAGGATGCAAAGATGTTTCTGACATTAGGTCTTCATCCTCTGATATGACTGGAATGGATGGTTCAGATAGATCTTCTTCAAACATCATGGTAAAGCATGCTCCAAGATCTTCATTTTGAGGATTGAAAGTTTGATCCTCCGTTGTTGGAGCAGTTGGTACAAAAAGATCAGCTTCATCTTCGTCAGAATCTGAATAATAAAAGTCAAATTGAGACTTTACCGATTCGGATTCCTGAACTGATACCTCTGGTTGTTGATACTGCTCAGCCTCCTCCTCTGTTGAAGTGTCTTTGTGGATTTCTAGGTACTTGAAGGCTTCATCAGTGTCATCTGAAACTGGTTCTTGAGGTATGTAGTTCTGGTTTTCTGTTAATTGTCTCATTTGATCTGTCATCCTCTGAATGAATTCTGATTGTCTCTGAATACTTTCAAGTTGCTTCAGGCTTGTTTCAAGCATTGTATCCAACTTTCCGTCTCGTTTCTTGGAAAAAATTTTGAGCATATCAATCAATTGTTCTTCCTCTGATGGTTCTGGTTTTTGTTGAGGATAGTAGGTGATGGTGGATAAGATGGAAAGTATGATGGTTCTTCGTACCATGAAGGATTTTGATAGCTCTGCCACCCTGGATTGTATTGTACTCGCAATAATTACTTGGGTGGTTACCGTCACATATCTCACATCTCTCCATTGCATTCTGTTGAGCAAATGTGGTATTGCTTGGTTCTGGCATCCAGTGATAATTGTTGGGCTGGACAACAGGCCTCAGAAAACCGGACTGTTGCTCCCAGATTGGGGTGTATCTTCTTGTAAAGCTCGTAATCTTTCAATCTCCCAATAGTGTTCCATTTTTTAATCACCTGAAAAAAAAGAAATAAAAATTACAAATAAAGAAAGAAAATTAGATACAAGTAAATTGATAGCTTCAAAATTAACAACTCAAGAAATATAAGTCCCCGGCAACGGCGCCAAAAACTTGACCGGCGTAAACACACACGTATAACGCAAGCGCACGTATCGTTCAAGTAGTATAAAAATATCGATCCCACGAGGACTTAATTCCTACTGTTGTTATTAATTGTTGAATCTATTTATTTACAAATATCTAATTAAATGGAAAAGAGATATTGTTTGATTGGTTGAAAGTGCTTTACAAAATTAAATAAATAAAAAGACAAAAGAAAATACTAAAGAAAATACAAAAGACACAAAGATCTAGGGTTGTGATTTCTTCCAATACCATTTTAAAGATGAAGTGATTATTATATAGATGGGTAAAACATTGATTTATTAACCTGGAACACGAAATTATGCGAAAGCATCTGTCGATGGTCAGACACAAATACCCAGTGTAACCCAATTGAACCATATTCCTATGTCAACCACATTATCTGGATTCATTAAGATTGAGTTCCAATTATGGCTACCCTCGCCCGACAGGTATATTCCTATCCTGTAAGGAAATCTATTAAAGGGTTATCTATCCTCAAGGAAGATCGTGGGCTATTGAGTCTAAGGTCTTAAACTTAAAATCTCTATGTCTAGTTCATTTTAGGTTACCTAATCAATTTTATTAATGGCCAATTAATAAAAAGCATTAAGATTAAGACTCAATAAATAAATCTTTATAATACCCAAACTATAATCTAACCCTTATAAACCGGTGATATTGAAATTCATCACAACCCCAGATAACTATTTAGTTACAACACATAACTAGGACTAATAACTGAAAAATAAAAGACATAAAGTAAAAATACTGAAAAGTAAAAGACATAAAGTAAAAAGTAAAATAAATGCTAAGGTAAAAGGAATTACTTTTACTACTACTTATTTAGAAATCTCCCATAAAATAATATATAAACTTGTTATAATATTACCAACCGACCAATCTGGCGGTATCCTGATTAAGTCAAATTAAGTCCAACCAGCCATATAGGCGGTAATATTTGTCCATAATCCAGCCATAAAGGCGGTACCAAAATAAATTTACCAACCGACCAATCTGGCGGTATCCTTGATTAGTCAGGTTTAAACCAGATTAAATTGAATTGCCAACCGACCAATATAGCGGTATCCTTTATTAATCAGTATTTTAAATAGTGAATATATTATTTTTAAGGGAGATTAATCTAAATAGTAACAGTAAAAGAATTACCTTTCACCCTAGCTTGGGAATTACCTCCTCATTACTGAAAAGTAAAAACTGAAAAATTAAAGAAAGAAAAGTACTGTGCGTAAAAGTAAATTGCGGAAAGTAAAAACTGAAAAGTAAAGAAAAGAAAGTGCGAAACTGAAAATTAATTACTGAAAACTAAAAATAAACAAACTAGATACAATCTTCTTATTTATTCATTAAGAATTTCAAAGAAGAAAGTATGAATTTTACAAATGAAATGGCTTGGTATTTATAGGCAAAATTTTGCCACCATCAAATCATCAATCAATTTCTCCACCAATTACATTATTAATTTCTCCACTAATTACTCCACCAAATCCATAATTGCTCCAATATTTCTTATCTTGTTTGGTGTTGATTTGATAATTTTTATTAATTATTAATTAATTAATATTTTGCTTTGAAAATGATTGATAATGACTTTTAATAATTACACTCCACACACTTCTGGATGGTTCATCAATTTCGGTCATGAAATCTTCAGAATTCGAAAATATTTTCTCTTTCAAAGTTGTAGATCTTTGAGTCTTCTTTAATCTGGCACTTGAATCAGCTCAATCCGATATCTGAGTAAAAAGTTATGCCCAACATACGACAGATGTGCAAAACTGGAATTTCCAAAACTGCACTTCGTCAAAACGCCCTTTCAAATTTCCAATCTCCAAAATTAATATATCAAGTCCAATAATTGCCCTTATTTGATCCACATTTCGTCCTAAATGATTTCATTGAGTCCCGATATTATTTTATCTGCAAAATAAACTAAAACACATCAAAACATTCATCAAACCCGAGAAACTAAACAAAATATTAAGTAAAAGGGGCGGTAAATATTGATATATTTTCCGCTCATCAGCACCTCATACATACATATAATCCATGTGTAACAACCATCTATGTCTCAAAAGAAATCATAGATACCGTTTGGGTTAGAGAAGGGACAAGACTCACTAAAAGAACAAGTATGAGTGAATCCGATAATGAGGTGTCCCGTATGGTCAGTTAAGAACGGTCTCGCCAAGTCACTGAACAGTTGCAAGCTTTGATACTGCTATGCTGGCATAGCTGGTTCCTCCGCGCCGGGGTTAATTCTGGGGATTGAGGCAAGAGGAATCTCCGAACAGATTGGGGATATACCCCCGCTTTTGATGATGATATGGCAGAGTATGCAGCAGGCAGAGTATCTGGGTCTCAGGCAGAGTTACAGAAACTTCGGGATCAGGTTGAGTCGGTTACCCGCAATATGAGGGGTAAGAATGAGGATCTGCTGGATTATGACACACTGACTTTCGAGGAACATTTCCACCCAGCACAGTTCAAGATGCCTGATATGGCTAAGTTTAACGGGAATGGGGATCCAAGGGTGCATCTCCGACAGTTTGTATCAGTCATGAGTTCAGTTGGCCTGTCTCACAGCGCCAAGTGCAGAAAATGTTTGGAATGTCGCTCGAGGGAGCTCCCGTGGTGTGGTACCACAGTTTGGAGAAGAAAATGAAGGAAGATTGGAGGGAGTTGGCTGATGCTTTCCTGAAACAGTATGTCACTGACCTAGAGATCGATCTGTCACTCCGCGATCTGGAGAATGTTAAGCAGAAAGCGGAAGAGAGTTTTAAGGAGTATGTGGACCGGTGGAGGGGTCAGTTATTAAAGATGCAGACTAGGCCTTCGGAGAAGGATCAGATTAAGATGATTATCAAGGGCACCAAGCCCTCCATTTACAGTAAGTTGAGGATGATGACCTCCATGATTGCAGACTTTCGGCAGTTGAGGGAAACTGTCATGGATATTGAGGAAGAAGAGTCCGAGAATAGAAAATTCTATGGCCTGAGCAGGAGGCCCATTGGGGGAACATCGGGAGCAAAGCCCGTTTCTGCTGAGATTGCCGCTATCCGGAACCGACAGTTTTCCAACTTGGGAAGGCCCCTGTCCAAGGTGCTAGAGAAACTGAAGAGGCAAGGGCTTTTTTAAAACCCTTGGAAGCCAAACCATTACCCAATCCCCTACCATCACATTATAACCTAAGCCTTTACTGTCACTTTCACCAACAAAAGGGCCATGACACTGACAATTGCGCCCGACTCCGCCATGAAATCCAAGACCTGATAGACTCCAAGAAAATACCTGACCCAGAAACAGAACAACCTGACACACACAGAAACCCCTTACCCAATTACCGGCCGTACCACCACCAGCCTATATGATCAATTCTGGCCTCCCAAAAGACCTTGTCCTAAAATCCTTCCACCCTCAAGCCTTTTGCCTTGGAATCTGGGATAGTACTAGTGAAGATGAGACAGAGCAGGGGAAAAGCTTTTGGCTTGATTTCTATAGCAGTGATGAGGAAGAAGTAAGGGGAATGACGCATAGTGGTCGCTTTTACAATGATATGGCAGAAAAGGGTAAGGAAGTTTTGACAGATGGTAGGGAAGTGGTTGAGACTGCAGAAAATACTGAGAGGGATATAGTGTTGAAGCAATTGAGGAAGACTAGAGCACAAGTGAGTATCTGGGAACTGTTATGTGCTTCTCGAGAGCATAGGCAGGCCATGGTTGAGGCCTTGAGCAAAATTGTGGTACCGGAAGACGCCAACCCTGCAATGTTTGTTGGGTCCGTTCAGAAAGAAGCTTTGCAGATATCTTTTTCTGAGGCGAACTCCCGCCGGAAGGAGAAATCATAATAGGCCTCTATTTATCAGGGCCGAAGTGAGGGGCAAGAAAACTTCATGTGTGATGGTGGATGACGGTTCGTCCATCAATGTGTGCCCGTTGAAAATTCTGGCAAGACTGGGTATGAAAGCAACAGACTTGGACCCCTCCAGTATGACTATTAAGGCTTATGATGACAGTAAAATGGGAGTTGAAGGTATTTTTGTGGCTATGGTCAAGGTAGGCCCTATTGAAGATGAAGTTGAGTTTACAGTGCTGGACATCCCAGCCACTTTTGCCTTATTGTTGGGAAGGCCTTGGTTTCACAAACTTGGGGGCGTGCCTTCCACTTTGCATCAGATGATCAAGTTCTCGTATGAGGGAGAAATTGTTACTATCCGGGCTGAGGTAGATAATGTCGTGGCTGCCTTGGAGATACAACCTTTCACAAGGTTTCAGGTGTCAGCTACTTTTGAGGAATGGGTGGATCCTAGGGTGGCCAGGATCATGAGAAAAATGAAGTTTGAACCGGGTGAAAGTTCAAAGTTGCCAGATTTCAGAGGACAGACCACTCAGAAAGGTTTGGGGTATAAGTCTGATGAAGAAAAGCCGAAGGTCAAGAAAAAGGGCCTTAAACTGATGGAATGTTTTGTGAGAGCTTCAGGATATCAAGGGGAGCTGGAACCTGTGGAAGTTAATGAGATTGTGGTACCTGGATTTGAGATCTTCCAGGATTTGTTGGGTGAGAAACCGCTGATTAAAGAAGCTGTGGAAGCGGAGAATTGGGAAGAAGAGTTGATGAAGTTGGAGAGCCTGACTCTGGGAGAGGATGAAAAGCCTGAGGAAGACTTGATTGCAGAGGAAGAAGTGTCTATAGATGATGAAGACATTTACCTTCCTGATTTGTTTGAATGTACTTCCGCATTATCCAATAATAAAGAAATTTCTTTTGCTTACTTGCCTGAGTCATTTCCATTTACTCTGCATGAATCAAGCATATTTGATATCAGTTCGGCCAGAACTACTGCATTTAACTTGGGTACACTTGAGAACCCTAATGAAATTCTGATTGCAAGTGAAGTTACCTCTGAAGAGAGGGAGAAACTAGAAGAAGTATTGGTCAGATATGCCAAAGTGTTTGCTTGGTCCTATGAGGACATGCCTGGGGTAGACAGAAACATTGCCCAGCACACAATACCAACTTATCCGAATATGAGGCAAGTAAAACAGAAACTCCGACGGATGAGACCAGAATGGGCTGAGAAAGTCAGAGAGGAAGTTAAGAAACAGATAGATGTGGGGTTCCTGGAAGTTGTAAAATATCCAGAGTGGTTGGCTAATATAGTGCCGGTACCAAAGAAAATGGGAAGGTCAGAATGTGTGTAGACTACAGAGATCTCAACAAGGCTTGTCCGAAAGATGATTTTCCTCTGCCGCATATAGATGTTCTGGTTGATAGTGCGGCTTTATCTGCTATGTATTCATTTGCAGATGGATTTTCAGGTTACAATCAGGTTCTCATGGCTGAGGAAGATAAACACAAGACTGCATTTGTTACCGAGTGGGGTACTTATTGTTACAAGGTTATGCCGTTTGGACTTAAGAATGCGGGACCTACTTATCAGCGGATGGCCACTACACTTTTCCATGACTTGATGCACAAGGAGATTGAGGTGTATGTGGATGACATGATGGTAAAATCAGAGACAAGAGTTGGCATATTGAAGCACTGGAAGGTTCCTTCAGAGGGTTGACAGATACAACTTGCGGCTTAATCCCAAGAAATGTGTGTTTGGGGTGACATCAGGGAAATTGCTTGGTCATACAGTAGGAATGGGCGGAATAGAGGTAGACTCTGAAAGATCAAGGCGATCACATAAATGCCTGCACCGAGGACAGAAAAAGAAGTCAGAAAATTCTTGGGGAAGATTCAGTACATCAGTCGGTTCATCGCCAAGTTTGACATCAGTATGTGAGCCTATCTTCAAACTGTTGAGAAAAGATCAGCCATTGAGATGGAATGAACAGTGTCAGACAGCCTTCGACAAAATCAGAGAGTATTTGGTAAAGCCTCCTGTATTGAAACCTCCGAGACGGGCAGACCTTTGATATTGTATTTGGCTATAGAATCAGAAGCACTGGGGGCAATGATGGTACAGGCTGATGAGACAGGGGGTAGAACATGCAGTTTACTATCTGAGTAAGAAGATGCTCCCGTATGAGGCTCGGTATCAAGAAGTTGAGAAGATCTGTCTTGCAGTGGTATGGGCTTCCAGAAAATTGCGGCATTATTTCCAGTCATACAAGATCCAGATAGTGGCCAAGGAAAATCCTCTGAAATATCTTCATTCGGTGCCTTCGCTAGTGGGAAAGTTGGGCAGATGGTTAGTATTGCTGACAGAGTTTGACATTGAATATCTCACCTCCAAAGTAATCAAAGGGCGAGCAGTAGCAGAGTTTCTGGCAATGCAACCTGTTGAGGGGGATCAGTATAAGTTTGAATTTCCAGATGAAGAGATCCAAGCAATAACAGTTCAGAGATGGAAGATGTATTTCGACGGAGCAGTGAATTTCAAGGGAGCTGGAATTGGAATCGTGATAGTGACCCCCGAAGGGGAGACTTTGCCTTTGGCCAAGAGGTTGGCATTCAGAGTGACTAATAACATGGCCGAGTATGAAGCATGTGCTTTTGGTTTGACAGCATTGATAGCCTTGAAGGCCGGGAGTGTGGAAGTCTACGGAGATTCTATGTTGGTAGTCCAGTAGATGCGAGGAGAATGGGAATTGAAAGAAGAACGGTTGAAATCTTACCTTTTTCACCTCAGAAAGTTGGCACAGGTTATCCCCGAGTGTAAGTTTCAGCATTTACCGAGAGAAGAGAATCAGATGGCAGATGCATTGGCTACACTTGCAGCAACTTGGGAAAATCCAGAAAAGTAGTGATGAGACCGTTGATACTGACAACAGCGAGCAGACCTGTTTATGAGATAGAAAGAATTCTGGAGTTGAGGTCGACGACGGTAAACCTTGGTATTATGACATTCGAGGTATCTGGAACATGGTGAACTCCCGGAGGGGCAGGCAGAAAAGACAGAATAGCCATTCAGAAGTTGGCTTCCCAGTATGTGATTTTGAAAGGGGAACTGTACAAGAGGCAGGCAAACGGTATCCAGTTGAAGTGTTTGAGAAAAGAATAAGCTCAGCATGTAATGGAAGAAATACACGCCGGGGTATGTGGTCCGCACATGAACGGGTTGAATCTGTCCCGTAAGATAGTGGGACAAGGTTTTTATTGGTCAACCATGGAAACAGATTGCGCGAAGATGGTGAAGCAATGTCATGACTGTCAAGCACATGGTAATTTGAATCACTTACCGCACACAGAGTTACACGGGCTGTCAGAGCCGTGGCCTTTCTCAGCATGGGGAATTGATATGATTGGAGAAGTTCGGCCGAATGCGTCAAATGGGCATCGCTTCATAGTAGTGGCAGTAGATTACTTCTCGAAGTGGGTGGAAGCCGAATCATTCTGTAATGTTACAGCAAAGCAGATGGCAAAGTTTATAACTCGGAACCTCATTTGTCGGTATGGTATGCCGCATCATGTAGTGACAGACAACGGGGTCCAGTTTCAAGGAGAGACGAAGGTAATGTTACAGAGGTACGGGATAGGCCACCACAAGTCATCACCGTACAGGCCGCAGGCAAATGGGGCAGTTGAGGCAGCCAACAAGACTATAAAGACAATTTTAGCCAAGATGACAGAAAATTGCAGAGATTGGGCCGAGAAACTACCATATGCTCTGTGGGGGTACAGAACATCAGTAAGGACAGCAACAAGGGCCACACCTTACTCTTTGGTCTATGGAATGGAAGCAGTATTGCCGTAGAAGTGGGGATACAGTCTATGAGGGTATTAACAGAGGCAGAATTACCGGAACAGAATGGGCCGCACAGAGGTTTGATCAGTTAGCACTATTGGATGAGAAGAGAACGAAGTCTTTGTATCACATGCAGTTGTATCAGAAGAGACTAGCCCGGGCATTCAATAAGAAAGTACGTCCCCACAAGATCAGAAAGGGTGATTTGGTACTTAAGCAGTCGAGGCCGTCGACGATAGATCCAAGAGGAAAATTCAGACCTAACTGGGAAGGACCTTACATAGTGCAGAAGTAATGGGAAATGGAGGCAGTGAAGCTATCAGATTTGGAGGGAAACGAGTTCACCGAGCCGATCAACGTAGACAGATTAAAGCAATACTTTGCCTAAAGAGAAAAAGACCGAGCAGTCACTACGGGAATTGGCAGAAGACCTAACCCAACGAAATCAGAAAATCATTCATGCATACACGTAACATTGCATTCTCTTCGTGTTTGCTTTTTTGTGTTCGCAGGTTCGAAGAAAGGAGAAAACGGCAGAAATAAGCCAAGCAGCGTCAACGCAATTTCAGTCTTTGGGGATGAGTCCCAAAGGGGCGAGGCCCATATCATGTCGACTTGTGGGCGAGGCCCATATCAGCTTGAGGGCGAAGCCCCGTTGTCGGTTGTAGTTTCGGTCGAGGTGCCCAGGGTCGAGGTGCCCACTACATCATCAGTTCGAGGGCGAAGTCCCTATTGTCAGCGGTGTTGGGTCGAGGTGCCAGGGTCGAGGTGCCCCCGTTGTCAGTTGTAGTTCCGGGTCGAGGTGCCCACTACATCATCAGTTCGAGGGCGAGGTCCCTATTGTCAGCGGTGTTGGGTCGAGGTGCCCAGGTCGAGGTGCCCCCGTTGTCAGTTGTAGTTCCGGTCGAGGTGCCCGGGTCGAGGTGCCCACTACATCATCAGTTCGAGGGTGAGGTCCCTATTGTCAGCGGTGTTGGGTCGAGGTACCCAGGGTCGAGGTGCCCCCGTTGTCAGTTGTAGTTCCGGGTCGAGGTGCCCACTACATCATCAGTTCGAGGGCGAGTTCCCTATTGTCAGCGGTGTTGGGTCGAGATGCCCAGGGTTGAGGTGCCCCCGTTGTCGGTTGCAGTTATTGGGATGCGTCCCAGGATCGAGGTCCACTTGCAGCACCAACTCAGCTCGAGGCATCAGACGAGCCAGGTAAGTGAAAATGCATTGCATAACTTTGATAGGATTGTTCAAAGTCACACACCGCACAAGTCCCATCAAAGTGGGGGCGACTGTAGGCATTGCATTTTCGCATGTGAAACCCGATGATGAGTCTCAGTTGGAGGCACTACCTTTTTAGCTAAGGATATTGCGGGAAACGGAGGTCGGAAGGGGAAATCCGAAATAAGTACGTCATGAAGTTTATTTCACAAGCTCACTGTCTTCGTTAGTGCTGCGTTCGTTACTTTGTTCGAACGTCAGGCAAATTACGGACGTTCGTGTGGCGTTCGAATTGGCGTTTGAACGGCGTCAGTGTTTCAGGTTTTGCTGTTACCTCGCACCCCAGCCCAATTAGCTCCCCAAAGCCCATAAAACACATCCCAATTTAATTAAATTAAACATTAAATATTAAATAAAATATCTAAACCATTTACCAATTAAATAAAACACAAAATATAATCATACCTAATGAAGATAAATCAAATATATTAACTTCCTAACTAAACAAATCACATACTAAATTAAAAAGATGTCATGCCTAATTAAAATCAATCATAACAAATTAAAGATATTGACTTCTTATTCTAGCCAAGATTTGTCCCCCCTCAATCTTTGACTTTCCTTACTCAAACCAAATCAAATCCTCCCTTTTATGCACCAAATCCCTTCCTTGTGAGACAAGGTGAAGCCCTAACCCTTCTCTATATAAACAACCTCTAACCAAAGCCATCCCACTCCTAGTGCACGCCCATCACAAGAAAAAAAGAAAAAGAATTTCCAACCCCTAGCTCATACACATAATAACAACAACTCTCTTCACCCACACCCTCACATTACCGAAAACAACAAACCCTCAAACACTCTCATATTACCGAAAACACAATAGCCATTCACCCCCCTCCAACCACCAAAACAACTCATAATCACCACCGAAAATAGCAACCCCCTAAGTCTCCACACATCACCGAAAAATATACCCCCAACGACAGCCCAAACACACCCCAAACAACCACTAAAGTACCCCCGAACAGCAGCCCCTTCCCACAATTGGGTTTTATGAACGCTCATTCATAGATGGATTCAGATTCCCCATTCCAAAGTTAGTGTGGGAAGTGTTGAATCATTACCAGCTGGCTCCTTGTCAGTTAATGCCAAACACTTGGAGGATCCTACTGTCGATTGAGTGTATGGCTTTTGAATTGGGGTTCGAATTTGGGGTGAAAGACCTATTGTATACATACTATATGAAGGAGCACCTAAGAGAAAAATGGAGGTATCACTTGTATCTCCGCCAAAAGAGGGAGCATTTGGTTTTGGGGCTTACAACAAATGACATAGGGGATTGGCAGAAATGTTATTTCTTTGTGAGAGGGGAGATTGTATTTGGGTCGAATGAGAGTGGTGATATTCCAGAACATTGGAATTCGTCAAGTGAGTATTTTCAACCTAACCTTCGTACTTTTATATTTACTAATTGTGTGACTGAAATTTCCATACTTACTTTTTTTTGTAGGTCTTCAATTGAACAGAAGCTTTGATACTACAAATCGAGTCATATCAAACACAAAGTTCATTCTCAGTCTACCCGACTCAAAAAGGAATTGGAGAACTACTTTAGAAGAAAGTAGATTGAGATTAACTCCGCTGTGGAAGGAAGTCTTTGATTTATAAGGTACCCATTTGGCTTTGTGTAAGCATATCTTGGTCATGATATTGTGCACTTGGGCGATTCAGGTTACATTTGGGGAGCTGTTGTTCTTAAAACCTCCGACCTCTGAAGAGTTTTTATGCGCATATGAAATTATGTCGGGTCTATTTAAGGTGCCTACTCTTAATGAATTGAGAAGTCGGAGAAAGACGAAGAAATTGAAAGGGAAGGAGCCTGAAGCTATCGAAGTGGAAGTTCCCAAGCCAATAAAAGTCACTTCGGCTAATGTTCATGCCTCAACGATAGAGCCGATTGAGAAGGCATCGGCTTCAAAAAAGAGGAAAGTCATAGTCGAAGTGGAGGAAGATTCAGAAAATGTCATTGTGAAGATTCCATATGAGACCACAATAATTTCGGATCCCTCCAGCCTTTCCAAATTTATAAAACGTCTTCTCCTCGAAGAAGATGAGCATCGATTGACAGAATTAGGTCCAACGGAAATAAGCAAAAAGATTGCAGCTCTGATTTATCAGGTGAGTTGTAAATATATTTGTATATCTATTTTTCTATTTTTTTGTCGAATGAGAGATATAAGTGAAGCTTGTTTCAGGTCATGGAGTGTGGTCTTTTTATGCAAGAGTATGCTGAGTTGAGCCAGATGAGGATAGGGGAATTAGAGAAGGCCAACACACATGTGAGCAAAGATTTTGCTGAGTTGAAGATGAATTTTGATGTTTCTGAAAGAAAGTTGAGAAAGGTTGAAAAAGAGTTTAAAGAGACTCAAACAACACTGAAATTCGAGAATGAGGTATCTGAGGCTACTAATGAAGCGTACAAGGAAAGTGTGGAGAATTTAAGGAAAGAGAAAGCTGAATTGCTTGAACAACTTGAAGTGATTGCATTTGAATCGATGATGAAAGAAATGAGTAATCTAATGAAAGAATATCTGGCTGGTGAGCATGTCGTCTAGAAGCCGAAGAAATGGATCCGAGAATATGAGAGGCTGGCTCCTGGGTTATCTCTTACGAGTGAAGGTGAAGAAGACGAGAAGAGGGAAAAGTGATTTCGAATGAGGTGGTTGGAGAGCAAGCGGTCACTAGAGATGTTGCGGATGAAAGGATTATTATGGAGAAACATGTTGAAGCAGTTGAGGACCGTGGATTGCTTGAAATTGGCCCAATCTTCTCTGTTCCCGGCCAAACTCCCAAAGTCCCATCTGAAGATGTTCAGCCTACTTCTGTAGTTCCGGTGTCTGAGATGCCCGTAGAATGAATATGCAATTGTAATTTTTGTTTTCATTATTTTTTGTTAATGGAAACCGTAAAATTTGAATGGAAGTTTATTTTTTGATCAGATTCTAAGCTTTCTTGTTTGCTTTGTAGCATGAATTTCAAAACGCAAATAAATTGCTTAACAATAAAACATGATATTTCTCATTGTCAAATGATTATCATTCGTCGAACGGCTATGATAAAGAGGAAAAATTATTATTACCGATAGAATCATTTGAGATGAATTGCATTCCAGCTATTTTGAATTGGCCTTCCTTCTGTTGTTTCCAACTTGTAATCTCCTTGCCCAACAATCTTTGTAATGACATATGGGCCTTCTTAGTTTGGTCCTAACTTTCCATCTTTGATTTCCTTAGTATTTTGAAAAAATTTGCGTAGGATCCAGTCTCCTTCTTTAAACGTTTTGCATCTGACATTTCTGTTGAAGTATTTGGCCATTCTCAGCTAATGAGTAGTAAGTCGTATGAAGGCTTGTTCTCTTAATTCGTCAATCGTGTCAAGGTTGTAACTCATGATTTGTTGATTTGAGTCTTCTTAGAGCCATTGGTTACGAGGTGTAGGAACAATTCCTTCGGCTGGAATTACTGCTTCACATCCAAACGCAAGTGAGAAAAGGGTTTGTCTAGTCGATGATCGGGCGGTAGTTCTGTAGGACCACAAGACTCCTGGAAGTCCATCTGCCCACGCTCCTCTCGACTTCTCCAATCTTTTCTTCAATGTGTTCATGATCGTCTTGTTAGATGATTCGGCTTGACCATTGGCTTGAGGAAAGCGTGGGGTTGAAAAGCTTAATTTGATTCCCCAATTCGCGCAGAAGTCTTGGTAAAAAGTGGCTAATGAATTGGGAACCGTTATCAGTTATAATTTCTCTTGGTAGTCCGAATCGACAAATGATGTTTTTCCAAATGAATTTTTGTACTTCCATGTCTTGTATCTTGGCAAAGGCTTATGCTTCAATCCATTTGGAGTAGTAATCCGTAAGGGCGAGCATGTATACTCGATGTCCTGGGGTGGTTGGGAGCTTTCCAACGATATCCATTCCCCATTTCATGAATGGCCACAGTGACAAAATTGGGTTGAGCTTCTCAGGTGGTAAGTGTGAGATTGAGGCAAATCTTTGACACTTTTCGCATCTACGGGTGAATTCAGCCGAGTCTGCCCGCATAGAAGGCCAATAGTACTCTGTTGTATGGGCTCGACACGCTAGGCTTCTTCCTCCTAAATGGTTTCTGCACTCCTCCTCGTGTAGCTCAGCTAATACATATTGGGCTTCCTCGGGAGCAAGACATTTAAAGTAGGGACCAGATAGAGACCTCCTCAAAAGTTGTCCATCATGTAGTGTGAATCTGGCAGCTTGTCATTGAATCTTTCGAGCCTCCATTTTATCTTCTAATAATATGCCATTTTGTAAATATTTTACAATTGGAGTCATCCATGAGTCGCCCGGTGTGACTATGATTACTTCTTCGATTCCACCTTTCCAAATTGCTGGCCATTGCAAATATACGATTGAGATAGACTAGGTTTTATCCCCTTGCATTGTCGAACCAAGAGTGGCTAATGCATATGCATGAGTATTTTCAATTCTGGGGACTTGAGAAATAATTAATTCCTCAAATGTCGATTGGAGTTCCTTTACCTTTTGTAAATAAGAGGCCATATGTGGGTCCCGTGCTTGATATGAACCCTGGAATTGGTTGACAATTAGTTGAGAATTTGAATTCACTTATATCTTTTTGGCTCCAAGTTCTTGGGCCAAAATCAGACCGGCTATGAGGGCTTCATATTCAGCTTCATTATTGGAGACTCTGAAGCCGTAATTGACCGCCTGCTGCAATATGTCACCTTCGGGTGTGGTAATCACAATCCCTAATCCACACCCACGTTTATTGCTCGATCCGTCGACTACAAGTTTCCATGTGGACAATGGACGAATACATTGGATCTTCTGTTCAGCTGGTGCCTGTAGACTGAGGTTTAAGTCAACTACAAAATCTGTGAGGGCTTGTGATTTGATTGCAATGTGTGGTTGATATGTGATGTCGTGTTCTCCAAGCTTCACAGCCCATTTCGTCAGTCTTCTTGAAAGCTCAGGCTTATGGAGTATGCTTTTCATAGGATAAGATGTATAAACCGTGATTGGGTGCCCCTGAAAATTGGGTCGTAGCTTCCTAGCTGCCATTACCAAAGCCAGAACCAATTTCTCCATATGAGGGTAGCGTGACTCTGCATTTAATAGTGCTTTACTCACATAGTAGACTGAGAGTTGTGTCCTATTTTCTTCTCTGATCAAGACTGCACTTACTGCTCGTTCTGAAAATCATAAGTAGAGGAAAATCCTTTCATTTTCGAGTGGCTTTAACAACAAAGGTATGGGAGACAAGTACCATTTGAGTTCTTTCAAAGCTTCCTCACAGGCTGGAGTCCACTCAAAGTTCTTCACTTTCTTTAGGGCGGAGAAGAATAAAAAACTTTTGTCTGTTGACTTGGAGATGAATCTATTAAGTGCAACAATTCTACCAGCTAGTCGCATAACATCTTTTGGATTGGTAAGAGAGGGAATATCAAGTATGGATTTGATCTGAACTGGATTGGCTTCTATCCCTCGTCGTGTGACCATGTACCCAAGAAATTTACCTGAAGCGACACCAAAAGCACATTTTGTTGGATTTAATTTCATTCCATACCACTTCATTGTGTCGAATGCTTGTTCCAAATGTGATAGGTGTTGTTCGGCTTCCAATGATTTTACTAGCATGTCATCTATGTAGACCTCCATAGTTTTCCCAATTTGTTGAGAAAACATTATGTTTACCATGCGTTGATAATTGACCCCAGCATTTTTGATGCCGAATGGCATTACTTTGTAACAATATATGCCTCTGTTGGTGACAAATGCAGTATTCTCTTGGTCGTTTGGATGCATGAGGATTTGATTGTAGCCTGAATACATATCCATGAAACTTAACAATTCATGGCCTGCTGTAGCATCAACCAACGAATCAATGTGAGGCAAAGGAAATGAATCATTGGGGCATGCCTTGTTCAAATCTGTGAATTCGATGCAGACTCGTCATTTCCCATTCTTCTTTCGCACTATCACCACGTTGGCTAACCACTCTAGGAATTGGACCTCATTGATGACTCCATTTTGTAACAATTTTTGGACTTCTTCGTCAATGATCTGATTTCTCTCCGGGGCGAACTTTCTTCTCTTATGTCTGACATGAAGGTAGCTTGGGTCCACATGGAGCTTGATGAGCGGAAAATATATCAATATTTAACGCCCCTTTTACTTAATATTTTGTTTAGTTTCTCGGGTTTGATGAACGTTTTGATGTGTTTTAGTTTATTTTGCAGATAAAATAATATTGGGACTCAATGAAATTATTTAGGATGAAATGTGGGTCAAATAAGGATAAAAATTGGACTTCACATATTAATTTTAGAGATTGGAAACTTGAAAGGGCGTTCTAACGAAGTGCAGTTAAGAAATTCCAATTTTGCGCAACTGTCGCATTTTAGGCATAACGTTTTATTCCGATATCGGATTGAGCGGATTCAAGTTTCAGATTAAAGAAGACTCAATTATCTACAACTTTGAAGAACAAAATAATTTCGAATTCAGAAGATTTCATGACTGAAATTGATGAAACATCCGAAAGTGTGTTATGTTTAATTAATAAAGTCATTTTCAAAGCAAATAAATAAATAAATAAATAAATAATAAAAATATTCAAGCTCCCACCAAACATGATAGAAATTAATAATGGATTTGGTGGAGTAATTAGTGGAGCAATTAGTGGAGCAATTAATGGAGGATTTGATGGAGGCAAAATTTTGCCTATAAATACCAAGCTATTTCATTTGTAATTTCATACTTTCTTCTATGTAATTCCTTAAGAATACTAAGAAGATTGTATCTTGTTTATTTATTTACAGCTTTCAGTAATTAATTTTCGCATTTGCACTTTCTTTTCTTTACTTTTCAGTCTTTACTTTCTGCAATTTACTTTTACGCAATTACTTTCTGCAATTTACTTTTACGCAATAGTATTTTCCTTTATTTACTTTTCAGTTTTTACTTTACAGTAATAAGGAGGTAACTCCCACTTGCTGGGGTTAAAGGTAAAGCTTTTATTACTAATATTTAGATTAATCTCCCTTAATTATAATATATAAACTATTTAAAACCTGACTTAATGAGGATACCGCCTGGTTGGTCGGTTGGTAATTATTGAAATTGGTTTTAACCTGACTTAATGAGGATACCGCCTGGTTGGTCGGTTGGTAAATAATTATTAATTTGACTTAATCATGATACCGCCTATATGGCTGGTTGGTAATTATCACACAAAGTTTATATATTATAATAAGGGAGATATCTAAAATAGTAGTAATAAAAGTGGATCCTCTAACCTCAGCATTTTCTTTTATTGTAATTTTACATTTTTAATTTCCAGCATTTACTTTTCCGCCTTTACTTTTCCGCATTTTCTTTCCAGCATTTACTTTATGTCTTTTATTTTATTTAAGTTGTTACTAGACGTAAATATGTGTCGTAGCTAAACCCGTTATCTGGGGTTGTGATGAATTCTAATATCACCGGTTTATAAGGGGTTAATTTACAGTTTGGGTAATATAAAAGTTTATTTATTGAGTCTTAGTCTTAATGCTTCTTGTTAACTGGCCATTAATAAGATTGATCTGGTAAACTTAAAATGAACTTGGAAAAGGGATTTTAGGTTTAAGACCTTAGACTTAATAGCCCACGATCTTCCTTAAGGATAGATAACCCTTTAATAGATTTCCTTACATGATATGAATATACCTGTCGGGCGGGGGTAACTATAATTGGAACTTAATCTTAATGAATTCAGGTAACTTGGTTGACATATGAATATGATTAATAAAGTTATACTGGGTATTTGTATTTGACCATCGGAAGAGGCTTTTGAATAATTTCATGTTCTAGGTTAATAAACAGATATATTACACAAACGTAAAATAGCCACTCCATCTTTAAAAAGATATTGGAAAGATTCACAACCCTGGATAGTTTAATAATCTTGAATTTTCATCAATTTACTTTCGCAAAATTTTATTTACTTGTTTTAAGTTTAAGGTCACCATCCAATCAAACAATCAATTCATTGGATACTGTAAGAATTTGGCTTCATAAATTAATAGCTTAGGTATTAAGTCTTCGTGGGATCGATACTTTTATACTACTTGAACGATACGTGCGCTTGCGTTATACGCGTGTGATTGCGCCGGTCAGAGCTCATGGGTGATTAATTCTGGATTGATTTCGATCATATCTTTGTGAGACTAAGCGAAACAGTCATGTCGCTTTTTCAAGAAATCAATTAAATCGGCTCGTAGCTTGGGATCTAGATTAGCCCCAATCTGCGCTTTATGATCTGTATGTTGTGGGTGAATTTGGACATTATCAAGCTCCTATATGCTTGGTAGATCTGGTTGTGAAGCACCAGATGCCTTCATTAATTGATATGCCGATTGTGGTTTTGCTTTCAAAGTCGTATGGTAACAACTTCTGGAAGCAGATTGATCTCCTTTTATCTTTTGGATTCTCTACCTTGTGGGAAATTTAAGCACTTGATGGTAAGTAGACGAGACTGCCCTCATCTCATGAATCCAAGGTCTGCCAACAATTAAGTTGTAGGCTGAGGGACAGTCGAGGACCAAGAAAATAGTCATCTTATTGATTCCTTCTGCATAGACTGGGAGAGATATTTCCCCTGTGGTGAATTTCTGTTCGCCGCTGAATCCAATAAGAACTGTTGATCTCCTATTGATTTTTTCTATCTCGGCTCCCATGTCAGAAAGGGCACTTTTGAAGATGATGTTTGCTGATGATCCCGTGTCAACTAGAACTCGTTTGATCATAAAGTTTGCAACCTGCAAAGAGATCACCAGCACGTCATGATGAGGGTTCATTTGACTAGAGTTGTTGTCGTCTGGAAATTCGATCGTTAGGTTCGTAAACATCCTCTCTATTGACATAGTAGAATGGAAAAAACCCGTTGTTGTTGCTCTGGAATGTCGTTTCGCGGCTGAGTATGAGATACCGCTGACTTCAGATCCACCAGAAATAAAACTTACAGTATTGTTGATTGGTGGTGGTGGTGTGGGGCCATCTTCTTTCTCGTCTCTCCGGGCCATCGTACATTTGCCTTTCTCTGAGAGTAAATCTTTCAAGTGTCATTTATTCACAACTCCAATACTTCCAATCTCAGTGCTACCCAATCTGTTGTTGTATGTCCATAATCCCGATGAAATTCACACCATTTGCTGGTATCTTTTTTGGCAGAATAATCTCTGGAGCGTGGGGGCCATTTTACTTCATTCCCCATCTTTTTGATGACCGAAACCAATTCTCCTGGGGAAACAGTGAAATTGTATTCTGGGAGTCTTTCTCTGTTTACTGATTTATCTTGTTCCCTGTATGGCAAGGGTTGACGGTTGAAGTCTCGGTTGAAATATCGATGCGCCTTTTGATGATTCTTCCTGTTTTCTGGCTGTGGTGCTTTATTAGGAAATTCTTTGTGTCGTTTGGGAGTATTTTGAATTCTATCATTCTGCAAACTAGAAGAATTTTCTTTCCTTTTGTTCATCTTGTCTTCTTCCCACCTAATTTCAATTTGGGCCCGAGCCATGGCTTGGTCCATCGTGTAACATCAAAATTTAGTGAGTTTCTTGTAGAGTCCACTTTCTGAAAGTAAATCGTTTCTGAATGCTTCTACTGCAGTAGGCTGATGGAGATCTGGGATAGTTATCCTTTATTCATTGAAGCATGCCACATAGCTTCGTAACAACTCTCATTTTCGTTGTTGGATGGCGTATAGGTCGTCTGAAGTCTTTTCAATCTTACAAGAACTCGCGAAATGCTCCACAAACTTATCTGCCAGCTGCTGGTATGACCCAATGGACCTGTATGGGAGATTGATGAACCAAGTTAGGGCCGGGCCCGCCAGTGTTTCTCCAAATCCTCTGTACATTCCAACTTCCCATTGTCGAGAAGTTAGGCCCGTTGACATCATCTTATATTTGTAATGGATGATGTGGTCGTCTGGGTCAGTCGATCCGTCATACATTTTCATATATGGAGAATTGAACTTCCTTGGTAGTTCTATGGAGGTGATAGTCTCAAAAAATGGTGTGCCAGAAATTATTCCGCCTCGACTTTTCCTTATTGGTAGCTTGACTCCTGGTAGGCTGGACAAAATTGCTTATTTGAATTCCATCATTTCTTTGCGCATATTGGAAGCGACTTGTTGGGTTTGGTCGACTGGAGAAATTGGTACACTTCTTGCATGATTTCGGGGATGGTCGCCTGGGGAAGGATCATCATTTGCCACATCATTGAACGTTCCCAAAAGGTTGGATGAGACCATATGATTGTTGGGATTGTTAGGAGTATCACGTGTAGGGGTTTTAGGGGCTAAATCCGGTAACGCAGCGGAAACGGTGGAAAATCAAATTTTCCGATTTCAAAACTTTTTCTCGGATTGATTAAATAAACATATTTATTTAATATTCCAATAATCAAATTATGAAAATAAAATTCAATAAATCATATTTAGGTGAATTTACCGAATCGCCCTTACACTTGGTATTTAGTTCATTTTAGTCCGAAATTGATCAAATAAATTTTGAATGATTCTAAATCATTTCTAAGATGAACTTAGCATATTCAAAACATCAAAACACCAAAAGCACCAAAATCCCCAAATATTACTCACTTGGCTGAATGCTCCCAATGGTGGGCAATTTGTGCATTTTGTCATTTCATGCATCAAAACACATCAAGATGTAATCCAATGAACATGAAACTTTATATGCATCATATACACACCCAAATGCACAACATATATGAAAATCCCCAAATTTGGAATTGGTCATGAACCCTAATTTTTCAATTTCATTAAATTGGACAAATTAGACCAAATTGGTTAAATCCAATACTTCAATCATGTTTCTTCCATCCAATCAAAGTCTCAATACAATGAAACAACTCAAGATCAAATCTAGGTCATCTAAGAGTGGGTCAAAAACTCTAGATTAGCAACAAGGTTTCCAAAAACCATAAAAGAATACTTATTACTACAATAGCCATAAGCTTCCATCATCATACATGCTCTACACTTTCATCAAAACTTCCATCATCAAAAACACAAAGAATAAAGAAAGAAATAACCTAAGAACATCATATGTTAAAGCCTAGATCCTAAGGAACATTTTCCTTTCTAATAGTAAGTTTGAAAAACTTACTAAAATCCAAGCTTTCTTTGATTTCTTCTTTCTTTCTCACAAGCTTTCTTTGGTTTCCATTAATGGAGTTTTCTTTTAAAGTGTATTAGGTTATGAATAAATGAAATGAAAAAATAATATATACTTGCACCAATTCCACCTTGGCCGAATTTCACTAAAGGAAATGCAAGTCTTGTAATTTCAATTTCATTTCACTTTACATTTGATCAACTTGGTTAAATATCTAAAAACAATTTTAAAGACATTTAATTAAGTCAACAAATGCAACTAAGAAAAATATAACTCTTATATTTTAAGTGTATGGCCGAATTTAGCAAGAAATAAAGAGAAAGATATTTTCATTTTTCAAACAATTTTGAACAAATATCTTAAGAAGTCAAAATCAATTTGACAACCTTTTTCTTTAATGTAAAGTCAAATATTTACACTTATAATCATTTCCTAACTTTATCATTTGGTGATATATTTATATTTTAATTATATTAATCATTTAACAATTAAATAATTAAATACAAATATATCAAATATATGTATTATATTTACATTAAATATCTCAAATACATATATTGATGATATATGTCAAATACATTTATTTGACTATTTATTAATGTGTATTTAATAATATCATATATTAAATACAAATACACATTAATTAGGAAATGACGGTTCGACCCGTTCGCATGTATTTTTCGTTTAACGATTAAACGATTTATAAATAATCATCATTATTCATAAATGTTGATCTAGTGCTCTACGAGTATGTTTCATTATTGAGACTCTCTAGATTCAGGTATATCCGTCACGAAATCCAATTTCGTGTCCATAATCTATCCACCCGTAGATTATGACGATCACGGATAATCTCGCTGAATCATACAGGTCGAGGTCATTGCATACGTATAATCCCTCCGTCACAGGTATCCAGATAATCCCAAAGATATAGATGTAAACGTCAAATCTCTATAGGTATTATCTCGTCGACGTATCTATTAGCAATCTTTAAATAACACTCGGAACTTACTTCCGAAGTATACTGTGGCCACGGATTTAACAGACTGCTAAAAATATATGGACTACCTATGCTCTGTACACAGAACTGACGGATCCTATCTTGACACACACAGGATATCCTGAGGATCGATCCACACCCAACGAACATGCGGAGGTCTGATCTAAATAGATCGGTGACGTGACTGCCATCTAAGTGTGGATGATGTCTCGTACATCCACAGTGGTATCTCAAGTGGAAGGACCACTATGCTACTCAACCCGAGAAGATTCTTATTGACGTTGGTGTACCACAGTGATCAATCTTCGGTGAGCCGTTCAGTGTTTATCCACTATAAACACCTACATGTCTATACAAGTCTCCCTAGACTCATGGTTCATTGTGATAAACCATCGGACCAAGTCTCGATATACGACATGTACTGGTCTCAACGGATTTGACTAACCGACCCGTGTTAGCAAATCTTGATCATGAACTATGTTTGATAATATACATATAGCAGTGACACTTCCCAATGTCAATTACAAACTACCTTTGTAACTGTGTACTGTATTATATATTATCGGGCCTTTGTCTAATATATACATATCACTAAACCACATTTAGTTTCAATCTAATAGTAATTAGATCGAATACGTATATAAGAACAAGAGGTGCAACCATAAATAAGTAATATTATGGAATAAGGGGATGTTCGTATTCATGAATCAGACATAAATACGGTCCGGATTGGCGCTCTGAGCACCAACCCCAACATCACGTTGTTGAGAAGTGGAAGAGATTTGTTCCAACTGCTTCTGGAGGTTTATGTTGGAGCTTCGCATGGTCAGGTTCTTTTCCTCCAAAGTTCGTAATCATTCTTACAGCATGGTTATTTGTGCTACCGTTGGGTCTGGTGTCTGCTCACTGCTTGAAGCCATGAGTGATGGTGTTTTAGGAACCGTAGACTGAAAGATCTTTGCTTGCTATGAATCACTAAGGCCCCACGGTGGGCGCCAAATTGTGGATGATAGTTTTCGCCCGAGGTCCACAATCGAGAATTTGTAGGTTGGGGGCACTAGCGATCATGCAAATCAAAGGTAGTGTGAACATGGAGTATACTGCCCACCGGTGTGGTGGGTGCCGTAGGTACTCCGACGCTCAAGTCAGTATGAAGATAAGTTGTGTATAATGGAAGAACAATGTCGGAAATTACCTCGACTTCTGTTGGCTGCCGTGAGGGCAGTGGCTAGTGTTTAAGGAGTGAGAAGCTTAAAGAGCTCAAGTGTGAAAGCTAAGACTTGAATGCCCATGTTCTGAATTATGCCGCTATTTATAAGACTATCGATATCCCTTTTGAATTGGCTTTTTAGCTGTAATTAACAAAGATGAGCCAGTAGCATGTTTAATGTTTCTGCTTTCGGTGTGGGGAAAATAATTTGCATGTTGAGCTGGTATTTGTTGGAAAAGTGGTTTGTCCTTAAGCCGATGGTTTTGTCATGGTTTAATAATGTAAAGTCTTTTTGGGCCGGATCATTATTTTTGGGCTTTGTTTGGTGCTGGGTTTGAAGTGAAAATATGATTTTGCCTTTGGCCCAAATTTGGCATGTACAGTAACTGAACTGTGTGCTTCCCTAGGTGAAACATTAGATTACTATTAAATTTATTTAAATAGAAGGGCAAAATAGTAAATAAATAATTAAATAGAAAATAAAGATATGTTTGGTATTGTAGTTTGATCTGTGTTGAGGTGATAAAACTGTATTTTGATCAAAATATAATTTATAAGTGTTTGATTAATGATAAATAATTACAATTACTATTAGCGATTTTCTTTAAATGAGTTTTACAAAAACTAAAATTTTAATCACAGCACAAAAACACACCCCCAGTAGTCTTGTCAAAGGAGAGAAGAACGCAACTTGAATTGTTGTTAGTGTCTCAGAATTGAACTGTCCGGTTGCTGCTATGATAACAGTTAGCAAAGCAATATAGCCTTTGCCTTTGCCAAGTGAACGGAGACCGACACGGTTCTCTTCTCTCATACACGTACTCGTTTCCAATCCTTAAATCACATCTTCGTTTTTGTTTTTGGCAAAAAGTTCATTGTTTTAGGGTTTTATAGTATCTTTGAGTGCGATTAATTACTCTTCATTAACAAAACAACCTTTGCGGCAATGTTTTATGTTTGTAATTTAATTTTGACTTTCTCTTCACTTTGAACTGAAGGTCCATTGCTAAATCGATACCTGATTTTGTTTTTGTTTTTGTTTATGTTTAATTTTACAGGTGTAAGAACTAAGAAGGATTAGAAATGTTTTCAGATACAGACGTAGATAAGATTCCTAAAGAAGGTTAATTTTTTTTTTCTTTTTTTATTTCTTTTATGATACATGGGGCTTGAGCTTAAGCTTCGTGCTCTCAATATTTATGGGGAAATGTTTAATGCACAATTTTGTTACTTTTTTCCGTTTATTTTCTATAATCATTTTCAGTTTTACTTTTTGGTTAATGCAGATGCTTCTGAGTATTATATTTTGCTTACCAAGGATAAGAAACCTATATGCCGGACACAGTGCCT
Organism: Zanthoxylum bungeanum; assembly: GCA_019454045.1. NCBI lineage: Eukaryota > Viridiplantae > Streptophyta > Magnoliopsida > Sapindales > Rutaceae > Zanthoxylum > Zanthoxylum bungeanum. The sequence goes on from SKCR01029740.1 coordinate 144,027, forward strand.
AAACCCTCCTGAAGACGATCTGTATGCTTACCCTTTTTTTCCTTCAAAATAGTAATTATTTCTTAGTCTGTATTTCCTCCCATTGCGTTATTGTTCTATTTCTTTTGCATAGATATGCACATTACCTGACAAATTGGACTACTTTATTGATAGGCCTCACCACTGGAATGTGCATGATATTGTCACAAGGAGCAAATTAGTGCTTGATGGTATGTCTCACATTTTCCTGAACCCTGCACCTGAGTGCTCTCGTGATCACAATGAGTGGAGGAGGTTTTTGAGTTATCTTCAAAGCCGGGACATGGTAAAGTGCTATTGCTTCATTTTCATAGAGTTCTATCGTTATTTGTTATCAGAATTTTTATCGCTTTCCCCCACATACAATTTGTCTTCTTAGTTGACAAGTCTAAGTGCTTGTGCTGCAGTCCCTGAGTTACATTCTTCTTGTTTATGCCATTTATTTATTTTCTAATACAAATTGATTTTAGCTATTTTCACTGCCAGTATATAGAAGCTAAATGGTTTCTCTATTCAAAAAATGTTTTAGTTTTGGTTGGTGACCGACAGAAGCACAAATTCATATGCGTCATCTTTTTTACTTTGTTCCATGGAGAATATATTGTTTTGAGTTTTGACATCTTTTCTTTCAAAGGTTGCTATTGCGAAATTTAAGTTCTGGGAGTTCTACTTACTACCTCCCGATCAAACCTCAAATTTTACCAATATTAGAGTTGCATACAAGATGGAGAAAACATGCAATGCCTCTAATGGACGAAGACACGGTGAATCAGGTGAGTGCTTATTTTATTAACATTTGATTCTGAATTGCAGCTTGTGTCTTTTTATGTTACTTTTAGGGTCGCCTTTTGTTATCGTATTATTTGTTAGATTGCTAGATAAGTCTATGTTCTAAGTTGTGGATGTTTATGGCGTATTTATGTACTTCCTGTCTTCTTGCTTAGAGACTGCCATGGGAGGTATACCTCATAATATGCTGATATGTGTTTCAATATTGTGGATACTTGGGTTGATACAGGTCAGGTATGTCAAGTTGGGCAACCAACTGCAACAACTATTGACATTAATGGTAATCTGACTTCGCCTGTTCACATGGTAAAGGAGTCTGCTACCAGAGCAAATGCACGCACGCAGGCAAGAGTTTCAGATACTAGTGAAGATAATTTCTCTCCTGTTCTCAAGTTCTCACCTGTTTTTGGAGATCACCTTTCTTCTGAGCCAACAATTGAAACTTGTAGTAGACCTGAGCCCCGTGCTGTGAAACAGGCTGGACCCTTGGAAAAAAATTTTGCACGGACGGACCCAAGTTATCTTCAAACTCTTGGTCAGGCACATTCTGGATGGATTTTTGGTGCAATAGCTGAGCTTGTTGATAATTCTAGGGATGCCAAAGCAACTAAGTAGGTCAATTGCTCAGGTGTCTCCTCTCCTATTTGTTTGTTAAGATTTTATATTTATGGTTTATTCCCTTTAGTCTTTCTGTTTCTATATTGTATTATATACATAATAGCTTTATTTTATTCCTCATCAGATAGGCCGGTTCTTTTGGTGTATTTTGACAGATTTGAGATTTCTATTGAGAGCATATACTTTAAGAAAACAGGAAAAGATATTCCTATGCTGTCAATTACAGATGATGGCCGAGGGATGACTCATCAAGATGTTGTGAGAATGACATGCTTCGGGCACAAGCAGCCTGATGCAGATGATCCGAATCATATTGGAAGATTTGGTGTTGGATTTAAGGTAGGCCCGCTTAATATTCAATCTCAGAACGCGATTCAAACTTTTTCTGATTTTACATCAGAGCCTCAATTACCAAATAATACAACTTCTGATATTCTTTTAGTATTTCACTTTCTGCTTTGTGGAGGTTGGTAGGCCCAGCATGGTGCATTTGTTGGATGAATTTTGGGGGGTGATTTTGTTTTCTGTAAATTGGGGCAAATACTAGGGCTTTCTACTGGTTAAAGTATCTGATAAGGGATTGGTTCTTAAGTGTTGTCTATCCTATTGAATATTCACTAATAACATAGGATGAAGAGAGAAAATTCAGATACGTACTATTGTCCCGTCCGCCCCCCCCCCCCCCCCCCCCCCCCCCGCGGGTCTCTTTTCTTTGAACTCTTCTTTCCAAATGCATAAATGAATACAGTTTCAGGTACTTATGAGTTCTGACATAACTTGGATGTTCGGATGGTGCCTAATGCTAATCTGGATATTCTTTTTAGACTGGAGCAATGAGGCTTGGCAGGGATGCACTGGTTCTCACACAGACTGCTAATTCCAGATCCATAGCTTTTCTTTCACAATCTTTAAATCAGGGGAAAGATGTATGGCAGTCATAACCTGACATCTGTTTGGTTTTCATTCATCGATTCAATTTGCTTTCTTTATGACTATGAACTTGACTTCTTCACTATAGCTAAATTGATACTTCTACTGCTGCAGAATCTTGAGATTCCCATTGTAAGCTACTACAGGAGAGGACAGTTTATGGAACTAGACACAAGTGTCCAGTCTGAAGCTACTGCAAAGTACAATTTGAAATCTATCAAGGAATTTTCACCATTTAATAAGTATTTGATTGGTGAAAAATCTGGTTTATTCCGGGGTAAATGCACTGGAACACAGATATATATTTGGAATTTAGATCAGTGGGGGTCGCATTATTGTCTGGAGTGGGATTATGGATTGAATGGTGGTAGCTCTTTTCACCAAGGTGACATACTCATCCGTTCTAGGAGGGCTAGATCTCGTCCTGGTCAGATTAGTCAAAAGGTTGATATACTCTTTCTAATTTTTACAGTTTTTAAAATTTTATTTGTAGCTTATATTGTCTCTTCTTTGGTCTTAGGTTCCATTAGATTACTCACTTCGATCTTATCTAGAAGTCATCTTCTTAGTTCCACGAATGAAGATATATGTTCAAGGTTCCTTGGTAATGCTTTGTCATCTAGATGTCTTTCTCTAATTAGGAATTATTTCTGCAGTATATGCTTGCCTAATCTGTTTCTTTTGCAAAATTTTAAACATTAACAGGTTAGAAGTCGACCGTTGGCTAAATCTCTCTATCAGACTTGCGAAGAAACTGGTACTATCATGGGAAAACCTGTTCATTTAACTCTGGGTCGCTGTCAATTAGAGTGGGAGCAGATGAATTGTGGTATTTTCTTGTATTGGCATGGTCGTTTAATTGAGGTGAGTTTGCAATTCTTTATGTGAAACTAGCCTTAATTTTTTGTTGCCACCTGAAACCATTTGACTTTTAGAGTTTCTTATTTTTTTTGCTTAAATCCTTTTTAGTCATGTTGTGGTAGTTTATTTTATGTGTTGTGTTCTGAATATGATATGTCTGGAAATAACCATTCATGCTGACTAGTTTGTTTTGTTTCTCATTTAGTTTTTTAACAGAGTCTTGTTTCTGTATCTCAAGTACGAATTAACTGCTGCAGGAGTTTCTTCTTGCTATTGAACCAAATTAAACCTGATCTTTATTTAGGATGAATTTCTGCTTATGAACATGATCCTTTCTTCTTAAACATTATTTTGTTTCCTCTTTTAGGCTTACAAGAGAGTTGGTGGCATGATTCATAATGGAGATATGGGTCGAGGCGTGATTGGTGTCATAGATGTTACTGATTTAATGGTTGGCAATTTCCTGAACTTTATCTGTGCAATTTCATTACTTATTTTGTTTTGTTTTAAAGATTCGGTCTTATATATGTTACTGGTTGTGAGAGAGGTTGGACCCTTTGTTTATCATATCGTTCTAAAGATATGTTTCAGACTTCCACGTAGAAGCTGTATGGTGTTTTGATAGTTTCTTAACTAGGTTGCTTTTGGTGTTTTTCTCTTGTTTGCCCATTGGTTGCTTTTAGTTCTTTATTTCCTAAACTGCTAAACATAATGAAACTTCTAATTTGTATTTTAAGTTACTCTATTTACTGAATCAGAAAGCCTTTTTCCACTTCTCGGCACAGGATGAAGGGAATGGTCTCGTTTGGGTTCACAATAACAAGCAGGGTTTCCTGGATTGCGAACCATATGCTCGATTGGAGGAGTGGCTAGGGAAAATTGCAGATGAATATTGGGACAATAAATTTGATTCACTGCAGTTGGCAAGTACTTTAACTAATCACCTATTGTCTGTTTAACAATTGTGTTCTGAAGGGTTTTTCTACAGCATGTTTTTCCCCCTTGAATTTTCCTCTCCAGGTTAAGGATGGCACTCTGTACAAACCTGATCTGGAATGGGTGCAGTGTAACAAGTGTAGGAAGTGGAGAATGTTGAGTACTGGTTTCGACACCAAGAGCTTACCAGTTGAATGGTATTCATTGCTTGTGTCAAATTCAGTTTATTGAGTGTTTATGGCTTTTCTCCTCCTCATGCATGCTTGGCTAACGCAGTGTGTTTCATGAACTAAATGTGATCAATAACGTATGATGCTAGGCTCGCAAGATACTAAATTTGATACTAAATGATGAATGATAGGTTTTGTTATATGAAGCCTTTTGAGGGACTGTGTGAACTTCCTGAGCAAAAGGTTGATGCTGGAGTGGTTACAGTCTCTGCAAAGCGGACTGGATATGAATACAAAGAGAATCCTCTTGCGTTCAAAGGTGAAGCCACCATCAAAGTGGAAGGTAGGTCATCATCATGGTTCTCTATGCATTTAATGTTTATGCTAGGTTACAACCATAAAGATAACCATCCGTTTTTTAAACTTAGTAGACATGAGCAATGACGAGGACTTCTGTCCCCTGAAGAGAATCAGAAGGGGACTTCCAAGGGCCTGTAAGAAGGTTTAATCATTGTGCATTAAGAATTATGTTCACTCTTTGTTGTTACTACTTACTACTGTTTGACATGTTTTGTACATCTAACAAAAGAATAATGGGCTTGATTTGAAGATTCACTTGTTTCATCAATATATTCAATTCTCTTAGGTTCTTGTTTTTGGATATTCTCTGCTTATTAAAAGTTTTTCATTTTCTTATTTGTCAGATATTCTATGTAATAAACAAAGTCTTTCTTTACAGCTCTAATTTATGTTCATTATTTTCCCTCAAATTTGTGATGATTAACAAAATTATATTCATTCGGTATGTTAGAGGAAAACTATGAGATTTTGACTAGAAATATTATTAAATTATATAATTTGTTGGAAATTTATTAGCACTCTCTTTTAAACTGTCCTTTTCATGAGATTTGCTGACTTCCTCGATCAATAAATTGATTATTTTTAGGGTCTTTTATTTAAAAATCCAAACTCACTTCAACCATTCAGGTAAAAAAATTTGTGGATAACAAGATGATACAAATTTAAAACTGATTAAAAAAAAAAACAAAAGGGAAAATGATATTTAACTATCTTCTAAATTATTATAATGATTTTTTTATTTCTTATAGATTTGAAAATACAAATTTTAATCCTTATTGTTAAACCTTTTCATTAATTTTGAGTCGTATTGTAAAAATTTATTTCAAAATAAGATAAAAATGACTCAATTCATTGAAAATAATAATAATGAGGATAAGATTAAATCTTGTATTTTTTAAAACTCTATTGACCTAAAATTGTAAGTATTAAAGTGTTATTATCTTAATTTATAGGATAATTGTGTTTCATTTTTCGTAATTAAAATTGACGATAGTACACTACAAACTCATTAACAGATCAATTGAATAACATGCTAATTGATGACGAGAAACTTTTTTTCAAGTTGGCAAATTAAATTAAATAGAGTTACTCAAAAGTAATTGCTACGCTCTTGGAGCTGATGACTGGCAACTTCAATAAGAGTGACTTCAATTATTATAATAATAAATTGATTTATTTTATTATCGATATATTCTAACGAAAAAGGAACAAACATAGCATTTACATTTATTAAAAAGTTGATGATTATAATTGACAAAAATGCAAAACTGACTCTTTAATTTTCACGTTTTGTCATTTCAGTCCTATAACTTTCAGTTTTGTCAATTCAGTCTTCTAACTTTCAATTTTTGTCAATTCAGTCATCCTTTACAAATCCGTTACTGCTGCCAAAACGACGTCGTTTAACGGAGGACTGAATTGAAAAAAATTGAAAGTTAGAGGACTGAATTGATAAAATTAAAAGTTAGATGACTGAAATGACAAAAAGTGAAAGTTAGATGACTGAATTGACAAAATTAATTTAATATTATATTACTACTAATAATAATATAAATTGAAAACAGATTTCAATAATTTAGACAAGTAATTAGTGAGCTAAGTAACAACTCATTCATTTTAAAAAAAAAAAAAATCGTATTCATTCAAGAAATAATGATCTGATGAAGGTCGATCCTGAACAAGCATTATCTTCAACATTTCCGTGAGACATTAGAGATTACTTTTCAATTACATTAAAATTATATTTATAAATTACATTATCAAAATTATATTTATAAATTACATTGTCAAATCAAATATTAAAAATTAAAAAAATACATCACTTATATTTGAAATGTAATCTCTAAAATTACATTTTGAAATGTAATTGTTGGAATATAATTTTTTCTTGTTATCATTAAAATTATATTTATTAATTTTCTTAACAGTTGTAGCCTATTTTCTTTTTCTCTTTCTCTTACTATTTAAAAAAATAAGAAAAATAAAACTAATTTAATATGGCCTATATTAAATTAGGCAAAAATGCAAAACTGACCCTCTAACTTTCACGTTTTTTCATTCCAGTCCTGTAACTGTCACGTTTTTTCAATTCAGTCCTCTAACTTTCAGTTTTATTAATTCAATCCTCTAACTTTTAATTTTTGTCAATTCAGTCCTCCGTTAAACGGCGTCGTTTTGGCAGCAGTAACGACAGCAGTAACAGATTTGTAACGGATGACTGAATTGACAAAAATTGAAAGTTAGAGGACTGAATTGACAAAACTGATAGTTAGAGGACTGCAATGAAAAAACGTGAAAGTTAGAGGGTCAGTTTTGCATTTTTTCGATTATAATTTAATCATTTTCAAATAGTCATATCTTCATCGGACTTTAAATCATAATTTATAAAATTTTATATACTCATAAAATTTTACATTTATTATTTTAATGTTTATAATAAAATAAATATGGTAGTTAATTATACAGGCTAAATTTAGACTAATGACCTAAACATTATTGGGTCTAAGACGATACTTGGGCCCACACGACGGACTCATATAAAATGATGTTTTATGCCCTCCATCTAGTTGTAGTGGTATCATGGACAGTTAACAAGGCTTAATCAGCATGGGTTCTAGCCATTGGAGCCTCACTCAACTTAAATATTACAATCAACATTGATCACAAACGATGTCAAGTCTATTGGGTTAAATATGCTCCAACGTAGGGCTATCAACAGAGCCTACACACAGAGTCTACGAGCCCATACACCCTAAGGGGAAGAGGCCCATACGACCTAAATGCTTCCAAGAGCCCATGCGACGCAAAAGATCTCTAGCAAACCCTAGTTGTGCTATCTAATATTTTAGTCAACGTTGCCTCATGTTATGCAGTGTCCTAGTAAACACTACACACCAGTCTACACAATTAATTCCTTCATAATAAGGAAACTAAGTATTTAGGTCAATACCGATTACCTACAAACACGGTGGTATAATCCAAGTACAAGAAGGATTACGCCTAATCCCAGAAATATAGGCACCCTTAATTCATTCCCTACTCTACTACCATTTCCTAAATAATATTGGAATACGACACTTCCAAAGAATCCTAAACCGACTAAAGGGTTACTTCATGGCCTATAAAAGGAGATGAGATCCAAGGGATTGAGACATTTAAGCTTGGGCTCTCGCACTTCAGTTCTCAAAACATATATTACTCTATAAACATCATCTACCGCCCTCATGATACTTTATGAAAATCGAGGTAATCATTTGCCTTGTTCTTCCATTTCTTTCCGCTCGTCATCGCCACTGACTTGAGCGTTGGAGTTCTTACGGCATCCACCACACCGGTGGGTAGTTGCTATACGCTCATTTTGCATTTGTTTTATAGGACCGTTGGTGTCCCCATCATACAAATTCTCGATTGTAGAACGAAGACGAAATTCAACGTCTACATTAATAATTAAAAAAACTAATATAAAAAATAAATGAGTTATTTTGATAGAGAATGTATTGATATCAATTTGATTTTTATAAAAATATTGTAACTTATGCCCTTAATAACATGAATAAATCACATTGATGACTAAAATTTATATTATGCAACGTTTGTCATTTGAATTTTCAGCCATAGTCTCCGAAGTGTACTTTGGAGAATCTGGATTTTCCAAAATACACACCGAAGTTGGTGTAAAATTTGGAGATTTGAAGCCAAAAATTTGAATTTCCGAAGTTTTTAAATTTTATTTTTATTTTTTATTCAATACTTTGGATCTCTACAGTTTTGAGTCGGATCTCCAAAATATTCTTCGGATCTTTGAAATTTGTAAAAATGTCTACAAAATCGGGCATTCCTCATTTGTTCTCACTACAAAACATAAATGTCTTTTTATTTGATACGATATTGATTTTGATGTTGTACGAAATAGTTTACGATTTTTATTAATATATAGGATTTTTACATATAAGTTCGAAAATATAAATAAAAACATCAATTACTAATACATCAAATCTGTTTACATAAGTTGAAATTACCGTCGACTTAGATTTTGTCTAAGAGGAGTCATGTATGAATGTCTATTGTGTCCACGTTCGCTACATCGATCACATATGACTTGTACTGTTTGTTCGCAATGTGACGGTCTTCTATTTATTTTCGATCGTCCTGTCGAAACACGTTCATTTGGTGGCAGTACATTCAAACTTACATTGAAGACATTTATGTTTTTGTAGTGAGAACAAATGGAGAATACCTGATTTTATAAATATTTTTTCAAACTTCGGAAATCTGAAGAATATTTCAGAGATTTGAAGAAAATTTAAAAACTTCGGATCTCCGAATTTTATAAGAACTTCAGTGTGTACTTCGGAGAATCCAGATTCTCTGAAATATACTTCGGAGAATGTGACTGTAAATACAAATAACAAATGTTGTGGCTCATTTTAACAAATGAGTATCTTTTTTGGTTAGTTTTATAAATTTTCCTTATATTAATACTCAAGGGTAAAAAAAAAAAAAAGAAAGAAAAAGTTGGAATAAAATTTTAAAAAATAGATTAAATGTTCGTAAAAAAGGTGGAGGTGAAAATTACATTTATTAATTACTAGAATTGACATAAGGCATATAGGAGCGTGGCTACAGAGCGTGTGAGCATTGACAACAGTAATTTTCCAATATATGTCTGCTTTTTAATAAAGTCTCCCAAATAGAGAAAATACGAAAAAAGAAAAAGAAATATCAATTTAACAAAAAAATTTAAATAAAAATAGCGAAATTCTCTGGAAAATAACTTATTTTCGAAGCGGCCGTCGTCTTCGTCGACAAAACCTAATTCCTTCCATATTAATTCCGGTAAGTTAGAATTTTCGAATAAACTGTATGATTTTCATATTCTAGTTTCTATAAAATTTGATTTTCCTTAACTTTGTATAATTAGGGTTTCTGAGCTAAGAAAAGAAAAAAAGAGTTAAAAAAATGTCAAATAGAGAAGAAGCAGAGAAGATAAACATGGCGAACATGCGGTTAGCATTCAACGCAGATAGCGCCGCCGTTTACAAGCCAGTGATGCCGACACCGACAGCAGAGACTTATCAACCAGATGTCTTATTATTTCACCACCAACAAGAGAACGAACAACAATTGAATAGTGTTAGCGGACTCGTAGAGCCTGCCAAGCGAAAGCGTGGCCGGCCTAAAAAATATGCTGCTGATGGTAGTAACGGTAGCATGGGCGTTAACTTAGCGTCTCCTCAGCCGTCTGCCGCGGCCGTAGCGGTGGGTTCTTCGTCCTCGTACAAGAAAGCTAGAGGAAGGCCTCCCGGCTCTACCACACGCAAACACTCTGGTACTGTGTTTTTATACTATTTCTTTCTTTATTCATCTATTGCTGTGAATGTGTATATAGAATTAATCTATTGCTGTATGTCTCTTCACTACAATGACGTATATGCCCTTGTTCGTAATTATGTTTTCTTTTATTTAACTGCTCCATTGCAGATTTACTTTTGCATTTTTTTTTTGGCTTCATGTGGCCACATAATTTTTTTAAAATTATTATTATTGTATTTTGCTTGATAAGTACGGATTTCATTCAAAGCTCACAATGGTGTATAAATAATGATCATTATATATTTACTTGAGAGTGTTTTTCTTTTGCACCCAACTCCTTCCCACCCCACCACACCCCAAATTAAACTATCTTCTTGGACTTGAAGTTGAACCTTATTTCCACTATAAAAGTTAAGCCAAATGGGATATCCTTTAGGGATGTGCTTTTCTTTCTTTAGATTATTATTTGGCAGTCTTATAAATATGTACACATGCAAAAATGTGGTGTTTCTTTTGTTAATTGTTTTAATTGTTATTATTGGTTCTTTTTCATCTCAGGTTCCGCTGGGGTTGGATTTACCCCTCATGTTATCACAGTTCAAGCTGGAGAGGTATTCTTTTCATTTTTCAATTTCTCATTTGTTATCTCCTATATACATTGATTCAGATGTGATTGGACTTGTGTCATCCGTAATTCCAAGTGAAGTTATTTTTGTGCTTTAGAATGTCATGTATAGTATAGTTTACTTGTGGGTTTTGGTATTCACACTAAATGTTGCATGAGCAAATATTTCCTTGGAATATGCTTATTTATGGATGAGGCAGTTAAAATTATGGTGAAATTGTAGATTCAACTTAGCACCTAGTCATAATGTAATCATACATGATACATGTACACTTGGCATAATAATTTTCAAAAAGAAAATGAATAACTAAAGTAGCTTGCAGTTGATATTTAAACTAAATTTGTTTAGTTTAAATATATTAGTCAATCTGAGAGTTAGTAGCCATCTGTCTTAGGTTTCACTGTACATTCTTTTGTTTGAAGTTTTATGTACTGCAATTTCATTGTTTTTCTTTATCCTTTTATTTGACCAGGGACATTTATTTATTTCTTCTGACTTTTGCCTCTCAGGATGTACTGGCAAAAATAATGTCCTTTTCTCAAAATGGGCCACGAGCTGTTTGCATTTTGTCAGCTAATGGTGCTATCTCCAATGTAACACTTCGTCAAGCAATGACATCTGGTGGGACTGTTACTTATGAGGTTTGTTAAAACTAGGATTGCTATAAGTTTTATGTTAATGTCCCTCACTCAATTCAGGGGTATTATCATTCATTTCATGGTAATTGAGGAAGCAGGAAATCACTTAGGACCAAATCTAATACTATTATTGAACTTCTACTTAAAATAAGTTAAAACTTATAATAATGTTATAGATACCGTGGTAAATTCTGAATTAAATAATTCATTAGACAATACCCATGAACTTTATCTTCAGCCCAAGTGCAAGGTAGGGAGGGAGTGGGGTAAGGACTTATGTCCAGACTTATCAATTGGAAAGAAAAAACTGAGAGAATAAGAATAAAATAAATAAAATGTCACATGATCATAGGAAATGCAATGATGATATTATGTTAACCAATATGACTTCATTGTGGTTTACAAACTGTGGATAATTGATTGCTGAGAACAAACACTTTTTGTTATGTATCGTATAAAATTGCTTGGTAGTGGAAAGCTTTGATGAGCTCCAGACAAGGCTTACCTATTTTCCGTGGAGGCGTGGACGATTTGTTTCAGATATGCAAAATAAAGATTGATTGCAACTGGAGAAATAACCATGAAAAACGATAATTTGTTGCCATTACGTTTTTAGTCCAGAAAGCGGGCATAAAATTGTCGATTCATGAGTGAGACAGATTTTTGTCATTAAACGTTATTTTTGCATCATATAAAGCACTTGAATTCACTGTTTTGATTGTACAGGGACGATTTGAGATCTTGTCTCTTTCTGGCTCGATTCTTCTCTCTGAGAGTGGTGGGCAGCGAAGCAGAACAGGTGGTCTAAGTGTTTCACTGGCTGGGCCAGATGGTCGTGTTCTGGGTGGTGGTGTGGCAGGTCTCCTAACTGCAGCCTCTCCTGTTCAGGTTTTCTTTTGTTAATTTTAGTTCATATACATCTTTCAACTGCCTAAGAAATATGATGTATTTATATCATGCTTTAGAATTAGAATTTTCCATTTTATAAGCATTTGGTGACACGGTTCTATTACAGGTTATCATTGGTAGTTTTTTGACTGAAGGATGGAAGGAGTCAAAATCAGGGATGCAAGCAGAACCACTGCCAAAGTTCATCCCAGGAGTGTCTGCAGTTGGAAGCCCACCTTCCCGTGGAAACTTGAGCGAATCATCAGGTGGACCTGGAAGCCCTCTAAACAACAGTATTGGAGGCTGTAATAACAGCAATCCACCAAGCATGCCGAATATGTGGAAATAGAGTTATTGCATATTTGTGATTCAGTATAAGTTTTTATTAGGAATTGAACGCGGGCTACATTTGTAATTTTATGATTTCTCCTATCAACTTGTTAAGAATGCTTTAGTTGCTTAGTAGTACAGTAGAAGATGGCAGTCCAGTCTTAAAACTAAAACTAGATAGCCTTTCCGGTGGAACATATAGACATACTAGCTTCTGTTTAGATCATTAGGTTACTCGCTTGGAACTGGCGCTTTTTTTTCTCTACACGAAGTGTTTTGCTCCAGACATGTTTCCCCTTTTTGATCACCGTTGTGTTTTTTGATTTATGATTGTTATTTCATATTTTTCAACAATAAGAAGTTGGTTATGTAATTAGTAATAGGCAGTTCAGAAGGTGATGAATCAAAATTCATAATGGTCGTGATAATTTATCTTTATCGACACTTGATTTTACAAGCGTGGGCATGCTAGTATAAAGTTGAAGAACTAACAAGGATACATACAACACGAGTCGTTATAACCAATGGCTAATTTGATGGTGGTACAAACAAAGATGAAATTGGTTCTGGATCATAAAGACTCGGGACTTGTGGAGGGCCTAATTCTTGAGGGCATCTTCGTAGGTGGCTGTAATTGACCCGATAATTGAAGGAATTCTTATGTGTGGTGGACATTTTATTTAATGCATAGTCAAACTCAGAGAGCTCAAGATCCTGCTCTTCAGGACTCCTTGCCATCCCATCAACCATATCATGATCCCCATTATCCTCCTCAAAATCTTCATCACTGCTGTCTTCTTCTTCTTCTTCTTCACCATGATGAGCAGTTTTAACCATTGACCGGTAAACGGAATTTGGTCGGATGAAACTTTATAAACAGAAATTCAGAGGGAAACATCATTTACTGTTAGGATTTATTTTGCAAACATGATCTTTATCATAAAAACTTATAATACTATTAAAATATTTATTCGGATGATTCAAAATGCATACCTGATTTAGATTCCATTGATGCAGCAAAAAATTTTGACAGATCTGTTGAATATTTATTTCAGAATTTTAACTATGTCTTCAGATTATGATTTTGTATATCTTGATTGATTAACCTATACTTGAAATTGTTGATTTCAAGCGAGTTGAAAATTATGATTTAAGCTTTTGATAAAGCTTGGTTTCAGATTAATGTTTTGATGATGGAAATGATTTCAAATGTATGATTTTATGATTTTGGAGGTATGTGGAAAAAACACACCTCAGATGTAACTTGATACAAATATGGAATTGACAGATATCGGTAACCAATCTGGATATAGATGTGTGCACACGAGATACATGACTAGAGATAACAGATGCCTCTAGATCCTGGGTATTAGGCTAGAGGGACAGCGAGACGTAACACCCCTAGACCCGGATTTCAGAGACAGGTTGGTAGCACTGATAACACCAATGTCTACTGGTTTAGTGACTTGGGGGACTGTGAGTACAACGCCCCAAGACCACGAGATTATGGTACAGATTGACATTTGATTTTACATATGGTTTTGTGAATGAATTTCACAAAGGTTTTTTGAAAAGAAAATTTCTGACTTGTATCTTATGAATTCAGAAACTGACTTTTGAGACTTGATTCTTTAAAGAGAATGATTTTATAAAGGAGTTCTCAAGAGAACTCACGACATAGAGAAATTCTAGAAAATATTTTTAGAGCACGAAGGACTGTTTCTTGAGATAATTTTGGTTTTAGAACCATGGATTTTTATAAAGTATTTCGGTTCCGTTTTAAACTGTCCACTCACTAAGTCGTTCAAACGATCTAATCCCCCCACTCCTAGTATTTTGTTTTGCAGTGAGCGAGCTCAAGAGGATGGATACTGGAGGTAGTCACTTGGGTGTTGAGTCCACCGGCTTGATTCCAGAAGGCAGCATAGTCAGAGTCAAGTAAATGTTGCATGACATACATTGCATAGTATCAGTCTTTGAATGTGTCAAACATTAGATTTGTAGTGTAAAGTATTTTTAAGTACATTATATGGAAACTAGAGATGCATTTCTATGATCATTGAGTTGGGCATTGGACCCTATGCATGAACTTATGTTTGTGATGAATTTGACAGCATTGATCACAATTAGATGGTTTGAGGTTCAGGGGGATAATACGGCATATTCCCTGCCGATAACATCTTCCGGATTTGGGATGTTATAAAGATGGTATCAAAGCATGGTCTATGGATTTAGTGACTGCAATGGGTAGAGTGTAAGGGTTTTGTATACGTGGTATGTCTGTGATGCCCGTATGTAAGGCACTACCTCTCCAGTATCTGATTCTCGAGTACGTCCTCAAGTCATATAGATAGGTTAGTAAATTTTCCCAAGCTATTTGAATACTCTTCTTATGGAAGCAATAATACACTCTATCCAAGTTGAGATTGTAGTTATCCTAACTTATTACCAAGAGTATAGCCGAGTTATGAGACTAAATAGTAAAGTTTTGGAATATTCACTCAAAGGAGTGGGATGAGAAATCTATAAGGAAGTAAAGAATGATGCGCAGATACTTAAAGCAATTGAAGACAATGAGGAATAAAGATATATAGTGAGATAATAAGAGGTGTCAGAACTTAAAGAAGTAAAAGGAACGTGGTAAACCTGAGCGAGAGTAAAATGTCGAGTAGGCATAAGTAAGGTTTATTCCCTTCTTGTAATAATTCTTTTCTTATCAGAAATTCTTTCAAGCTGATCCACTAGAAATAACTAGAAATAATTGTAAAGAAGCCCGAGGATGATATACCTTAAGATAAACCAACCGGAAAAGATGTAGAGAAGTTTCTGGAATTAGAAAGATTCGAGGGAATTTAATACAAGATTTCATGGACAAGCGTGTAGTATCAGTAAAAAAAAGTATGAATTTGATCAATGCTAGTAGGAATTCACGTAAAGTTGGAAGAATAGATCCATGGTGTTTGGGATACTCAAGAGTTAACTAGAGTACTATTACAAGTAAAAAGATTAAATGGTATAGTTGTAATTTATAGCAGGAAAAGAGAATAGAGATATATATTATAGTTTCTAAGAGTGAATCACCATTAATCATAGCAGCACAATTTGAAGTTAAGAGCTAGAATATGGACATAATAATGAAGGATACAAAAGATAATGATGGAGATGGTACAACATAATAATGGTAAAGTTAATGGAGATCTCGGGATAGTCGATAAAAGTTATGGAATACTGAAAATGAAGGACCTGATGTAAACCCCAACAGGGTAAATGATAAATCTTTTTCCTAGTGCCTTTATTATAGCCAGTGTGTAGTCAATTAACTAGATTATCATTCAAGCTTGGGTAATAATAGCAATGTGCATTCCCATATCCTTATCGAAGGTATATAGATACCCCCCAACTTCGATAATAACAAGGAATTACACAAGTAAAGAGAGTATCTAACATGATAGACGGATCACAAGACAACCGAATAGTTGAACCAGGGAAATCTAAGAGAATTAAATCAGAATTGTAAGATGATTATATTCTGTAAAGAATGAAAAGGTTTGAATTCGCAATAGACCAAGTTAAGTTTAAAGTAATAACCTTATACATTATGAGAAACATGGCCTTAAGGTGGATAAAAGTTCAAAAAGGGGTAAGGAAGTCAAAGAAAGTAATTCTCAAGATATAGGATAATCGACTTACAAAGAGTTTCTATGATATCATTATAGAGGAATTAATAATATAGTAATACTAAATCAAAAGTGAGTGTATTGGGATTTAAGGAAATCATGAACCTTTAAAAAGATACTCAATAAAGGACAACATAACCAATAATATAAATGAATTTTGAGTATTGTTAGAAGAAGTAATTTGGGTAGTTTCAAACAGAAATACAGTAAGGAATGAGTCAATATTTGATAAGTAAATGAGGGAATCTTAGAAGTAACCGGTATGTATAGTTATAACTGGTAGTTAAAGAAATCACCACAAGTGGTCTTGATGTGAGCTGTTGTTGTCAATCATCTGTCATCTAAAATTTATGAAATGCCAATAATTGGAAAAATATAAATGTGCAGTAGGCAAGTTAGTTGTTCACCTCAAATGGAAACCATTAGAAAGAGACTTGAAACATATTACGCAAAAATCCATCTCCTTTAGAGATTTCTGGTGTTGAAAAGTAGATTATGCAGGCCCTCACACCTTTGCTTTACATATTATCACCACAAACTTGTTACCCTTTCAATTCAAGCATGAACACTGTGGAAATGTCTTTTTATGAAGAAATTATTGTTACATTTTCCTATAAAGAGACGTTTGGATTCTTAGTGAATGATCAATAAATTTCTTCCATGGCATCTTCCTCTGTTAATCCTAGCCCCTACCCAAAGGCTGCCAGAGCTAAAATGGTATATCAAAACTTTACAAATGGCCAGTCATAGATTCCAAATATGTTCAAGATCTTTGGAGGGATATTTACAATTGCCTATATTCAACTCCATCTGCCATATTTCCTAGAGAGATTGCAATGAATATCGTGAATCGAGTTCCTACTAACTTCATGAGGTAGTGTTTTATTCTTTGAACCATCTGGAATGGAAAAACAGATGGCTTGATACAATACAAAAATAATTATGTAATTATTCACTGTGGATATCACAGATATCATTCCACAGTTTTCATAAACAGTCACGAATTATTTGATCATTGCCAGTGGAGTCTGGGCACTTTGTTTGAACTTGGGTTCTTGAATGGATTTTTTCTTGGGCCAAGTCCAATTCATCCTAACAGTCCTGGTATCTTAGAAGCCAACCTTTGTGAGCTTTCCCCATTCGTCAGTAATATTTTACATCGATGGTATAAGCGCCACAAAAGTATTATTGTCTGGATCGAAACCATTATCCCAGAATGGACGTATGACTATTCATATGTTTTCCACCCCATTCTTCTAATTAGAATCATACTGTCACGCCAGCTCACTAATTGGAGACTTACCAATTGGCCATCGAGACCAAAACTTAGAGCCTATTACGGATATGAGGATTTTCCAGAAGAGATTACCTTCTGTCATACCTGTGATCTTAGATCTCTCTCTGTAGACTCAGTTCGCCGAAGTTTAGAAGGTAATATTATTGAAAGAGACTGGCAACTCTTCACTACTATTGAAGCGTCATAAAAAAGTATTATCCAAGGTTATAATAAAATCAACTTTCCTGATAGTCTCCAATCCCGAATCATCATTGGTGACATTCCTATGTCCCATAGTGCCCAAAGTCAATGGGAAGAACATAAATATGAAGATGATTATGTTCTTGCCTTACAAATAAATTGTATATTCCTTGATGTAACCTCCACTGATATATTTTTTTGTTTGTGAATATTGTTGCCTATACTTGTTTTTACTTAAAGTTTGAATGAACATAGTTGCTATCATTTTTAGATAGAGGACATATCATACGAAGATTCTTGATGTTTTCGCCTTCAGTCTATAATGAAGAATTAAAAATCGCAGTTATTGTAGTCACACAAGATGTTGAGCATAATATGGATAAAGAAGATATGACTTAGATATAACCGTATGAAAAGTCTTAAGAAACATCAAAATATAATTGATAGTTTACTTAGATAATCGAGTTAGAGAATGTATAAATAATTATAGGTTTAGAAATTAACTTCCTTGATGCTTGATGGTGGATTAAGTATGGTGATAAATATACAATACTCAGCAGAAGTTTACAGAACGAACACGAGAAAATTATCAACCACAACTTTAAAACTTTAGTACAACATGTGCCAGTATGACATGAGGTATTTTATAGACAAATGTTAAGGTAAGACCAAGAGTATGCATGTATGTTAGCCTAGTGATTAACGAACAACTTGGCTAGGATTTTATCCATAGAATCCAAAGAATACAAATAGTTTCGGCCATTGCTTGGAAAATATATAAGTTTTGTTTCAATTTTTTATTTCATAATTTCAAGTTTCCAAAATCAAATACAAAGAAAGTTTGAGAGAAAAAGAGAAACAAAACCTTGGAAATCTTGGAAATTTGTAAGTTTTTTCTTACTTTTCTTCTACATGAAAAATATTTCTATGACTCTAGGCTTCAATATGTGTAGCTTAGATTTTTCTCTACTCTTTTGTGTATATATTTTGATGGTTGGGAACTTGGTGGAAAGATGTTAGCATGTATGGAGATTAAAAAATACTTATTAGGAGTAATTAAGTGTTCTTTTGATTATTTGATAATTATGTTATCATTCTAGAGTTGCTTAGCCACTCATAAATGACCTAAAATTTTTCTTGAGTTTTTTCATGGTGGTGAGACTTGTTTGGTATGGTAAAGAGTGAATTTAAGTGTTGAATTAATTAATTTGGTATTAATTGATCTCATGGACAATTTTGTAAAATTAAGGTTCATAACCCTTTCCAAATTTGGGGATTTTCATATATGTGTTAATTAATGATGTATATATGATGCATATTAATTTTGGTGTTGATTGAATTTGATCTTGTGTGGTTTTGAACCAATTTGGACTAAAGTGCAAATCTTGGAAAGTTGAGGGACCTCTCGGCAATTTGGGAAAATTTGGTTTCTTGAATTGCAATTTGTATTTTCATGTATAAATCATTTTGAGATTGATTTGGAATCAATTAAAATTGTATTTGATAATTTAGGACTAAAATGATAAAAATATAAAGTTTAGGGGCTAAACGATAATTAATGAAAAATCTAATTTTTTGGGTAAAAATTTCAGTTTTTAAGTATTGATTAATTAAAATAAATTAGTTTATTTTAATTACCCAAGAAAAATTATTGAAATCGGAAAATTTTGATTTTCCGCGTTCCGCTGCGTTTGCCCGGAATTGCCGCCTAAAACCCCTACACTAGGATCTCACCGTTAGGGTCTGTAGCTTGTGCAATAGGCTTAAGAGCTTGAGGGAAAGGTACTTTAATTGGGATATGTGGCACTTGTTCTTACTAGGGAATATTGGTACTAATATCTTTGGGGTCACATATAATGTTGGAGGTGTCCTGCAAGTTTATCTTCTTACCGCTCCTAGTGATTATGACATTAACACCTTTTACATTGGATGCCTCATGATCAACCTGTGCCATGTGTTTCCCTTGTGGATTTGTTTGAGCTTGAGATGTAAACTTTCATTGTTCTTGCACACTGATTACGCCCAAAAATAACTTGTGGTTATCGCAGTATAGCTGGGGTGTCGATTCCTCAGAGAGATTGTTACAAGAACTAATTCACTTTAGGGAAGACTTTAGCAATAACTTAATGTAAAGAAAACGAATGAATTGATAATTAAAGATAAAGTAAAATAAAAACTATGGAAAATATGCAGGAAATATCAATAGAGATAAATAGCAAAGCATCAGGAATTCCTTTTGTATCAAACTCCTATATTCAGTTATTGATTCTTTTCATTACACAATTGAAGGTTTCACATCCCAAACCAACAATTGGAAGATATTCAATTCTACGCATATTAAATTCTAAGGTAATCAATGATTATTTTCTCTATGTTAACAACACACAAAAGTTATCATTACGAGCTATCTAACGTCAACAATATACCCTCAGGCAATACTGTAGCAGAAGACCAACACATAAAACAACCTTACCAATCACAACTGGTTTCACAAATCACACATAGAAGAAGCATGACTGGATCTATATGGGAGTTGACAAAACAAGTTTCTGGATTATAAAACGAAAGATAATAAAGAACAATAACCATCAATTGTATTAAACATTAAAAGGTGTTTTAAGAATCAACAACATGAAAATAAGAATTTAAAAACAAAAGTTCATCATTAGCTTTGCCTATGAGATTAGCTCTCCATGGAAGAAAGAAAGACAACATTGATAGATCGGAGAAATGTCATGGTTTCCTTGAATTTCTTCGTTCTCCTCCATTGATTTTGTGTTTTTGGCTCTTTGATTTGTGTTTCTATCTTGTTTCTCTCTTGTTTTCTCCTCTTTTTCTCTCTTCCTAGGGTTTTGGACGAAATTGGGTTTATATAGAGCAGCCCTGACGGCCTGATTTGCGTAAAAATACATTGAACACTAAACTCTGGAATACGCATCCGTGTCGCGACGCGTGGACTTTTGCGAGTCGCGATGCGTGGACAGTTTTCTGGTTTCTCTGATTTTGCGATTCAGCTCTCCTTGTGTGCTTACGATGCGTCCGCAAGGTCCCGAAACATGTGTATTTGACCAATCTTCATGTTCCATTGCTTCATAATAATAAAACATAAAATAAACTATAATTAAGATTAAGTACATGATAATTAAGCTGAATTAGTGATGTTCAAAGTACACTTTCATCCACTTATCACAACCCCAACCAGTTTATTGCTAGTCCCTAGCAATTCTAGCGTAAAATAAAATAACAAACAAAACTAAATAAATAAAAAAACTATCTAAGCCACTTTCGTAGGGATCACGATTGCATTTAGCGTATGCAACATGCCTTTAAATCCCTAGGCGTCCATAGTGGACGAGTTATAGTCTCGTGAGGGCTTACAGCGACGACACCCACAAACGTCATTTAAAACACATGCAAAATGAAAATAACAAAACAAACTAGTCATAATAGTTACACATATTTTTGTCCTCAAAGAATGCCTAGCAATGAAATCAGAGAACTTTCAAAGTACTCAACACAACTTAAATCCAAGTCATTGAATAACTTATATAAGTCAGACTCACAGTGTGTGTGAGCGTATAAAGGTTTATTCACAGCTTTATTCCGAGGTAAGCTAACTCAATGATTTTGTTTACAAATTGGGATCAATAGGTCAAACCAACCTAGATATCTCAATTAAGCTCTGCAATTACTTTTCTGTGCTCAATATGGTATGATTTTCTTTTTCTTTTCTTATCTCTCTTTATCTTCTTTTTGAACTCTATTTTTTTCTTTTTCTCAACACACTTACCCTTTAAGGTAGCATTTTGTTGGGGTTGGTGCTCAGAGTGCCAATTCACGGTTATATTTCCCAGAAAATACTATTGTAAATATTTTATTATGAATAAAATGAGCAGTTTCTATAATATAATATATCTTCTTATATGGTAAAGATGTAATAGACCATAGAATGATTAGTCATGATACAGTTGCAAAAGCGTCGTAACTGACATTGAGTTGTATCATGACATTGTCATTCTCAGACTGTTCTTGGTCAAGGTTTACATTACTTGGTCAGTAAAGTAAACCCGTTGAGATCGGTACATGTCGTATACTGAAATATATGATTCCAATGGTTTCTCAATGAACCATGAGTCTTGGAGACTCGTATAGATGTGTAGGTGTTTATAGCGGATAAACACTGAACGACTCACCGAAGATTCTTAATGGATGATACACCAAAGTCAATAAGAATCTTATCGGGTTGAGTAGCATTTATGATTCTTCAACTTGAGATACCACTGTGGGCACATGAGACATCTTCCACACTTAGATGACAGTCACGTCACCGATCTATTTAGATCAGACATCTGCCTGTTCGTTGGGTGTGGATAGATCCTCAGGGTGTCATGTGTGTGCCGAGATAGGATCCGTCAGTTATGTGTACAGAGCATATGTAGTCAATATATGATTAGCAATCAAATAAAACCATGGGCCTATGGTACACTTTAAAAGTCAGTTCTAAGTGTTCTTTTAGAGATTACTAATAGAAACGTCGGCGAGATTGTCCCTATAGAGATTTGACGTTTACATCTATATCTCTGGGATATATCCGGATACCAGTGACAGATGAATTATACATATGCCATGACCTCGCCCTGTATGATTCAGCGAGTTTATCTGTGGTCGTCATAATTTACGGGTGGGTAAATTATGGACACAAAATTAGATTTTGTGACAGATATGCCTGAATCTAGAGAGTGTCACTAGTGAAATATACTCGTAGAGCACTAGGGCAACTTTTATGAATAATACTGATTATTTATAAGTCGTTTAAAGATTAAACGAAAAATACATGCGAATAGACCTAATAGTCATTTCCTAATTTTTGTTTATTTGTATTTAATGATAGATTTGATCAAATACACATTAATTAAATGTCAAATTGTGATATTTGACTAATATCATAAATATATATATATATATATATTTGGATATTTAAAGTAAATATTACACATATATTTAAAATATTTATATTTAAATAATTATTTAATTATTTAATTGTTAAATAATTAAATTAATTAAAAATATAAATATCTTAAGTTTTGATATTTTAGGAAATGACTTGAGTTGCTTTTGTTGACTTGTTGAATAATTCATTAAAGTTGTAATGATCAAGTTTGCAAGTTGATAAAGTAAATATTAAATGAAACAAAAATAATATCTAGATATTATTTTGTATACCAAATTCGGCCAAGGCCATTTTTGTGAAGTATATATTGTTTTGTTTTCATTAGGTTTGTGGTTCATAAGTTACAAAAATAAACACAAAAGAGTTGAGAGAAAAGTTTGAAGATAAAAGGAAAAAGCTTGGAAAATCTTTGTTTTTGTAAGTTTTTTCTTTAAAGTCTCAACATAGAAAATGTTTCTAACATGCTTAGCTTCAATATGTGTTGCTAGGATGTTGTCTCTACACTTATAGTTTGTGTTTTAATTGGTTGTGAACTTGGTTGAAAGATGTATGCATGTATGGTTTCCAAGTGAGCTTGAAATTATTTCATAAGTTCTCTTTTGATTATTTGATAATCTATTTGCCATTCTAGAGTTGCTAAGCCACTCATTGATGACCTAGAATTGTTATTAAGTTGTTTCATGGTGGTCAGACTTTTTTGGTGGTGTTTAGATTAAATTAAAGTGATGGATTTAATGGATTTGGTAAGTTTTATCAATTTGAAGAAATTATAAAATTAGGGTTTTTAACCCTTTCCAAATTTGGGGCTTTTCATATATGTGATGTATTATAGTGTGTATATGATGCATGTTAATTTTTGAGTTGATTGGATTTGATATTGGCATGTTTTGAACATAAAAATACCAAATAACAAAAACTGGAAAATGTATGGGCTGTTCGGCAATTAGGAACAAAATTGGGAATTTTGTTGCAATCTGATTTTGATGTGTTGGACATGTTGGAAATCATTTTAGAAATGATTTAGAATCATCAAAAATCTTATTTGACAATTTTAGGACTAAAATGATCAATTTACAAAGTATTGGGGTAATTTGGTAATTACCAAGAAATTTGGTTTATTGTGTAATTTTTCAGAATTTGATAATTGGGTAATTAAATAAATAAGTTTATGTAATTGATCCAAGAAAAAAATTTTGAAATCGGAAAATTTTGATTTTCCGCGATTCCGCTGCGTTACCGAATTTTTGCCATAAAACCCATTCAAAATGGTATCAGAGCGAGTCTGATTATGGACACCCTAATATGATTATGCCTTTTAAATTCAATGTTTAATTTAATCTTTACTTGATGAATGCATGTGTTTATTTAATTTAATTAAATAAAGTAAAAAATATTTTTTGCTGAAAATCTCTAATTAATAAGGTTTATGTTAATTATGTATTTGATGCATTTTACATGGTCCATCTTATTAATACGGTTTTTGGATATTTTTGTGTGACTACATATGAGATCGTGCCAAAGCTGTGAGGGTGTAGCCGATATAAATTTATTTATGCCAGATGTATATAAGATACTAGATAAATTCAAGCGAAAGCGGAATCCTGAACGTGCTAAAACTGTCAGGGTTACGCAAGTAGCTTGAGTTCATAATTGATGAGTTTAACCTTGGTACTCCTCCTTGCCAACGTGCCAAAACTGTCACAACGAGAAACGATCAGGACCGGAAACCAATGAGTCACTATTGAGTGATTGACAAGGAGTTGTCTACCTGATGAATATATGTAGGCGAGACCGTGCCAAAGCTGTGAGCTGAAATATATTCATGGGATCCACATTTCACTATTTGTATTTAATTTAATTATTAAATTTGTGTATTCAGTTTGGGGATTACAGTATTGCATGATTTAGTGGGAGATGCATTTTTAGATTAAAAATCCATGATCTAGTTAATGCTTTAGATATTATATGAAACTATTTTATATCTGCTAACCGTTTTTCGTAATCCATATGATAGATTTGCGATGGCGGCACAATCGACTAATCCGTTTGCGCGTATGTTGGATACGAACAAACTTAAAGGCGCTGAGAACTTCGCTGATTGGGATTTGGATTTAAGGATTGTCCTTGATTCCGAGAAGTTGGGATATGTTCTTGAGGGTCCGCTGTCCCTTGCTGTGTCTGAGGATGCAACACCGGAGGAACTCCAAGTTTTCCAAGCTTGGAAAGATGATGATTTAAAAGTTAAATCATACATCTTAAGTTCACTGGCACCGGGACTTAAGAAACAATACTATGGAATTTCAGATGCGTATAGTATGAAGATGTGACTAAGAGAATTGTTCATGAACCAAGAACAAATTGTTGTTCATAAAGTTGCGATGGAACTGTTCCATGCACGACTTGACGAGGGGTAAGTTGTGAGCTCGCATGTTCTTCACTTGATCGATTTGATCGATCAACCGAGGTAACATAATCTCCCTTTAAATGACATTCTCGGTAGGAGTATCATTCTTGGTTCACTCACAGCTTCTTATCACCAATTCGTGATGTATTTCAACATGAATGAGATTATCTGTTCCTACCATGAGCTGCATAGGATGCTGATCACAGCGGAAGAGGACCTAAGGAAGGGAGTACTGACTCGCCCTCCGAAACCTACTTCACTTTCTGCTTCTTTCTAGACCTGGTTAAAGGGGAAGAAGACGAAAGCGAAGAAGAAGGGTTTCGGTTCTCAACCGCAAGGAAATATAGCAAAACCCAAGAGGGCGTTCGAAGACAAATGCCATCACTGCAGCAAAGTCGGGCACTGGAAAAGGAACTGTCCTGACTACATTGCCCAGATAAGGAATGAGAGAGTATCTACATCAGATACATTTATTTTTCCAGTTATTGATATCTCACTGGCTTGTGAAGCTGTTACATCCAATTCGATTTTAGATTCTGCTTGTCCTATTCACATTTGCAATTCGTTGCAGGTGCTGATGGAAAACAATAAATTGAAGCTTGGAGAGATGCAGTTGCGCTTTGGGAGTGGAGACTCTCTGGATGCAGTTGCAGTGGGAGTATGCGAGATCCATTTGCCGAATGGGAAACTTTTGTTGTATGATTGCTACGTTGTACCAGGATGTGTAGCAAATATTATATCTCTTTTTATATTAGATACAAAAGGTTATCGTATTAATATTAAGAACTGTTCTTTGTATTTATATGGTAAACGTAATATTCAGATCATTTGTTGTCCAAATGAGCATGGTCATTACATATTGCATACTTCTAAAGATATTTTGAATACTGGGATTAATAAACGTAGTTTATCTGTTGTTAATAATATTGAACTTTGGCATATGCGGCTAGGTCATATAGGCGTTAAATGCCTTACCTAATTGGTTAGGAATGGTTTGATACTAGATCTCACCATTGAACCCTATCCAACTTGTGAATCGTGTATTCAGGGTAAGATGACCAAAGTCCTATTTTCTGGTGTTGGACACCGCACCACTAACTTACTGGAACTCGTACATTCTGATGTATGTGGTCCACTAAGTCAGACTGCTCACACTGGTTATTCGTACTTCGTTACCTTTACCGATGATTTGTCACGATACGGTTATGTCTATCTGATGCGACATAAATCAGAAACCTTTGAAAATTTCAAAGAGTTCTGAAATGAAGTAGAAAAATAGACTGGTCAATATATTAAATGCATTCGATCTGATCGAGGCGGCGAATATATGAGCAGTGAGTTCATGGATTATATGAAGGAGAATGACATTCTCGCTTAATATACTCCTCCAGGTACTCCACAGTACAATGAAGTGTCTAAGAGGAGAAATCAGACTTTATTGGATATGGTCCGATCTATGTTGAGTTTTACAAATTTTCCATATTTCCTATGGGGTTACTCTCTTTTAACAGCTACACATCTTTTGAATAAGATTCATTCAAAAGCTGTTCCTACGACTCCATATGAGATATGGATCGGTAGGAGACCAAATCTTAGTTATATTAAGGTTTGGGGTTGTCCTGCCTATGTCAGGATGACTCAGTCAGATGAGCTTTCTCCTCGAGGGCAAAAGTTTAGGTTTGTTGGATATCCTTCGAATACGAAGGGATATATGTTCTATGAAACCGAGCATCGAAATGTGTTCATAGCTCGCTTCGTAAGATTTCTAGAAGTAGAATTTTTGTCAGAAGGTGGTAATCATAGACAAGTTGAACTTGATGAAGTCCAACCTGAAAACAACGAACCAACGGAGGAACTTGAAGTTCAAGTAGATGAAGAACCTTCAACACACACACTCCGTAGGTCACAAAGGGTATCTAGACCTCCTGAACGCTTGTATTTGGTACAAGAAAAAAGTCTTGATGTTCTCTTAGTTGAAGAGACTGATCCTTTTACCTATAGAGAATTGATGTTGGACATCGACTCCGTGAAAAGACAAAGTGCCATGAAATCCGAGTTAGACTCAATGCATGAGAATCAAGTTTTGGACTTGGTTCTGCTTCCCGAATGAATTGTTCCTATCGGTTGTAAATGGGTTTACAAGAGGAAGCGCGAACCTGATGGTAAGGTTGAAACTTATAAGGCCCGACAGGTAGCAAAAGATTACACGCAGCGACCTGGCGTCGACTACGTTGAAACTTTTTCACTAGTAGTAATGCTTAAGTCTATTAGGATTTTACTTTCTATAGCTGCGTATCATGACTACGAGATTTGGCAAATGGATGTCAAAACGGCTTTTTTAAATTGGATTTCTTGATGAAGATATCTATATGGAACAGCCATAATGTTTTAAGTCCAGCTAAAACTCGTGTATGGTATGTAAGCTTAAGAAGTCCATTTATGGACTTAAACAAGCTTCACGAGGTTGGAATCTTCGATTCGACGAGATTATTAGATCGTCTGGTTTTCTCAAGAATTCAGAAGAATCCTGTGTGTATCAGAAGGCCGGTGGGAGGATGGTGGTATTTTTAGTCCTCTATGTTGATGACATCCTAATAATTGGGAATGATATAAGGATGTTGCAAGGCGTCAAAGTATATCTCTGTAAGAATTTCTCCATGAAGGACCTGGGAGAAGCTTCCTATATTTTAGGAATAAAACTCTATAGAGATAGACAAAGGAAGCTGATTGGGTTATCCCAATTAACGTACATAGATAAAATCTTGGAACGATATAATTTTGGTAACTGTAAGACAACAAATATACCGTTCAAACATGAGATTTATCTTTCAAATAAGATGAGTCCACAAACAGAAGATGAGAATGTTAGAATGTCTAACCAACCTTATGCTTCGTGTTTGGGTAGCATAATGTATGTCATGTTATGTATTAGGCCTGATATCAGTTTCGCTGTAACCGTAACCAATAGATATCAGTCTAATCCAGGAAATGACCATTGGATGGTCATTAAACATATCCTGAATTATCTTAAAGGTACTAAGGATAAGTTGATAATTTATGAATGAAGTGAACTGCAAGTTAATGGGTATACATATTCTGACTTCCAATCAGATCCCGATGATAGAAAGTCTACATCTAGATTCGTCTTTACCCTTAACGGAGGTGCAGTTTGCTGGAAGAGTTCCAAACAGGGGTCAACAGCAGATTCCACCACAGACGCGGAATACATTGTAGCTTATGAAGCTGCAAAGGAAGATGTATGGATTAGGAACGTTATCACATAATTGAGAGTTGTCCCAAGTATCGAGAACTCGATTCCATTGTACTGTGATAATAATGGAGCCGTTGCGCAAGCAAATGAACCGAGGGCGCATCAGAAGTCGAAATATGTCATGTTATGTTCTAGGTTATAGAAATTCGACTGTATTCCAAAACCAACGACTGTGAATATTTACTTTAAGAATAGTTTATAATAGTAATACTTATCTCAATGTTGGACCACCTAGTATCCAATATTACTACAAGACCATTCTAAGGTCGATGTCATTCTTAGCATATTTATACATCAAACTAATACGCATAATGACAATACCATTAATAATGTATGAAATAAAAATGTAGTTATTTTATTAATAAATAATAAAATGTACAATTCGGATTGACACTCCAAGCACCAACTCCAACAGTGTGTACTTCCAACTATTAGGAATCACATGTGAGTCATTCAGTATTCAGTCCAACCAATACTCACACGTCTATATGAGTTTCCAAAACTCATGGTACATCAGGTTAAATCATTGGAACTCCAATTCCAATATACGACATGTGCTAGTCTTATAGGTTATAGGAATTCGACTGTATTCCAAAACAAACAACTAGGAATATATATATACTTTAAGAATATTTTACAATAGTAATACTTATCTCAATGTCGGATCACCTAGTGTCTAGTATTAATACAAGATTATTCTAAGGTCGATATCATTCTTAGCATATCTATACATCAATCTAATACACATAATGACAATACTATTAATAAGGTATAAATGAAAATGTAGTTATTTTATTAATAAATAATAAAATGTACAATACATGATTCGGATTTGCGCTCCAAGCACCAAATCTAACAGTGTTATGGTTGGTTTTGGTGTTAAAATTGGTTTTAAGGTGTATTGAAATGATATGAGAAAATTGGAAGTGTTTATGATTGATTTGAAGGTTAAAATTACTTACTACCCAGAAGAGCGTCGCGACACTGATCTTCCAGGGTCGTGACACTAAGCATCAGAAATTCAGGTGTTGCGACTCTCACTCTTACGCGTCGCAACTCCGGGACATTGAGCTCTCTCACATTTCTCTCGCAGATTTGGGCATCGCGACTCCAAATCCTCTGTGTCATGACATCGAGAGCTGATGAACACTAAAACTTCATTTTCTCCGTTCTGGAGTTTCCAGACTCCGATTTGGTCCCTATTTTTTCCTACAGACTCGTATCAGAATGTAGTTTTCATTAAAATATTTTAAAATATACATTTTCCTGATACCATTGGGTTAGATCCAATTCCACTGCGTGAGACACCGGTCCGACACTAGGGGTTCCATAACCGCCCCAACATTACGTCATGTCGAGGCCATAATGTTGTGTTGTGATGTAAGGATGGATCATTCCATTACGGCCAAGTGACTTAGATGACTTGGGGTCGGTCTTTTCCCATGACCTCTGATAAGTGCATGAAAATGTGCTTTAAACATTGTTAACTAGGCTTAATTATCATACGTTTAATATTAATTAGAGTTTATTTTGTGCTTTGTTGTTAGGAAGAAATGGAACATGAAGATTGGATCAATTACACATGTTTTGGGACTTTACGAACGCATCATAATCACACGGGAAGAGCTGAATAACATAATTGGAGAAACCAGTAAACTGGCCACGCATCGTGATGCGCAAAATTCCACGCGTCGCGACACGGACGCATATTCCATGGTTTAGCGTTTTGTGATTTTTATGCAATTCAGGCCGCCAGGACTTCTCTATATAAACCCAACTTCGTCCAAAACCCTAGGAAGTGAGAAAAAAGGAGAAAAACAAGAGAGAAACAAGAGAAAAACACATTAAAGAGTCACAAACACAAAATCAAGGTAGGAGAACGAAGAACTTCAAGGAAATCATGATGTCTCTCCGATCTATTCAGGTTGCATCTCTTTCTTCCATGGAGAGCTAATCTCTTAGGCAAAGCTAAAGATGAACTTCTGTATTTAAACTTCTGATATTCATGTTGTTGATTCTTGAATGAATTTTAAACATTTAATAAAACTGATGGTTGTTGTTCTTTATTATCTTTCACTTTATAATCCAAAAACTTGTTTTGTCACTCCCATATAGATCCAATCATGCTTCTTCTATGTGTGATTTGTGAATCCAATTGTGACTGGTAAGGTTGTTTTATGTGTTGGTCTTTTGCTGAAGTATTGCCTGAGGGTATATTGTCGACGTTAGATGTCTCGTAATGATAACTTTTGTGTGCTGTTAACATAGAGAAAATAATCATTGATTAGCTTAGAATTTAATATGAGTAGAATTGAATATCTTCCAATTGTTGGTTTGTGATGTGAAACCTACAATTGTGTAATAAAAGGAATCAATAACTGAATATAGGAGTTTGATACAAGAGGAATTCCTGATGCTTTGTTGTTTATCTCTATTAATATTTTTTTGCATATTTTCCATAGTTTTTATTTTACTTTATCTTAAATTATCAATCCATTCGTTTTCTTTATTTAAGTTACTGTTAACGTGTCTGTTTCATTAAATTAGTTCATGTAACCATCTCTCTGAGTAATCGACAGCCCAGCTATACTGCGATAACCACAAGTTATTTTTGGGCGTAATCAAAATTTGGCACCGTTGCCGGGGAGACGATTTACAAGCAAAAGGAGCAGGTTTGCTTAGTCAAACACAAAGCGGTAACTTCGTTCCTTATCTTTTTATTTTATTATTTTATTTTAATTTATTATTTTTATCTATTTATTTTATTTTTTAGTTTATTTTTTATTTTATTTTTAATTGATTCTTTTTATTTTTATTTCTAGTCTTCTGTTTATTTATTTTATTTCAGTTTCTGTTTTAGTTTAGATTTTAATTTTTAGTTTATCTTTTTAATTTAATTTATTTTTCTATTTTATTCTTGTTTCCCGTATTAATTGAGCTTCAATTACATGTCTAGACGTAGAGATAGATTTGGTAGATTTGTTAGGGCTGAAGAAGAAGACTCAGACTTTGACCACATATTTGAAAATCTTTTTGCCACACCATCCACGTCTAGCGTACATAATATGAGTGAATACGAGAGACAACCTATGAGGACTCTTGAAGAGTACCTCCACCAAACTCGCACAGCTACATCTTCGTGTATAATGTTTCATCTTAATGCACCACACATAGATTTTAAACATGGGATGATACAGTATCTCCCAACGTTTCACGGTTTAGAGAGTGAAAATCCTTACGTGCACATTAGGGAGTTTGAAGAAGTTGTAGCTACCTTCCATGACCGGTTTGGAACCACTTATACAATTAGACTTAAGTTCTTCCCATTTGCCCTTAAGGATAGAGCTAAGAGCTGATTGTATTCTTTATGACCTAGGTCAATAGGAACATGGGCTGAGATGACTCAGACATTCTTTAATAAATACTTCACACACCATAAGACGAATGCCTTGAAAATATAAATCTCCACCTTCTTCCAGAGAGACAGTGAAACCCTTTATCAAACTTGGGAGAGGTATAAGGAGATGTTAGCTAGTTGCCCTCACCATGGATATGAGAGTTGGCGCTTAGTAAGTTATTTTTATGATGGTCTAACCCCTAAAGAGCGCCAGTTTATTGAGACTATGTGTAATAGTGAGTTTATGTGGAAGGACCCTGATGAGGCATTTGAGTACTTAGATGACCTGGCTGAAAAATCTCATACTTGAACTGGACCGCCTTGGATAACACTGATAGGACACACCCCACTTCTTCTAGCAAAAGTCTACACCATTTTAGGGAAAAGGATAGCCTTAAGGCACAATTTGAGCTATTAACTAGACAGATGAGAGCCTTAATAACCAAAGATAGTAAGACGATGTATTCAGTAGCCCAGTTAGAATCCCAAGAGTGTCATGTATATGATGAGACAATAGGTACATATGAGGAACACTGCAACACATTAGGGACGTACCAAAAGCCTTACACACCTTACTCAGACACTTATAACCCTAGTTGGAGGAACCATCCCAATCTTAGTTGGAAATATGATTCTCATCAACCGAGTCAAACATCCCAACCTAGAGGTTATAGTGCTCCCCAATATCACACATCTGCCATTCCTATGAATTGTTTAGAAGATACGATGCAAGCATTTATGGAAGCCCAAAATAAAACCAATCAAAGGATTGAGTCATTGATAGCTCAGGTCGCTGAAGACCATAAGGAAATTAGGAGTCAAATTTTTAAATTGACTAATGTCCTGGGTGTGCAAAAACAAGGAAAATTCCCATCTCAGACTCAACCAAATCAATAAGGGCAACACATGGCACATGCTGATCATGAGGTATCCAGTATAAGAAGTGTTAATGTCATAATCACTAGGATCGGTAAAGAAGTAGGGATGCAGAATGCTTCCAACACTATATGTGACCCTAAGGATAATAGTGCTAACACATATCAGGAAGAACAAATGCCACATTTCCCAGTTAGGGTACCCTTTCCTCAAGCACTTAACAGTTTTCATGTCAAGAAACAACCACAGGGTGATGAAGAGTGTCATTACTCATACATGCTAGAAACAGTCCTACCGGAAACAACTTTTTTCAACACGACTCAAATCCTTCTGAACTAGAACTGCCCCCAAAGAACCGTAAGATGAGGAAAAGGAAAATTATGGCTCAATTAAAGATAATACATGAGAGATTAAAAAGGAGGTTGAGCCAACTTTTCCTTATGAGCAGCCCAAAATTTCAATAATCCCCAGACCTTGGAGGATCAATGGATACACTGCCACAACTAGACAGATACTCCATCTCATGCCTTCATCAGTATGCTAGAAGGAAGCCACCATGAACAACTTAAGTGGTTACATCTGGCTGAAGATGTTAAACTTAACGCTAGGGGGAGGCAACCCTTGCATTTGCATTTATTTTATTTTATTTATTTTATTGTGTGCTAATTGCATGTTTATTTATTTATTTGCATAAGTGTTTAAATAAGAGTTAACGCAACTTACACAGCCACACAGCTAAAGTCTCACCAGCAGGAACTTGATCAACTCTGCGCCTAGTAGTGTTGTTCCTTAATCATTTTTCTTTATATTTATCTTACATTGAGGACAATGCAAGCTTTAAGTGTGGGGGTGTATGCATGCGCATGATATTTCCTGTTATTATTAAAAAAAATTATTTTATTTTTAGTCCTTAATAGTTAAGCATAAGTTCAATGATGAAACTGTTTGCTTTAGGGTGAAATCTTAGAAACGATAAGTTCTTTAATGTACTTCTATCTGATACTTTAAGTAATTGATCTAGGTTAGACTCATAAGCACTTAATTATAGGTTTTTAGCAGTGGAAGCCTATGTAGTTAGCAATGTGACTAGTTGAAAAAATGGCATGTCGATGAATGACTGTTTGCTTAGATGTCTATCCTGATTTACTAGTGTTATGATGTGTGGTATGATTGAAAATAAAAGAAAAAATCTCTAAAGAAAAAAAATAAAGCACCTATAACCGATAAGCGTGAAGCTACCCATATGCGAGTATTAGGACCACCATGAGGAGATATGCTACCTTAAATGGTATGTGTGTTGAAAAAAGAAAGAAAAGAAAAGTTCAAAAAGAAAAGCAAAAAAAGAGACAAGAAAAGAATAAGAGAAATCACTATATTGAGCACAGAAAAGCAACTACATAGCTTAATTGAGATATCTAGGTTGGTTTGACCCATCGATCCCAATTTTTAAACGAAATCATTAAGTTAGCGTACCTAGGAATCAAGCTGTGAATAAACCTCTACACACACACACACTGTGGGTCTAGCCTAGATAATTTATTCAAGAAGTTGGATTTGAGTTACGTTGAATACTTTGAAAGTTCTCTGGTTTCATTCCTAGGCATTCATTGAAGACAATAAAATGTATAATTATTGGGACTATTGTGTTTTATTTTATTTTGTTTTTGCATGATTGCATGTATTTTAAATGACGTTTGTGGGTGTCGTCGCTGTAAGCCCTCACGAGACTATAACTCGTCCACTATGGATACCTAGGGGTTTAAAGGCTTGTTGCATATGCTAAATGCAATCGTGATCCCTACGAAAGTGGCTTAGATAGTTTTTATTTATTTATTCAGTTTAGTTTTTATTTTCTTTTGCGCTTGAATTGCTATGGACTAGCAATAAGCTGGTTGGGGTTTGTGATAAGTGCATGAAAATGTACTTTAAACATCGTTAACTCGGCTTAATTATCATATGTTTAATATTAATTAGAGTTTATTTTGTGCTTTGTTGTTAAGAAGAAATGGAACATGAAGATTGGATCAATTACACATGTTTCGGGACCTTACGGACGCATCAGAAGCACACGGGAAAAGTTGAATCGTAAAATTGGAGAAACCCGAAAACTGGCCACGCATCGCGACGCGCAAAAGTCCAAGCGTCGCGACACAGACGCATATTCCAGGGCTTAGCATTTTGTGTGTTTTTATTCAATTCAGGCCGCCAGGACTTCTCTATATAAACCCAACTTCGCCCAAAACCCTAGGAAGGGAGAAAAGAGGAGAAAAAACAAGAGAGAAATAAGAGAAAAACACATTAAAGAGCTACGAACACAAAATCAAGGTAGGAGAACGAAGAACTTCAAGGAAATCATGACGTCTCTCCGATCTATTCAGGCTGCATATCTTTCTTCCATGAAGAGCTAATCTCATAGGCAAAGCTAATGATGAACTTCTGTATTTAAACTTTTGATATTCATGTTGTTGATTCTTGAATGAATTTTAAACGTTTAATAAAATTGATGGTTTTTGTTCTTTATTATCTTTCGCTTTATAATCCAGAAACTTGTTTTGTCACTCCCATATAGATATAGTCATGCTTCTTCTATGTGTGATTTGTGAAACAAATTATGACTGGTAAGATTGTTTTATGTGTTGGTCTTCTGCTGTAGTATTGCCTGAGGGTATATTGTCGACGTTAGATAGCTCGTAATGATAACTTTTGTGTGTTGTTATCATAGAGAAAATAATCATTGATTACCTTAGAATTTAATATGCGTAGAATTAAATATCTTCCAACTGTTGGTTTGGGATGTGAAACCTACAATTGTGTAATAAAATGAATCAATAACTGAATATAGGAGTTTGTTACAAGAGGAATTACTGATGCTTTGTTGTTTATCTCTATTAATATTTCCTACATATTTTCCATAGTTTTTATTTTACTTTATCTTAAATTATCAATCCATTCGTTTTCTTTATTTAAGTTACTATTAATGTGTCTGTTTGAGTAAATTAGTTCATGTAATCATCTCTCTGAGGTATCAACACCCCAGCTATACTGCGATAATCGCAAGTTATTTTTGGACGTAATCAACCTCTCTTTGTCAGATCAGATCAAGGCTGAGTTACGTCCCGCCGAAGCCCCATTTCTGTGCCATGGACCTTTGAGAGCTTTCCCCCATGGTTTGTTTTTTGTTTTGCAGGTCTTTGTAAGTCATTCCCTTCCGAAATTGTAGCATGTCAATAGCTTACATCAGCCTGAGATGGCATAAGATGAGCTTCGTCAAACAGAGAAGTCGAAGGATGAACTGACCCTATTTAGTTTAGGTCGATTTCTTCTGTCTGATGAGGCATAACATGATGAGATGACTAAGTCATAGATCAGAAACAGAAGTGCTAGGTCAAGTTTATGAACCCGACGTGGACCTTCAAAAGGAGCACTGAAACTTACAGCTGTGGAACCCATTATGAGGTGGGGTAGACTTAAGATTCTGGAATTTATCAAGATTGAGCATCAACGTAAGATGAAACCACTATCTTTTATTGAAATTCCCAGCATCAACTCACCAACTCGTTGATACCGAGAACTATGAGACAAATATTGATGGTGATTTTTGGCCCCTAAGAACTGTGAAGCAGGAATAGAGGTAGAATGAGTTTTTAGTGCTTAACGGATGAAAGTCCAAAATATTCGTGAGGATGAGAAGTCAGAATAAAGTACCAGAGTCCGAGGCCCAAATAAAGACCGACTCGATGAGAATGATCAGATTTGGTAATATCCATATAGATGAAGACTGACCCGAGGCTGTCAGAAGATATGTTTTATACTTGTAACAGTGAGAGTAAGATATGAAGTAAGCCAATTGAGGCACGGTCACATACACCTGAGGAAGTTTATCAGAAACAAAGAAACATATGAATGTGATCATTAGAAGATGCAAGCTAGAAGAAAATCATAACAGTTCATACTTTCATCAAATGAAGCTATTTCTCAATGTTTCTACATGCCCATAACTAAAGCGGCCTATGAGCTTAATGTTGGCTTGACCATTTCAAAGATAAGGAGAGGGAAGTAAATGTATTTCTACCGACTCGGCCTGGTAAAAGAAGCAAGGATGGGCATCCCCCGTTTTGGTAAACCGACCAAGGGATACATGCATGGGTTGTAGTACTATTCTCACGTACGGATGACGTAAGCCCTAAACGAAAGTTTGAGACTCCCAATGACTGATGAGATATGAGTAGGCCACTGACACACGAAACCGTGTGAATGGTTGGAATACAAGTTGGCATATAGGCAGAATGTGTAGTAGTTACCAAAAAATGGTGAATTAATGAGGTTCCGATGACATGAAGTAGTTGTGTCAGACCGCAGAGCTACTATTTGTAGAGTGATTGGGGAAATGGGCCTAAGCAATGATAGTAGGTTAACGTGGCTGACGTCATGAACTGGTTAAATAGTGGATCTAGACGCACTATATAAATGGGTTGAAAACTCAGTTATGAGGTTTGGTTCATTTTTTTTAGCAATTTATCCTATTTCACAACTTGTAAAGAGAGAGAGAAAGATGAGGGTAAGCGAGAGATAATGAGGTCGGTCTGACCCAAGGTGGTAGTAAAAATTCCTTTCCCTTTGTTTCTGTGGATGTAAATTGGATCCATTCCGTCGAACCACGTTAAACCCTTTGTCTTTTCTGTGCATTTATAATTTGCTTGCCAAATTTGATTTGGTTCCTAACTAATCAAATAAATTAATTTCTTAGAGGAGATTTTTACGAGGAATATTTTTTTCCGAATGACTATTAGAGCGAAAAACAGCTGTCAATATATAATTAGTTAAACTAAATAATTACGGATAAAAAGAAAAAGAATCAGGGAACAATCGTTGATGATTGATCCATATATAGTTGAGGTCAGTGGGGTAGTGCGGTAAGGAACAGCTAACGGCAGAGCACGTGAGAGAGCTTACTTCCTTACACTTCTCCATCTCGTTTCTTTAACCATGAAATGAAACGCTGTGTCCCAAAAACGGTTATGGCGTGACTGTGCCAGCTGGATACAGTTGGACGGATTTACTGTACACATGTCCCCCATCCCTCTCGCGACATCTGGCCACTCGCATTTAATTCTCAGTTGAGAAACCAACCCCAACTGAACTGATTTTAGAAAGCGACGGCCCCTCTCTTC
The DNA here is from genome assembly GCA_019454045.1 of Zanthoxylum bungeanum. Taxonomy (NCBI): domain Eukaryota; kingdom Viridiplantae; phylum Streptophyta; class Magnoliopsida; order Sapindales; family Rutaceae; genus Zanthoxylum; species Zanthoxylum bungeanum. The sequence goes on from SKCR01029740.1 coordinate 181,728, forward strand.
TTACCATTATAACCCACGAGACCTTTCCTATTTACCTATCTTCGCATATGTCTTCCCCGTGAAAGGAAGGATTTCCAAGGACAATTGATTGCAACAGTGAGATTTCCTATTGTTACTACTACTTTTGGCATCATCAAATACATATACTTATATCAGCCAATGCTTATTGCTTACATTACAATACGTTTGAATTGAAGGCATGGTCTAAAATAGGGGTGTTCGCGGTGTAGTTCGGGGCGGTTTTTTCGTTTTTTACTTCAAACCGCGCGGGTTGGCGGTTTGGGAAATTAGAAAACGAAACCGCAAATTTGATAAGGAAAACCGCGGCGGTTCGGGTTGGCGGTTTAGCGGTTTGGGCGGTTCGGGTCGGCGGTTTGAATTATAAATTTTTTAGCTAATGACCGGGAAGATATTAAATTATCATCATATGCAACTATAACCTACCATCAACAAAAGGAGGGAAAACAAATACTGCAACTTCGGAAATCGGAGGTAATACATGATTTATGAAGAAAGAGTAAAGTGCAATTCTGCAAGATCCCAGTTCTGTGTTGAAGAGAGTGACTAGAGAGTTCCCTAATTTTCTATTGACACAAATCCTATATTTGTTGCTTTACCAATAAAAGTGCAAACTTTATAAAGCTTCAAGTCAGCAAGCTATTCTAATTCTTTGTAAGACTCCTATCCACTAAAATAAACTTGGTGTTTCTTGACTAAAATTTGCGGTTTGACATGGGTCAAAACCGCACACCGACCCGAAATTTGCGGTTCGATTCGGTGCGGTTCAAAATCATTTTTAATATTTTTTCAAATCACGCGGTTCGGTTTGGTGCGGTGTGGTTCGGTGCGGTTCGTGGTTTGACCCGAAATTATGTTCACCCCTAGTCTAAAAACTCGCAACAGTGAACATGTGATGTCATATAGGAAGGCAGCCAGGGACATATTTGGAAATTGAAAACGAGTTAGTAGATGATCTTGGTGATAACCCATCGCTCATTATCAGTTTCACGGAATTTACATCTATTTATCACACCCAAAAAAAGAATGGTAAAATTTTCCAGCACATTATCACCAATTTTATTAAATCGAAATAAAAAAACATATATATAAAATCAGAATCCGCCAGAGCAGAAGCAGAACAAGCATGGAAATTAGCTGGAATTCTGCGTCATCTTAGAAGCTGATTTATTATTCTTCTTTTGTGTTTATTTGAATTCAATTTTATGTCGTGAAAATTGATTTATTTTTTATTTTTATTTTTATTTTTTAAAAAAAGAAGATAAGAAAATGAAAATGGAGACTTGCGTGCAATCAATAGATGTAGCTGTGGAAGAGATAATGAGAATTCACAAATCGTTACCGGAGAGACCAGGGATTGACGAAATCGAAGCGGCGAAAACGTTGATTCGAAATGTAGAGAAGGAAGATCAAACGAGACTGGAAGCCATTGCGAGGCAAATAAAGAGTCCTGATGTGCCGGAAGAGCTATTCATGGTTTTACAAGAGATGCAGAAGAGTTTAGTGTATTTTCAAAGCAAAGAACAGAAGCGCGAGGCCTTGAAATTGCTCGATCTCGAAAATGTTCACGCTTTGTTCGATGAATATATTCAAAGAGCTTCTCAATGTCTCCCTTCTTCTTCTTGTTCTTCGTCTAAATCTAAATCCATGGTTAAGAGTATGCCAACTTCAACTGCAACTGCGAGTACTTCGACGAAGTTGCTTTATTCTGAGAAAGGGCCCGTCGTCAAGACTTCGGAATTGTTTACCAGAGATGATAATTATGTGAAGAAGGCCAAGTCATCGTTTTATTCTGATGGAGTTGGAGTTGGAACCGTTGTTTCATCCGCGCCTCAGATACTCGATTCCACTCTCAAATCTGGTGGCGTTTCAGGTCAGCTTGATTATCTCTCTCTCTCTCTCTCTAACTTCAGAGTTCTTGTTCAATTATTAGGTACAATTTCTAGAGTGAGGTATTCAAATAATGATATGTATTGTGTAGGTCAAGATGGTGAAAAGTTGAGCTTAATTAAGTTGGCTAGTTTGATTGAGGTTTCTTCCAAGAAAGGGACTCGAGATCTCAATCTTCAAAACAAATTGATGGATAATATTGAATGGCTGCCTGACTCAGTTGGAAAGCTATCGAGTTTGATTTCCCTAGATTTGTCTGAGAATCAGATTGTGGCCTTACCCGCAACAATTGGGGGTCTTTCTTCATTGAAGAAATTGGATTTGCATGCCAACAGAATTATTGAACTCCCAAATTCACTTGGAGATCTTCTTAACCTGGTCTATTTGGATTTTAGGGGAAACCAGATATCAGCTCTGCCAGTTGCATTAAGCAGACTGGTACGCCTTGAAGAGCTTGATTTGAGTTCAAATAATCTCTCTTCTCTCCCTGAATCAATAGGTTCACTCATTAGTCTTAAGAAGTTGATTGTGGAGATGAACAGTCTTGAAGAACTTCCACATACTATCGGTCAGTGTTCTTCACTTAGGGAGCTTCGTGCGGATTATAACCGGCTTAAAGCCCTTCCTGAGGCTGTAGGGAAGATACACACGCTGAAGGTACTGTCAGTCCGCTATAATAACATCAAACAATTACCTACAACAATGTCATCTTTGTCAAGCCTGAGGGAGCTTGATGTAAGTTTTAATGAGCTTGAGTCAGTCCCTGAGAGCTTATGTTTTGCCACAACACTTGTCAAGATGAACATAGGAAACAATTTTGCTGATCTACGTACCTTGCCGAGATCTATTGGAAACCTTGAGATGCTTGAAGAGTTGGATATTAGCAATAACCAGATCCGGGTGCTTCCAGACTCTTTTAGGATGCTAACGCGATTACGTGTCCTTCGCGTACAGGAAAATCCTCTGGAAGTTCCTCCTAGAAATATAGTTGAAATGGGTGCGCAGGTAATTCTCTATTCTTTTGAATGAGTAACTAGACTTTGTTTTTCTATTTGCAGAAGTAATTCTTGTTTTTTTTTTTTTTTTTTTGGATTGACAGGCAGTTGTCCAGTACATGGCTGATCTTGTTGAGAAAAGAGATACCAAAACACAACCTGTTAAGCAAAAAAAGAGTTGGGTTGAGATGTGCTTCTTCTCAAGGTCTAACAAAAGGAAACGCAATGGTATGGACTATGTGAAAGCTTAAGCTCAATGACAAGAAGATGATCTGATCTCTAAAAAGTAAGTTACTAAGATTGTCCTCAAATCCAATATATTCTTGGATTATACAGAACTTGGAGCATTGTCTTGTATGACGAACTTTTATGGCCTATCTAGTTTTGGCTAGATTGAAAGATCGCCACACATACATTGATAGATAATATTCTTGGATTTGATAAGTTTTGGTGGCAACTCATGCTTATGCTATTCATATTTCAGGCACTTGTGCAGTTAGTGAGTCAGATGAAAACACAGAGACGTTAGTGCAGCTGAGCTGATCCAGTGCATAAAAGGCAGGTGTGGATTTTTAAGACACTGGCTCTGACTTGTGTTTCTGCAATTGTAGATTTCTTTGTTCATCCATTTTTCCATTTTGTAATTCTTAACAATTTTATTCCATCTGTATCTCTGATGTTGTGCAACTATAATGAGGTGTAAAATTAAGCCGGGAAACAGGAGGGAAACAAATCGTTGTTTTACTCTATATCCCTCCTTGTAAAATGACGTTCGCATTTTCTCCCTTCTAATGGAAATTGTTTATTCTTTTAAACAGAATCTAGAACCTCGCCTGTTTCTCTACACCATTGTTGCAAGTTTATTCAAATAATGAATGTATATATGTTACTTTGGTAGAAATGGGCTTCGTTTGATAATCTAGTGGAGAGTTTGCACTTTCCAACTTTCCATTCAGGCTGCTTTCTACAGTTATGAAACATACCCGATACTTTTCCATCCACTAGATGATCGCCGGTGATGTCTACTAAACATTGACAGTAACTGGTTAGAACTTGATGATAATTCCAGACACAGAGAGTCTGCTCTGTGAGTGCAGTAATGAATTTAAACAAGTATGATAGGATTATTTGTGTTGGGTTTACGTGTTGGCAAATTCCGTAACAAACTGTGTTACATTGAGTTGTATTGAGTCTTGAAGTATGAGTGTGTTGCTGACTTGGCAGATGATTTTATCAGAGCAGCATTCGTGGCACGTTCATGTATTTGTTTGAACGCCTGTCGTTAGTGGCACGTTCTACATCTCGTTCGAACGACAACTTCCAGAGACAGCGTTCATGGCACGTTCGTATATTCGTTCGAACGCCTATCGTTAGTGGCAGTTTCTACATCTCGTTCGAACGACAGCTTCCAGAGGCAAATCATTCGAAGCACGTTCTACATCTCGTTCGAACGAACCTTTCCAGAGGTTTCATGTTCGAGTAGCGTTCTTATTTTCGTTCGAACGCCTTTTGCAAAATCCTTCGCGTTCGTGGTGCGTTCTTTGAGCGTTCAAACGCCAGTCGCATCTTCTGTTTTCTTGATGCGTTTTTAAAGGCGTTTTTCCTTTTAGAAAACTCTACTTATAAAAGCAAACAATCACCCTCTTTACAAAGGGTTGGAAAACATTACCCTAAACATTTCTTTCTCTAATTTTTCCAAACCTTTGAAGATCTCTCACCCTTGAAAACTCAATCTTACATGTCTTCTTCCTTGTGAGTGATCTTCTTGTTTCATCACCATCTACCCTCCATATACAACCTGAACAATATTCTAAGCCTTATGAGTTTGAAGGTTGAGATTGTCATTCGAAGCTCTGTGGCGTAGCTTAGCAGATTCAATTCATTGAGACTTCAGATGGTCTGAAGAAAGTTGCTTGGTGCAGGCTTGGGGAGTTCCTTGGGTAATTACAGTTGTGAGAATAGAGTTGGCAAAGTTATTGCTTTAGGTCTTTTCACAATCTCTGTAAGTTTCTCTCATATAGTGGATTTGAGTAGTAGCCTATACCAGAGTGTTTTTTACTCGCACGAGTTTTTCATTTCGTAAATAAATCCATTTGTCTCTTTTCATTTTCTGCAGATTATTATTTGTGATTGATGCTTCACTTTATTTGACTTGCTTAATTTGAGGTTGATTGATATCTTATTGTAGGATCTCTAGCCGAAAAGTGTTTTGGATAGAGTAGTAATTTTTATTTTTGCACATTACACATATTCCCCCCATAGGTGTATAGGGTCAGAACGTTTATATTTTTCAATTGGTATCAAAGTCATACCTCGGTACTTGACCCATCTTAAATTGATAGAAGTCAATCTTTGAATTGTCCCTCGTTCTTTGATGAGACATAGTATCCTCATTGGAAAGTTCGCATGAGAGCTTTCCTCAAATCTCTAGACGAGAGAGTGTGGATGTTGGTGGAGTATGGGTGGAAACCTCATGTGGTCACAGTCGATGGGGTTTCTTCTCCAAAAGACAAACTTTCCTAGTCCAAGGAAGAGTTTGATGAATGTAATAGGAATAACAAAGCTATCAATGCCCTACATGCCGATATTTGTACCTCTGAGTTTAGAGGAGTTTCAATGTGTGAAGTAGCCAAAGATGCTTGGGACATTCTGGCTACTGTTCATGAGGGCACATTGTTCGTCAAGAACAATAGACTTCAAGAACTAGCTACTAGGTTTGAAATGGCTTGCATGAAGGAGGATGAAACTTTCGATGAATTTTATGCTGAAATAAATGACATAGTCAATTCTAGTTTTAACTTAGGGGAAACTATCCCTGCTAACCTTGTCATTAGAAAACTTATTAGATCACTCTCTGAGAAATTTTTACAGGTTTGAAATGGCTCGCATGAAGGAGGATGAAACTTTTGATGAATTTTATGCTGAAATAAATGACATAGTCAATTCTAGTTTTAACTTAGGTGAAACTATCCCCGCTAACCTTGTCATTAGAAAACTTATTAGATCACTCTCTGAGAAAATTTTGCCCAAGATCACCGCTATAGAGGAGAGCAAAGATATAGACAAGTTGAAGTTAGACGATCTTGTAGGTAATCTTCAAGTTTACGAGAGTAAACTCCCAGGGTTTAGAAAGTCCAAAAATATAGCCATGAAATATGTGAAAGTTGAAAATCGCGTTAAATCTAATGATGACAAAGACACATCTCTCTCAGATGCCGACATAGTCATGTTTGTAAAGAGATTTAAAAAGTTTCTAAACCCTAAGAAAAGTAGAACTGACACTGATAATTGGTGGACAAAGAAATCTAGGGACATTAACCATCGTTTTAGGACGGGAATGAAGGAAATTAGAGATAACAAGGATAAGAAATCTCAAACCATTAGGTGTCATGAGTGTCAAGGCTTTGGACACATTCGTGCTGAATGCCTTACTTTCTTAAAGTCGAAGGGAAAGAAGGCTATGACAGTGTCTCTATTCGATGATGAAGACGGAGATGGAGAAGATTCTGATGACTCTGGATCAGAAGAAACTTCACCCATATGGCATTTACCTATGAAGTGAGTGATCATGAGAGATGTGGAGTTGTCAATGAACCTATGGACGGATCAGAGTGCTCTGAGCAGAGTGACTCTGAGAATGAGGAGGATATCTAGACAGCTTTCACTGAGCTATTTAATGAGAGTTTGAGCATCAAAAAGACAAATATTGAAGTCATCAAACAACTTAGAGAGGCTGAACTAGAAAGAAATGAGGCTCAAATCAAGATTGAGAAAAGTTTGATAGTTGTTGCTGATCTCAAGGAAAGAAACAAGGGATTAGAAAGCAGGATCAAGTCATTAGAAAAAGAACTTGAACAGACTCGATCACAACTGTCTGCATTCTCATGTGGCTCTCAAAAGATTGATCATATGATAGGCCTAGGTGTGCCATCTGGTGACAAAAGAGGTTTAAGTTTTGTTAAGTCCGATGACAAGAGTGCTTCAACCTCCATAACTGTATTTGTCCCTACTGAAAATTCTACTGATAAACCTAGTAGGGTTGTACCCCTAAAGTCTTAGGTAAGCAACCTAGTGCCAGAGTCAACCCTTCTCTTGTTTAGCCAAAAGTTTCAGATGCTCAGCCGAGGTTTGTTCCCACATGTCATTACTGTGGCAAAATAGGTCACACTCGACCTAAGTGCTTTAAGTTCAGAAAGAACAGCTTTAGAACTAGGGAGACCTCCCACCAAAAGGAGTCAAGCACATTAGCTCAACAAGTTTTTAACTTAGCTCGACAGACCAAACTCATCAGTGATAGATTAGCCTTGTTGACTAGGAACTCAGGATCTAATAAAAATCCTAGACAAGCGTAGGTTAGGAAGGAAGAATGCTATGTCGCACACATAACCCTCAAGGCTATGGACAACCAAATGTGGTACTTTAATAGCGGATGCTCCAGACACATGTATGGAGATAAAGTTATGTTTGTGTCCCTCGAATAAATCATGACTGGGAATGTGACTTTTGGTGATGGGGGAGGAGTACCAATTATGGGAAAATGGAGAATAGCCTTGCCCGGTCTCCCCGTCCTTGATGATGTTCTGTATGTCGAAAGAGCTAACTGCCAATCTTCTGAGTGTTAGTCATTTTTGTGATACTGGCTTAGAGGTTCGCTTTGAGAGGAAAACATGTTCCGTATATAATGCTTAAGGTGAGTGTGTTGTTACTGGTCTTAGAACTACTAATAATTGCTATGGGATTTTCGTTGGTCAATCTACTGTGTGCAATGTTGTTAGTAAAGATGAGATTGACCTGTGGCATCAAAGGTTAGAACACATCAATTATCATGACTTATCTAAAGTGTCCAAATGGAATCTCATTATTGGTCTTCCTAAATTAGGAAAGAATGACAACTATGTGTGTGGACCTTGTCAGTTAGGAAAGCAGACTAAATTTAAGCATACTCGTGTTTCTCACATTCTTACCAAAATACCATTAGAATTTCTTCATATGGATTTTATAAGACCTTTCAAGACCGAAAGTTTGGGAGGGAAATGTATATTCTAGTTGTGGTATATGACTTCTCTAGATACACTTGGGTAGATCTTCTAAGGGAAAAATCTGAAGTTGCTGAAATCATCCAGGTCATGTGCAAAATATTGATGACTGAGAAAGACTTGAGTATTGCTAGGATTCGGACTGACCATAGACGTGAGTTTCAAAATTCCAATCTCGGAATTTTTTGTGCCAACAAGGGCATAAAGTAGGACTTCTCTGCTCCTATCACTCCACAGCAGAATGGAGTTGTTGAGAGGAAAAACAGAGTTAATTGGCTCGTGTCATGATTCACAGCAAAGGAATCGCCTTACACTTTTGGGGAGAAGCCGTGTGCACAGCTTGTCACATTATCAATCGGGTATTTCTTAGACCCGGAACTGACAAGATTCCTTATGAATTATGGAAGGGTAAGAAACCTATGGTCAAACACTTCAGGGTGTTTGGTAATATTTGCTATATTCCGAGAGACAGAGAGAATCTCGCAAAATTTGATGTCAAAAGTGATGAAGGCATGTTTCTAGGATACTCTTAGAATAGTAGAGCCTATAGAGTGTTTAATAAACGTACTCTTACGATTATGGAAACTATCAATGTGATTGTGGACGATGCTAACCATAGTCCTAATGCTGAGGGGGAGTCAGCTTCTATTATTGATAGTGATGGAGAATCTGATGTTGTAGGAACGCCTGAAAACACGATTACACCTGATCATCCTGATAAATATACCTCCCCTAAGAGTGATAAACCACATAAGTTAGTCCCACCATCTCGTGTTAAGTTGAATCACCCTAAAGAGAACGTTCTTGGTGATGTCGCAGAGAGTTTGAGACTACGTGGAAGATTACTTAATCAATTTTCGTTTGCTTGTTACATGTTTCAGATTTAGCCTAAAAAGGTTGAAGAGGCTCTCTTGGACGAGTGCTGGGTGAACGCTATGCATGAAGAATTAAATCAATTTACCCATAATGATGTCTGACACCTTGTATCTAGATCTCAGAATACAAATGTGATTGGGACCAAGTGGATCTTCAAGAACAAGACTGATGAACATGGTACCATAACAAGGAACAATGCTCGACTAGTGGCCCAAGGCTATACCCAGGTTGAAGGAATAAATTATGATGAGACGTTTGCCCTAGTGGGCATGTTAGAATCTATTCGTATTCTTCTGGAAATAGCATTTAGTATGAGATTCAAGCTGTATCAGATGGATATCAAAAATACATTCTTGAATGACATTCTACAAGAAGAAGTATATGTAGAACAGCCCAAAGGATTTGTGGATATTGATCATCCTGACTCTGTCTACAGGTTGAAGAAAGCCATGTATGGTCTCAAACAAGCTCCTAGAGCTTGGTATGATAGACTCATCTCATATCTTTTATATCATGGTTACTCTCGAGGGGGAGTTGATCGAACTATGTTTATTCGAAAGGTCAATGGCATAATTACCATTGCTCAAGTATAATTACCTTGTGACTCCCTTGCACATGAGATTGTCGATGCTATGACACATGAGTTTGAGATGAACATGATATGAGAGCTAAATTATTTTCTTGAGCTCCAAGTTAAGCAACTTAGAAATGAGATGTTTGTCTCTCAATCCAAATATGTTAGGAATCTTGTCAAACGATTCGGATTGGAAGGTAAGAAACACACTAGAACTCCCATGAGTACTAGTTTGAAGCTTACTAGTGATTTATTGGGGACCAATGTGGATCATACACTATACAGAAATATGATAGGTAGTTTGTTGTACTTAACAGCAAGCAGACCTGACATTGCCTTTAGTGTGGGAGTTTGTGCTCGATTTCAGGCAAATCCTAAGGAATCTCATTTGAGTGCTGTCAAACGTATCATTTGTTACGTTCACGACACTATCGAGTATGGGTTAATATATACTGAGAACTCCAATACTGTCCTAGCTGGTTATTCTGATGTTGATTGGGCCAGTTGCGCAGAGAATGGGAAGAGCACCACTGGTGGTTGCTTTTATGTGGGTATAAATCTTGTAGCTCGTATGAGCAAGAAGCAGAATGCCGTATCATTATCCACGGCAAAGCGGAATACATGGTAGCTGGGAGTTGTTGCACTCAATTGCCCTGGATGAAGCAAATGTTGAATCATTACGGATTCCCCAAGACACTATGACTGTATTTTGTGACAATTCTAGTGCTATAAACATATCCAAAAACCTTGTTCAACATTCTCGCACTAAACACATTGACATTCGTCATCATTTCATTCGTGAACTGGTTGAAACTAAGGTCGTTTCTCTTGAATATATTCCCACTGAAAATGTGGACAACAGAACCTGGGCGACGCCGTTCCTAGGCTCGCGGCCTAGTTTGGGAAGTACGAAATAACATGGAGTCGCCACCCGGTGTGAACCGGGACAAAGATTTAAGGCCGCACTCACCCCTCGCAAGGGAAGACCTCAAACCGTTGGGTTCGGAATGGTCCCTTACTTATGTCACTTGTAATGAAAAGATTTATGTGATAATTAATCAAGCTTAAGTAACACTTATTTCCGAGAGTATCATGCTTCTAAATTCTCATATTCAAGATAAAAACTGATATACGCATTTCACATATATCTCACGTTTAAAATTGCATGCTTAACATATATCAATGATAGCAACGAACATATAACTTCATTTGCATATTACATTCAGGAAAACACAAGCACACATATTAACCATACAAGCACACATATTAACCATACAAGCACACATATGGGCACTTTTCCAAGCGGTACGTGGAATTGTAGCCCAAGTACAGACCGCACTACCGTCCATTCGGAATCGGCTACGGAATTTACGTCTGGGTTTCCATCTGATATACCGCAAGAAATAATACTCAAATGTTATCATGACACAAGCATATGAATTGTAATACATTAACATATTTGCATTTATACATGTGGAGATAGCTACTAGGAAAACTATGCATGAAATCTAATGGAAAAGACTCAGTTCAGTGTGTTCGCGTTCGTGTAGCGTTCGTAAACGCGTTCGAACGGAAATGAAACAGAATGCTCACGTTCGAGTAGCGTTCGTAAACGCGTTCTAACGGAAATGAAACAGAATGCTCACGTTCGTATGGCGTTTGTTAACGCGTTCGAACGGAAATGGGACCTGACACATGATAAGGCAAAAACACATGCGCGTTCGAGTTGCGTTCGTAAACGCGTTCGAACGGGAACGGACCTGATGCATGAAATGTGACGCAATACATAAACACAAAATAAAAGGGCGCGGCGAAGTACTGCCGTAAAGGTGACCTTTTGGGGCTCTTGATCTCTCAAAGAGAGGACCTTTAGACCAACATACTAAGCCCATGCGCATCACATCACACATACACGAATAGAACCAATCATATCAACCAAGTATGCCCGATTGAACACATCTTACATCCAATCTGAACACACATCAACCGGCGCGGCAAAGCATCGTGGTAACGGGTTTTAACTCCTCCCCATAAGGGATCTTTCATTCCACTTACTAAGCCCATGCGCTTGATTGAACCATACATAAAGGATAAACTCAATAACATCAAACTAAGTATGCCCGATTGAACGTATCTTGCATCCAACCGAACACACATCAACCGGCGCGGCGAAGTAGTGTCACAAAGGTGGCCTTTTCGGCTCTTTGTCTCCCAAATGGAGGACCTTTGGACTAACTCACTAAGCCCATGCGCTTGGTTGAATTATGCATAACTGAACAACATATTGAATTCAAGTAAAGAAAACTAAATAAACAAAAGCAACACAACAAAAGAGAGATGGTGCCGTTTACCCAAGCGGTACGTGGAGTTGTGGCCCGAGTACAGATCATATTACCGTCCATTCGGAATCAGCTATGAAATTTATGTCCGGGTTTCCATCCGATATACCGCGAGAGTTGACACATCTCTCATTCATCCAATACCCACAACATATTACATCTCATAATTCATGCATGTTTATCTACTCAAAGACCACAACATGCATTCCAACATGACAATCATACAAGTAATACTTAATAAATAATGCGGAAAAAAGAAAACAAGTGTGAAAGATACCCTCAGGTCTAACCTTTTAAGTCGTCTCTCGGACTCGCGTTCCACGAAGATCGGAAGGGGTACGGCTCCGTAACTTTTCTGGTTCACTGGTTCAGCGTCCTAGCTCACTGCTTTGCTGTTTTGCTTGCGGTTCGAACTCCGTTCTGCTCCTATTCGGCTTATGTCTTGCTGCTCACTGCACGGGCCACCTGTTTTAACGTTTTCAATAAACTATTCAAGTTTGTGTGGGTCTTAGTGCAATTATATGTGATTATTTTTAAGATTATCTATGCAGTTTTTATGTTACTGTTTTTGGGATTTTGGGGACTGTTTTGGGAGGATTTTTGCTGCTGCTCTAAGGTGATTTGGGCTGCTGTTTTAAGGTGATTTAGGGGCTACTTGGGCGTGTTTTAGAGGGGTGCAGGGGCTGGTTTCAGTGGCTTTAGGAAGGCTTGTTATTTTCGGCTATGGAGGGAGGAGAAGGAGAGAAATTCTTGTTGTTTCTTGCTTACAATGGGCGTCAATGGGAAGGCTCTTTTTTTTGTGTATATGCGTCAACTAGAGAAGAGGCAAGAGGCTTGGTGAAGGGTGGTTTATATAGAAAAGGGTTAGGGTTGACAAGGGAAGGGATTTTGTGCATTTAATTAGGATATGATTTAGTTTTAAACAAGGAAATCAAAGGATGGGGGGGGGGGGCAAAATATTTTAATTTAGGAAGTTGCAATATTTAATTTGTGTTGGTTTAGGAATACAAATATTTTATATTGGTAATTATCTTATTAGATTAGGAAGTCAAATATATGATTGGCTTTAATTGGTTAAGATTGATTTTAATTAGGCATATCTTCTTTTTAGTTTTGGTAAATATTTTATTTAATTGGTAAATGGTTTAAATATTTTATTTAATGTTTAATGTTTAAATTAATATTTATTTATTTAATTTGGGATGTGTTTTATGGGCTTTGGGGAGCTAAATGGGCTGGGTGTGAGGCTAGCAGCACAACCAGAATTACCGACACCGTTCGAACGCTCCCTCGAACGCGACACGAACACCCGCAATCTGTTTTCCCCGTTCGAACGAAGTAACGAACGCAGCACCAACGAAGACAGTGAGCTTGTTTATTCTGAATTTCCCCTTCCGATATCCGTTTCCGCGGCTTTCGTGACTCAAAGGTAGTGCCTCCAAATGAGGCTCATCATCGGGTTTCACATGCGAAAATGCAATGTCTACAGAAAACCAACTTACTGACCTCTTTACCAAACCTCTTCACAATATTCGATTTGAATTCCTTCGGTCAGCCATAGGGATGTGCATTTCTCAATAACTCTCTGTCATCTTGGGTGTGTGCGAGTGCGTGGGTTTCTTATGTTAAGTTTTTTTTTTCTTTCTTCTGTTTCCTATCATTTGTAATGTTTTTCTTTTCTCTGCATGCTATCCTTGTGTGTGTTCATCCATTATCAAAAAAAAACTTGCACTGAAATACCTCTTGTCTGTCCATCTCATGTGATCCCTGTTTAGCTAGTTGGTGTGTTTCATGATTTCCCATCATATGACTTAGTGTGCATATGTGGTGTCTGTTATCTCTTAGTATGGCTGGTGCTTGACATATATCACTCACTCCTTTTATTTATATATAAAACTTGATCACATGTATGGTGTCTTGGATTGGCAGATTGTAACTCTCCTTGCTATGACCTCTGTTTGGTATGACATTTGACTAGTCGACCATTGTGCTCTCTCTTCAGTTATCATATTTTCAAAATCCAAAAAAAAAACAAAAAAAAAAACAATCTATTTGCGACTAATGTAAAAGCAACAAAAGAAAAGGGAAAAACCTTTCACTCGAAAAAGGTATTTACTCATGAGCTCGTGTTTTAAAGGGGGGTCCATTGCACAATCTATCTTGGTCCTAGTGGCGCTGGGTTTGACTACCATTTTGTGAGTTCCGCAAGTTCTTGGGTTCGAACTTCATGTTTGTGCTTAATTCAACCTATAAATTTCAGATCTTGAGTTTTATCTTGTTGTGCACATTTTCTTCACTCAAACCCTAACTATATTAAGTTGTTAATATTCATCTCATTCATGTCATGTTTACCTTGTGTGGGTGCTGTGTTTCCCCATTTTTGCTATTCTTTTGGCCTCATTGGATGATGTATGGTGCTTGAGTTGTGTTTGGGTGCTTGTTTGTCTGTTTTCGTTCATGTACCGTTTTTCCCCGTTCGAACGTTTTCCTACAGAATCTTTTAGTTCGTGTATCGTTTTTCTCACATTCGAACTTTTACCTCCAGACCTTTTTCGTTCTTGTACCGTTTTTCTATCGTTCGAACGCTTCTTTGCCGATGCCTTGCGGTCGTTACGCGTTCGACGCCCGTCCGAACGTTTTCTGGGTATTAAATTTTTTTTTTGTGTTTTGTGCGTTCGCACGGTTCTTTCTCTCCTCTCCTTTATGACTCCTCTCATCCTTATCCATCATCTTCCTTACAAGTCAGATCTAGTGTTGTGTGGCCTTCCTTTACCAATTTTTGGCCTCCTCTCCTTCTCAACGATAAGATTCTTCTTTTTCTCATTCTGCAGTTTGTCTTCTCACTTTTAGGGTTTTTCCCCTTTTGTTTTTGCCTTCCCTCTCCTGTTGTAGGCTTAAGTTTCTTTGTGTTTTTGTGTGTGTCTTGTTTTCTTCTTCTCTTTTGCGGGGATTTGCATTCTCCTGTTTTCGCACTTAGTTCTTGTTGCCTTTTGTTCTAATGTGTTTTCTTGTGTGTTCTAGATGCCAAAGAAGAAGATCGCTTCCAAGAAAAGTTCTCACAACTCTGTTCCTCGAAATCGATTTCGCAGCCCCTCGGCTCTCCGTCTCTATGACGAACATTTCTCTAAGCGAAGCCTCTGTTTAGAACGCAATGTTTTATAGGGCGAGTTGCGTGATTCCGGCGTCATGTCTATGCTAGTTAACCGGGGTTGGGGCCCACTTCTCTCCGGCTTCGTTGGGCCATCACCTCTCTGGTCCAAGAGTTTTACGCCAACATGGAGGTTGTTTCCCCTACATCTTTTTTCATGTTTATTCGCGGTCATCAATTGGATATTGACACATCGGTATTATCTCGAGTCCTTGTCATCTCGTTGTTGGTTCCTGATTTTGTGCATAATTCATCGCTCCCTCTCTTGAAGCCTGTGTCCTCTGGTGCCGCTCATCTTTCATCACATGTTCATGAGAGTGGTTCCTCTCCGACTGCCGACCCAGTTTCCGCTCCTGCTGCACCTCCTGCTTCAGATGCTGCATTCTCCTATTTTATTGTCTTCTCACCTTCTGCTAGTGTTCCCCCTGATTTCTTTCAGCGGATGTTGGAGACCCAAGCATCCATCCTAACTCAGCTCTAACTGCATTCAGGAAATTTATCTGAGATCCGCACTTCTGTTCGTCGTCTGGAGCCTCGGTTTGATCGGCTATGTGAGGATACTCATCGTGACTCTGACGACGAGAGTCTCTTTGACAGTTCAGAGTAGCCTCGTAGCCTCGCTTCGGTCTTCTCCTTTATTGTCCTCCTTTGTCATTTCGTGTCAAAAAAGGGGGATATTTTTGCTTAAGGGGAAATATTAGATTTAGGGGGAGTTCGTTTGTTTATGGGATCTTTGATGTATTTTGATGTGATGTACTTATCTTACTTTATTTAATGTTGAGAACAATTGTTGTCTATTGCTTTAACTTAACGAACTTTCTCTATATTGAATGCAATTGGTTAATGATTGTTCTTGATTGCATGCTTTCGGTTAATGCTTCTTCTTATTTTCTCACATATTCTTATGCTTTGAATTTCCTCTTGCTTTTCACGGGTTTTTCTATTTGAGTGTATTTCAGGTGGCAAAAATTCAGTTGCATATCTTCAGCACTTCAAGACTTAGGACTAGATCGAGTCTTATTGTAACAAGTCTGTGTCATGGTGGTGGACACTGACTATTGTTGGGTTCTAATTATTTTTAGTCATTGTATTATGTTACTTTGTCACGGAATGCCAAATGGGGAGTTTGTTGGGTTTACGTGGTTGCAAATTCCGTAACAAACTGTGTTACATTGAGTTATATTGAGTCTTGAAGTGTTTGGGTGTGTTGCTGACTTGGTAGATGATTTTATCAGAGTAGCGTTCGTGGCACGTTCATGTATTCGTTCGAACGCCTGTCCTTAGTGGCACGTTCTACTTCTCGTTCGAACGATAACTTCCAGAGACAAAACGTTCGTGGCATGTTCGTATATTACGCCTATCGTTAATGACAGGTTCTACATCTCGTTCGAACGATAGCTTCCAGAGATAAATCGTTCGAGGCACGTTCTATATCTTATTCGAACGAACCTTTCCAGAGGCTTCACGTTCGAGTAGCGTTCTTGTTTTCGTTCTAACGCCCTTTGCAAAATCCTTCGCGTTCGTGGCACGTTCTTTGAGCGTTCAAACGCCAGTCGCATCTTTTGTTTTCCCGATACGTTTTTAAAGGCGTTTTTCCTTTTAGAAAACCCTACCTATAAAAGCAAACACTCACCCTCTTTCCGAGGGTTGGAAAACATTACCCTACACATTTCTTGCTTTGAGTTTTCCAAACCTTTGAAGATCTTTCACCCTTAAAGACTCAATCTTACATGTCTTCTTCCTTGTGAGTGATCTTCTTGTTTCATCACCATCTACCCTCCATATAGAACCTGAACAATATTCTAAGCCTTCTCAGTTTGAAGGTTGAGATTGTCATTCGAAACTCTGTGGCGTAACTTAGCAGATTCAATTCATTGAGACTTCAGATGGTCTGAAGGAAGTTGTTTGGTGCAGGCTTCAGGAGTTCCTTGGGTAATTACAGTTGTGGGAATAGAGTCGACAAAGTTGTTGCTTTAGGTCTTTTCATCATCTCTGCAAGTTTCTCTCATATAGTGGATTTGGGTGGTAGCCTATACCCGAAGTGTTTTTTACTCGCACGAGTTTTTCACTTCGTAAACAAATCTATTTGTCCATTTTCATTTTCTGCAATTTATTATTTATGATCGATGCTTCACTTTATTTGACTTGCTTAATTTGAGGTTGATTGATATCTTATTGTAGGATCTCTAGTCGAAACGTGTTTTGGATAGAGTAGTAATTTTTATATCCGCACATTACACATATTCCCCCCCCCCCCACCATAGGTGTATATGGTCAGAACGTTTATATTTTTTAATTTGTAAGATAGTTATGATGTCACATTGCTAAGTTTTAGAATAATTTATTACATTTATCTATATCATGATTATGGTTATATATGGCCAAGTGTAATTGGTTACACTTGTTAAATACTTTATGGAAAAGGTGGACTAATTGGATTTGTCTACTTTAATATTGATTAAAAATTACCAAATTTTTATTTTCCAAAAATACCCAATTTCGGTCATAACCCTACATATATAAGGGTTTCATTTTTCATTTGCTAGATTAGATGTTGAGCTTCCAAAAATATTACAAAAGAAAGGATGAGAGAAAAGTGAAGAACAAAAGAATGATTTGAAGAAAACTTAAAGATTTGTAAGTTTTTTTCAACTCTTTTTCAACTAGAAATATATTTCTATGGTTCTAAGCTACAACATGTGTTAATTGAAAAATTATGATTTCTAACCTAAACTAAAATTGGGGATTTTCATATATATATATATATATATTGTATTTTGATGTATATAAGATATACAAATCATTTGGGATTGATTGGAAATCATTTAAGTTTGTTTTGACAAGATTGGACCAAAATGATCAAAATTGAAACTATGTATAGTTCTCGGTAATTTGAGAAAAATATTATATTTATGTTGCTTAATGTATTTTGACGTGTATGACATGTATAAATCATTTTGGTAGTGGTTTGGAATCACATAATTATGTATTTGATAAATTAGAACTAAAATGATCAAAATACAAAGTTTATGGGGTCTTACGGTAATATTGAAAAATTCTGATTTTTTGGGTAAAAATTCTGTTTTTGAGTATTGAGTAATTACAATAAATAAGTTTATTTTAATTACCCAAGAAAAAATTAAAGAAATCAGAAAATTTGATTTTCCCGCATTCCGCTGCGTTATCTGTATATTCCGCCTAAAACCTCAACAAGTCATTCCAATCACTTTGCTACGGGGGAATGTATCTCTCCTCGTGCCATCAATACAACAAGGTCTCGAGGGAAAACTTCTAACCCCGAGCCATTCCAATCATTTGGCCACAAGGGAATGTATCAATTCTCGTGCCATCAACACAACAAGGCCTAAGAGGAAACTTTTGAACCCGGGCCATTTTAATCAAAAGACCTCAGAGGGAAAATAGTGGTGGCGTCTCACTCCGTATTGTATATAAAAAAAACAACAAGGTAACAGGGGTGACGTATCACCCACCCTGTACCACCCCGAGAATATCAAAGCAACGAAGGCAACATCTCGCCCCCAATAGCTCAAAACAACAAGGTAACCAATATGGCGTACCACCCAGTGCCACTTACGTCACATTCGTCATATGGGCATTAATCTTCCACAAGCTATGCACAATTGATCCAATCTCCCAGAAGATCTCTGGTAACCCCGAGCTATGAATCCTGAAGAGGGTGACAAACGCCATTGGCCATTATCACTCCTCATACTATGCATACCCCGAGGCTACGATTATCACAGAGGCCCTTCCACCTTCCGCGTTATGTATCTCCCAATCCAATCGCCCCAAAGTCCTATGTTACCATCAGGCTTTGGTTCCAAAAAAGGGATGGAAAACATCATGGGGGCATTATTCCTCCCCATGCTAAGCAGACCTTGAGACTATAATCTTCTTCTCGGTAATGGTGGAAAGTGGCTTGGCTTCTACCCACTTGGTGAAGTGGTATATAGCCACAATTGTATATTTGGCTTGTCATTTACCCACATGTAGTGGATCGATAAGATCCAATCCCCACTGGGCAAACGGCCATCGGCTAGATAAAATTGTCAATCGCTCGGGTGGTTGCTTAGACACATTTGCATTCAGCTGATAACCATCACAAGCACGAGCCACCTCGATTCCAGCCTGATGCATCGTAGGCCAATAATAGCCTTGCCGGAGTGTCTTATGCGCGATTGATCTTCCTCCATTATGACTCCCACAAATGCCTTCATGGATCTCCCTTTGGACATAACTAGCATCATGAGGTCCAAGACACCTTAGATATGGCATCATGTACCCTCTTTTGTACAAAACTCCCTCCATGAGAAAAACTAACGATGTGATACCTCACATTTCTTGCATCATTTTTGTCCTTGGGTAGCTCCCCAAATTCAAATTTTTTTATCGAGTCCATCCAGACCATTTTGTCTTATGTTTCTACTCACATCATGTCAATACTGCCCACACTCTTCAGCTGATGATTTTTAGTGGTATATCTCGTGGAATGTTGGACTTAATTGATGATGCCAACCGAGCTAGTGAATCGGCATGTTGATTGATGTTTTGACCTATTTGCTCGAATGTGACATTTCTCATTCCTTCAAGCAGTTTCTTCACCTCCCTAAGTTAAGTTATCATATTGGGCTCCCTAGCTTAAATTCATGAACCACAAAATAACGGGTCCTCCCAAGGTCAAAGGGAAAGGTTTACAAATCGCCTCTCCCACCATACCATGAATCAACATCAGTAACACAAACTTCTCTACGTGTAACTTTGGGTCAGTATTGAAAATGGGGAAATAATTTTCTCATCCCGCAGCAACGGTCGAATCGTACTATAAAGCCCACGGAGGATCTTGTCTAATTTTTATGATTTTTAATTTTTTTTCCTTTTAACGGATTAAAAGATATATATACACACACATAAGGAATAATACAACATGTGTTATATACATATATATACACACACACATAAGGAATAATATAATATGTAAACCTTATTATAAGCCTTATCTGGACAGTGAACCGTCTCCGGTTGCTTCTAAGTAGACCCGATCACAGTTTCGGTTCGGAATCGAAACCGAACCAGAAGGGACCAGACGGTTTCGGTTCCTTTCGGATTCGGTTTGTGTTGGACAATTATGACCCATAGCATCACTATTTGTAGAGAACATGGTGTTGTTGTACAAATTAACTATGTGACAAAGGAAATTGCTCTTTTATCATTTGTAATTGGATTACCGAGATATATAAATGATAAAAGTCGATTAATTCCGGATTAATAAAATATGAGACAGTATTAATCCACTAAGGTTTAATCATTAAAATATCCCTAGTCGTAGTATTATCGAGATTGGACATCGATAATGCGGAATAGACTAGTATTGCACTTGTGCGCGTTGTGGGAGCATAACGGCATAGTTCTCATATATTTGGGTATTGGATACTCATGCAAGTGTAATAGGAGGTTGTGTTTACCGATGGTACGGAAACAGCTTCGCTCTGGATAGACCCCTCGGAATTCCATTGGTAGTATGACTATGTGTCTATGGAAGTCCGAATCAGGGTAGGTGTATTTGGTCTTAACCTGAGACTTGCATCGCTAATACTTGCGACAATCAATATACTTTGGTTTTGGTCGTCCGGGGCTTTAACAGGTTCTGTGTACGCCTCTTCTGGGTATATTGAGAATCGGAGTGTATTGGGTGTGATGTCAAGATGAAAGTATCACTTCAGTCATATGAAGATGATGATCACGTAGGATACGAAACTAGTACTCTTATGTACTGCAGTCATCGGAATAATATGACTAGGTCATGATTATCCGATTATAGAGACTAGTTACCAGAGATCCGATATATGCTTCGTACATGGCATACACAATTCCAGCCCCAGACCTAGCATGTGACATCCGATATTGGATCGCTATACGCAATACTACTATACTACGCCTGACATAGATTACATATTCCTTAAAATAATATTTCTAGAGAATTGAGTAGGCACGGTGCTTTGCTAGAAGCCAACCATATCTTGTAAATCGGTAAAAACGTGGTACCGGGTACGCACGTATTCGGATATTCCATGACCGGATTTACTGCCAACATATCCAGGGATCTCATGGGTCGCTTCCCGAAGATTCACCGATGACGTATGACTCGAACATATTTAATCTGGGATTAATTGAAAGAGAGAGAAAATTAATCTAGGATTAATTACAGAGAATTTTATCTGGGATAAAATTCAATTAATATAGAGATAACGATTAATTTGGAATTAATCAATAAAATAATATATTCGATATATTAAATGAAATTAGATTTCATAACGGAATTAAAATTAGATTTTAATTCGGGCGAACGAATTAATTTAGAATTAATTCGCGAGCGACGTGAATAGTAATTTTACTAGGCATAATTATTTAATTAAATTTGATTTAATTACGTCGTAATGTAAAATTCGTTAATTCAGAATTAGCGAACCCGAGCCCGGGATGTGTTGCGGGCCCACTCGGATTTTGAATCAAGTGGGGGCCCACAAGTCACATCACAAGTCACATCACTAGTCCACTTTGTCATTTTAAGTTGATGGAAGTTGTTGGTAGGTGATTGTGTGTAAAACACACAACTGTGAAAGGCTTGAATGACTTTTACCAAACTTTGAATTTGGTAAATGTCTTTTAATTTTTTGAAAATTAAACAAGTCAACACTACATAAAATCATTATCTCTCTCCCAATTCATGCCTTGGGTGTGAACTTCATCTTCTTCCTCTCCCATTTGGCTTGGCCGAAAATGGCCTTGATTTTTCTCTCAAATTGTCGTGAGCCTATGGCTCATTTGCTTCTTGATTTTGCTTCAAAATCAAAGGTGCTAGCACATCCAATGAGTCTTACAAAGGTGATATGGAAACATATCCATGAGTTTGGAATTCAAGGAGATTCTTGGAAGCTTTGCATACATCAAATGGGAGCTTGGAGCACAACACAAAGGCTTGAAATTTTTGTTATCTCCTACATCCAAAACCGATCAAAGTGAGTATTTTCTGCATTCTTACTTTGTTGTATTCACATGATTTCTTGCTTAATTGATCTTGGTTTGACCTAGAAAATCCAACAATGGTATCAGTGCCATAAATGAGCATGAAATTGAATTTAGGGTTCTTAAACTTTAATTTGGGATTTTGTGATTTGAGCATGATTTGTTCAAATTGTTTGTTTGAGCATGCTTATAATATGTTAACTTTGAGTTGTGCATGATCAATTTGAAGAAAAATTAATTGGATTAATTTTCCCCAAAAGTTTAGGCTTGGCCGAATATGGTATAGAACCCTAGGTCATGGTGATTTTGATTTTTGACCATTGGATGTGTTTAAAATGATGGATAAATTGATTTGTGATTTAATTGGATTGAAATCAAAATTAATTAAGAAAAATCCACCATTGTCGTGACCATCAAAGCATGGAAATGAATTGATTTTGTTTCAATTATGCTGGACATGAATTGATAATAATAAAGCATGATTAATTATGTAAATTGGTGTTTTGGAAATGTTAATTTGAATAATTAATTATGGCTATACACTTTAATTAATTAAATTGTGAAATTTGGAATATTTGAATTTAATTAATTGGGCTTAATTTGGAATTGGGCTATTAATATTGTATTTGGGCTTAATGAGATTGGTTGGGCCAAGTTTGGTTTAAGATAATTGGTTGGATCCAATTGGGCCTAAAACCATTTCCATAAAGTCCAAATATGATAATGGGCCTTTAAAATTTAATTGGGCCTAATGGGCTAAAATTAATTTTGTGGCAAATGGTGATTCCTTATTGAGCTTTGGTTGCCAAAGTCCATGCCTTAATAAATTAATTGAAAGCCCATTGGACTTTAATTGAATAATATTGGATACTAATTGGGCCTTTGAGACCCGTTAAGATTGGATTTGGAATCCAATTTTAAAAGGCACATTTAAAGTGTAAATATTTAATTTGGAATTAAATAAAGAATTGGTATTGAATAAGAATTAATTGGATTTAATATTATAGTTCGATATAATTCAAGAATATGTACTTTGAGTACTTATTCTTAAAACGAGTTGGACTCGCGCAAATCAAATCATTGTTTGAACATTGGATGATCATTAATCAAAGATTAATTAATTAGATTAGATTGATTGGTAACATGCTTTGTGTGAATACATGGATGTGATGTATGAATAACGTATATCCGAGGGATATTAGATGGGTGAGGGCAATTTTGAAAATTATTGTAATAAATTTAAAATTTATTAAATTGGACCTGCGTGTCCAGCCTATTACCTCTTGACTCTTTGTATTTCTCTTCTCACCTATTCCCCTCAATGTAAATGAGGTTTCTTTAGAAGTGTTATGTAATAAGGTAGAAGTAAGAATAGTGCTAGCCGGGAGAGAGGAAAGTGAGAGATTTGTTCTAAGAACAAAATGTTTTAAATATCCATCCACATATCATTATTAATTTATTTACCGCGCCTTATTATGCTTTTAGAATGCATGCTTAAGGGTGTATGATGAGACCTAATCAAAGATAATTAATTGGTTGCCAATTACGCGAAAAACCTCAACAAATATTAAGCGTTTTCCTTCCGTTGAGTGATTCTCTCTCAAAATCCAAGATTGGCACTGGTTTGTTGGCCAAAGTCAAGACCTTTATCCATCGCGGATGTGTTTGAATCATGAAGGCTTTGTTCCATATCGCATGTCTTGTCGAAGTTGTGATTTGTTGGCCAAAGTCAATATCACTTATTGCCCATCGACATCGATTACGAAGCTTTCCAAAGTCAATGGGTCCCGCTTAACTGGAATCATTAAGCTTGTTGTGCCAAAGCCAAGGCTTAGTTGATTCAGAGGAAAATGTTAGGAAAATATAATGGCATATAAATTATATATATGTTTCGGACTTGGAGGTCCACCTACTGGATCTAGGAATTGGATGAGATCCAATTGATCTTAGAGATCTACCTAGTTAAGTTTCATACAACTTGTTGGCCAAAGTCAAGGTTGTGTGTTATTTAACGGGATCCTAGCCCACTAGGAAACTAGGTTTCCCGAGTACTCCACAGAGGGTTAGAGGCTCGCCGAAAAATAGTGGGAGGCAAGTATTAAATTTGTAATTTCGTTTAGATACTTGCTAATACGCGCTCATTTCATTTTTCGTCATTATTTATTAATAGATATATTAGTTGGACTAATATTCAATTGTTGTTTTAATTAAATAGTTGGACTGTATTCAAACTACTTCATTTATAGTTGATTATATAATTGGATTATAGTAATCAATATATTTGAATTTAACCAATCGAATAGTAGTTGATTATATAGTTAGACTATAATAATCATTATATTCAATTGTACCCGAAATCGTTGATTGGATAGTTGGACTATTGGAATCAAGATAACTGAAAGATTAGCGTTTAGAACATAATCCTGGGTGAAAATATTTTAAACGGCTCCAATTTTCAGATTGGGAATAGAACTTCAGGATAGTCCTGGGAACTGAGAAGTTGTTCTATTTGATAGAGTGACATCTCGGGCCTGAGCCCGGAGTTGAGCAAATAGTAGAGCATGAGCTTTGGAAGACTCATTGTGATGATAACTTTAGTGCTCAATCATTTATGTTTAATGCAATGACACTTTAATTTTTTCGTCAAAACTAAGGATTAGATCTATCTTTAGATCTTAGAAGTACAAATTGTAAAAGAAGCTCTTTCGCTCGCGTATGTCAGATGGTACATCTGTCGAGCAATAGGTGTCGCAGATGATTGTTGACATCGATCAGCTAGGTTAGTTGGGCATTACCTACGTGGCCGAGACTACTAAAGATTTGATCTTATAGTCTCTACCTGAAAGCTGGGGCAGGTTCATCATGAACCAAGAGTAAACTCTTGGAGAGTTGATGGCTATGCTCAATGAGGCAGAGCTAGAGCTTATAAAAGGGGCAAAGACAAAATCATCATAGTCTTCTGGGAAGACAAATGACATATCCCAAGATGTCTGCCTAAACTGTGGCAAACAGAGTCACTGGAAGCGTGACTGCTGTATGGACAAGGCAGACATGAAGGAAGTGAAGGCGAGGCAAGGCTCAGGCTTCAATTATGTTTGTCATAAACATGTTCACTATTAATTTCAAAATTAGATTTTTTATACTAGATGTGGTACATAAATATGTACTGATGTGCAGAATCTGCTGATCAGCAGGAGACTGACTTCAATTGAGATATACCTACGAGTCGGAAACAAGACGAGAGTCGCTGTTTTAACCGTAGAAACCTAAGTTTTGGAACTGCCCTTGGGGCATGTACTTAAATTAGGAAACTGTTATAATGTACCTAGTTTGACTAGAAACATTATCTTTATATCTAAGTTTAACCCGTTGCGGGTATACCTTTATATTCTAGAACACTAAGTGTTTTATTTTATAAAGATGATATTGAGATAAACACATTAGATGTGAATAACAGTATTTATAGTTAGAATATAAATTAATCTCATACATATAGCATGACAAACAAATAGCTCAAACTGAATAAATCAGATGAGACTTATAAGTGGCATTGATGTCTGTGACATATTAACAAGACTCTTATATCCACACTTTCGAAGAGTGGGTACTAGGACGGATTTGATTCTAATTCAAATGATGTCTACGAATCTAGTTTATTGGGCAAAGTGCCTAAAATATATTTTACTTGGTAAAAGTGTAAGTGTCACCGATCTGTTAGCCCTCGTTCATAGTGAAGTAAGTGGGCCCATATCTAGCTAGGCTAGAGGTGGATATGAATATTTCGTAACCTTTACGGATGTGGCATTGCGTTATGGTTATGTGTATCTTAATGAAACACAAGTCAGAAACTTTTAGAGTTTCAACTCGAAGTAAATAGACAGACTGGCTAAAATATTGAACCGTCGCGGTTAGACCGTAGTGGAAAATACTTAAGCAATAAGTTTCTCGACTATTTGAAAGAATATGGTGTTCTTTCACAGTGGACTCCCCTCGGAACACCTCAATTTGACGATGTGTCAGAACAGAAAAACCAAACTTTGTTGGACATAGTTAGGTTAATGATGAGTCTCTCTGAGCTACCATTTTCCTTCTAGGGATACGCATTAAACAGTGCAATACTTATTTTGAATAAGGTTCCATAAAAATCTGTTAGACAGATTTCATATTAAATATAAACAGGAAAGAAAATGGGTTCTCTCATTCCTGATGATTTGGGAATGCCATGCATATGTTTGGATGATACCAAACTAAAAATCAAATCGGATAAGTGCCTAATTTGTAGGTTATCCTAGGGAAACCAAAGTGTAGTACTTATACAACTCACAAGAGAACAATTTAATTGTTGCTCTCCATGCGGTTTTCCGAAGAGGAATACCTATATGCAGTGGTAAGTGGGAGGAAAGTAAAACTCGATGATAATCGGAGTAACACTATTCCAGGCACCGAGTCCTCACGGAACACAAACAGTTCATCAGGGATGAAACTGTACCACAATCTTCGAATACACAAGAACCACATAAGCCGAAGAGAGTCAGAAAACAACCTGGGAGGTATGGGTTTCTGATCTCACCTCATAAAGATGTCAATCTTATTGAGGAACACGAACCGGCTACGTATGAGGAAGTGATACAAGGTATCGACTCCATATTATGGCAAAGTGCCATGAAGTCCGAAGTGGATTCCATGTATACCAACCAAGTTTAGACATTGGTTGATGTACCGAAAGGCATTGTGCCTATTGGTACTATATGAGTCTTCAAGGAAGACAAACATGGATGACAACATACAAACGTACAAAGCTAGGCTTGTAGTGAAAAGGTATCGCTATCAACATTGTGTTGATTACGACGAAAACTTTTACCCGTTGCCATGGTTAAATCCATTTGGATAATGCTTGCTAATGCTGCATATTTCATTTATGAAATATGGCAGCTGAACATCAAAACTGATTTCCTTCAACGGAAACTTTTTGGAGGATGTTTATAAACATCCTAACGGTTTTTTCGTACCATAACAAGCAAACAAGGTTTGCAAGTTAATTCGATCCATTTATGGATTGAAGCAAGCATTATGTTCTTGGAACTAATGTTTTGATAAGATCATAATGGTATATGATTTAATTCAAAACGAATATAATTCTTGTGTATATAAGAAGGTTAGTGGGAGCGCACTGACAATGATTGTCCTATATATAATGATGATATATCATTTCTTGGAAATGATATTCCCATAATACAATCGGTGAAAGCTTGGCTTTCATGAAAATTCTCCATAGAATACTTGGGAGAGACAACCTTTATTCTAGGAATAAGGATCTATTGTGATAGATCTAAAAGTTGTTGGCACTCTCCGAGAACTCGTACATTGAAAAATATGTACGCGACCTGGTGTCTCATATGTTTTGAGCATATCGAGTCACAATCAGGCCGATCCTGGTGATAGTCACTGGATTGATGTTAAGAACATCATTAAGTATCTTAGATGAACTAATGATGCTTTCTTAAGCTATGGAGAATGAGAACTTGAGGTGACTAGGTTCACCGCTGCAGGTTTCCAAACCGATGAAGACGACTGTAAGTCGCAATAAGGGTACTATATAGTTTGAATAACGGAACAGTGAGCTAGAAATCTTCCAAGCAGGATACTGTTGCCGAATAAACAACAAAAGCGGAATATTGCTGCAGCTGAGGCAACAAAAGAAGCAATTTTGGATCTGTAAAATTCCTAATTAGATTAGGAGTAGTTCTGTTAGCGGCTGAGCTAGGCAACAGCACAGGCTAAAGAATTAATGGTCTCATCAACGATCCAAGTATATACTTCAACTATTCATCTGATTCGTTCGGATCATACATCGTGGCGATGTGATGATCAAATAAATCGCATCAGATGATAACCTTGCAAATCCACTGACGAAAGTTGTTTCTCAACAGAAGTTTGAGCGACCCGTACATAGTTCAAGTGTAGGACACTTGAGTGATTGGCTATAGGCCAAGTGGGAGATTGTTGGACAATTATGACGCATAGCATCACTATTTGTACGGAACATGGTGTTGTTGTACAAATTAACTATGTGACAAAGGAAATTGCTCTTTTATCATTTGTAATTGGATTACCGGGATATATAAATGATAAAAGTCCATATGATTAATTCTGGATTAATAAGATATGAGACAATATTAATCAACTAAGGTTTAATCATTAAAATATCCATAGTCGTAGTATTATCGAGATTGGACATCGATAATGTGGAATAGACTAGTATTGCACTTGTGCGCGTTGTGGGAGCATAACAGCACAGTTCTTATATATTTGGGTATTTAATACTCATGCAAGTGTAATAGGAGGTTGTGTTTACCGATGGTACGGAAACAACTTCTCTCTGGATAGACCCCTCGGAATTCCATTGGTAGTATGACTATGTGTCTATGGAAGTCCGAATCAGGGTAGGTGTATTTGGTCTTAACCTGAGACTTGCATCGCTAATACTTGCGACAATCAATATACTTTGGTTTTGGTCGTCCGGGGCTTTAACAGGTTCTGTGTACGCCTCTTCTGGGTATATTGAGAATCGTAGTGTATTGGGTGTGATGTCAAGATGGAAGTATCACTTCAGTCATATGAAGATGATGATCACGTATGATACAGAACTAGTACTCTTATGTACTGCAGTCATCGGAATAATATGACTAGGACATGATTATCCGATTATAGAGACTAGTTACCAGAGATCTTATTTATGCTTCGTACGGGGCATACACAATTCCAGCCCCAAGCCTAACATGTGACATTCGATACTGGATCGCTATACGCAATACTACGTATACTACGCCTGACATAGATTAAATATTCCTTAAAAGAATATTTCTGGAGAATTGGGTAGGCACGGTGCTTTGCTAGAAGCCAACCATGTCTTGTAAATCGGTAAGAACGTGGTACCGGGTACGCACATATTCGGATTTTCCGATGACCGGATTTACTGCCAACATATACAGGGATCTCATGGGTCGCTTCGCGAAGATTCACCGATGACGTATGACTCGTACATATTTACTCTGGGATTAATTGAAAGAGAGAGAAAATTAATCTAGGATTAATTACGGAGAATTTTATATGGGATAAAATTCAATTAATCGAGAGAGAACGATTAATTTGGAATTAATCAATAAAATAATATATTCGATATATTAAATGAAATTAGATTTCATAACGGAATTAAAATTAGATTTTAATTCGGGCGAACGAATTAATTTGGAATTAATTCGCGAGTGACGTGAATAGTAATTTTGCTAGGCATAATTATTTAATTAAATTTGATTTAATTACGTCGCAACGAAAAATTCGTTAATTCGAAATTAGCGAACCCGAGCCCGGGATGTGTTGCGGGCCCACTCGGATTTTGAATCAAGTGGGGCCCACAAGTCACATCACTAGTCAACTTTGTCATTTTAAGTTGATGGAAGTTGTTGGTAGGTGATTGTGTGTAAAACACACAAGTGTGAAAGACTTGAAAGACTTTTACCAAACTTTGAATTTGGTATATGTCTTTTAATTTTTTGAAAATTAAACAAGTCAACACTACACAAAATCACTATCTCTCTCCCAATTCATGCCTTGGGTGTGAACTTCATATTCTTCCTCTCCCATTTGGCTTGGCCGAAAATGGCCTTGATTTTTCTCT
Source organism: Zanthoxylum bungeanum (assembly GCA_019454045.1). Taxonomy (NCBI): domain Eukaryota; kingdom Viridiplantae; phylum Streptophyta; class Magnoliopsida; order Sapindales; family Rutaceae; genus Zanthoxylum; species Zanthoxylum bungeanum. The sequence continues at coordinate 211,326 of SKCR01029740.1, forward strand.
CAAATTGCCGTGAGCCTATGGCTCATTTGCTTCTTGATTTTGCTTCAAAATTAAATGTGCTAGCACATCCAAGGAGTCTTACAAAGTTGATAGGGAAACATATCCATGAGTTTGGAATTCAAGGAGATGCTTGGAAGCTTTGCATACATCAAAGGGGAGCTTGGAGCACAACACAAATGCTTGGAATTTTTGTTATCTCCTACATCCAAAACCGATCAAAGTGAGTATTTTCCGCATTCTTACTTTGTTGTATTCACATGATTTCTTGCTTAATTGATCTTGGTTTGACCTAGAAAACCCAACAATGGTATCAGAGCCATAAATGAGCATGAAATTGAATTTCGGGTTCTTAAACTTTAATTTGAGATTTTGTGATTTGAGCATGATTTGTTCAAATTGTTTGTTTGAGCATGCTTATAATATGTTAATTTTGGGTTGTGCATGATCAATTTGAAGAAAAATTAATTGGATTAATTTTCCCCAAAAGTTTAGGCTTGGCCGAATATGGTATAGAACCCTAGGTCATGGTGATTTTGATTTTTGACCATTGGATGTGTTTAAAATGATGGATAAATTGATTTGTGATTTAATTGGATTGAAATCAAAATTAATTAAGAAAAATCCACCATTGCCGTGACCATCAAAGCATGGAAATGAATTGATTTTGTTTCAATTATGGTGGACATGAATTGATAATAATAAAGCATGATTAATTATGTAAATTGATGTTTTGGAAATGTTAATTTGAATAATTAATTATGGCTATACACTTTAATTAATTAAATTGTGAAATTTGGAATATTAGAATTTAATTAATTGGGCTTAATTTGGAATTGGGCTATTAATATTGTATTTGGGCTTAATGGATTGGTTGGGCCAAGTTTGGTTTAGATAATTGGTTGGATCCAATTGGCCTAAAACCATTTCCATAAAGTCCAAATATGATAATGGGCCTTTAAAATTTAATTGGGCCTAATGGGCTAAAATTAATTTTGTGGCAAATGGTGATTCTTTATTGAGCTTTGGTTGCCAAAGTCCATGCCTTAATAAATTAATTGAAAGCTCATTGGACTTTAATTGAATAGTATTGGATACTAATTGGGCCTTTCAGACCCGTTAAGATTGGATTTGGAATCCAAGTTTAAAAGGCACATTTAAAGTGTAATTATTTAATTTGGAATTAAATAAAGAATTGGTATTGAATAAGAATTAAATTGGATTTAATATTATAGTTCGATATAATTCAAGAATACGTACTTTGAGTACTTATTCTTAAAACGAGTTGGACTCGCGCAAATCAAATCGTTGTTTGAACATTGGATGATCATTAATCAAAGATTAATTAATTGGATTAGATTGATTGATAACATGCTTTGTGTGAATACATGGATGTGATGTATGAATAATGTATATCAGATGGATATTAATGTGTGAGGGTAATTTTGGAAATTGTTGTAATAAATTTAGAATTTATTAAATTTAGGAAATTTTTGTTATCTCCTACATCCAAAACCGATCAAAGTGAGTATTTTCCGCATTCTTACTTTGTTGTATTCACATGATTTCTTGCTTAATTGATCTTGGTTTGACCTAGAAAACCCAACAGTTCGGGAACTAGAACCGATTCCGTACGGTTCGGTTAGGGTTCCCACAACCGTTGGAACCGTTCGGTTCCAACCAGAATTTAAGTATTTATTTTATTTTTAATTTAATTTAATAAAATTCAAATAAATTTTTATTTTATTATTATATTTATTTGATAATAATATACAATTATAAATTTCTTTAAAATTTAATTCCTATTTTTTAAAATTATTTTAAAAATAAATTGGAACTTCGGTTCTGGTTCCCACTTCCACATTCTTTTGGAACTGGAATTGAACCGAAATTATCCGGTTCGGCAAGAGTGGAACCAAACCGGACCGATGGTCAGGTCTACCTCCAGGTGTATCTACACACCGAATCGGTTTTTTGATCAAAATTCTGGGAGATTATTAAGCTTGTGAAAATATTTTTCACATGCTTCATTTGAAACTATTACTTATAAGCCAAAAGTTAATAAAATCAAATTTTATTACCAAGAGAAACAAGCCAAAAATGGAACAAAAACTTTTTTCTTTCATTTTCTTTTCTCTTGCCATGACTTACATGATCCATTTCAAAATGTCAAAAGCCAAAATCATAGTTGCAGTATTTTAAAAGCACCAGAATATTTCCCGAATAAAAGGGTGCTAACGCTTCAATATCGAAAAATATTTTACATTTTCCCGATAAAATAATTAAATTATCTTATGATATTTTATCGAAATAATTTAATTAATTCGTCAATCATTCGGCTAATGTGTGTGACCCATTGGGTTCTCTGTGAGCTGTACTAGATTCGATACGAACACATTCGTATTACTTCAGCACAACTCATTCTTACAAAAGTTCTCAATGATCATGAGTGACCTCTAGCAAGATATCATGACCCCCAGACACGAAGAATAAAATATCGGATAAACCCATATAGTCGTACTTACATGTAATAAAGTCCATCTGTTGTCGACTCCTGATCGAATGCGGGCTATGAAGTCGTCAAACTCCTAACTCGATCATAGGGATTTACGTATCTGTAAAATATATTTTTAGAATATTGTACTCCGATAGGAGATTTGATCCTCGTTTATGACATTCTCATATAGGATCTCAAGCTCAATTATCTGAGTCAGCAGATTCCATCTCGATCATCACATGTCTTCATACATTAAGAACACACTGCCAACAACCTTCTTTCACTAGGCGTGGTTAGCCCGGTGCAATATACACAAGTGAACGATGAGTCTCAATGTACACACCAGTCGTGACATCTCAGGTCGAGGGACTAGTGGTACACTATTACGGTTGTACGATGAATCATTGACTACGGATAATCGCTCATGTGATTCGTCACGTTTGGTCACGTTCAGTAACATGTTCCTCAAATGCATTACCTATGTTCATGTTCTTGTGACGTGAGACCCTTCACCCAACTATCAAGATCAAATACTAATCTTACGGTAGCATAAAAAACATGCCAGTAATACGATGTGATTATCTCTGATGACATCACCTCAATTGGGAATGAATTCAGATGTATTTTAATCGAAACTCTATACTCAATCTACAACCTTTGTAGAGATAGTCTTAATATGAAATACATCACGTGATCTCATTTTGCATCAAGTATATGATAACAACTGAACGAACAGATGTAAAATGTAATAAGATTATCATTGTATTAATCGTTAGCATATTTAAGACTAATTAGAAAATTATATTTACATAAGGATAATATCATTGAACCGTACGACACGATTGGTTCTATGACATATCCCCAACAAGTATTACGATTGTACATGTCGATTGTTGGCATTGAAAATCTCTTCGGGAAAGCTGCATCTAGGACATCCCGAGTAAAAATAAACCCATTCTCCAAATCTCGATCTTCCCATGCGCCTCCTCGCACACCCATCTACCACATTCTCATTTCCTGTTGGAAGTAGTCCCTCCAATGGTTTTCATAACTTTCTCTCTTTTGGTTGGAGGCTTCCTCACATACTTCTCCCCGATTGCGATGTCTTATTTCTCGCGGAGCTATTCATTCATACTCATTGTAACAAATCGAGTCAGGCTCATTAAAATATGGGTAGATGTTAGATAACTTGGGCGTTCCCCTGTCATCACACATTTCATGGGGCCCGTCTGATGATGTCTCGCTGACTATAACCACTTATCTCACCTTGGTGGATTTCCTTCTTCTACCCTCAAGCTCATTTTCCTCACCAACCACTATTTTCCCAATGACAATCTCTTATTGTCTTCTACTGGGATCCGCGGGAGCTTGCTCTCCCGACCTCTTCTCCAGCATCTCAATTCTATCCATCCTGGTCCCTATGACGATTTTGGTAACCTCTCTCTCCCTTTGGGCTTTTTCTCATTCTTGTCGCAAACCTTCTTCCAACTTCCGCATCCACTCTTATTCTTATGCTGATGCTTCCCCCACTATGCGGTCTCCATTTTCTGCTATTATCTTATTGTGTTTATTTCTTTTTGTACCAAGTCCTCACAAACGGCGCTAACTGTTGACAGTTGTTTTTCATTCTAAGGGTAAAATTGGGAATTACCATTCGAACAAACCTCCATCAACTGTGAATTTTTTTAGTTGTAGTGTAACCGCACAAACTTACAAGAGACAAATAAGTACTTAAAGATAAGGATTTAACGTGGTTTGGCGGAGAGTGTCTCCAACCTACGTCCACAGGAGAAATGAATATAATTTTATTAGTCTCGGGGTAAATACCGACCTGAGTTGATAAAGAGGGATTTACACACGATATAATATAAATATCTCTTTGGGTTATGATTGTCCGGTCTATTTCTCATAACGTGACAGGGTATACAACTTACTTTCTCTCTCCATCACTAATTTCTCTTAGTATTCTTACTATTAAATTATAATTCTATTTCTCAAGTTTTTTAGCTAAAAGAACCAACATCTTCTACAATAACTTCAACTCATTTCTATAGGTTCTCAAATCTCCTTCATAATTGTCCCTGACGTCACCCTACATCACTTAGTCATCATTACCCCCTTATACTCTGCATCCACCGTCCATTCTGAAAACATTCAAGCCATATGCTATGTCATTGTAGCGACTTATGACAGCCTAGGTGGCTGATAAAACTCACGGCTTCATGTGATTCATTGTGTTACTATTTTCATCATCAGCCTTCTAATTAATAACTTTTAATTTTAATTCTAAAATTTTAAAATTATATTTTTAATAATAATAATGGCTCATGGACCATGGACCATGGACAGGCCTGGCGCAACCCATTGCTACTTGAATGCTGTTGGGGGGCCTGATCTAAAAGACCCGGTGTGTGTGGTGGAATAGCTCCACAAGCCCATCATTGTTGAACACTAATAGAACTTCTTCACTGGACGGACCCTTTACAAGTCTCCCTTTCCCTTTGACCCTTGGGCATCAAGAAAATACCAACAAATCAAACGCAAAGACTAAAGACACCTACAGCTGCGTCTCTTTAAATAATATTGTTGACGGTGGATTTTGGTCTCAGGGTAATATTGGAATATCACTCCCGAGGAAATCCTCCTCCAACTGTGAATTTGTTTGGTTATGGGGGACCAAAGGCAACTTAGCAAAAGACAGATAAATGCACCAATCCACAATGAGATTTAACGTGGTTCGGCGGATTTTGGGATCCGACCTACGTCCACGGGCAAGAACAGGATGGTGCTTTTTATTACTCAAATACATTCCTCGAGTCTCTTCTTGCTTTTACAAATTAGAGCTCTATGATTCTAATCTCTCACTCTTGTGATGATTTTCAGATGCCTTTTACACATGCTCTACCCTTCTATTTATATAATACAGAAATCAGATTTCTATTTGTATAAGAAATCCTATTGGACTCAATCTTCTCTTCTTGTAGGGTTTCCTGATCCGGTGCTGCCTTCTCCTTTCGTATTCCCTTTTGGATTCTGATTCCTTCTCCTTGCGAGAGTAGGACATTTCTCTTATCTTATCCATAAGAATGGGGCGCTGTTGTCTTGGACACTTCCCGTCGTCTGGTCGGTCTTAATGAGGTCGGCCATGACAATCTTTTATGCTGAGAGTGTTCCTGCCGACATCTATAGTGCTCGGTCACCCGGACCATAGTGGTCGGTCCTTTCGTAATGAGGTCGGTCTCTTCATGATGTCAACCAGGGAAAGAAATTTACCCTTTCGTCCTTGTTGTGCTGTCTTAAATGCCGTAGTGCCTGAAAACACCATCAACATCTGTCCCCTAGTTTCCGGTTCCAACGAGTATGCGAGTTGGTGCCGGGAACTATATGAAGAGGGTGTGCTTGTTTGTTTTTGCTGGTAGTCGTCCCAGAATGCAAAAGAGAATCTTCTTGCCGTTTCGTTCATCTTTCCTCGAGAAGCACAACTATCATGTCTCTTTAAATGCCCATCAAATCAGCTATTAGGGTTTTTTCTAACTTTCGACATTTGTCAAACATCCGTTGGGTTCCCGCTAAAACCGACGGTGATGTGCTTCCCAGTCATGACTATAAGAAAAACGAGGGTTTCACCGTTCCCATTTTTTCGACAATCGTCTGCTTCTTTTCTTTGTGATCCACTTAACTCCGTGTTCTCGAAGCTCAGGCCGCGGTCTTCGTCCTCCTTCGTTGCCGAGCACCTAAGGAACGAACACCACCTCACCGTATAACCTCCTGCTTTTGAGAAGAACAAGTAAGTTTTCTGGGTGATCTCTTTTTCTTTTGATGTGCCGTGGTTCTATTTGTTTATTTTGTTTAGGGAGAGACTTGTGGTTTTTGCTGGGTCTTGCTTTAGGGCACTTCTTTAGAGACTCCAAATCTAGTTTTAGCACGGGCACCGTGGGTAGCTTCTCATAGACTGATTCTCCTCTCTTCTCTGTTTTTCTGGGTGTCAGGGATGTCTGCCCATAGTTCTTCTTCCGAAGGGCTTGTCAAGGCTTCAACCTCTCCTGCTGAAGAGCTCTCCTCGGGCTCAGGGGCACCTAGTGTAGAGGACCTCGATACTAGCCCTACGGTTTCTGAAATCGAAAATGACTCCTACCATCAAAGGGTTCCTCGGAAGGACCCAGAGCCTGGCGAACTTGGGTCGTCGGCTCTGGATATGAACCGTCCCTCCAAGATAACCGAGGATGATCTCGCCCTTCTTCGCCAGCGGTATAATATTCCGATAGACATCGCCCTTGAAGTTCCCGGCCCTATGGATCGTGCCAGCCAACCCGACGAAGGCTCGGTAGCACTCCTTCCTATCTTTTTTGAGTGCGGGCTACGGTTGCCAATCCAGCCTTATTTCGCTTGGATGTTGGCTGGGATGGAGATCGCCCCTTGTCAGCTGAGTCTGAATAGTTGGAGAATTTTGGCCGGGTTGTACACAGCTTGGCATCGGGCAGGGCTTGGGGAGCCCTCTTTTGAAGAGATGAAGAGGGGGTGTATTGCCTGAAGGCCAACCCAAAGGCTCATCATGGTTGGTATTATCTCTCTGCTTACAATAGCTCTATGAATATCGTCCAGAAGCTCCCTGATTCCAATAAGAACTTCAAGGATCCTTGGTTTTGGGCTACCGGGGATTGGGGGCGGTCCCTGTTTTCAGATGAAGGGGAGACCTTGGTGCCGGATATTTTCAGGGCTGGAGGTTAGGAGTCTAATGTTCCTTCACTCTTTCTCTGTTTCCTGTTCTTTAGTCTCTTTAAGGTTTTTAACTTCTCTGGTTCCTCCTAGCTTGTTGGCGAGATGCTCCCAAGGTTTCTCGTCAGGTTCGGAAGCGGGTGTCCTGGGCTCGGAATTATGCCGCCCGTTGGAAGAACTTGGTCAATAATGCGGCCTTTGTTGAGTCAGGCCTTGTCCGGGCTGCTCCTTCAGAGGTCTCGGGTCGGATAGGTAGAAGTTTACTGACTGTTTTAATGATCTTCCCTGTTTGTTTCATCACGTTTGATATCTTTGCTATGTGCTCGGTCCCTGATTTCCCTTTTTTTTTTTGTAGGCATGTCGAAGAGGCCAAAGTTTCTTGAGAAGTTGGCCGGTACCATGAAGAAAGCCGGCCGTGCTGAAATCCAGGCACGGACCGATCTTGCTGAGAATATATCTCCTGGACAAGTCCAAACAAGTGTTCGGGGGCTGTCCTCACCTTCTGGCGTGCAATCATCAGGATCTGCTCACCTTGCCAGTCCGCCGAAACCTCTTAGGAAGAGGAGGCGTCCATTTGGGGCCGAGGAGACCGAGTTGGTTCAAGCGAGGAGGAAGAGGAGGAAGCTGCTCCGGTTAAGAGGAAGGAACGTTCGTAGGGGGAGGAAGTCCTCTGAAAGTCCTCCAGGAAACGGAAGGGCCCTGTGGTCCTCGGGGTGGATGACTTGGGAGAAAGCATCCGGGAGGCCACCTCTCATAGTACCGGCTTTTAATGAATTGGCCGAGGTGATTCCCCTGGGGAGGTCTCGAGGTACGAGGATGTGTCTCCGAGGGTGTTGTGGCTGAGATGAGTTCTCAGATGGCGAAGGTATTTTTACTCCCCTTCTCGGTTTTTTGGATCTTGATTCTCTTTTCTTGTATTTGACTTCTTCCTCCTTTTTGTGTGCAGGCCAACTACCTTATGGCCAAGAACAAGGGTCTTCTTCTGACTCTCTGCTGTCCGAGGGCGGTCAGGCCCAGAGGCTTCAAAGTCGCCTTTCCGAAGTGGAGGCAAAGCTGGCTGACCGGGAGGAGGTGATCAAGAGATCTCGAGGCGGCCGCTGTTGAGAATTTCAAAACGAACAAGGCTCTTAAAGCAGCTGCTGTGCTGGAAAGGAAACTTGCTGACAATGCCAGGAGGACCTGAAGGTTGCCCCATCTGAGATCGGCGTCCTGCGGGGGAGGGTAGCAAGTGCAGAGGCCAAGTTGAAGGATAAAGACGAGGAGGTTGCACGGGCCCGAGATAGCCTTGAGAGGAAGAAGACCGAGCTTGAGGATAGAGAGGTTGATCTCGAGGAGAAGGAGATCGAGCTCGAGAAGAGGGAGGGTGAGCTTGAGGCCGAGAAGGAGGCTATCCGCCTAGAGGGGGTTGGTGACTGTGCTGAGCTGATTCCGATGGTGCTGCCAAATCTGAACATGGACCCCATCCGTGCAGCCATCAGTTATTGCAAGGGGGATATCTCCGAGGAGGAGTTTAGGAAGTGGCTCCCGTCCCTTCCTGAGGAGGTGATGGATCCCGCCCCTATTTCGGTTGTTCCAGCTTCCGAGGCTTCTTGCGAAGAACGTCCTGAGGCTCCGGCCGCCGGTGAAGACTGCATTGAGATCCCTGCCCCTGAAGTAGAGGTCTGTCGTGCAGCCGAGGATGAAGCAGCTGTTCCTCCTCCTGATGCCGAGCCGCTTCTTCCGCCACCTGAACCATCAGAGGAAGAAATTCATGCCCCTGTGCGGGCTGAATGAAAAGGGTAACCCTACCGGAGCCCTATGTACACTTCAACTTTTTGTGTAACAACACTATATTTTTTATATACACATGTATATTTATGTTTTCTCTTATTTCTTCCCTCCTTTGTTTTTGTTGTTGTCCGAACAATATGAGACCCTTCAGAGGTCATTATGAACCGGAGGGGTCTAACCTGACCCCGAGCTGGGTAATGGTCCCTGATTTTGGGGGAATGTTTCCTCCCCAAATCGAAGGAGTTTGACTCGGTGGGACGTAACCCGACCCCGAGCTGAGTGAATGACTTGGGTTCTGGGGGCATATCACCTCCCCAAACCGAAAGGGTTTGACTCGGTGGGACGTAACCCGAACCCGAGCTGAGTAAATCACTTGGTCCTGGGGGAATGTTACGTCCCCAGTCCAAAGAAAGGCTCCGGGGGAATGTTACGTCCCCGAGCCGAAAGAATCACTTGGTACTGGGGGAATGTTACCTCCCCAGTCCGAAGACAGACTCGGTGGGATATCGCCCGACCCCGAGCTGTTCGAATCACTTGGCCCTGGGGGAATGTTACGTCCCCAGTCCAAAGAAAGGCTCCGGGGGAATGTTACGTCCCCGAGCCGAAGGAATCACTTGGCACTGGGGGAATGTTACCTCCCCAGTCCGAAGACAGACTCGGTGGGATATCGCCCGACCCCGAGCTGTTCGAATCACTTGGCCCTGGGGGAATGTTACGTCCCCAGTCCAAAGAAAGGCTCCGGGGGAATGTTACGTCCCCGAGCCGAAGGAATCGCTTGGCACTGGGGGAATATTACCTCCCCAGTCCGAAGAAAGGCTCCGGGGGAATGTTACGTCCCCGAGCCGAAGGAATCACTTGGCACTGGGGGAATATTACCTCCCCAGTCCGAAGACAGACTCGGTGGGATATCGCCCGACCCCGAGCTGTTCGAATCACTTGGCCCTGGGGGAATGTTACGTCCCCAGTCCAAAGAAAGGCTCCGGGGGAATGTTACGTCCCCGAGCGAAGGAATCGCTTGGCACTGGGGGAATATTACCTCCCCAGTCCGAAGAAAGGCTCCGGGGGAATGTTACGTCCCCGAGCCGAAGGAATCACTTGGCACTGGGGGAATATTACTCCCCAGTCCGAAGACAGACTCGGTGGGATATCGCCCGACCCCGAGCTTGTTCGAATCACTTGGCCCTGGGGGAATGTTACGTCCCCAGTCCAAAGAAAGACTCCGGGGGAATGTTACGTCCCCGAGCTGTTAGAATCACTTGGCACTGGGGGAATGTTACGTCCCTAGTCCAAAGACAGGCTCCGGGGGAATGTTACGTCCCCGAGCTGTTAGAATCACTTGGCACGGGGAATGTTAGTCCCCAGTCCAAAGACAGGCTCCGGGGGAATGTTACGTCCCCGAGCTGTTAGAATCACTTGGCACTGGGGGAATGTTACGTCCCCAGTCCAAAGATAGGCTCCGGGGGAATGTTACGTCCCCGAGCTGTTAGAATCACTTGGCACTGGGGGAATGTTACGTCCCCAGTCCAAAGACAGACTCCAGGGGAATGTTACGTCCCCGGGCTGTTAGAATCACTTGGCACTGGGGGAATGTTACGTCCCCAGTCCAAAGACAGACTCCGGGGGAATGTTACGTCCCCGAGCTGTTAGAACAAACGGCCTCAGCGGAATGAAATCCAGCCCCGATCCGTTGTTTTTCGAATTTAAAGGATTTCGTCAAAAAATGAATTTTTATTCATGTTTGGGGGTGGACCGCCCTTTTTACAACAGTTGTTCTGGTTTGGTGTTTTGTCCGGCTTCTGCAAAAAAAAGAAAATAGAAGAAAGGAAAGTTGGTCTTTACGGGAAGTACTTTCGTAACATCTCGGCGTTCCATGGTTTCTTCAACCTCGTGCCGTCCAGACGCCCCAGGATGTAGGCTCCTGGTCTTACTATCTCAATGATCTTGTAAGGTCCTTCCCACTTGGCACCTAACGAACCCTCTTCAGGTCGTCGGGTGTTTAGGGTCACCTTTCTTAGTACTAGATCACCTGGCAGGAAGGAGCGGGTCCGAACTCTCTTATTGTAGAATCGGGTCATTCTCTGTTGGTAGATGGCTGCTCTTACTGCTGACTGCTCTCTTCTTCTTCGATCAGGTCGAGGTGATTTTTGATAAGTTCTTTGTTCCGTTCGTTTTCAAAGTGACGGACCCGGTGGGTTGATACTCCGATCTCTGCGGGATGACGGCCTCACATCCGTATGATAGGGAGAAGGGTGTCTCTCCTGTTGAGTCCTTGAAGGTCGTTCGGTGTGCCCACAGTACCTCCGGTAGCTCCTCGACCCATAGGCTTTTGCTTGATCCGAGCCGAGCTTTCAGGTTTGACTTGATGGTTTTATTGGTGGCTTCAACCTGCCCGTTCGACTGGGATGGGCCGGCGAGGCGAATTTTAAGGTTATCTGGAGGTCTTCACAAAGTTTTCTGAATCCCCTGCTGTCGAACTGCTTTCCGTTGTCAGTGATGATCGCTTGGGGGATTCCGAATCGACAGATTATATTTCTTTTCAGGAACTCTGTGGCCTTCTTTTCTGAGATGGTGGACAAGGGCTCTGCCTCTACCCATTTGGTAAAGTAGTCTATGGCCACGATTGCATATTTTGCCTGACCTCGTCCTTTCGGCATCGGCCCTATAATGTCTAGCCCCCACTGTGCGAAGGGCCAGGGGCTGGATATGGTGGTCAGTGTTCTGCGGCCGGCTGATGGTGGAGGTTGGCATTCTTTTGGCATCCCTCGCATTTCCGTGCTATCTTCACGCCATCCTCGTGCATGGTTGGCCAGTAAAATCCTTGCCTCAAGGCTTTGAAGGCGATTGATCTCCCCCGGCGTGGCTTCCGCAGATGCCCGCGTGAATCTCCCTGAGCACGTAGTCTGCTTCTTCTGGTGCTAGGCATCTTAGGAGGGGTACGGTGTATCCTCTCCGGTAGAGTACTCCTTCAATCAGAGAAAACTTGGTACTCTTGAATTTCAGCTTTCTGGCCTCTTTTTTATCTTCGGGGGTTCTCCTGTTTCTAGATATCTCCTGATCGGTTGCATCCATGAATCTTTGTCTTCTTCTTCTAGCACGTCCACCTCTGTCTCCCTATGCTTCTTTCTTGGAGGTATATAAGAGGGATTACCCTGGGGTTTTCTGTCTTCATTGAAGAGGCAAGCCTGGCCAGGGAATCTGCCTCGCAGTTGTCTTCTCGTCCGACCTGTTCGAAGAGTACGTTTCCTACTTTCTCCACCCACTTTTTTACTTCGGCCAAGTAAGCTACCATGGCTGGTTCTCTGGCTTGAAAATCTCCTTTCAGCTGCTGTATTGCTAGCTGAGAGTCACTCCTGATCACTACATTGTGGACTCCTACTACCGTACACAGCTTAGTCCGGCCAGTATCGCCTCGTACTCTGCTTCATTGTTTGTAGTTTTGAAGGCGAATTTGAGGGCGAGCAGTATTTCTTCTCCCTTCTCACTTTTTAGTGCTACCCCTGCTCCGTATCCGTGCGAGCTTGCGGACCCGTCTACAGACATTTTCCACCTGTCTTCTTCTACGGCCAAGACCTGCGGTTCTGTGAGCTCTGCTATGAAGTCTGCTAAGGCTTGCCCTTTTATTGCTGTTCTTGGAGGAGGTAGGAGATGTCGTGCTCGCTTATTTCTACTGACCACTTCATCAGTCTCCCTGAGGCCTCCGGTTTCTGCAAGATTTGTCTCAGGGGAAAATCCGTGTATACTTTGATCGGATGGGCTTGAAAGTAGGGTCGTAACTTCCGAGCTGTGGTGACCAGGGATAGGGCGACGAGTTCGTGTGTGGGGTATCGAGTTTCTGCGTCCAGCAGGGCTTTACTGACGTAGTAAACTGGTTTCTGGACGTGGTCGGTCTCTTGTACCAGTGCCGAGCTTACTGCGTGCTTTGAGACGGCCAGGTATAGATACAGTGTCTCCCCTGGGAGGGGTTGGCAGGAGAGGGGGCTGTGCCAGGTATTGTTTTAGGTGCTGGAAGGCTTCTTCACACTCGGGTGTCCAGTCGACCCCTTTTTGAGCTTTCTTGATGACTTTGAAGAAAAATGGCACTTGTCGGTTGCTCGTGAGATGAACCGGTTGAGTGCGGCGATTCTTCCTGTAAGGCTTTGCACTTCCTTAACTGTCCGGGGAGACTTCAGGTCTAGCACGGCCTGTATCTTTTGCGGGTTTGCTTCAATGCCTCGTGAACTTACCATGTAGCCCAGAAACTTTCCCGAGGCTACCCCGAATGCACACTTCTCTGGATTGAGCTTTAGACCGTGTTTCCTCAGGAGTTCGAAAGTTTTCTTCAGGTCGGCTATATGGTCTCTTGGTTCCTCGGACATTGTTATCATGTCGTCGACATAAACCAGCATGGTCGTGCCGATGAGCGGTTTGAAGACTTTGTTCACCAGTCTCTGGAAAGTTGCCCCTGCATTTTTCAATCCAAAAGGCATTACTTTATAGCAGTATAGCCCTTGGTCAGTAATAAAGGTGGTCTTCTCCTCATCCGCAGGGTGCATCCTGACTTGATTGTATCCTGAGAAGGCGTCCATGAAGCTTAGTAGCCCTTGGCAGGCTGTTGTATCTACCAGTTGGTCTATATTTGGGAGGGGGGGAAAGCTGTCTTTTGGACATGCTTTGTTGAGGTCGGTGAAATCTACGCACATTCTCCACTTTCCGTTAGACTTTTTCACCAGTACTACGTTGGACACCCATTCTGGGTATTTTACTTCCCGGATGAAACCGGCTTTCAGCAATTTTTCCACCTCGGTCGCTACTGCTCCGCACCGCTCCTGGTTGAATATTCTTCTCTTCTGTTTTACTGGTTTGTGTAATGGGTTACTGCTAAGTGATGGCTTATGAATTTTGGGTCGATTCCGGGCATGTCATCGTGTCCCCATGCAAAAACGTCGGGGTACCCTTGCAGACATTCCAACAAGTTTTTTCTTAGGGCCTCGTCTAGACTTCCCCCTATTTTTATGCTTTTCTTTGGCCCGAATAGTTTTACTTCTTCTAATTCTTCGGCTGCTCCGAGCCGTGCATCTCTATCGGGCCGAGGAGCAAGGTCTTCCTTCGTATTCTCGTCGTCCTCGTCCCTCTGTCTTTTCTTGGTGCCTCTTTCCACGCAGAGGGTCTCTCGTGAGTAAGTGGCAAAACAGCTGCGGGCTACCTTCTGGCTCCCGCATATGATCCCGATCCCTTCCCGCGTGGGGAACTTCAATTTCAAGTAATAACAGGACATTGCAGCCTTGGTTCTCATCATGAAGGGGCGGCCGACAATGACTTGATAACTGCTCATGCAGTCTACTACAGTGAAGTTTATCATGATTGTTCGGGTTTTGGGGGTGGCCCCGATCGTCATAGCTAGTTGAATTCTTCCCAGCGGGACGACCGTTGATCCCCCGAAACCGTACAGGGGGGTGATGTCTTTGGTTAGAGCTGTGCATTCTACCCCCAGGCTTTCCAAAGTTTCTTTGGAAATTATGTCTACTGCGCTCCCGGGGTCCACCAGGATTCTGTCCACTTCTGTGCCGCCGATTGTTGCTTTGATTATTAGTGCGTCGTCATGGGGGAAACTTACCCCCTGAGCGTCTTCATCGGTGAACATGACGGGTGTCGACCGACTTCCTCGGGGGTTGGGATTTTTTCTGTTTTCAGCACCTCTGTTCCCCGTGCTCGGCTATAATTTTTCCTCGACCGGTTTGAGTCCCCGGCCAGCGTTGCCCCTCCTGCGATGACGTTCACCTCTCGATTCCTTGTCCTTTGTCTGGCGGCCATGATATTGTGGTCGATGTAATTGTTCAGGTACCCGTTCCGGGCCAGGTCCTCCATTTGTTCTCGCAGGTCCTTGCATTCATCGGTGTGTGCCCTTTTAGATTGTGGTGCAGGCAGTAGGATCTTTTGTTTTTTCTGTCTGGGGGAAATCTTCTGAGGTCGGGCTCTATTAAGAGGCCTTTTTCCCGTATCTCCATGATGATTTCTCCTGGCGGCTTGCTTAGGGGAATATACGCTTCCTCTCGGACCACATGGTTTACTTGAGTTGCGGGTCATTTGCTTTGATCCTTTTGTGCCATTGGTTTGAACTCTCTGGGTCTTGGATTGAACTTCCGGAATTCTCTCTCTGGTCGCCGGTGGTCTTCTCTCCTGGTTACCCTTTCTCTGGCGGTTGTCCCTCTCCGGGATACTTTCTCCTCTCCTTCTAGTAGGACGTACTTCCTGGCCACCTCCAACGCAGTAGCGTAGTCTGGTGTTTCGTGGATCCTCAGGTGGGTCCATAGTTTCCCGACCCTTAGGGCCCCTTTCAGACTTTCCAGGGCTTCCTGGGATTCGTAGCCTCCGACCTCGAGTACAGTGTCATGATACCTTTCAATGAAGCTTTTCAATGTTTCGTCGTCTCCTTGTTTCATGAGTCTTAGTTCTCCTATTGTCTTTTTAGGGGTGCAGGCTCCTTTGAAGTGTCGGATAAACGATTTTTTAAGCTGGGAGAAGCTCTGAATGCTCCTCGGGGCCAGACTTCTATACCATAGGATGGCAGGTCCCCCTAAAGTTAAGGGAAATACTTTGCATATGGCGTCGCCCATTACCCCCTGTACTTCCATTAGGAGGATAAAGTTTTCAATGTGGGATTTTGGGTCGGAGTGGCCTTTGTATGGTGCCATGGTCGGCATGTTAAATCGTTTTGGAAACTGCGCTGTTCTTATTTCCTCCGTAAGGGGAGACCCCTCTTCCTCGCCTCGGGTGTCTCCCGCCCCGACTTTGAGGCTTTCTCCCCACTTTGTCATCTCTTTTCTCAACCAAGATTTTATTTCTCGGGTTGTGCCCCCGTGCCGCCTTCTGTGTTCTTCTGTTCGCCTGTCGCCCCGGGCGTGGCGTTCTTTAAACTCAGAGGTCTCCTGTACGTCTTCGTTATACTTTCTATCCTCCCTTCTGGAGTTGTAAAAACTGTCGGAGGAGGGGTCGGGTGATTGTTCCTCCTCTTCTTCTTCCCATGTGCCTTCTGATCTCCCTACTACCGCAGATCTTATCCCATAGGGGCCTCTCTTCCTGGGTCCCTCGTCTTCGCTTACGTCTACTACTCTTTTCCCTCTCTCCTTCTCTTTCCTTTTCTGTCCGGCCTCGGTTTCAGTTTCCTCGTTGTTTGCTCCTTCCATTCTTTCCAGTCGATCCATCATAGACCTCATGCCATCTTCCATTCTTTTCATCCAGTCTATTGCCGGGCCTCCTGGTTGGTGATTCCCGTCCTCCGCCATTTGTCTTCTCACGTGAACTGCTTTTTGTGAAGTTCCCCACAGACGGCGCCAACTGTTGACGGTGGATTTTGGTCTCAGGGTAATATTGGAATATCACTCCCGAGGAAATCCTCCTCCAACTGTGAATTTGTTTGGTTATGGGGGACCAAAGGCAAACTTAGCAAAAGACAGATAAATGCACCAATCCACAATGAGATTTAACGTGGTTCGGCGGATTTTGGGATCCGACCTACGTCCACGGGCAAGAACAGGATGGTGCTTTTTATTACTCAAATACATTCCTCGAGTCTCTTCCTTGCTTTTACAAATTAGAGCTCTATGATTCTAATCTCTCACTCTTGTGATGATTTTCAGATGCCTTTTACACATGCTCTACCCTTCTATTTATAATAATACAGAAATCAGATTCCTATTTGTATAAGAAATCCTATTGGACTCAATCTTCTCTTCTTGTAGGGTTTCCTGATCCGGTGCTGCCTTCTCCTTTCGTATTCCCTTTTGGATTCTGATTCATTCTCCTTGCGAGAGTAGGACATTTCTCTTATCTTATCCATAAGAATGGGGCGCTGTTGTCTTGGACACTTCCCGTCGTCTGGTCGGTCTTAATGAGGTCGGCCATGACAATCTTTTATGCTGAGAGTGTTCCTGCCGACATCTATAGTGCTCGGTCACCCGGACCATAGTGGTCGGTCCTTTCGTAATGAGGTCGGTCTCTTCATGATGTCAACCAGGGAAAGAAATTTACCCTTTCGTCCTTGTTGTGATGTCTTAAATGCCGTAGTGCCTGAAAACACCATCAACAAATATATTTGAAAATACATTAGAATTAGAATCAGAAATAAATATAACAAGGCACCGCTTCGCTTTGTGTGAATGTGAAAGTGAAACCCTCATAGTCATTTCATTTGGGTTCCCTTTCATCTCTGTCTCCGGTTCTGGCCGTCAACAAATTAAGGAACGTCACTTTAGCATTACGACACCGTTTGTTTTTCTTACATTTGTAAGATTCTTTTATCTTTATCTTATTTCACTTACAGATTAGATGAAGTTGTTTCCTCACTTGAGCCCTTGTTAATTTAATTACCATGATGACTATTGACTATTGTGTTGTGATTTGTGTGACTCATTAAATTTCATCATACTGTTGATAAAATCGGGAGTGGAGCTATTCATACCCCACCACTTATCTCATCGTACCCTCCTTTTTTCAAAAAAAGATGTGACTAGTTGCACCCTAAAAATTGCTTTAAACACCAAGTCAGGACACTCGTATTATAAATTTAAATTTTTGACATTTCCTATGTACATTCTGTAAAATACCAAGAAAATCCTTAATTAAAAATACTTTTTCTTTTGCACATTCTATTATCATTTTTTTTAAATCGTTGGAAACCAGCCGCGGAGTAGGTAAAATCCCCACAGGCTCTTACAAGAAATGCACTTTCTGAATTTAAACTCAAGACCTCAAGGTGAGATCCTGAATCCTACACCACCAAACCACGTCCCTTGAAGACTACATTATATTATCATGTTCATGCATATTACCGCTTTCTATAAAATCTAAGGCTCCATTGGATTGCCAAATTTCGTTCTTTTTAGTGTGGTTCCATGACTTAAAGTTCCGAGTTCGGGGGATTACGGTATATTTTGTACTGGAGCTACCTCCGCTACACATTTGGACATGTGGATTTTGATCCAACAGTCCAGATTTGGAGAATCTAAATATTTTTTATCATTTAACACGGGTCGTTGGATGAAAATTCAACGGTCCACGAGTAACTAGAGGACACTCCAATATTGAAACGCCCTCCAAAAAAAAATTAACATCAAAATTATTTAAAATAACTGTTCTGGGCATGGGCATCCATATTCATCATTTTATTGTATGAATAAAACAGTTTCAAATCGCGCAACATTTCCTTGGCAGGGTGAATAAATATGAAGAAAAGAAGATGTACTTTTTAGTAATTTAAGCAAAGGTCTAAGATCGGCCCATTGATGGTCTCTACCTGATGAATAAATGGGTAAAGTTTAATTTTGGACACGTAGACGGAGATAAACACAAACCAAAAGCCGACGCATGGCATGGACAAAAAAATAATAAAAATATTCGCGTTCCCCTGTCCTCGTCATGCATGTTCACATATTCTTCAGTACCATAAAAATAAAAATATTCACATTACTTTTTAGTAAAACCCTAATCGTCACTGACGGAGAAGGTTCCCTGAGTTTTTTTTTTGATATGGGTTTATTTTGTATTTGTTTACTGGCTAACTGAATAATCGAATATGTATATGATTCTCGCAGGTCTTTTGCTTGGAATTGCTCCGTCTTTTCTTCGCTTCAATTTCTGTTAATCTGTAATCATGGCAACTAGTAAGTATTTTTACCCTCTACAAATTTAAAAAGCCTTTTTCTTTTTACTTTATATCTAGTGTGTGTATTTTTTGTTTGATTTGCGCAGGACTGATGTTTGAGAATTCATGTGAGGTTGGTGTATTTTCCAAGCTCACTAATGCTTATTGCTTGGTTGCAATTGGAGGTTCTGAAAGCTTCTACAGGTTTTTTTTCTTTTAATTATTCTGTTTTGAAATGTTATTTTATTTGTGAAATTCCTTTCAATGACTTTATTGTACACAGCACATTTGAGGCAGAGTTAGCAGATGTTATTCCTGTTGTTAAAACATCCATTGGTGGCACCAGGATTATTGGGCGGCTTTGTGCTGGTGAGATTTTATCTTTCATTCAACATAGTGCCCCTGGCTTTATATATGCATATCCTAATTCCCATAATTATTTCATGTTTAATGGCAGGAAACAAAAATGGTCTTCTCTTGCCGCACACTACCACTGATCAAGGTGATATTTAGACTCACTCATGTCAATCAGTTTTTAATGATTCACTATCCTTGTGAGATAATGGCAAATTTCTCATGATACCAGCTCTAGATCACCACTTCACTTTCTTATTCTAGTACTATTACTATATACACTGTTATAATTCTTATTCTGGCTTGAAGTATCAGTGACAATTACTGTGATTAGTAGCTCACCTTGACATTACAAATAACCACGTGTCCTCATTGATGACTTGGAGTTGGAAATTGCTTTCGTTGTATGAGCTGAAATCCTTTTGTGCTGCTGAATGCAGTAAAGTACATGATTATATCTCTCTTTCTTATGTTGGGGATACCAAGTGTGATTAGTTTCTGTAATGAAATAGTGTTATTAATGTTTACGAGTTTCAAGTTTTGGGAAGAATTACTTTCCTATTAAGAAATGAATCTTTCTTTGCTAGGGAGTTGGGATGTTATTTGTTTTGAGATTTTGCTTTCAGAGTTTGAGTAGAAATGAAGTGTTTGATAAATTTGCTTCTTTAATTTTATAACAGTCATTTGAAATTTTTTATATGCATTCGTTGACCTTGAGGAACTGTGTATTTTACCTGTTACCTCATATTTGTTTTATTTACTATGTTCTTGAAGAGCTTCAACACCTGAGGAATAGTCTACCTGATCAAGTTGTCGTTCAGCGTATTGAAGAGAGGCTATCTGCCCTTGGGAATTGCATAGCATGCAATGATCATGTTGCTCTTACACACACGGATCTTGACAGGGTAATGTTGTCGTATATTTGTAGTTTTAACGTTTCTTCCATCATGTATTTTCGGTTATGGATCTTAATGGAACAATGATTTTGTATAGAGCAAAATTGCGTCAAAAGATTCATGTAGCCAACTCTAGCTAGTGGGAAAAGGCTTTGTTTTGTTTGTTTTGGTTTGGTTATGTATTTTCTGAATTATTCTTTAGATTGGCATTTTATTTGAAATTGACATTTTGCGTTCACAGATTGGAGAAGGCCTGTTTTTATTTTTCTCCACTTTCTTATTTGTTTGCTTATTTTCCCTTTCAAAAAGTACCTAGGCTTCTTTTTTCTTCTATCTCTAGTGGGGAAAAGAACCACAGTGCTGGTTTCAAGTTACGAAGAAGGAAGCATAGAACTTTAAATGACAAGTATACTCTTCTGTTGATACCTGTTGATTTTTATTTACTAAATGCAATTGCCTAATTTCTTGATGGATGTTCTTGTAGATAATTAATGATTCTCTTTCCCCGCATAACATTTAAAAGACTTAAACGAGCATGCGGTATAACTGTTAAACGAAGAAACCATAACTAAATTTTGTTACATGAACAGTTCCCTTCTGCAACTGTATTTATGCATAGATTTTTATGAACCAATTGCTATTATTTTGAATTTTCCTGATGCTCAAGCATACATTTCTGTCTTTTGTTCTACAGGAAACGGAGGAAATGATTGCGGATGTTCTTGGAGTAGAAGTGTTTAGGCAGACAATTGCTGGTAATATCCTTGTGGGCAGTTACTGTTCCTTCTCCAACAAAGGTGGCTTGGTAAGGAATAGAATGCCCTCATTTAGGCATCTAATTGAGACACTTTCTGTTGCGATTTATTTCCAAGGATTAACTTTCTGCTTTATTCTGGAGTAGGTCCACCCTCATACATCTATTGAAGACTTGGATGAACTTTCAACACTCCTACAAGTACCTTTGGTGGCTGGGACTGTGAACCGTGGAAGTGAAGTGATAGCTGCTGGATTAACAGTGAATGACTGGACAGCATTCTGTGGGTCAGACACTACGGCAACTGAACTCTCTGTTATAGAGAGCGTTTTCAAGTTGAGGGAAGCTCAACCAAATGCCATCGTAGACGAGATGAGGAAATCCTTAATTGACAGCTATGTCTAAGTTACTTGGGATAACAGCCTTGTTTTGTTCTTGTTTCTTAATTTTGCTAAGTTTGAAGATTTTTTGTTTTTAAACGAGAATATATTTTTTTTTCTCGACTCCTTTATCTCGATTATATTTAAGACGGACAAATGCTGAAGATAATTTTATTTAGTTTTTAATAATCACTTGAATGGTGGAATGTTTCTTCTAGTCTGGTGGATTGTACATCACAAAAGCTCATCAGAGATAGTAGTATGTTTTCTCTCTCATGGGGGAGCAGCTGCATGAACAGTATTCATACTCCTTGATATCTGATGTCTAGGGCTACAGTCCCGAATTTTCTGAAGATTACAATTAGTATTCATTATAATCTTAATACAGGTAAAATATACTACTTGAATTTGTTGCAATATGATCTATTACATTTTCAGGCAAATGGACAGAACACTAACAATAGTAATTACGTAAATGAGAAAACACTTTATATAATATTATTGCAAACCATGCCATATAGAGTTGGAACTTGGAACAAGCAAGAGCTTGAGCAGAAAGTATGGTCAGTGTACAAAATGCTTATAACAGCTTTCCCCAGTCGAATATTCGATGGTAGGGCATGAAATAGCTACCATCTAAAAGAGCTAAACGATTCAGCCTGATTTTTCTGAATCAACCAAAAGTTAAAAAAAGACGGCTACTCTTTCCCTCAGCATAGGCTACTCCATGTTTCCATCTACTTCTACTTCAGTAGTGACTTCTCCACTTGTTGGCCTGCACGAGTTGAATGCCAAAGTCATGTAATTTCAGAAGAAACAAAGAAGATGTGTACTAAGACTGGACTCTCTCTTAATATCTACCTCGAAAATGTTAACCAACTACACTTGGCAACAGGAACACCAACTTAGCATTACAATTTGATTTTTCATTATATTTTATTGCATGTCTCTTTACTTGATTTAACCATGCTTATTGTGGCAATATCCTATCTATGAAGCTCTGCATGACGGTTTCTCGGTTTCCCTAACTTCATACCTAAAGTGAAGGGTGCTTTTAATGTTATCCCCGAACGAACCTTTCCTTCCATTTGAAAAGTCACCCCTGCTAACCCTAATAATTCTCTTCAATTTACTTTTCCATTTTTGAAGCAAGGATAGCGTATTTTATAGTGATTCAAGACATAAACATCAACGCTCAAAACAGTTTACTGATAAAAGAAATGGGATTATGGCTTCTATAGTTGGATGGAAAAACACACGTACAATCCACTTAAAACTTTAATGGTGTCATAGAAAAACCACTGCAAAGTCACCACTGGTCCAACAAGCATTATCCGAATAGGCAGGCTTCTTGTAAATAAATTGATCAACCCAATTTTCTTCACAGCCTACTCATCAAAAAGGGCAGGTTAAATCTATAACAATGCTGATTCTGCATGATAAATTGACCACAAACATAAATGTAACTAAGAGATCATACCAGCATCAGGCTGTCAGCCTTTTTGTTATAAAGGGAAGCAACAATGTTGTCAGCTGGATTGGAAATAAAGCTACCAACTGATCCAGCAGCATAGCCAGCTAAACATGTCACCCCGAGTTGTTGAGCCTTTGAGCAATCCTCCTTTGTTGTTCGAAGAACATTCCGATACAGAAAGTCTACAGAATGCTCGAATGTCGAGAACATAACTATAGAGACTGTAGGAAATAATTTCAAGATGGTTAATGATTAATACATCGAAAGATACGATAGTATAGTATCATTAGAGTCAAATGTGTGAATAAGGTGCTTCGGATCCTGCATCAGCCCAATTCTTTCAACAATATATATTGAAGCATATAATATTGCTTAACCAAACCAAATGCAAAGCAAACATATGATTCAAATGGTGCCATTTAAGTGTCAAGTTAATAGGTACTGTACATTTTCCTGTGGATCCTACTCTCAGAGAATGGTAGACATTACAGGGTGTGCAGCTCATCAAAACACACAAAGGGAAAATCCTCATGTATCTTTCAATATTTCATATATTGCAGTATTTATTGAGAAGGTCACATAATTTATAATGAAAGATGACTTTAATGGGAAATGGGAATGCATTAGGGGGCCAGAAGACAAGCTGATTAGTAAAATACAACTTGGAATATAAATCTGCAGGGCGCGTAACAATTGTAGGTAACCAGCCAAATGTAAGGGAAAAGAAGAATTTAAAGTTTTAAGGAAATTGAGCAATTACATGGGAGGTTTCGACACCAAAGTGGAATTAGCCCTCTATAAAAACTGCAACCAACAATAAATTGTAAGACCCACAACGGCAGGGTAGAAGCATGATATATCAGATAGTTCATAGTAATAGACCTAAAAGAGTAACTGTTAATACATCTCTTACCCAAAGATCCCTTCCGATGCATAAAGCTTAGGAATGCCATCAGCCAAGCCCTTTGCAAAATGAGGCTGCGCTTGAACCTGAACTTTGATGGCTTCAAAAGGACAGAGAGCCACATTGGCAAAAACTTCAGCAGATGCACTACTAAGAAAGAAAATAAAGCTCCTATTGCAATCACCCAACACATTGGAATAAAGGCTCTTGAAATACTCATATAAACCAAATCTGCAACCCCCTTGAGCACCATATCCAAAAAACTTCCCAGCCCAACCTCTCCAAAAGGCAGAAGGGCCTTGTTCTTTCAAGAGAGTAGTATAGCATGAGGCAATGCTACTATATTTGATGGGATACACCTACAATAACATCACTAAAATTAATCAAGTCTCTTAGCAATTAAAGAAGAAACCTCAAAATGTTAGTTGTAGAATAAAAGCCACAACACCTCAATCCCATATAAACTCCTCAAAATTAACACATTTGAAGTAACTAGAAATACAAAACAAATGTCTTTATATTTTGACAAACTAATCAATCATAAAAGAAACCACCTGCATATTGACTTTGAGGACATCGAGAGGGGTGATGGCGAGATGGGTGGTGCCAGCACTGAGCATTCCTCCGATGGCGCAAATACTATAATACCCTTTTACTTTCTCCCTCTCTTCTCGTCTAATTGCACCGTGATTTCGACCTTCCACCATCTCTATTTCTTTTAACTTGACAAGAAACTCTTTCTCGAGACAAGCATCATCGCGCCTACGCCTATTCAGTCTATAGTCTTTTTGCTCGCCTATTCTTCTTTCTTGTACAAAACCCAAAACCCTGGACGCTGTCTTGGCCTAAAATACAACCGCCGCTCTGTATTTAAATTATTTTCTTAAAACAGGCAAGCCTATACTTGAATTGGGAATAGAGGTGGTTGAAATTACCTCTAAACGCACAACACACAAACCACTCTATATTCATGAGGGAGGTAAATTAGGAAATGATCTAATATTATAGAAATAAAAATTCATGCCGATTTTACGCTAATAAACTATTAGCTTTAACAATTAATGCTTAATGATCAATTTCCTCCACTTAATGACTTCAAAAATTAATTTCCAAAAGCAAGTTTCTAAAAAACATGCATATATAAAATAAAACTTGCAATAAATAAAGAGTTTAGGGATAGAAAAATGACACCAGTGATTTAATGGTTCTGCCAACTATTTGCCTACGTCCACTCCCCCAAGCCACGCTTGAAGATTTCCATTAAGTTGAATCCACAACTTACACCGAGGTTTTCGTGGATCACCCACAACCAAGAGTTTTGTCCCCCTAGGTTCACTTCAAACATTTACACAAGAGTTTTCCAATGGCTCACTTTTAAACCCTTACTATGAGTTTTATTTTTAGGCTCACTCACAACCTTTTACAAATTACCCTTTTGAGTATACTTGATAAGCGGAAAATAAATCAATATTTACCGCCCATTTTACTTAATATTTTGTATAATTACTCAAGTTTTGTGAATATGTAATTTGTGTTATTTTGTAGATAAATAAGATTTCAGGACTCACTAGAA
Organism: Zanthoxylum bungeanum; assembly: GCA_019454045.1. Lineage (NCBI taxonomy): Eukaryota > Viridiplantae > Streptophyta > Magnoliopsida > Sapindales > Rutaceae > Zanthoxylum > Zanthoxylum bungeanum. The sequence continues at coordinate 236,260 of SKCR01029740.1, forward strand.
TCAAATCAGGGCTAAAATGATGAAAAACGGACAAAATGGTAAAATTATCATTTCACGGGTCGCGATGCGCACACCATATGCGTCGCGACGCAACACAAGTACTATTCTACCGACACTTGTCATCATGACGTCAGCACATTAATTCAGCCTGCCGACACCTTACGTCAGTAATGACGTCAGCGTCGCGACGCGCAAGCCTTCACGCGTCGCGACGACAAGCCAATAATTCTGCCGACAGCCATGTGTCATCATCTCGTCAAAGCCACGTACATGTGTCAAGAATCAACGGTGCGTCGCGACTCGCAAGCTTCACACGGAGCAAAATTTTGCCTATAAATTAATGCCGAATTCATTTGAAATTTTCATACCTTCTTCTGAGGATTTCCTTAAGAATACTAAGAAAATTGTATCTTGTTTATTTATTTACAGCTTTCTTGTATTTAATTTTTATTTTAAGCAATAGATCTTTCTTTATTTTACTTTAAAGTATGAGTATGTAACTTCCCTCTGCTGGGGTGAAATGTAAAGTTTTTATTATTATAATTTAGATTAATATCCCTTAGTTATAATATATAAACTATCTTAAAACTTGACTTAATTGGATACCGCCTTTATGGTCGGTTGGACTTTATTAAATTGATTTTAACATGACTTAATTGGATACCGCCTTTATGGTCAGTTGGAATTAATCAATAATATGACTTAATCAGGATACCGTCTATTTACCGGTTGGTAATGTCATGTAAATTTATATATTATAATAAGGGATATTTCTAAATTAGAAGTAATAAAAGTGGATCCCCTAACCCCGATATTTTATTATATTGTTAATTTTATCTTTTTAATTTTCAAGTTTTATTTTATGTCATTTTCTTTATTTATGTCTTTAATAATCTTAGATATGTGTTGTAATTTAATACCATATCTAGGGTTGTGATGAATTCCAATATCGCCGGTTTATAAGTTGGTTATTGTGTACCTTGGATAATATATTGGTTTATTTATTAAGCCTTGGTCTTAATGCTTCTTGTTAACTCGCTATTAATAAGATTGATATGGTAAACTTAAAATGAACTTGGAAAAGAGATTTTAGGTTTCAGCCTTAGACTCAATAGCTCACGATCTCACCTTAAGGTAAATGTCCTTAGGGTAGATTTCCTTACAGGATAGGAATATACCTGTCGGGCGGGGTAGCCATAATTGGAACTTAAACTTAATGAATTCAAAGTTTCTTAATTAACATAGGAATATAGTTAATTTGGTTACTTTGGGTGTATGCATCTGACCATCGGAATAGGCTTTTACATAACTTCGTGTTCCAAGTTAATAAATCGATATATTACACAAACATGAGATAATCACTTCATCTTTAAAAGGTATTGGAATGATTCACAACCCTATATAACTTTATAATATTGATTTTTCCTTTAATTTACTTTCGCATTATTTTAATTACTTGTTTTAAATTTAAATCATCATCCAACCAACAATCAATCAATTGGATACTCATAAGACATTTAACGTCATAAATTGATAGCATAGGTATTAAGTCATCGTGGGATCGATACATTTTATACTACTTGAGTGATACGTGTGCTTGCGTTACGTGTGTGATTACCACCGATCAAATTTTTGGCGCCGTTGCCGGGGACTTATTTATCTTTTACTATTAATTTTGGGGGTTAGATATTTTACTTGTATTTAATTTCTTTTTGCTTATTATTTTTATTTTCTTGTGTTTCAGGTTCTCAGACACTACATGAGAAGAACTATAAGCTTTGAAATCTATCAGTTTGACCCATAAATTGAAAAACAATCAGACAATTGAGAAGGGAAAGGCGTGAAGGCCAAGAAGCACTGATCAACATGAACAATCAAGAACCTGAACCTTTGGAAGTTGCATCACCAATTCCTATTCAAGATAGAACAATTCCGGTGGTTGACGGCTTCATATCATGTATTGTACTTCCTCCCTTACCAGCAAATGCGTGTGATATCAAAACATGCATTCAGATGATACAGCAATCAGTTCAGTTTAAGAGAGTGCAACTAAAGATCCTAATCCCCACATCAGCAACTTCCTGGAAGTTTGCGGCACATTCAATTACAAATGAACGGCTGAAGAAGCAATGCGACTTCATGTGTTCCCATATTCCTTGAAAGACAGAGCTCAGGTTTGCCTACATTCACTACCAGCAGGTTCCACCACAACTTGGAACACTCTTGCCACCAAATTCCTTGCAAAAAATTCCCCCCAGCCAGAACAGAAAAGCTGAGGAATGACAGCACATCATTTGTGCAACATGACTCAGAATCCCTATGCGAAGCTTGGGAAAGGTACAAGGAATTGCTCCGGAAATTTCCTCACCATGAGATTGCAAAATGGTAGAACCACAATAGATGCTTCTGTTGGAAGAGCTTTAATGGCAAAATGAGAATATCAGGCCTGAGACTTAATTGAAGAAATAACCAACAGCAATTCTTTGTGGCTAACAGAAAGGAGCATGATCCAACGAATAGTAGGAATCCATGAAGTAGGAGCCAACACAACAATCAATGCCAAGTTGGATCAGATTTGTAAAAGTCTGGAAACTCTTAGCATGAAGCTTAATGCTGGATCCACAAGTTCACCATATGGAGGAACACCAGAGGCAGAATCTTACAACCAACAAGATGAGACGGTGAATTATGTCAGCAATTTCAACAAACAGGGGAATAATCCATATTTCAATACCTACAACCTAGGTTGGAGGAATCAACCCAATTTCGCATGGAGCAACACTTCAGGGCAAATGAACAATCCACCACCCGTATTCCAACAACAGAACAAAGGCCAGGAGTATGAAAAAGAACCAGGAATAATAGAGGTGCTTGCAGAGATGTTGAAAAAGCAAGAAGCCAAATATGATGATATGTTTCAAAGCCAATCAGCTTCTATAGACGCACTGGAAAATCAATTGGGACATCTGGCCAATGCTCAGAGTTACAGACCGTAAGGTACCATTCCTAGCAACACAGAACCAAATCCAAGGAACAGAGGGAATGAGCAATGCCAAGCTATCACTTTGAAAAGCGGTACTGAAATCAACAAAGATGTTGGAGTCAAAGCATCTACTGAGGAAGTTCCAAAAGAAAGCAGCAAAGCAGACCCACATATGGAGGAAAACATGCAAAAGAAAATGATCGAGAAAGATTTACTCCACCTCCACATTTTCCTCCACGTCTCCAGAAACACAAACTGGACAAATAATTTACTCGATTCCTGGAGATCTTCAAAACGCTGCATATCAATATTCCATTTGAAGAAGCGTTGGAACAAATGTCTAGCTATGTCAAATTCATGAAATATATTCTGTCACGAAAGAGAAGATTGGGAAATTATGAGACAATAGCATTGACAGAAGAATGCAGCGCCATCATTCAAAGGAAGCTCCCCCCAAAGTTGAAGGATCCTGGCAGTTTCACCATCTCTTTCACCATATGAGAATATTACTTCGGTAAGGCTTTGTGTGATTTAGGTGCTAGCATTAACTTGATGCCTTTGTCTATTTACAGGAAACTGCAGATTGGAGAAGCAAAGCCCACCTCAGTCACTCTGCAATTGGCTGACAGATCACTCACGTTTCCGAGAGGTGTAGTGGAAGATGTATTGGTCAAAGTCGAAAAACTCATTTTCCCAGTAGATTTCATTGTCCTTGACATGGAGGAAGACAAAGACGTACCTATCATCCTTGGGAGACCATTCTTAGCTCAGGTCGAACCATTATTGATGTACAAAAAAGTGAACGAACCATGAGAGTGCAGGACCAAGAAGTAACATTCAATGTTTTCAAAGCCATGAACTTCCCGAATGAGGAAAAAGATGAGGAATGTTTCAGACTTGATGTAATAGCAACATGAGAGAAACAGCTCCACCAACTCGGGCTTATGAGAATGTTAAACTGTACAAAGAAAAGACCAAGAAATGGCATGATAAAAAAATAGTGCACAGATAACTGGAACCGAGGCAGCGGGTAATGTTATACAAATCTAGGTCGAAACTTTTCCCTGGGAAGCTAAAATCACGGTGGTCAAGTTCATTTGTAATCACCCAAGTTTTACTATATGGAGCCGTTGAGCTACATGACCCAAACTCCAATGACACATTCAAAGTTAACAGCCAGCATGTCAAGCACTAATGGGGAGAATCATTTGAGCGATAAAAGAGAGTCTCACACTTGCAGATCCAGCCTAACGTTCGGGCAGTCATGTCCAGCTGACGACGTTAAACTTAGCGCTAATAGGGAGGCAACTCATGCAATTTGTATATATATATTGTGATTTTGTGTATTTTAATTTTTGTGTTTTAATTTTTGTAGGAAAAGTCACAGACATGATGGAAGACGTTCTCGTAAAACTTCACAAGAATTTTCCTTATCTCCCTCAAAAATCTCTAATGAAAGTATACAAAGCACGCATTGAGAGAATGAGACTTCTGATGATCAAAGGTATTCCTAATGACATTCGTTGGATAATTGAAGCTCGTGTCCAATTGGCAGGTGAGTCATCTGACTCTTTTATTTCATTTATGCCTGGTTTGGAAAAAAGCACTTATGCTAAGAAAAGAATAGCTAAAGATTAGGTGTTTTTTATAAGTGTGCACGCATGACATCCAATACTCGTTGTCGTTCTTTAGGAATGATGTCTGATAACTGCGAAGATAAAATTAAATTCATTAAGGATGGCATGAGTATGGAGTCATTAGATGACATATCATTGACTCTTGAGATACATCCCAATGGATATGTGTATCACGCGATTCGCATGTTACATACACAGTTTCGAAAAGAAAGACAACAATTGAGTCTCTGGAATCTGACTTTAAAATACCATGTTTGCCAATTTTTTAGAAAATTGGATGGGAAGCTTGTCTCTGACGCATATATGTCATTCAAGCTGTTACTACCTGTACATATTAGTATCTATTTATCTTTAACTAATAATTATGATTTGTTTTGTTATTTTCTTTTATTTTCACCGACAGGATCCAGACTTTTTGACTTTCAAGATTTATTTAATGTTTAGCTAATAATTATCATTTGACAGGTACTAGTGCTATTCTTACTTCAGGATCTATAAATTCAGCTCGTCACTGCCTTCTTGTAGACATCCAAATTTGAGAGAGATATAAAAAAATTGAAGCAACTTCAAGAAGACGAGTTGTTAACATATGTGTATTTTGCGATACTAGTTCTGGTTCCAAATCAGAATTCGTAGAAGCAGCACAAGAATTGGGTAGAGTCATAGCTGAGAGGAGTATGCACTTAATATATGGCGGTGGAAATCTTAGACTAATGGGGTACGTTTCAAAGGCTGTGAATGAAAGAGGTAGTCAAGTTTTGGGAATCATCCCAAAACCTTTGACGGAGGCGAATCTTATCGGACAATCAAATGAAGAGGAATACATCGTGCCAGGTATGTCCGGACGACTTGTTGAAATGATTAACCGTGTTGATGCATTTATTGCTTTGCCAGATGGCTTGGGCACTATGGAGGAAATTTTTACAGTGCTATCTTGGGCGAACTTGAACATACATCGGAAACCAATTGGACAGTTTAATATTGATGGATTTTATGACTTTCTTTGTGTGTATCTTGAAGATGCCCGTAGAAATGGGTTTCTTTCAAAACCCTTAAAAGATACCCTCTTCACTGTCAGAACAGCCAATGACCTAGTTGACAAACTTTTAGCCTTTGAACCACAAATTGACCATATCTTGTCGGATAATGATCGTAGTAAGAGACGTCAGATAAATCTGGATCTTAACCTTTAATTTTCTTTTTATATGTAGAATTACATGCTAACCAGGTAATGTCTTATAAACTCTTCTTCTTCTTTTTAGACATTGGGGACAATGTCTCAATTAGGTTTGAGGGTGGGAAATGGTTGACTAGTATCTTGTTTTTATTTTTCTTGTGTTGTTTTTAGTCAAAATTTTAAAAATCAATAAAAAAAATTTCATAAAAATCATAAAAAAGTTTGTGTTTTTATGTTTTTAAACTTTATTAATCAGGTGGAATGGTGTTTGAGATAGTTGTGTAAGGAATTTCCACTTCTGAGACGTATCTCAACCTATTTCGTAACAAGTTAATTTTTGTTTATTTCCTTTTGAATTATTTAAATTTGTGAATTCTCCTTAATACTAATTAAATTGGATCTTCATATGCTCAGTTGACAGGTATTATCAACAAGCATGGTAACATACAGACATGGGTCGTAAGTGAAAAATTTGTAATATTCGGTGCTCTAGTTTATTGGAAATAGCATCTAAAAGTGATGGATTAAAAAAAAAAATTGTGTATATAAATAATTAATCATGCTTTTACCTAGTAACTAGATATCTTACCTCAGTAGGTAGTGATTGTTCGCGTCAAACGAAAAAGTCTGAGTTAATAATAATAAAGTTTATACTTAGTAACCGGACGTCTTGCCTCAGTAAGCAGAGATTGTTCGCGTCAAATGGTAGAACCTTTAAACATATGAGATCCGAGTAATTAAGTCTGTATGGGTGTCTTCACACCTAGTGCCCTAAAACCATCTAGTTTGGGAGTCACTGGCACAAAGCTCGCTACATGGATTAAATATGTTATTATTAAAAAAATCCAATGCCAAAATGATATGAATTCTGATATAACTTTACGACAAAAATAGTATCCTCTTTTCAACTACACTTATTAATATTGTGGGCGCAATGATTTGACTAATACCTTATTGGTTGAGTATATGGAGAATGGTAAAATTAATCGGAGAATTTACTTATTTGGTAATTTATAATGAAAAGAAACAACTATTAACTTGGATAAGAATTTCACTTCTTTAGTCACTAACTTGTTTTGTGTGTTTGATTTTACATTTGATTGATGTTTGTGGGTATCGTCACTATAAGCCCTCACAAGACTACAACTCGTCCACTAGGGACACCTAGGGGTTTAAAGGCTTGTTGCATACGCTAAATGCAACCACAATCCCTACGAAAGTGGCTTAGTTTAATTTTATTTTAAAGTTTTTTATTGTATTTTATTTTGTTGTTTTGCTCGAGGACTAGCAAAATGTTAGGTTTGGGGGTGTGATAAGCGGAAAATATATCAATATTTATCGCTCATTTTACTTAATATTTTGTATAGTTACTCGAGTTTTGTGAATATTTTTTATGTATTTTGTGTTATTTTGTAGATAAATAAGATTTCAAGACTCACTGGAATCAAATCAGAGAAAAAACAACGAAAAACGGACAAAAAGGCAAAATTATCATTTCACACGTCGCGACGCGCACACCATATGCGTCACGACGTGCCACAAGTACTATTCTACCGACACTTGTCATCATGACGTCAGCATAATAATTCGGCTTGCCGACACCTTACGTCATCGTCGCGACGCGCAAGCTTTCCTGCATCGCGACGCCAAGCCAATAATTCTGCTAATAACCATGTGTCATGATCTCGTCAAAGTCGCGTACACGTGTCAAGAATCAACGGCGCGTCGCGACTTGCAAGCTTCACGTGGAGTAAAATTTTGCCTCTAAATTGAGGCCGAATTCATTTGAAATTTCCATACATTCTTCTGAGGATTTCCTTAAGAATACTAAGAAGATTGTATCGTGTTTGTTTATTTACAGCTTTCTTGTATTAATTTTTATTTTAAGCAATAGATCTTTCTTTATTTTAATTTAAAGTATGAGTAGGTAACTTCCCTCTGTTGGGGTGAAAGGTAAAGCTTTTATTATTATAATTTAGATTAATCTCCCTTAGTTATAATATATAAACTATCTTAAAATTTGACTTAATTGGATACCGCTTTTATGGTCGGTTGGAATTAATCAAAATCTGACTTAATCAGGATACCGCCTATATGGTCGGTAATGTCATGCAAATTTATATATTATAATAAGGGAGATTTCTAAATTAGAAGTAATAAAAGTTGATCCACTAACCCCGGCATTTTATTATATTGTTAATTTTATCTTTTTAATTTTCAAGTTTTATTTTATGTCATTTTCTTTATTTATGTCTTTAATAATCCTATATATGTGTTGTAACTAAATACCATATCTATGGTTGTGATGAATTCCAATATTGCCGGTTTATAAGTTGGTTATTTCGTGCCTTGGGTAATATATTGTTTATTTATTGAGCCTTAGTCTTAATGTTTCTTGTTAACTGGCCATTAATAAGATTGATATGGTAAACTTAAAATGAACTTGGAAAAGAGATTTTAGGTTTAAGCCTTAGACTCAATAGCTCACGATCTCACCTTAAGGTAAATGTCCTTAGGGTAGATTTCCTTACAGGATAAGAATATATCTGTCGGGCGGGGTAGCCATAATTGGAACTTAAACTTAATGAATTCAGAGTTTCTTAATTAACATAGGAATATAGTTAATTGGGTTACTTTGGGTGTATGCATATGACCATCGGAAGAGGCTTTTGCATAACTTCATGTTCCAGGTTAATAAACTGATATATTACACAAATATGAGATAATCACATCATCTTTAAAAGGTATTGGAAGGATTCACAACCCTAGATAGCTTTATAATATTGATTTTTCCTTTAATTTACTTTCGCATTATTTTATTTACTTGTTTTAAATTTAAATCACCATCCAACCAACAATCAATCAATTGGATACTCGTAAGACATTTATCGTCATAAATTGATAGCATAAGTATTAAGTCCTCATGAGATCGATACATTTTATACTACTTGAGTGATACGTGTGCTTGCGTTACGTGTGTGATTACCACCAATCAATACTCATTCAACAAGGGTTTCTCAACGACAGGTGTTTGAATAAAGTGGCCCTCACGCTCCAGAGACAAATTGCCCTTTTGTGGATTGTCCATCAGCCTACAACTTAATTGTTGGCCGACTTTGGATTCACGACATGAGGAATGTCTCATCTACCTATCACCAACTGCTGAAATTCCCCACCAAGTAGGGCATCCAAGAGATCAAAGAAGACCAACCTGCCTCCAAGAGTTGCTACCAGACGACTCTAAAGGTAAAATCCCAATATGCATAGCAGTTACAGGAAGGATCTCGTGGAGTCGAATAAGATCAGCCCAATGTTGAGGAACTCGATTGCTTCGCCTGATCTCATAAAGATATGACGGGGATAGATCCAGAGATGATTACCCATGAACTACATTTCGATCCAGACTACCCTCTGGTTTGACAGAAGATAAGGAAGTTTGTCCCATAGAGGAACCAAATCATCGACAAATATGTTCAGAAGCTACTATAAAATGGAGCCATACAAGAACTTTAATACCATAAGTGGCTTGCGAACGTCGTCGTGGTTCGAAAGAAGAATGGGAAATGGCGAGTCTGCATCGATTTCATATACTTGAATAAGGCGTGCCCAAAAGATTCATTCATCATGCCCCATATTGATTCAATGGTCGACGCTACAGCTGAGCAAGAGTTGTTGAGCTTCATGGATGCTTATTCTGGCTACAATCAAATCCTCATGTATCTAGGCGACCAAGAGAAAATATCTTTCGTCACTAACAAATGCGTCTACTGCAATAAGGTAATGTCGTTTGGACACAAGAACGCTGGAGCCACCTACCAACGTCTTATCACAAAATGTTTTCCTAGTAGATTAGGAAGACCACAGAGGTCTATATAGACGACATGCTAGTGAAGTCATTACAGGCCGAGAAACACCTAGAGCACTTGAAGCAGGCATTCGACATAATGAGAAAATATGGCATGAAGTTGAACCCAACCAAGTGCGCCTTCATAGTTGCCTCCGAGAAGTTTCTTGGCTACTTGGTCACTTGACGAGGTATGGAAGCCAACCCAGAGCAAATCAAGTCCATCCTTAACATTCATTCTTCTTCCAGCTCAAAAGACGTCATGCGACTTGTGGGGAGAATCGCGGCTCTAAATAAATTTATTTCCAAGTCTACGGACTAGAATTTTTTGTTATTCTCCGCCCTCAAGAAAGTAAAGAACTTTGAATGGACCCCAGTCTACGAGGAGGATTGGAAAGAACTCAAGAAATAATTGACCAGTCCACCTCTCCTTTCAAAGCCAATTGACAATGACAGTCTTTTTCTCTACCTATGGGTCTCTAAGCAAGCAATTAGTGTGGTCTTAATCGAAGAAGATGAAGGGACACAACTCTTAGTCTACTATGTGAGCAAAGCTTTACTCGATGCGGAGACTCATTACACTCATATGGAGAAGTTGATACTAGCCTTGATAACAGCGGCCCAGAAGCTACGCCTCTACTTCCAATGAAATTTGATCATTGTCTACCCTTCTTATCCCCGGAAGAACATACTACATAAACTCGAGCTCTCATGAAGACTGACGAAGTGGGCAATAGAGCTTGGAGAACACAACATCACTTACCAGCCGTAGACCGAGATTAAATCTCAAGCACTGGCGGACTTCGTGGCCGACTTCAGTCCCAGCCTACAAGTTCCATATGAATTGGAGATCCAATATGTCCAGTCGACAACCACTTGGAAACTCGCAGTCGACCGATCCAACAACAGATGAGGTTGAAGTTTGGGAATTATGATCACCACTCCTGAATGCGACATCTTATGACAGACAATAAAAAATATCTTTAAAGTCACCAACAATGAAGCCGAGTATGAGGCTCTAATAGCCGGTTTGAACTTAGCCAAAGAACTTGGAGCCAAGAAGATAGAAGTGAAATCAGACTCCCAACTAATTGTCAATCAACTCCAAGGGTCGTATCAACACGAGGCTCACAAATGGCCTCCTACTTGTGAAAGGTGAAAGAACTCCAGTCGACATTTGAGGAACTAACTATCTCACAAGTCCCCAGAGTTGAGAATACTCATGCGGATGCTTTAACTACTATTGGTTCGATAATACAAGGGGAAAAACCTCAATCTATTCAGTGGTATATTTACAATGGCCGGCGACCTGGAAAAAAGAAGCTAATATCGTCGCCTTAATCACTCCAGCCGACTCTTGGATGACTCCAATAGCCAAATACTTACAAGACGGCACGCTCCCAACAGAAAATGCCAAGGCCCAGAAGATTCAATGTTAAGCAGCAAGAATTACATGAAGGATAATGTGGGAATCATTTTTGGAGAATAAGCTTTGTATGTCGAGCCCACACTGCGGGATACTACTGGCCTACCATGCGAGCCGATGCTACAGAATTCGCCTGCATATGTGATAAGTGTCAAAGGTTTGCCCCAGTCTCGCATATCCCACCAGAGAGACTCAACTTCATCCTCTCTCATTGGCCATTCATGAAGTAGGGGATGGATATCGTCGGAAAACTCCCAACCGCCCCAGGACAACGAGTCTACATGCTTGCGCTGATAGATTACTATTCCAAATAGATTGAAGCAGAAGCATTCGCCAAGATACGTGATAAAGAAGTGGAAGCTTTCATTTGGAAGAATATTATATGTCGATTCGAGCTATCGAGAGTGATCGTGACCGACAATGGTTCTCAATTCATCATCCACCGCTTCCAAGACTTTTACAGGAATTGGGGAATCAAATTAAGCTTCTCAACCCCACGCTACCCACAAGCCAATGGCCAGGATGAGTATTCCAACAAGACTATAATGAATACAATGAATAAAAGGTTGGAAAAAGAAAAAGAGCATGAGCAGATGAACTCTCAGGAGTATTATGGTCATATATAACAATTATATGTTCATCGACTAGAGAAACCCCATTCTCACTAGCATTTGGAGCAGAAGTAGTCATTCTAGTAGAAGAAAATGTCTCATCCCCACGCTACCAATGGCTTGAAGAATTTCCAATCGACAGCTCCTGAACTAAAGCCTTGACACCATTGATGAATTAAGGGAAAACGCTTTCATACGACTGGCGGCCCACCAGTAGAGAATAGCAAGGTACTTCAACAAGAATGTAAGATGCAGAACATTCAAGGAATGTGACTCAGTCCTACGCAAAGTTTTCCAGAATACTAAGGAGGTTGGAGAAGGAAAGTTTGGACCTACATGGGAGGGCCCATACATCTGTTAGGGTTGGTGCTCTGAGCGTCAATTTCTCTTGTATTTCCCTGTAAATACGTATGTAAATATTTTATTATGAATAAAATACACAGTTTCTTTAATATATTTTCTTTTATTATATGGTAAAGACGTACATGACCATAGAATGATTAGTTATGATACTGTTACAAAAACATCACAATTGTCATTGAATTATTTCATAACAATGTCATTTTTAAACTGTTCATGGTCAAGATTTATAATTATTTGGTCAGTAAGTAAACCCGCATAGACTGGTACATGTCGTATATTAGAATATTGGATTCCAATGGTTTCTCAATGAACCATGAGTCTCGGGAGACTCATATAGACATGTAGGTGTTTATATTGGATAAATATTGAACGACTTACAGAAGATTCTTAATAAGAATCTTCTCGGGTTGAGTAGCATAGTGATTCTTTGACTTGAGATACCATTGTGGATATATGAGGTATTCTCCACACTTTGATGCCAGTCACGTCACCGACCTATTTAGGTCAGACCTCCGCATGTTCGTTAAGTGTGGACTGATCCTCAAGATATCTTTTGTGTATCAAGATATGATCCGTCAATTCTGTCTACATAGCATAGGTATTCATTTTTAGATTAGCAATATGTTTAATCCATGGGCTCGTGGTACACTACAGAAGTGAGTTCTAAGTGTAAAACATCTACGAGATTATATCTATAGAGATTTGAAGTTAATATATGTATCTTTGGAATAATCTGGATACCTGTGATAGATGGATTATACGTATGCAATGATCTCAACCTGTATGATTTAGTGAGTTTATCTATGGTCGTCATAATTTACGGGTGGGTAGATTATGGACAAGAAATTGGATTTTGTGATGGATATGCCTGAATCTAGAGAGTCTCACTAATGAAATATACTCGTAGAGCACTATGGCAACTTTTATAAATAATATTGATTATTTATAAATTGTTTAACGGTTTAAACGAAAATATACATGATTTAAGGGTTATTCGGCCATTTACTAGTTAGTGTGTATTTGGATTAAATACTTGATTTTATTAAATACACATTAATTAATTGTCAAATAAAGTATTTGACACATGTCATAAATATATGTATTATGGAATAATTAAAGTAAATATAATACATGTATTTAGATATTTGTATTAAGTAATATCTAATTATTTAATTGTTAGATAATTAGAATAATTAAATACAAATTATATTTATCATGATTGTGGTTAAATATGGCTAAGTGTAATTGGTTACACTTGTATTTGCATTAATGAAAAAGGTTGTCAAATTGGATTTTGCTTCTTTTATTTTAGAATAAAAAATACAAAATCTAATTTCCTTTTTAGCCCAATTTTGTTCCTAACCCTACATATATAAGAGTTTCATTTTTCATTTTCAAAAAAATGTGCTAAGCATCCAAAAATATTACAAAATAAAGTTGAGAGAAAAAGTGAAGGAAAAAGAGAAGATTTGAAGAAAACTTAAAGCCTTGTAAGTTTTTTCAATTCCTTTTCAATTAGAAAAATATTTCTAGGGTTTTCCAAACTACTACATATGATGTTTGATTGTTTCTCTATTTTTTAGTTGTTGTAATATTGATGTTGGATGCTTAGAATGAAAGATGTTAGCATGTATGTTAATAAAAAAAAAGCTTATAAAATGTTATTAAGCTCTCTTTTGGTCATTAGATGATTGGTTGTCATTCTAAAGTTGTTAGGCCACTCAATGATGACCTAGAATTGTTCTTGAGTTGTTTCAAAGTGGTGATACTTGTTTGATGTTGTAGAGATTAGATTAAAGTGTTGGATTGCATTAATTTTGGTTATTTTGGTTAATTTGATTAATTGAAAAATTAAGGTTCTAACCTAAACCAAAATTAGGTCTTTTCATATATATGTTGTATTTTGATGTATATAATATATACAAATCATTTTAGGGTTGATTGGAAATCATCTAAGCTTGTTTTGACAAGATTTGACCAAAATGATCAAAGTTGAAACTTTGTGGGCTTTTCAGCAATTTGGAGGAAATATGGTATTTCGGTTACTTAATGTATTTTGATATGTATGACATGTATAAATAATTTTGGTAGTGATTGGAATCACCTAATTAGGTATTTGACAAATTACAACTAAAATGATCAAAATGAAAAGTTTAGGGGTCTTTCGACAATATTGAAAAATTGTGTTTTGGGAAAAAAAATCTGTTTTATTGTATATTGAGTGATTAAAATAAATTAGTTTATTTTCATTATCCAAGAAAAATAAAAGAAATCGTAAAATTTGATTTTCCCACATTCCGCTGCATTACCCAGAAATACCGTTTAAAACCCCAACTACATCATCACCAAGGTAGTGGGACAATGAGCCTACAAGTTGAAAACAAAAGATGGGTGTAGGCACTACATTTTTGCATGTAAGTCCCGATGATGAGCCTCGTACGGAGGCACTACCTTTTTATGTCGTGGAAGTCGCGAGAAATGGACGTCGGAAGGGAAAAATTGAGAATTGATGTTTTGTTGGATTTGATTCGCTCGTTTAGCTTCGGGTTTGTTCGTCGGATTTCCGTTTCAAAATCATCCTTGGCCTAAAACCCCCGCGAACAACATTTCTTTTGCCCAAACACCTAAACCCACGCCCATAAGCCCACCAAAACCAAACAAATCACACACCAAGCCCACCAACACCAATGTCCACGCCCTTAACACACATTTACCCATCCATCTAACTATTCAAACAACCAAAATAACCTTCTACAGTGCATACCCCACACATTTGACATGAAATTTACCTTGCCCTTCATTTTCCAAGCCATTTAATTCACTAACCCCACACCATTGACAAAGCCACCTCCTAATTAATGTCACCCCCCTCCAAGTCAAAAGAAACCACCAATCATCCTTCCATTTTCAACAAAGCAAGCCACCCAATTAATACCCCTAGCCTACCCAATTAATGCACCCATTTTTGCCTATATAAATGTTGTGATATTTTTATATCGTACCGCAAGTATACGGTGTCAAGTTTTAGTATAAATCAGAGTTAAGAGTGTCGAACCCACAGGGATTGCGTTAACTCGCACTAAGTACTACAATTGATAATCCTAACTTTATTTAGACAACAAATAATAAAGATTTTTAATAATTAAATAAAATATAAAAATATTTAGATATGAGGAACTAATACGATAGAGATTCTGGATCCTAATTTCACATAGCTGTCACCTATGTATTTGTTATGCCAATTACCCTTGTTTGGTTATATTGTTTATAAGTCAAGACTCCAAAATTATCCACTCCCTCTCTCGAGTGCCGAGTGAAAATATCATTAACTACAGACTTCGATATCGCTATAAAAATCCAATAGTTAACAACTCATTACGCTTTGTGATTCTGTATTAACGACTTCAAAGGACTATAGATTCTCTCGAACTCTATAAAATCCTAGGCTATATTCTCTAGATCTATTCAAAGTCCCCTCTCTCGAGTGATAGATTCTAAACATTCATCATCTCAAATTGTGGCCAGCAATCAAGAAGCATTAAACTCAAAAGAATATAAATAAACTGAATAAAACTTCATCACAATATTTATAAACACAATACAAGGTTCAAGCATATATTACATCATTCTCCAGAATTAAGAAGTTTAGTTCATGACAAAAGATAAAAACAATAATAAACAAGTCATGAATCTAATGGAAATCATTAGAGTTCTAAGAAAGAAACAAGAAGATAAAACCCGAATTGAATCTCTTCCTCCTCGGATGTCACAGCCTTTGTCTTCTCTTGTCGCTCTTCAATCCTCTCCTTGGATCTCTAAAAATATTTATTTTTGTGTTTTGTGCTGTGTATTAGCCCCCCTTTGAGTGTTAGATGGACTGTTATATTTATAGTGGAGGCTGGGAGTCTTTGGGTATCATTAGGGATCTTAAAAACCCTAAAAATTGAATCCTGAAGCGTGTCTGATACATTGCACCCGCAGCACTGCAGCTTTGTGAATTGGCGCCATGGCGTTGAATTCACTGGAAAATGTATGGGAATTTGAACGCTTGAGGCGCCATGGCGCCTTCCTGATTTCTTCAACAAGCGCCATGGCGCCCTTATTTATTTTGTTTTTTGCGCCAAGGCGCCTGTTGTCTGCTTTTGATTTTGATGGCGCCTTCTTTGACAATAATGGGCGCCATGGCGCCCATTCCTCTGGAATTTGTATGGGTTGGTGGCGCCATGGCGCCAATGCTCCTGTGCTCGCCCTGTGTTCCTGAATGTTCCAAAAACACGTGTAATTGTTCCCAGATACATGTATTAATGCTCATACAAATAAAACACAAAATAAACTATAAATGACATTTAAATATATCGAAATATAACAAAACAGTAAGCTAAAAATGCCGTAATAAATGGGTATAAACCACACTTATCAATAAACCACCATTAGCTCCCTTGAAACCCCTAACACTTTGATAGCATACACAACACAAAAACTCCTCATTTCCCATTTGCATCTCACGCCCACTGCCCCATTACTGCAGCCCTCTCTCACGCCACAAGCAGCCAGCCCCTTTATCACTCATATAGCCACACGTCCCTGCCTTTACACCTCACGTTACCTCATCTTAACAACCCCCATAAGCCTCACGCTAATTGCCCTTTTACCCACAACTCTGCCACACGTCTCTGCCTTGCCACACACCTCACGCCTGCTTCCATTCAACACCTCACGCCTTCTTCCACTTAACACCTCACGCCTGCTTCCATTCAACATTAACACGCCACTTGCCTCAAAGCTTCACGCCCACAGCACAAGACCTCACGCCTAACACCATTATCACATAAGCCATATTCACTAAAGCAGCACATCACTAGCCTCACAACCCCACACCATTATCACGTAAGCCATATTCACTCAATCAGCACACACGCCACAGCCCCCCTCACTGCCCAGTTTAGCCAAACCATAAGCCCTTCAAACTGCCACAAAACACTACCCCATGCACGCCTAAACTGCTCCCTGTTCAGCCCCTCAAATTGCCGCATAACCCTTCACTGCACTGCACGGTTTTTGTACCCACTGCACACATAAAAACTGTCGCACACTGCCCATTCCCCACTGCCCAGTTTGCCGTAGGTTTAGGCCTTAAAAACTATCCCGAATCAGTCCTCGAAACTACCCAAAACTGTGCCCAAAAATTGCACAAAATAACAGCCCAATACCCCTCCAAACACGCCAAAACAGTCCCATGAATTACCAAAAACAGCGACCAGAAAATACAACGGAAA
Organism: Zanthoxylum bungeanum; assembly: GCA_019454045.1. Classification (NCBI taxonomy): domain Eukaryota; kingdom Viridiplantae; phylum Streptophyta; class Magnoliopsida; order Sapindales; family Rutaceae; genus Zanthoxylum; species Zanthoxylum bungeanum. The sequence goes on from SKCR01029740.1 coordinate 253,577, forward strand.
CCGCAGCAAAACAAAGTGAAAACAGCGAGTAAAACAGCGAAACAACGAAGGAAAATGCTGAAACAGTGAACCAGAGGAGTCACGGAAAGTTAGCCCTTTCGACGGCCATATAACGCACTTCCGAGAGACGACACAAAAGGTTAGACCTGAGGGTATATGTAATTTAATTTCCTCGCATGAATTGGTGACTTAGAAGACATGTAATTTATTTTTCCTCGCATGAATTAGTAAATAGTTTAGCATGTTATTTATTTTACTTTACATGAATTAGTAATTTAGAAAGCATGTTATTTATGTTATTTAGTATGAGTGAATAGTTTAGCTTGTTATCTATTTTACTTTGCATGAATTAGTTTAGTTTAGAAAATTATTTATCTTTGAAATATGATTTGGCCTAGCACGTTATTTCTCTAAGTATGACTTAGTTATTTACCTTTCGCAATATGAATTTAAGTTATGTTATGTTTAGGTTGTTATTTATTTAACATGATTGATGTGTGATATCATGTATTTGCCGTTATGAAGATTTACTTTTAAAGCATGCGAACTTAGATTTAAGCCTTATAGGAATTTAGCTACCTTTTGTAAATATATTTTGAGTAGACTTGGTTAAAATCGCACAAATTCATCCATTACAAATGACATAAGTAAGGGACCATTCTGAACCCAACGGTTTGAGGTCTTCACTTGCGAGTGGTGAGTGCGGCCTTAAATCATTTTCCCGGGTCACACCGGGTGGCGACTCCATTATTCTCCGGTTTAGTCCCCCGCGGGCTACTCCGTACTCTCAACTAGGCCGCGAGCCTAGAACAACATGTGTCGCCCAGTTTCTGTGTCCTACAATGGGAGACCCATCCAAAATAGCTGGAATGCAGTACACCTCAAGCAATACTACAGGTATACTTCCTGACAAATAGTCATAAATAAGCCACTCGACTAGTGACTGCTCTATAACTGTGGGAAAAATGGACTATCTGGTTTCTTTCATTCGAGTTAAATTTGTAAAAAATTTTATTCGATTTAAAGGCACTCTGCCTCCGCACTAAGTTGAGATGATGACTTAGATTTTTGAGAATAAAAAATCCAAGCAACATTAAAATATATTTGAGGCAAATATGAGGGGTCATTGGCCAACAGTCTACATTCCAAAAAGTCTAAAAATAAAAAAGAGATCAATCTTCAGGGCCTTCAGAAGGAAGAACTTCAGCAGAAGGGGCATCTTGAGTATCCGTAACAGGATCAGCCTCCACTTCGAAAGATCTCTCATTGTTCATTGGCTCAGTTTCTTCCCATCCAGCAACTTCGACAACTCAATAAGCCTCCTCAACAACTCCCCCAGTAACTGCTTCACCAACAGCCTCATTCGAACTCACTTCCTGCCCTCCATGACCACATTCACTCTCAATCGATAAAGAAAGGCCATCATCCAACCTTTCATTTAGCCTGATCCACTTTTGAGGATTCTAATAAGCATGCTCCCCAGTAAGGTACAGCCGCATCAGGCTACCTCTCTCTTTTACCATGGCCTCGACAACAACTAATTCCAGACGATCAACTAACTTGACATTCTCTCCCTCTACAACTTTAAGACTTTCTTTGTAAGCCTTGATTTCGGTCGACATCGTCTCCTTCTCAATGTTTAAAGTTGCCTTCACTGCTTTGACCTCACTTTCAGCCTCATTTGTCGTCTCCTTCTCAATGTATAAATGCGCTAAGTAGCAGTTTACCTCGTAACAGTGAGCCACTTCCCTTTTTGCCGTGTCCATTGGCCCCAGAGTCATCTGTCAACACTCATCCTCCTCCAATAATAATCCTTCTATGAACTTGGACAAGTTAGAAGGATCCGACATCACAATCATACTCCTTGGAATCTTGATATCCACGTTCTCCAAATCTTCTTCTGGGTTAATCAATGACTTCCTCTTTCTCAAAGATTGACCCGTCCCTGTCGACACTTTTAAGGCGACCTCCGTAGAAGGTTTCACATGAGCATCCTCCTTCAACAATGGAGGCTCAGAAACCATATCAATTTATTTCTCATTGGCCTTCATGCTCTTTCTCTTGGCCATCATTTCTTCCATCGATGAAAGCTTGAAGCGACCAGCCATTATCTATGTTGCGCACAAATTTTCCTCAGGTGTTAGCGGGCGTAAAAAATAATGGCTCTCATATACAATCCGACACGCCCAGGTATTCCGAATAACGGTCAAAATATATTTAGTAGGGGCCAATGGGTATCTTCGGAATCAAAAACCTTCTTCCACAACGGTGTCAACCTCAACCTTTTCACCTCGAACACGACCTTGCAATTCCTCTATATAGCAGGTATACTCAACAAATAGTCGGTGTTTACAACTACACTCGAAGTCATGTCAAAAGTATGATTTCGAGATGAACCTGTAACAAAAACAATAGAATGACCATCGGCCAGCCGACAGAATAAAGAAGCAATATCGTAGATAAAATTCTACATTCACTCGTGATATTCCAATACACGGGGATACGACCAGCCCCAGTCGACCCAAAAATATTCTCTCCCCTCAAAAAAATAAAAGCCAACCTCTTAGATCATTTGTGGTCAGAACAGATACCAGATGATCCCTCTTTTGTCGAAGGAACAAGTGGTATCTCCTCTTCTCGACCACATGCTCCTTCATGTAGTAAGTGTAAATGAGATCTTTTACCCGAAACATGATCCCTAATTCGTACGTCATGCATTCAATTGACAGTAGCACTCTCCATGTATTGAGCATCAGTTCCGACAAAGCAATCTCATAATGATCCAATACCTCCCACAACAACCGAGGTAATGGAAACATAAGTCCATCAGCAAACAGACGTTCATAAAACCCAAACCACCCAAGAACTTTGAAAACAATCCTCTCATTCGACAAAGCTAACCTCACCTCAACCGACTGTGGGAACCTATATTTCAATTTCATCTCCTTCATGGATTGTTCGGTCACTCGACTTGTTGGGTTCTTTGTCAGTATGTTTGTCGGCTCACTGATACTTGGAATCTCACTCGACTCCCAATCTGCCAGCACCATTCTTAATGGAGGAACATCCTTGGGGATACCTAAAGGCGGTTCTATAGTCACAAAAACTCGGGTATCATGACCACTCCCACTCGACTCAAAAGCATTATTCTCACTAGCAAATCTCAGAACGGGCGAGGTGACATGTAGAAGTGAGTCTACATATATCTTCATTGGGGTGTCAGTGGAACTCGAAGAACTCTCAATCGACAAAAAATTTCAACTTGCAAACACTAAACCATCTTAAATTCTATACCCTAGAAGATCATACAACCTTAACCCACAAACACGATCTAAACAATCCTCTAAAGTACCTTAAAGATCAAATGGCCTATTTAACTAAGAACAACTTGAATCTACAAATTGAATAATTCAAGAACACGATGAAGAGTATGAAGAGTACCATGAAGATCAGAATAGTTCTTCCAACTTGCAAATGAGGAAATTTAAGCGAATGGGCCTCCAAAGACCCTCTTATAACACTCTCTCATTTTGGCGCTTCGTTTTCCCGCCTAAAAGACGCCTTGTAACTCTCGCTAGGGTTTCAGAATCAATTGAAGGCCGGAAACTCAATTGAGGCCTAATTAATAAAAAGAGGCGAGCCCAGTCGTCGACCGAGAAAATTTTGAAAGGTCTATGATTATTCAGAGATCAGTGCCCTTCAAAGGACGTATAAAAAATTATATAATCATCTTAGGCGACGAATAAGCAATGTGACATCTGCTTAATGAATAAGTTCATCAACTATGCCCTCCAGACGACAGAAATTGTTCCTACTCGGAAAAACCATCAATTACCCAGGAGACATGACTCTCCAGATGACAGATATATAATCTTTGTTACTAATGTGTTTGTGATGTTAGATATGCGACTCGGTGCATAATGATCAAGTCTCATACGATATTACGAGACATTATTCTGGAGAACCATCTAATTTCCCAGACGATATTTTGTTAAACGATAGTTACAAAGGCAAATACATATCGCTTCCTTCCATTAGATAATTAATAGGTTGATCAACACCTCTCCCAGTCGACATACAACCATTAACGACATGTATGGAGTCATTCATATTTACTAACTACGTTCATGATCTCAGGTATATATAGAGGGCTATGTAAGACCCTTATTCGACACGACAAAGTCAAAATTGGAAGTAGCATTCTCTAAATATCCACTCGACACTAGCCCATAGGTGTTCGAATGGAATTCATCACTTACAAAGAACGATAGAGCACCATTTTTACATCGGAAGTCTTCAATTGTCCAGACGACATTGTTCCAGAAGCAATGTCGTATCATTGGTGCTCGCTCGGACGACAGGTAAAAGAATTCTGTTATTACAAACCATAGTCGTATTTTTGACACTTGTAAGCAATGTCGTACGACATAGTTCAAGGCATGGACCTTCATTAGGTCTAGACGATATTGAAGACTCACTTTGGGTCTTTTTTAGGTCCAGTCGGCTGGAGATTATCCTTGATTTCATCTGGTCCAGTCGACTGGAACATTCCCCATGGTTCATGTATAGTCAAGTTCAAGACATGGACTTTCATCTGGTCCAGATGACAATGAAGCCTCTCTCTGGGTCATTTTCAAGTCCAGTCGGTTGGAGATTATCATGGCCTTCATCTGGTCCAATCGACATAAACATTCCCCATAGCTTATGTCGAGTCAAGTTCAAAATCTGGTCTTTTATCTGGTCAAGACGATAATGAAGACTCCATCTGGGTCCTTTTCAGGTCCAGTCGGTTGGAGATTATCCTGGCCTTCATCTAGTCCGGTCGACGGGAACATTCCCCATGGCTCATGTAGAGTCAAGTTCAAGATCTGGACCTTCATCTGGTCTAGACGACAATGAAGACTCCCCTATGTCTTTTTCAGGTCCAATCAGATAGAGATTATCCTGGCTTTCATCTGGTCCAGTCGACGAGAACATTCTTCATAGCTCATGTCGAGTCAAGTTCAAGACATGGATCTTCATCTGGTCCAGACGAAAATGAAGACTCCCCATAGGTCCTTTTCAGGTCCAGTCGACTGGAGATTATCATGACATCTATCTGGTCCAATCAACGGGAACATTCCCCATGGATCATGTCGAGTCAAGTTCAAAACCTGGACCTTCATCTAGTCAAGATGGTCTTCATACTAATCGACTGAGGTTCTTTATTAGTATTTCTTTAACTCTGTTAATGTGCTATTACATTTAGACAGTTCCAGACGACATCAACACCCAAGATGGGTTGTCTGGAATTCATCCCCGATATTTGTTTAATTTTATCAACATAATATTTTCTTGGACAAGTCCAATCGACATCAACATCCAAGATTGGTCGATTGAGGATCATCACCATATATATACTTGGCACCATCAATATGGTATGGCCGTTAACGAGTCTAGACGTTATCTACGACCAGGTACGCTTAAGTGCATTACCCTAGATGACATACTCGTCAATTAATCTCCAAGCCAATGACTCATTGACTGAGAGAGTAAGGGATAAAATGTACAAGCAAAATTTGGGCCAAAGGCATTTTCGTCTTTTCACCTCATGCCCAATATCAGATTTAGCCCAATGACCCTAAACATTGCTGAGGCCGAATTTAGGCTAACTTTCAGGGCCTAATTCATATTAAAACCCATTTCTTGGAAGAAGACAACTTTTCAGAAATTAATTATTCTCCGAACAATTAGCTACAACAACACCGAAAGAAAAAGATTAAGCATGTTAATGGGTCCCACCTTCATTAATACGACCCCATTTTTTAGCTGGAAGATCACTTTTAGAACCTATAAAAGGGAGTAAGATTCAAGAGAAAATTCATTCCAACTGAAGCATTCTAATTCTAAGTTTAATCATTCTTACCGGAACCCCCCAAAACTTTCGATTATTTATACTCTAGCCCACTACGGGGGTCGAGGTAGCCTCAGACCTTGCTCCCGATTCTATCATATTTATCGCTCATTTCCATTACTGACTTAAGCGTCGGAGTGCCTTCGGCACCCTCCACACCGGTGGGTAGAATCTTCACGCTCACTCTACCTTTATTTTACAGGATTACTAGTGCCCCCTCTCAATAAATTCTCGATTATGGACCTCAGACGAAATCTAGCGTCTACAACAACCATATGACCCGACTTTTCACTCTCATAGTAAATGATTTTATCTTTCTTGTGCTTCTGTAGCCAAGACTCTTCTTTCTTCTCATCCATCCGAGATTTTTCTTTAGATTTTTTTAGGAACTTCTTGGTCAGATGTGCCATATAATCATCATTATCTTCTTCTTCATCACTTGAGCTAGTATCATATATTTTTCCTCACAAATAACTTAAGGGCTATATTCTTTTTATTCTTCTCTTCTTCTTCCCTTAAATCTATTTTGTGCTTCATCTCATATTCCAATAATTTTTCCATTAAATCATCCAATTTCAAATTGGAGATATTATTTGATTCTTTGATGGAGGAGGTGCAAATTCTATATTCTTTAGGGAGTGACCTAAGAATTTATTCACTTAATCACCAGAGTTAATGCTTTTCTCTAAAGCACTAAGTTGATTCACAATCATTGTGAACCTAGAAATCATTTGCTCAATATCTTCATTGGGTTCCATATTGAAACAATCTAATTCACACATGAACCGGTTGATATTTGACTCTTTAACATGTCTTGTATCCTCATTGACCATTTCCAATGACTTTCATAATTCATATGCATTTCCAAACTCTAGAAGCTTGTTAATTTGACTTTGATCAATTGCACAAAGAAGATGGTTAAGTGTCTTAACATTTAAGGAGACTTGCATATATTCCTCATTGGTCCATTCAAAATGAGGCTTCGGAAACTCCATAACGTTGTTATCCTTCTTCATTGGCATTATTATATCTTGTGTGATCACTTTGAAGGATTGCACATCAACGACTAGAAGGTAATTCAACATCCTCATCTTCCAATAACTATAATTGATTTCGGTGTAAAAGGAAGGTCTAGTGGTTTAAAATCCCTCAGCAAGATTCGTTGAGTAGCTTGTAGAGGCCATGATCTATTCTCGGATGGTTAGGTCTTTGTTGAGAATACCTTGCTCTGATAGCAATTGAAATTACCTATAAGCGCACAACACACAAGCAACTCTATAACCAAGAAAATGATGAATTAAGAAATTACCTAATATTGCAGAAATAAATTTTTTTACCGATTTTAGATACTAAGCTAGTAGCTTTACCAATTAATATTTAGTGATCAATTTCCTCAACTTAATGATTTCAACAAATAATTTCCAAAAGCAAGTTTCTAAACAATATGCATATAGAAAATAAAACTTGCAATAAATAAAGAGTTTAAGAATAAAAAAATTGACACTGGTGATTTAGTGGTTCAGCCAACTCTTTGCCTACGTCCACTCCCCCAAGCCACGCTTGAAGATTTCCACTAAGTTAAATCTACAACTTACACCGAGTTTTCCGTGGATCATCCGCAACCAATAGTTTTGTCCCATAGGTTCACTCCAAATCTTTACACAAGAGTTTTCCAATAGCCCACTATTAAACTCTCACTGTGAGTTTTGTTCATAGACTCACTCACAACCTTTTATAAATTGCCCTTTTGAGTATACTCACTCAACAAGGGTCTTCCCAATCACAAGTATTTGAATAATTGAGGTTAAAAGTATAACTTAGGCACTCACAAAGATAATGATGATTTAATGTGAGTTGCTAACCCAAGAAATCTAAGCTCACTACAAATGATATGAAGGTGTAGTGTGTGAGCTTGATGTTGGGGCAGTTATGGAACCCCTAGGGTCGAATCGGTGCCCCGGGCAGCGAAAATGGGTCTAACGCATGGATATCAAGTATGGGTGTAATTTTAAATTATTTAATGAAATATTATATTTCATTACAAGTGTATAGGAAAAAATCGGGACTGAATCGGAGTCCAGAAACTCCCGAACGAATAAAAATAAAATTACCGCGCGTGTACGTGCGTGATACAGTACACACGCGCACTGTGTGCGCAGTGCTCGCTACAGTGCGCATGTGTGTACTGTAGCAATCAGGTCTTCACATAATTTTTTTTTAAATTTGTTTCCTTTTCATTCAGCTCACATTCCAGTGAGCTGAATGAATTAGGGTCTTTGACCCTAATTCTTTCCAGTCTTCCCTAAACACTTCAAAAACACCCAAAATTAATTTTTAATTTCAAAACCAATATCAACACATGTTATAGAATAAAAATAAAGTTTTTCAAAATATCAATTATTTTTACAAAATATAAATTTATTATAAATACACATTTGCTTAAATTTTGAATCCAATACACAAACCAAATTAGAATCCCAATAAGAAATGTCTCGTGAACAATTCTAGGTCACCTAAAGGTGGTCAAGTGATTCTAGAATGGTAGCCATAGCACTAAACTTTAATCTAGAGTTCCAAACTCTAATTAATTGTTCCATGTTCAACATGAACATCTTTGACCTAATTACAAGCATGTTGTGTTTATACTTCTAAAGTATCCTAACACAATTTATTTGCCTTATTTCAACATTAAGCTATGTGATCATGCATCTAATACATAAATAAACATAGCTTAGGAGAATATCAAACTTTACCTAGTAAGCTTGATGCAAGATCCAATCTACTTCTCCTTTTTTTTGAAATCGTCGGAGAACCTCCAATGTGTGCAAGCTCAACTTCAAGATCCAATCTCGATTTCCAACGCAAGCAAGCTTCACTTCAAGATCTAATCTTGATTTCTCCTTAATGAAATATTTTTGAGACCCCACAAGCTTCTCTAAACACTTCTCTAACTTAGGCTAATTTTTCTAAGAATTTGCTTGTATTTGAACTTGTAATTAAAACATTCATAAAGCTTGTTATTTATAGCAAAACTTAGGCAATTTTTAATTAATAAAAGTTGTAATCAACTTTTAAGTGGGCTTAATCTAATTTTTCCAAATATGTATAATTAGGTGTGACTAATCTTCATTGTCTCCCACTTTAATTTAATCCAATTAAATCAAGCCAATGATTAGGAAATGGATTAGCTAAATGTTTGCCACATTGATTTAATCCAATTAAATCAAGCCAAAACCAACTATTATTACATACTTACAATTACCATAATATCCTCAAATAGTAGAGACAATTATGATTTCACAATTAAGCCCTTGTGTAATTATTGAATTAATCCAATTAGGTCAAAGTAAATAATCAATGTTATCCAATAACACTTGATTATCTTAGTTGATAATTATAATATCGAATATTATCTTTTATCAAAATTAATCGGCTACCCAAGTGCTCAATGAGTACACTTCATATTGGGACTCTCTAAGTTCAGACACGTTCGTCATATAAGCCTAGCTAATATGTACGCAATTCGACCACCTCCGAATTCACGAAGAACAAGAACGACCTTTCTGAACTATACAAGTCGAGGTCATCACATATGTTTAACAATCCCTCCGTCGTAGGCTATCCGAGTTGTGCTTATGAAACATAGAATATACCGTCAAGTTTCCGAGACGCACATCTCATGTCGACATGTCCACGATTCTTCATAACTGATGCGATCCTTCCTAGGTCATCGACTTTGTCCAAAGATTTAAGAATCATGACTTTACTCACATGGATACCTAAACCCATTATGGTACACATATGGGCCGACAGATCCTATCTTGCTTCGCACTTGATTACTGAGTGCATCGGTCCACACCCAACGAACATCTAGAGGCCAGACCATGAAAGGTTTCTGACATACATGACATTTAAGTGTGGAGGATCTCACACAAAATCAATGTTATCCTATAGTCAAAGGATTACATATGTTACTCGATTCGAGGAGATTCCTATTGACGGTGGTGGGTACTTCCAACTATTATGAATCGCATGTGAGTCATTCAGTATTCGCTTCAACGAATACCCACATGTCTATACGAGTTTCCAAAATTCATGGTACATCGCGTTAAACCATTGGAACTCCAATTCCAATATACGACATGTGCTAGTCTTCTAGGTTATAGGAATTCGACCGTATTCCAAAATCAGCGACTATGAATATGTACTTTAAGAATAGTTTACACCTAATGTCAAGACTATTCTAAGGTCGATGTTATTATTAGCATATCTATACATCAATTTAATACGCATAATGACAATACCATTAATAAGGTATGAAATGAAAAAAGTAGTTATTTTATTAATAAATAATAAAATATATAAATCGGATTGGCACTCCAAGTACCAACTCCATCACTTGAGTATGAGAGTGTATGAATATGAAGGTTTTGTGAACTCTTTATTTTTTCCTTAGAAGAAATTATATGAAGGTTCAAGAAAAGAAAAGCAAAAATGAATTTGTGGCTCAATTTAAAGAGAAAGACAAAGACAACATTTGTTCTATGTCTGAGATCGTTATGTCGGTCTACCAAAGTATAACGATTATATTACCGTTGAAGATTCAAGTGTGTTGATGGTGTTTTCTGGCATTATGATATTTAAAACAGCACGACGAGGATAAAAGGGTAATTCCCTCCTTAGGTGAGATCGTTAAAGCCGACCCGACCACTTGGCAATAAGGGTCCAAACACCTTGCGGTTTCACACCAACCACAACGCTTAGAGACCGAGCACATTTTGGTTTCAGACCGAGCATGTTATGGTCGGTTACCGAGCACTTGGTTTCATATGACCGGACATTTTTCAGAACGGCATAAACATTCTCAGTACAAAATGACCCTTATGACCGACCACATAAAGACCGAGCACGTAGCAAAGACGTTCCAGAAGAATAAGTGTCCTATTTATACAGGGAAATGGATAAAGTTATCCTACTTTCGTAAGGAAAGGAGATGAGTCAGTATCCAAATAGGATACATGAAATAAAAACAGTATTAGATTAGAAATCCTTGTAAGAGGAAAAGAGGGATTCGGCTGAAGAACTCTTATACGAATAGGAATCTGATTTCTGTACTATTATAAATAGAAGGGCGGAATATGTGTAGAGGGCATCAGAATCATCAAGCTCTGACTTGTAAAAAACAAAAAGAGATCTGAAAAGCGTGTTTGAGTAATAAAAATATCATCATGTTTGTGTCCGTGGACGTAGGTCGGATCCAAATCCACCGAACCACGTTAAATCCCCTTGTTGATTGGTGAATTTATCTGTTTTCTGCTAAATTTGCCTTTGGTCCCCCATAACCAAACAAATTCACTATTGAATGAGGATTTCCTCGGGAGTGATATTCCCATATTGCCCTGAGACCAAAATCCACCGTCAATAAAGTGTAATATCAGATTACTGACCGATATGAAGTCTGGTATGCTGGTGTGTTTAGCGGTATGGGGACTAGTATGGATCATGTCGGTTTCCGAGAGCATGCAAAATACAAAGGTTGACTGGTATGAATGTCGATTATGCTCTAGACTGGTTCTAGTAACTGTGCAAAGACCAGAGTGACCGGTATGGAGTTCCCTGGTTTCAGAGGTAATGAAAACTGCTCAGAACAGAGTAGGGACACCGATATGCCAGTGTAGGGGACCGGTATGCCGATCTCAGTGCTAAAATATCATGATTTGAAAATTAAAATCATTTTGCACATAATCTTAATACATCTAAATGAATGTGCATTTGTCATTTAAGCTTAGAGACTTAAATTAATAACTCACTTTACAAAGTGAGCCCTAAACTAAGACTGGACAAAAAATTCTTCATTTGTTGTTTGAATATTCACATTCATTGCTCTTCATCACCAATATGTTTCGAAATCTTTTTGTAATGTCCGCCAATACGCGTCGAAGACTTCTGGCGTTGCATCATCAAAATTCATCTTGAGAATATATCGCTAACAATGGTGGCACATATTACGGTGGCATATTATACAGTGGTACATACTAAGGTGGTGGTACACACTGTGATAATTTATTATTGGAACATTGCATGTTTTAATACTATCTACACTCTTGGATAATCTCTCCAAAACGATATTCGTATTCTCCATCATATTTGTAAATTTTCTATAAAAATCCTTAAGCTTTTCGTCAATAGTTAATCATGGAGCTGTCATATCAAAACTGAACAAACATATAATAAATAACAAGAAAATAATGCAAATATGTAAATCCTAATAGTCTCATGTGTTCTCTCTCGATTGATATCACTTCACTCATGTTTGCACTCTATTAGTTTTTACTTGATACTGTGCTCACACTCACCGCCTTTTACCACTATTAAGTTCTTCCCCAAATTCAAATATAATCAAGACTCAATCAAAGAATACACAATCAAAGTGTAATTCTCAAGTCAACATTAAAATTCAAGAACCAATGATGCATATAGGGCAGATGGAATAATAAGAATAAGAATAGTAATCATGAAGACTCAATTAAAGAGACCTAAGCTAGAGTGCACAGAATAAGAAAAAAAGACAAGTTAACTAAATACGCAAACAAACATGCAAACACCCATTGTGATACTTAACGAATCTTATGAGAACTGTTTTTTCTTTTTATCTTACTCGCTCTTTTCTTTCTTTTTACTCACACACACAAATGTATGGAATTACAATACAAATACAATGCAAGTCATACCTATTAGGAAATTTCACTTCTTTTCTCAACACTTGCAATGCATGTAAAAACAACTCAATTACAATGTAATTCAACTAATGTCAATTCTACAATTACAACTTTGTATCTTCTCAAGCTCAATTACAATGCAAATCACATGCATTCAATTCTGTAATGTGCTAATATCTTCATTTTTATTTGCAAATGTGTATAAAGCAAACTAGTTACAATGCAACTAAAAAGTAACCAATTCGATTAAGCTCAATAATTATAAGCTAACTAAAAATTTTCTTCAAGTAGCTCAATGACTCAGCTATTTGCCTCTTCAAGTAAATCAATGACTCAGTTGTTTGCCACTTCAATTAACTCAATTTCAATGATTGCAAAGCATTTCCAATGTCAAGCTAATGTTTATGTTCATGCCTATTCACTTAAACAATCATTTATCAAGAGGTTGCAAGTGAATTTTGCTAGTATGCTCATGGTCTTAGTGTAATTTTGGTGTACCCACAGATGATTCATCAACATTACAACACAATTAATTAGGATTACACTAATACAACTCACAATATTAGCAAAATTACAAGCATTTAACTTATGCAACTCATGACCTCATGCACATTTGATGCATTCAAATTTGTTTCATCACTCAAACATTCACACTCATCAACAATGCACTCATGCACTCTTTTTTCACTCAAACTCACAAGATTGCACTAAACACACAAGATTGCACTAAACACACAAGAATGCAAACAAGCAAGCTCACGAAAAAATGCTAGAGTATTGATGTCAAATCTGATTTTTGCAAAGATGATATTAAAAAAATACATATTGAAACAACATATAATTCTATGCATTCAACAAGAATTAACAAGATATGTCAATAATCCCCCTTAGGGCAAAACTGACCTGATTCATTTCTTCTTTTTTGACACAAATAGCTTATTCTAATAACATGCAGTCAACAAGTAAACATAATATTCAAACAAAGAACACAAAATGCCACAATTTTCCAAAATGACTGAAACCTAAACAATGTGAAATATTAAGATCAATCAAAATAAATGAAGAACAGATTATTAACCATACTATAATGATTTCAAATCAACAAGAAACATCAAGAAATGACAAAGAAACAACAATGGGCGAAACTTATGTTGCAAAACCTAAATGGCTGAAACATGAACTACGTTGAAACTAAGCTAATAACTCAATGAAAAACAACATAAAATATAAGAAATCGGACCTTGGAACCTTGAACACTTATATGAAATGATAAGAAAGTCACTTGGTAGGTTAAGCCAAGTAAACCCCTTAGATTGTTCTAAGCTTCAATAATCTTTAAGTTTCAAGATCAGCTTCAAACCATCATGAAACCATGTCCATGATAACTTAAAACATGCAATCTGTGAAGAACTTTCCTAGCTTGGAGATGGCAGTAAGCTTGTTAAGTTTAGTTAATTCGATTAACACCTGAATACATGGAAAAATTGTAATATTCTCCATACGACAAGGTGGATGGCCATCAACTTCAGGCTACATTGAAGAATTTCCATCTCTTCCATACTACTTGGAAGGATTGTCATCTCCTACATACGACATGAATGAATTGTCATATTCTCCAGAATACATGGAAAGATTGTCATGTTCTTCATACGACAAGGTGGATGGCCATCAACTCCAGGCTACATAGAAGAATTGCCATCTCTTCCATACTACGTAGAAGAATTGTCATGTTCTCCATACGGCATGAATGAATTGTCATCTTTTCCAGAATATATGGAAAGATTGTCATGTTCTCCATACGACAAGATGGATGGCCATCAACTCCAGGCTACATAGAATAATTGCCATATCTTCCAAACTATATAGAAAGATTGTCATATTCTCCATACAACAAGGTGGATGGCCATCAACTCCAGACTACATGGAAGGATTGTCATCTCTTTCAGAGGACATGAAAGGATAGTCATATTCTCCATATGACAAGGTGGATTTCCTTGAAAGGATTGTTATCTTCTTCATATGACTTGGAAGGATAGTCATATTCTCCACACTACATAGATGGATTGCCATCAACTCTAGACTTCATTCGACCATAGCCCCCATGGAGTTTCATCAGTTCCAGTTGACCGTAGTCTCATTGATCTTTATCACGTCTTATAGAGTGAAGAGTGAAGACACCCATGGACTTTCATCAGGTCTAGTAGAGTGAAGATCCTCCTGGACCTTCATAAGTTCCAGTCGACATAAGACTCATTGACCATCATAAGGTCCAGTCGACTATTATCTCATGGACCTTTATCAGGTCTTGTAGAGTGAGAAGTAAAGACCCTCATGGACCTTCATCAGTACCAGTCGATCATAGTCTCATGGAAGTTTGTCAGATCCATTCGACCGTAGTCTCATGTACCTTCATTTGGTATAATGGAGTGAAGATTCTCTTTGACCTTCATCAGGTCTAGTGAAGTGTAGTCTCTCATGGACTTTCATCAAGTCCAGTAGAGTGAAGACTCTCATGAACCTTCATCAAGTCCAGTCATGAAGACCAATTAATGCTCAACGAGTAAAGGTCAAACCTAGTCATAGACTGGTGACAATCTGAAAGGAAAGAGCTATAATAACTTGGGAGAGAATAGTCTTTCTCAAAGATCAGTAAGAACATTTATCCCAGTCGACACTACATGTATGAAGACTTGGCATGAGGAGAATGTTTCAGTCGACACTACATGTCCCAGTCAACACTACATGTATGGAGACTCGGCATGAGGAGGATGTCCCAATCGACACTACACGAATGAAGACTCGACATGAATAGGATGTCCCAATCAACACTACATGTATGGAGACTCAGCATGAGGAGGATGTCTCATTCGACACTACATGCATGAAGACTCGACATGAGGAGGATGTCCCAGTCGACACTACATGTATGAAGACTCGGCATGAGAATGATGTCTCATTCGACACTACACATGTGAATCTTAACACTTATTAAGGATCCCAGTCGACACTACATGTGTGAAGCTTGGCACTTATTAAGGATCTCAGTCGACACTACACTTGTGAAGCTTGGCACTTGTTAAGGATCCCAATCGACACTACACATGTGAAGCTTGTCACTTGTTAAGGATCTCAGTCGACACTACACATGTGAAACTTGGCAATTGCTAAGGATCCCAATCGACACTACACGTCTGAGGCTTGGCATTTGTTTAAAGATCTCATTCGACACTACATATACGGTGATTGTCGAATAGGATCCTTCCTTTTGTTCCATTCAATTTTCATAAACACCTATAATATCTTATCAGATAGACCCATTCTATAGTTATGGGATAAATCCCCATACGACATGTATGACTCCCCTGGTCCTTTGACCCGTAGTATGGGGATGATCCTGACCTTCATCTGGTTCAGTTGACTGGGAACATTCCACATGGCTCATGTAGAGTCAAGTTCAAGACTTGGCCTTCATCTAGTCTAGACGACATTGAAGAATCCCTTGGTCCTTTGACCCATTGTATGAGGATGATCCTGAACTTCATCTAGTTCAGTCGACTGAGAACATTCTTCATGGCTCATGTAGAGTCAAGTACAAGACCTGGCCTTCATATGGTCCAGACGATATTGAAGACTCTCATGATCCTTTGACCCGTAGTATGTGGATGATTCTTACATTCATCTGGTTCAGTCGATTGGGAACATTCCCCATGGCTCATGTAGAGTCAAGTTCAAGACCTGACCTTCATCTGGTCTAGATGACATTGAAGACTCCCATGGTCATTTGACCCATAGTATGAGGATGATACTGACCTTCATCTAGTTCAGTCGACTGGAAACATTCCCCATTGTTCATGTAGAGTCAAGTTCAAGACACGACCTTCATCTGATCCAAACGACATTGAAGAATCCCTTGGTCCTTTGACCCGTTGTATGGGGATGATCCTGACCTTCATCTAGTTTAGTCGAGTGGAAACATTTTTCATGGCTCATGTAGAGTCAAGTACAAGACCTGACCTTTATTTGGTCCAGACGATTGAAGAATCCCCTGGTCCTTTGACGTGTTGTATGGAGATGATCATGACCTTCATTTGGTTCAGTCGAGTGAGAACATTTCTTATGGCTCATGTAGAGTCAAGTTCAAGACCTGGCCTTCATCTGGTCCAAACGACATTGAAAAATCCTCTGGTCCTTTGACCCGTTGTATTGG
Source organism: Zanthoxylum bungeanum (assembly GCA_019454045.1). Lineage (NCBI taxonomy): Eukaryota > Viridiplantae > Streptophyta > Magnoliopsida > Sapindales > Rutaceae > Zanthoxylum > Zanthoxylum bungeanum. The sequence goes on from SKCR01029740.1 coordinate 270,396, forward strand.
GAGGATCCTGACCTTAATCTGGTTCAGTTGAGTGGGAACATCCCCCATAGCTCATGTAGAGTCGAGTACAAGACCTGACCTTCATCTGGTCCAGACGACATTGAAGACTCCCCTGGTCATTTGATTCGTAGTATGGGGATGATCATGACCTTCATCTGGTTCAATCGACTGGGAACATTCCCCTGGCTCATGTAGAGTCAAGTTCAAGACCTGACCTTCATCTGGTCCAAATGACATTGAAGAATCCATTGGTCCTTTGACCCGTAGTATGAGGATGATCCTGGCCTTCATCTGGTTCAATCGACCGGGGAAATTCCCCATAGCTTATGTCAAGCAAAGTTCAAGACATAGACCTTCAGCTGGTCCAGACGACGGGAACATTCCTCATGGCTCATGTCGATCTCTCAGATCAACATCCGAATCTGGTCGATTGAGGATCATCCATGATATTTAGTTGATTCCATTAACATGATATTACATTTGACAGGTCCAAGCGACATTAACATCCATATTTGGTCGACTGAAAATCATCCTTGATATTTATTTAGTTCCATCAGCGTGATATGACCTATGACAAATTCAAACGACGTCAACGTCCAGGACTGGTCAACTAAGGATCATCCCAGATATTTACTTAGCTTCACCAACGTGGTATGACTTTTAACAGGTCCAATCGACGTCAACATCAGGTACGTTTATGTTCTTTACCTTAGACGACATACTCGTCAAATACTCTCCAAACCAATGACTCATTTACTTAGAAAGTATGGGACAAACTGTACGGGCCAAATTTGGGCCAATGGTATTATTATCTTTTCACTTCAGACCCTATGTCAGATATAGCACAAATTCATTCGAACGGTATATGGCCCAATGTTGAAAACCTAAAACTCTTCTTATTTCGAGCCCAGACAGCTCATTAGTTCTCCAAACACATTCCCATAAAAAAAAACATCTCATTATCTCCTCAACTGTCATATCCTCATTTTCTCAACAAATATACTAACCCTCACATGCTAAGATCCCATTATCACCGAAATCCATGACGTATAAACGTGTTCTAGGACCCACTATCATGAATACATATCATATTCCAACTATAAATCGACTTCTCCCAACCTATAAATGGACACATAACTCAGTGTACATGGAAGTCAGGTCTCATCTCTCATATTTGAGCTCTCCAAGTCTCTTATTCTCTAAACATCGGCCCACCGCCCTCACTGTAGTCAACAGAGGTCAAGGTAACCTCAGACCTTGCTCTTCCTTATTTACCGCTCGTCTTCACTACTAAATTGAGAGTCGGAGTGCCTAAGGTACCCACCACACCAGTGGGTATAGACTCCATGCTCACTCTACCTTTGTTTTGCAGGATCGCTAGTGCCCCCATACTATAAATTCTTGATTGTGGACCTCGGGTGAAATCCAATGTCTACAAGCTGTCACACAAAGATTTTAACACTTGAGAGAATGCTTATAACAAAGAGAAGATGGCTAGGGTTAGAAATGACTTAGGTTATACAAAAAGAAAATCCAATTTTCTTTATATACCTATGGTTTTATTTCTAAAATAAAACAAAACTTTTCCATTTCCCCTTAGTCAATTTTCAGCCACCACTCTTGATTTTTCAAAAAATTTAACAATAAATTTTAAATTGCCATAATTAAAAAAATATTACAAAAATAAAGAGTTATCACCTTTTAAAAGTGTAACTTCCAAAACTAATCCAAGGGTTTCCAAAACTCATATTTGGAAATTCTAAATTTAACCTTTATTAGATTATATTATATATAATTTAATGACATGTAATTAACTATCATATAATTATAAAAACTATATATTAAACTTAACATATAGTTTGTGACCAAATTAATATTATTAATCATATTAATAACAATATATATTACACATATGTGAGTATCCAATTAGACTATCCAATTATATTTAATCTGCTACAGTATATCGAGCTAGCACGGAGACCAAATGGACCCACGGTTCCGAGCTCCAATAATCTCAGAATATTAATTAAACTCTTGATTAAATATTTCGAATTATTAACTTCAGATTATTCCACTAAAAACCCGAAGTTGCACTCTCGTTGCCGCAAATAGATAAATTAAGCCGAACCACGTCAGTGTCCATCGATATAGTCATTACATACGGATTGGCCCTTCACGAGTATCTCGTAATTAAACCCGGGTCATAATTTTCGTTATACCCCTCTAATTTCTTTTACCTAAAGTACAATTGATTCTCTAATGAATGATTTAATCATAACCATTATGAATGTTAATCTTTCTATTCGTAATAGAAAGACTCGAGCGCTCTAACCGTTCAAGTACCGAAACAACCCTTAAAGAAGATACTCATCTACTTCTCGCAAGAAGGAGTGAACTCCATATCTATGTAAACGTCCCCAACTACACACTAAATCATGTCCCTAAAGTACGTAGTTATTGGTCGGGATTGCTATACCAACCTCTCCTTTGTAAATCAAATGACATAGCTTGCCATGTAGGAGTTCGTAGTACACTTATGATTAAGATCAATCCATATATGACCATCTAGTGGATCGAAATGAGTTTTTTTATTTAACAGATATTATAAGAAACTCATTTCTATCTGGGTCCAGTATATGATCACATCATATAAGGTGTCTCTATTCTCATGTCTCCACATGGACGATCCCGGATCAAGGTCGCCATATAAATATAGAATTGACCGCAACTATAGATAAACCACAAACAAAGTACCCTCTTTATTTGCTCTCTATGGCCTATTTTAGATTACTAACTTCAGACTTAAATCATCTTGTGTATGATACTCATACACTAAGTCTGGAGGTACATGAGTAATTTAGGATAAACAAAATAATTTACAATATGCGATATTAAACAAATACTTTGATAAATGAATAATGCATTAATCATGCCATTCTTTTGAAGCATGTGAAGCTGCTGAAGCAAATAGGGTTAAATAAAATTTGATTGAAAAGTAGTATTAGTCGTAGTAGTAGTAGTCGTAGTCGTAGTCGTAGTTGTAGTAGTAGTAGACTAGTAGTCATTGTCGTAGTGGTAGTAGTAGTCATCGTCGTAGTAGTAGTGGTAGTAGTGGTGATGGTGGTAGTAATGGTGGTGGTGGTGGTCGTCGTAGTGGTGGTTGTGGTGGTAGTCGTAGTCGTAGTAGTAGTAGTAGTCGTAGTCGTAGTCGTAGTCATAGTTGTTGTAATGGTGGTTAAGGGTGGCAGAAAAGCCCGGGCCCGGGCCAAAATAAAAAAAAGTATTAAAAATATTTAAAAAAAAATCATAAATCATAAAGGGTTTATGATTTTTTTTTTCATTTGTTTAAAACAGGAATTTTAGAGTGATCATCTACAATGAGAAAAAAGACCTGGATTTTGCAGTTCATTTTCATATCATTGGTGCAGTATTGCTATCTAGGTATGTTATTTTTTTCCTTCTTACTGCATGTCTACTTACTTTAATATCTATCCAGTGTTGCATTGTTCATACTTCTCTTGTTCCATGTCTGTATTTTATTAATTTTTTTAAAGTTTAGGGAAGACTTATTATTATTATTATTATTATAAAGAAGAGAATCCGATAACCTCGCTAATTTTTTTCAGAACATATGATTATTGATAAGACTCTAATATCCCGATGTCTAATAAAATCATGACCGAAGTCTACAAAAATCTTAAACTTTCTTGGCTAATTCTCTCATTTGTAGATTTTTTTTTTAAATTCGGGCCACAAAAAAGCCCGGGCCGATCTTGTCAAAGTCCGGGCCCGGCCCGGCCCATTGCCACCCTTAGTGGTGGTGATGGTGGTGGTAGTAGTAGTAATAATTATTAATATTAATTTATAATTAATTAATAAAATATATTAATAATTAATAATAATTTAATAAAAGAAAAAAAAATTAGTAATTTAATATATTAATAATTAATATATAATAAATTAATATATAATTATAACTAAAATTATTTTTATAACTTATTAACCATCTATTCCGATTAAAAGATAAAATAAATACTTGAATGATAATATTATTTCATTCGATTATGAGCTCGGCACTTAATGAAAAGAGGAGCATGCTTTAATCTTAAGCATACATTGGGCCGGCGATCCTGGGCTTTAATATTCGCTGGGCCTCATTTGCTCTCCTTTATAGCTGACCAACATGCTTCTACCTGAAACTGTTCTGAAGAAGAAGAATATCATCAAGGTTTTGAAGGGGAAAAATGGATTTAACGGTTCGGGCTTCACTTGAGAAGCGACCTGGCGTCTTGGTTATCGGATCCTCCAATGTCGGCAAACGCACCCTCCTTTCCCGTAACATTCTATCCCTATTTGATTCGTTTGATTTTCCTAATTGCTTTTTCAATTATTAAATAAATCTCTAAATTAGTTTGATTTCATATAATTGCTGAATATACGTTTGATTCATCCATTGTTTTTTTTTAAATGTTAATTTGTAGGATTGCTTTCAGTTGATTTTGAAGATGCTTCTGATTCGTCATCTGGAGTACTTGTTAATGAGTATGAACTATTCATTTATTTTATGCAATTTATTTGTATTTCATCGCATAGGACTTTTTCTGTAATGGGTTTTTCCTAGCAGGTGGACTATCAACACCAAGTATTATACTGCTGATGTTTCACTTTGGATGGCTCATCTTCACGAAGATTTTTCTATAGGTTCCCTTCCCATTTTGGACCACTTGACTGCTTTAGTGATGGTTTTCGATCTCAGTGATGTTAGTTTCTACTACTATACCTTATAGGATTTTATATTAGTTATTTAAGTGAAAGGCTGACATCTTATGTTGATGTATTAATTCATCCTTCTTGCTTCACTTTGAGCAGCTGTCAACACTAGATGCACTTAAGGCTTGGGCATCCAGAATTGATCTTCAGAAGTTTCAAATATTGTTGTGTGTTGGGAACAAAGTGGATCTCCTTCAGGGTCACCCTGTTCATGCTGAATATAGACGCCACCTGCTGAAGCATGAAGAGTCCTCTGCTGATCTTGATTTCACCGAGTATGGAATTTCTGAAACTGAAGGACATAGTTTATTGGGGGATCAAGAACCATCTTGGGAGATTGGGAGGTCATGTTTGGAATGGTGCACTGAGCATCACATTGAATACATTGAAGCTTGCGCTTCTAATGTTGATTTTGACAAATGTAAGGCCTCCTTTGTTTTGGGTAGGAATAATTTGCTTTTGACAAGTATTGCTTATGATTAATAATCTTCGATATATATATACATATATACACACACAAAAGAAAATTGCTGCTGTTGATAGGTTTGTCAGTTGATGGCGATTTACAAGGAGTCGAACGTCTGTATGGTGCTCTTTCTGCTCATATGTGGCCTGGAATGGTCCTGAAATCTGGTGATAAGATAACTGAACCATCATTGTCTGTGAAAGAAGGTTTTTATACACCACCCTCATTCAAGTTGACTTCTTACTTGTTAATAATGTCGTTAATGTTTCTTGCTCTCTGCCCAGAGTCATCGGAAGAAGAGTCTGATTTTGAACTTGACTATGAAGTGTTATCTGGGGGTTCAGCTGATACATGGGGCGACTCAAATGAAGTTTGGGTTTCCGCAAATGGTTTGAGCAGAGGCCTAGATACAGAAGAGTCAGTTGCTCAGAACAATTCTGTCAAAGAATGCGACCAAGAGAATTTAACCGCAGTTGAAAAGTCAGAGCTGCAACCATCAACTTCGAGGGGTGCATTTGAGGGTGAGAATGACAATGCAGCGGTGCGAAATACTGAAGAACCTGATAAAGCCTCAGAATTGGACAGGGGTACACATTTTGACTTTGAAGATTTGGATCAGTTGATGTCTGAGATAGGAAACATGCGCAACAACTTGAGGTTGATGCCCGATTTTCAAAGGAGGGAAATGGCTGCTAAGCTGGCTATGAAAATGGCTGCTATGTTTGGAGGCAGCAGTGACGATGAAGAGTGATTAGATTGATCAAGGAGAATATTACTATTTTGATTAATTGCCTTAGATTAATCTCCCTGAGCTTTGTCTCTGGGCTTACTGAAGTGCCGAGTAAAAACTCAGTTATGGAGAGTGAAACATGGTTGCTTCCACGTCTTGGAAATTACTTTTGTTGCTTTTGTTCTCTGCTTACCCTTTATCTACCTAAAGGAGTTCATGTGTGATTAACGCTTGTGATGTTGCACTTGATAATTTGTTGCAAAAATCTTTCCAAGTAATTGCTGTTATAAAAGTGATTAATTAGTACCTGATGAGAAGGAAAACTTGATGCATTTATGGAAGATTATTGATTAGCAATGATATATGTAGGAAAAAAGGTGGAAGTGTGGCCCACACATGATGGCCAGGGGAAAAGGGTAGGGGGGGATAAGGTTTGCAGAAGAATCGAAATGTAGACTGGCGTGGCGCTGCCGCTGCTTTTGATTAATAGAACAGGAAGAGGTGAAGATGGATAGTCTGAATTGTAATGATGTTATTGAGTTGCCTATGGATTTGCTTTGCTGATACTACTTGTGTAGTTGTAATGTCTTGCAGAAATCTGTTTATCCTTGTTATGTTTTGTTGGTTTCATTATTCTCACTTTCTTTTTTTTTTTTGGTTACAAAGGCATTCTTATTTGATTCTCCTGAGATAAAAATTTAATATGCCAAAGCCATTGCCTTGCCAGCCAGACCCACCATGGTGGGCAGGACACCTGTGTAAGAAATTTGTATAGCAAATAGAGGGAGTAGTCTCATATTGGAAAATGATATAGAAAATGAATGGTGTATAAGTGTTCTCTAGACATTTATATTAAATTGGAAAAAACAAGGTTTGAGCTTGGGCTTGGACTTGGATGTGTGTGGTTGGTAGGCATGGTGTTGGAATTAATTAATCAAAGATGAACCTTGGGCTTAGGCTCATGTGATGCATTAAATGTCTTATTTTAATAAAATATTTTTTTTATTTAATTTTATTTGTATTTTCAGTTAATTCACAAGGCATGTGTCTGATCAACACATCTTTTCAAAATTAACTGAAATTACGAAAAACGTTGGCAATAATTACTTTCTTTTATTCTTTATAAATGGAATAAGAAGAACATAGGAAAACATATATGAAAAAATATAGAATTTTCCACATACCAACAGTTCTGATCTTGAGAGAAAACACTTAGTAAATTCGTCAGGGATCGAAACTTCGGTGCAGAAATTTCGGTCTTCAGATTGTTGAATCCTGGTGGCAGACATCCAACGAACTACAAGCACAAGAGTATGGGCGAATTTCTGCTATAGGACATAGCATTATCTGCTAGCCTCAATTTATAAAAGTCAGTTTGCTCCTTAAGTATTCAAAATCAATTTCTCTCAAGATCAGAGCTGTAAAGATTGTTCCTTAACAACTTGCTGTAAAGATTGAACATTGACTGGGACTTTTATGAGGGGAGATGAAGATATGCACCTTTTCTTTTATCAGGACAGTTGCAACGAATCAATTTTTATCTAAACGTCTGTTTTATTATTTATGAAAGAAAAAGAGGAGTGAAGATGACAGTGACATGGACGTCAGCGTTTAGACTCTCTCTCTCTCTCTAGTCGAGTGTAATAATATTTCTTACTTGAATATGTTTAGATGGAATAAGAAAAGGGAATTTCATATAATTAGCCAATTTTTTTTCATTTGTCAAAATGAGTCCTAATGTTTGGATTTTACCAAAATAATCATTTTCTCGGAAGTAAAATTCGGGAAATTTAAATTCTCCGATGTGTACACCGAACTTCTTTTCTTTTTTATTTTTTTTATTTAAAACTTGATTATCCAAAGTAATATTCAGATCTCCAAAGTTATTTACTCTTTTTGATTTTTTTTTAATATTTCTTATATATATATATATATATATTAATAAAATAAATTTTATTTATTTATGAACTAATTTTTCTAAATTCTCGTTTTTTTTTCTTTTGGGACTTATATGTAACAAAATAATATAAGTGTGTATGTGTGTATATATATATATATAATAAAGGAGAATTGTGTTGGAGGAAAATGAGTGTATCCAACGGCTCTCTTTATGTGGCTTAATTGACGGCCCAGATCATTTCATTGGTAATTGGAAGAAAGAGAGTGAATTGATTGATGGAAATGGTCAAAAAATTTCAAATTAAAAAAATAGAAAGTTAAAATAAAATCATTTAATTCTGTAACACCGTGCCGTAGGCACGGGCAAATACTGTAACACTGTGCCGTAGGCACGGGCAAAAACTAGTATATATGTATATATAACGGTTAATTATACAGCAAAACAGTTAACTATATATCAAAATGAAAAAAAACTACATATCAAAATCATTGTCAGCTAGTACATCATCAAGCCTAGTATCTCTCTCAGCTGGCATTCTTCACAGAAGCTCTAACGCCTTATGTAATGATCGCTCTATTTTTTTTGCCGATCATTCATTTCTTTATGTCGATCCTCTATGCTCTTCTGTCAATCCTCTATTCTCTTCTGCCAATCCTCTATCCTCGTTTGTCCTTCCTCTATCTCAAATACGCGGTCAAGTAACAAAGTGACTAATGGATCACCTATAGGATGAGAAGTGTGAGATGGGTCAGCACCATCAGAGCCTTCTGGCGGATCATCAACAATATGATCAACCTGTGACAGCTGGTTTTGCATAGCACGACGACATACCAAACAGATAAATAAAAAAATTTAAATACTCGAATCACTACCAATTTTTGGCAGAAATTATATATATCATTTTTCGATATCTCTCATGAAAACATCGTCTGCTTTTGTACATTAGAGGCTCATCCGTCACAAGAATATCTGGTTAATGACAGTCGAATGTTCAAATGAGACCAACTCGTCATCCAAATCCATCTGAAAATAATGCATGAGTCGGGTGATAACCATACCATGGGGGATACACGTCCTACTATGGGCATGAACCTGAAACCAATGCCCTATAATAAGAGCTATTATGTCCACCATGCAGCCCTACAAGGAAAATATATTTCTTTTAGGATTTGTCTATAATATAAATATAAAAATAAATTAATATGTATAATATAAAAACATGACCTGTAGTTTACAGTCTAGCAAAACGATATCCAAAATATTGATATGATTCTGATGACCGATACGCGATACGATGATCAATTGAATGATATCATCTATAGGCTGAATGCCTAGTTTGATGTGTCTCTACCTCAAAGCGTGCAATCGACCATCATAAAACAAGGCGCGCTCACTCTCTTTGAGCTTCGATATCAATACCATATCCATGACAGCTCTTTGATCAAGCCATGCTTTGTACCGCCAGCCATCATGGGGCCCAAACTGCATACCCTCCACAACCGGACACCTCAATACCTCACATATCAAGTCAGAGGTAATATTCAACCTTCTCCCGAACAACTATATAGAAAACTGAAAAGAGCGCTTCTGAATCATTTCTGGATCGATATTACTGATGAACATCCTACATAATCGAGCATACACTGGAGCATCTAAAGTATACAGGCTGTCTCATCTCATCTCTCGCAGTAGATCAATCTGTTTATATCATGTAATATCTATTGTAGTCTGTATATGCCCCAACAATAGGTCGTGCAATCCAGACATTTTGGTATCGATTGAAATACCCATTGTCTGGGAGGTAATAAGGAACAACATCAGCCATAATTCCGGAGACAAGTTCGGATTTCGGTGAAAGTTTGGAGAAAACTTTGGTTTCCTTAGTAACTTCGGAGAAAACTTCAGATTTCCTAAGTCTTGATGGATAATTCAGATATTTTTATCGTATAATGTGAACACTTTGGAGACCTCGATCTTATGTAAATTTAACAATTTGTTGAGAAAAATTGGATAGAAGTAGAAGTAAGTACTACACAATATTATGTAAATTTAATAAACACTTGTTTTTTGTCTTTTTAATATAGGCAGTTAGTTGAACAGAACTCAGCTCAACCTGCGATTAACTGGAATAATTAAAATGCCAAGGGCATATAATACTAAAAGACAGTATCGCTTCCAAAATATTACATCATAAACTGAAGGTCTGTTCAACCCCAACGGTGGAAACAGGTACTGCAAGTACCTATTTAGCAATAATCGATAAAATAATATAGATATTTTGATGTCGGTTCCACCAGTCAAGTACTTGAAAATTTTTACCTATAACACTTTCAGCAGGAAATTCGAAATTTATTGATAAATAATTATCTAATTTCAGATTGTTAGTCATGGTTTCCTTTTATTTTCTATTTCGTTGTAGTTGTTGGAGTTGGTGCTTGGAGCGCCAATCTGAATGTATATTATATTTTATTATTTATTAATGAAATAACTATATTTTCATTTTAACCCTTGTTAATGGTAATTATTATGCCATAATGCATATTAGATTAATATATAAATATGCTGAGAATGACAACGCCTTAGAATAGTCATGTAATAATACTGGACACTGGGTGGTCCGACATTGAGATAATATTACTATTATAAACTATTTTTAAAGTAAATATTTATACTCGTTGGTTTTGAAATACAGTCGAATTCCTATAACCTTAAAGACTATCACATGTTGTATATTGGAATTGGAATTCCAATGGTTTAACCCGATGTACCATGAGCAAGGGAAGCTCGTATAAACATGTGGGTATTCGTTGAAGCGAATACTAAATGACTCACATGTGATTCCTAATAGTTAGAAGTACACACCACCGTCAATAGGAATCTCTTTGAGTCGAGTAGCATATGTGATCCTTTGACTATAGGATAACATTGATTTTGTGTGTGATCCTCCACACTTTGATGTCATATATGTCAGAGGCCTTTCATGATCTGACCGCTAGATTTTCGTTGGATGTATGATTCTATTTTTGTTTGTGTTTTGATTCAAAGAATATATATATGTTTGTTGTATAACATTGGTTTATGTTGGTTTTGAAATTAAAATTATTTTGGGTGGTGTTTTTAAAATGTGTTTTTAAGGATTTAAAAAAAAAATATGTGATCAGGTCAGCACAAGCTGTGTGCTGTTACATGCAGCGTGCGCCAGGCGTGCAGGTTTCAATTTTCTCCCAATTTGTTTTTTCCGAACTCCGATTCTTTCCCGATTTTTTCCTAAACACTCATAATGGAATATAGTATTCCATTAAAATATTTAAAAATATATCAATGCTCAAATACCACAGGTTAGACCCATTTTCACTGCGTGGGTCACCAATCCGACCCTAGGGTCCCACAACTGCCCCAACAGTAGTAGCCAACGATCACCTATTCAATAAAAAATTCTATTATTTTATTTTTTACTTAATCTATTATTTTTCTAACATTAATTTCATCATCTATTCCTAAAAATTCATAGTAAGTTTGTAAGTCACCATTCAAAATTTCTAATTTAAATTTAAGATAAAAAATTGTAACAATAAATATAAAATAATGAAATATCTTTAAAATAAATCAATCATTTTCTCTTCATTATAATAATAGTTTTAAATAAAACAATATCATTAATATTTGAACTTTAGTCATTTAAAAAAAATTTGTCAGGGAGCCAACAGCCAAAAACCAACAATTACTACCTGTTGACAAACGATTCCGATTGAAACTATTCAGTTCCTTCTTATTCAATTAAGATTTCTGATTCCAATTCTAATTTTAGAAACCAAAATAAAAAAAAAAATCAAAATCGTCCGGTTCCTCGATTCGAACTAACTAAAACCTCATAATCGATCCTGAGTCTGTACATATCGTTCAGAACGACATATTTTAAGGCGAAACGGCAATATTATTATTAGCAGCAGGAAACTGACCGCACTTCTGACAAGTGACACCTGCCAACAACTAATATTTGGCGGCAAGGACTTGATGCATGAGACCCTAGCCACCTGTCTATGCATGCCAACACCCTTATCTCATCTCCTTGGACAAACTCACCCAGACAGATTGAACACTCTGAAGATAATGGTGGCGCCAACGCCAGCTTGACAGAATTAGTAATTTCTTGCGATGATTTCGCTGCTGTTGTGGATGTGTAGGTGAATTTGGGAAGAGATTCGAGGACTTTCTTTCTCAGGCCTTTATTGGCGGCCGAAGAGGAGTGCTGGCTGTTGGTAGCAGCGCTGCGTCGACGCCACGCGCAGTGTGCAGTTGCTATCAGACCCACCACACAAATCAAAGCACAAAGGAGAACGGCTAGTATGATCACGAAATCTGACTCCAAAGCTACAGCTTCTGGCGGTGGAGCAGAGGCATTTTCTGTTGTGAGGAGGATTCTTGAAAAACGAGACATTGCTTCTCTTCTCTTGTATTAATTTGTAATTGGCTTTATGGGTTTCGGTTTGAGCTTTTATTTTCTTTCTTCTATTCTAGAATGGAGTTGAGAGAGAGAGAGAGAGAGAGAGAGATTGGCTATTGGGTTACAAGACAACTGGGTAGTTTTGGTAATAAAAAGACTATGATGATGCTTGTCGAGTGTAAGAAATTTGCCTGCAACATAACACAACCGCCTACACACACTGCATCCGCATGCCAGCCAGGGCCATCTTCTTCTATCTTTATATCCACCTTAGTGACTAATTTCTCTCTCATTTCTCATTGGGCATCTGCATTTGTCTGGCAAATTTGAACCCTTTTTTATTATTTTACTACTTGCACCTTCCACTTACATTCGTCTACCCAATTCCTTTTGGCACTTGATGGAAGACTACAACCTATCATTGAATGATTTCTGACATGCATATCATCAGCAATTTGACCATTTAGTTCACAACTCACATCCAAGCTTGTTCAAGGATTTGGCAGTGTTAGACCACATTCAAAATGCATGTATTCAGGATTGCATTCCCAACTACAGTTTCGGATTTGAAGTACTGCCATTACCCACCCAATTCTTAAAAACTGTAAATAAAAAAAAAAAAAAATGGCATGTAAATATGGTGAGATGTGTAGTGGTCATCCCAGACCATACATGATCATCAGAGTGACAAACGGAATTTCCATAAAAATGTTCTGCAATGCAAGATCTCTCCTATTAGCAGTAGAAACCATTTTGATTAATCTCAATTCATCAGTGCTGTACAAATATTAGACATTTAGATTGCTCACATTAGGTATTCAATCCAAGCTTCCAACTCACAAATTTCAATCATTAAGCAAAATTTGGGCTTAAACAAAGGCAAAATCTATATTCAACCGCTCATAATTTCTGAAAAAGCACATCGATATACAAAAGAATGCCACTATGCCTAACCAGCCCCATTTTAATTATCAATCTTTTTTTTTTCCTCAGAATACAAGTAAATTTATACAAAAGGAAGCAGCAAACTCTCAGTGCATACACTACGGCAATAGCTGAAGCTATATATCATGGTTCTTTCACTGGGGCAGGCTTCAAAAATGAGAAGTCATCTGCATTGGTGGTTTCTTCCCCATCGTGGGGTTCACTTACTTCGGTTACTCCATCATCATCACGATCTAGGTTTAAAATCAAGTTGCTCATTGATGACGTAGGTGATAATGGATCAGCTTCAAGATCAGATGAATCACGGTCCTCGTAGGTATGTGAGCGGGTTGAGTGACCAGTGGTTTTGAAACGGCGCAGTGTGTGTCCTCCAGAAGGGTACACTGTTGAAGGGCTAGGGCTTACACTTTCACCAAGGGTTCGAGTTGAGGACTTTCCTCTCTTGTTCCTCTTTTTCACAGCCATGTGCCACTTCTTAAGGGCCTTGGACATGTGTTCATCAAAGATTGATTTCTTCATTCGTGAACCCATCTGCAAGTATCCGAGAACAAAAGTCTTTCTTTACTTAAAATATCTACAGCTTAGAGAAAAACATGATATATGGATTAGTATTGTGTTGTTTTTTTTCCTGATAGTTGAAAAACGAATGTACCTGAGTAACAAGAGCATATAATGGAAGTGTGATGTAACTGCATAGAAATAGGACGGCAACCCTGCAAGACCGCAACAAACTTCTACTGATGAATTCAAGGCAGCAAAAACATTCAGGTCATGAAGTTAAGATAACTTCTGGAGCTTCAAACAACATTATTGCAAATCAATTGCAGAGGTGCTACATGTATTATTGAATGGGTGATTTAAACAAACATTGTCCTCAGATGGAAGTGATAAGATTCTACTGAGCATCAGACTGAAAGTATCGCGGCGCTGTTTAAAGAACTAAATGGATCTAAATGGTCAGATGAATTTATATCGTTAACCAAATTTCTTTAAAGTGGCTATTTTAATTATTGAGGAGAAGAGTATGGGATAAAGGCTTACCCTAAAGCAACTTTCATTATTGCAAGTGTGAAATTTGCATGGAAGCAGGACTTCAATGAAAAAGAGTACTGCATATGAAACACTTTGTTAGACCTAATTTGCGGTATCTGCAATGATGTTAAGATGTTAATAGGGCGAAATTGGTGGTGTCTGAGAAGTTCATTACCCATATCCAGAAGAAATATGTTATCTGGAATGCATTCTGCAAGCACCCAAAAAGCACAAAATGAAAAGAGAAAAGTTTAGCTTGTCAAGAACAAAATAGGGAAGTATTAACCTTTGCAGTGGAAGTAAGAGGTCACATGTTCAAATCATAAGAGATACGTTTAATTTGGGGTTTAGACGAGTGAAAATGTATTATATAAAGAAGAAACTGAACCTTTCATTTAAATAAAATAATAAAAAAAAAGAACAAAAATAGGGAAGTGTGAGAAGTACTTGGTAAAATATTGGTGGCCAACAGCACCAACTTACAGATAAAGAAATTGGTATAAAGAATAAAAATAGAAAGATTGTCAAAAAATATTTTTTGCAAGACTATATATCCACTCACGTGGTACTTCATTACTGAAGATCATATGTGGCACTTAGGACTGCATAATTGGTATCCATATTAACTCAGCTCATAGATCTCTCACTCAGGAAAGAGAGAGACCAAAAAATTTTCTTTCGAGATCTGCATGAATGAAGTCTGCCGATAGTTAGATCTCATTTTGGTCTTAGTTTATCTCAAGTTATAGAATGAGCAAGAATACTGAATCGTGAAATTTTAACCAACTCTTTAAACTAATCTTTTTACACTCCAGTAAAAGATATATCTGGTATTAGTGCAAAGAAGATGCAGTTTAATACCTGAAACAAAGCAAAATGGATGAGATGAAGCACTAACTGAGGCCGACCAAACCAAAAGTATTGGTCTGAGCCTTGTACAAGAGGTATCCCTTGAACCACTGCATGTCTTTCTGAAATTTCAAGAGCCATCTTTGTCAAAATGGATTGAAGCTCTGTTCCAATAGCTAAGATTATCTGCAAACAGTTTCACTGACAGAATTTCAAATCTGCCATAAATCTTTTTTAAAAAAAAGGTTTAAGAATCGATTTCTTACAATCAAAGGGATTAAGGATGCCCAAAACAATGCATGCCATCCTGAAAGGCAGATAATATGTTAATTGTCCTATCTCAATTCAAAGTGCTGAATCATTTAATTAAAAGGAGTTTTTTTTTTCCAGGAAATGACGGCTCACCATTAACATTCAAGAGCAAGAAAACCACAAATGAAGCCCACAAAACAGGACTGCCAATAACACAAAAGTAAGTCAGGATAAACATGTTGTGTTCAAAATCGAAATAGTCAAGACTACTTCAAGAAAAATGAAATTATGACACCACATGAAAAAACATTATATAAAGAGAGTTTTTACCTTACTTCCACTACTATCTTGAAGTCATCCTCTAATGATCTCTTGATATATTTCTGGAAGTTAAATTTACTTCCAGGAGCTAAATGGACCTATGATCAATATGGAATAGTCAGAAAAGAACAACATACCCTACATTACAAACTGCAAATTGCTTAACTGAAAACTCACACTGATAAATCCGTTGCGCAGCGTCAAGTAGTCAGCCCTACTAACAGACCTGAAGAATTGTCGAAAGAAGCACCCCTGCAATGGAAAGAGAGATTCTAATTGGAAATTTAGTACTGGTCTAAGAGATTACACAATAAAATATTCCAAAATCCATCTCAGTTAAATTTATTTTTACCACTAGGGACTGAAAAAAGCCATACTAATTTAAGTAAAGAAGGAAAATGCAAGTTAAATACTACTTACAACATAGAAGAAGAAAGGGATCCTTGTCCAGAAACTGGTGTGTGCTCTCACAAAAGATGTCTCATGAGTAAGTCTGAATCTTGAAGGATCTGTATATTAATATAGATCCAGTTTAGCTTTAAAGATGGTGCATACATTCAGAAATTCATGTTGAAGATTACATAACAAAACTCTTTGTTTTCTCATTGATAATATACCATTTGAAAACTCATAGTCGTGCGTTGAAGTCTCCTCTTCCCACTTCTTCCAGCCCCGAATCTGTGCAACATGACTATAGATTATGAACCAAATTTTATCGAGTATTAAATTAATTCGTTAATCAGGGAAAAGACCGTGTAATGATCATAGGTTTATCAACATAGTTGTTTACTATGATATGTACGAAGAGAATAATTTCTGCAGACTTGGCTAACTCTGAACAGGGTCAGGGGGTGTAAAATAAAACTGGAATTTGAGGGCAAAAGAACCACAAGGTCAAGTTCTTCTGAGTTAAGTCAGCATCTATCAGGATTAAGGTTTTATCAGTCATGGTGGCCGAGAGCCCGAGACTATGATTTAATTCATTGGAATGACAGAATTAATTTTTAGATCAGTTTGGTGTGCCTTTCCAGCATGGCATCCCAAATTATGAAAATGGAAATGAGAAATATTATCAAACATGGGGAAGAAATACTGAATTTAAAAGAAAATGAAAAATTAATGTAAACGTCCAATGTGAAGATCATATTACACTGCTGCTGAAAAAGAATTTACTACAAGTCTGGTTGAAACACCACAGTTAATTACTTACCTTAAGTCATTTCATAAGGCTAAATCTGGTGATATTGAAATTTAAAAATCACAAGACTTAATCGTGCATATATTTTATTTGCATTTTAGCAACCATATATGTACCCCTAATCCAGTCAAGGCACCAGGAGGAGATTACACAACCCAAAACAGGAAGAATAATTTTTGACATATATAAGGTTTATATCATGTTTTCATACCTTTAGCCTCCCAAGGAGCATGGTAATAGCACTGTATAACACATGAAAGACAGCTAAGAAGAATATGAGGATGTGTAATTGGTGTAATCCCTCTACTGTTATAAGCGGTTCATACTCCTGTAGACAGGAATCAAATGAGATAATTTTAACTTTGGGATTGTGATAAGTATATAAAAGCTATCAGCACTATATAACTACAAAGTTTTGGGGGAAATGTTTGTAGAGCTTGTGCAGGAAAGCTTTTTCATGGCTTACCTTAGGATTACAGTCACATATGCTTCAAATTCATAACAGAAAAAGAGTTTTGCATCAGATTGCATAATCCAGAGTCTTTCATGATAGCGTTCATGATAATAATCTAAACCTTCTATCCACACACAGGGGGCGTGACCGCACTTTACAGGAAATAAATTAGAAAAGTCGCAGGAAAAGGAAAACACATAGGTATATGCACTCACCTTCTGGCATTCATTTGAAGTGGCAGCAGCAGCTAAGTATCTGTGCTCAAACCACAAGAGTCTTCTACGATGTTCGTCTTCACTACTCTCTGTCTGGTCATGCTTGCCATCAGCCTTGCACGGCAACATAGTGTCTGCAACCTTTGCAGGAATACATATTTTGGAAATGTAACTCTGCCCGAAAGTGAGTATGAGTGAAATGAATCCCAGAACCATCAGCTCTGCAAGAATTACACATCAAAAGTGAAATAAGCATCCCATTTTCTTCCATCATTTACATACCAAACAAAACAGATTAGAAATATGAATTTGACGAACAATTAAAACCGTTTTGGTCAGTTCCAAAAGGAGAATGAGCATCATAAAAGTGTCTTCTTACCAGCTTTGACCTTCTCGAGGGCTTCAAACAGGGCTCTCTTGTGCCTCTCCGTAAACCACTGAATTGAAATTCCAGTAAGTAAACAATGGAAAAAAAGAAGAACATTTGCTCCTAAAATTCAAACTTTAATTGCGATCGGATTTACACAAAAGTAGCAATTCATTGACAGAATTTGGTACAGAAGTGGAAAAAAAGTAATTATCATTCATATAATGAACTGAAAAGAAAAGTTAATGAGTTGATAAACAGTGTGCAAGCAACATTCGAACTAAAAGAGAAATCAAATGCGAGCATAGCATTTAAAGGAACGCATATGATAAAAAAATAATAAAAGGGTAGTAATTTTTGCAGCAGCACAGAGCATTGAAAGCAGAAATAAATAAAAGTAGCAAAAAAAAAAAAACTTACGGTTCCAAGTTTGTGAAGACTCTTTTCCAAGAGAATGGAAATGATAATGATAACGGCACAAACACCAGCAACAGCCCAAGTGGGTGTCTGATTAAGCTT
This sequence comes from Zanthoxylum bungeanum, assembly GCA_019454045.1. Classification (NCBI taxonomy): domain Eukaryota; kingdom Viridiplantae; phylum Streptophyta; class Magnoliopsida; order Sapindales; family Rutaceae; genus Zanthoxylum; species Zanthoxylum bungeanum. The sequence goes on from SKCR01029740.1 coordinate 288,858, forward strand.
CCTCTCGGAGTTGCTACTCCCTGCCGTTACAGCATCTCCCAACAACACAGACAAAAACAACAACAATATTTTCATGATAAGATAAATTCTCAGACCCCAGATGAGATGAGAAAAGAAAATTTAAATAAAATTATAGGAGTAGAGACTAGAGCTAGTGTCCACTGAATCTGATTGGCCGATTTAGTTTAAGCTTCTTGCGGTTTATTAATCTCTGGCTTGCCAAAAATAACCGATGAAGAATAGAAGATGCTCATACCACTTGCTTCAGTTACACATCAGGAAAAGCATTTAATTAACCCCTCCCTCGTCTTTTGTTAAAAAACAAAAAACAAAATTGTTTGCATTGGACAGTTTTGGCTTGGTAACCGCTGGTTTGAAAGTCCATGGTTGTTTTGTCTTTAGCATCAGTTGAAAAAGAAAGCTTGAAAATTTAAAAGAGAAATTAAAACTTGAATTTGAAATATGGTTAAGAGTAAATAACGAGTACGAATTTGTGGCATTGATCGAGGGGTTTGGTGCAACAGTGGTATGGGTGATGTGGTACCATCAGTAAATTAAAAAATTACATGTATAATTTAATACCTATTTTTTAATTGTTTTTTAATTTTTTAGCACGCGTGACAATGGATTATTGGCTTGTTGCATGGATGACGTGGTACCACTGTTGCACCAAAGATTTTCTCGAGGGGAAGGGTCTTGTATTCATTCTCCTATGTATGTTCTGGCGGTTGTGATTCTTTGATGAGTGAAGATTTAAATAAATATTATGTATTATTATAATAATAGAATTTATAAGTATTATAAAATTTGTACAAAAAATCTTACACACTAATTGCATTCTCAAAGCTTTCTTACTTGAAGGTCATTCTCAAGCTCTCTTACTTGGAGCTTCTTGTTAATGATGATTTTGACCTCTCAATTTATAGTAAAATTCAAGCTCACTATTACAATTGTTGGAAAATGCTTATGAGTAAGCATTTTGAGGCACAATTTCAAGCATGGTTCACTTCGTGTTAGTGGTTGTTATTGAATGATTCGGATACTCCTCCGTGAGTAGTTCGAAATAGTATATTCATATGCTTAAAATGGTGCTTGGGTGAATGAGAAATCGTTGCTCAAAGTTCACCCATTGGTGTTGGAAAATAAAGAGAAGTGTGTTTGTCCCACATGAGAAAGCTAATAGAGAGAAGTTGTGTTTATATATGATTGCTCATATGTAGATGGGTAAAAGTTATAAGGATAGAGGCTCTATCTACGTGCGCGCGTAGGGGGTGCAAATCAAATCTGATCAGGCCTGACTCGTGTGCACACGCGCTTCCTGCGTACACGAATGCCGGACCAAATTGTGCGGGCCCGGCCCAACCAATTTTTGCAAGTCTCTTTATTTTTCCAAGCCTTTTGAAGTTCCATAACATTTGAATTAATGGTACTAATTAACTTGGTGGTTACAAGCAAATGTAAGGTCTCCCACTCATGAATGGCGTGTTCAATTTCTATTTAAAGAGGGCAGTGTATTTCGTTTTGGTAAGAGACAACACACAAGAAAATTCATAAGCTTTTGTTTTAAAGGTTTTTCCCACGGTTTTCTTTGTTTTTCGGTTTTTGGAAGAGTTCAAGCACTTTTGTGGTTCGTTGGATACGAGTTTGGTGGTGCCCATACTCGTTCGTTTTCCGTTGCATCCTGGGAAACAAACGTCTCACGTTCTACTGCACATTCGGTAGAGGACGAATTTATTTTAAGGAGATTGTTGGCATCAACAAGCCTCGGGAAAGTGAAGCAGTGTTCAGTGGTCCGGTCAGAGGCAGACGCTTGTTCAGAGTCAGTGGCGTCGCGTCAGAGGCATCATCGTCAGAGGCTCGACTTCAGCAGACGTTCAGATGCAGAGGCACAAAGCTTTCAGCGCCAGACGTACAACACTTCAGGGTCTGACGCCAGACGCGATTCGCTCAGGGTCTGAATCGTCGTTGGGTCTGAAGCTCGTCGTGGGTCTGAATCATACCTCAACATCTGCTTCTCAGAGTCTGCTGGTTGGGTCTGAAGCTCGCGGTTGGGTCTGCTTCTCAGGATCTGCTCTGTGGGTCTGATCCTGCCTTCAGGGTCTGCAACAAGGTCTGATTCAGTAGTCTGCACCAGGGTCTGATTTTACTCTCCATGGACTGCATAACAGGGTCTGATTCAGTAGTCAGAGGCTGATTCGGATTTTCCCCGATTACCAATAAATACTTGTAATATTTGTACTACAGAATTACTCCATAAATGCACCTAAAGGTATTTTGATGGTTTGCACCATTGTTAAAAAGTGGTGATATCATTTTTGACAATGATGGCAACAATCTTTGAAATTGTATCCAAATTGATGCAAGTTGGATACTACAATTCTCCCCCTCTAGCTGCATCTGAAACGATTGTCATCTGACAGTTATCACAACCATGTCTCTGCACAACTCTATCTTGTCCCGATTGACCACATTTGTTGACATGTCAGTTGTGTCTCTGCACAACACACTTCACCGTGTCTCACAGTACTCTTCTGCTGTGTCTCTGCACAACACAGTCCCGCTACCATGTTTCCTCACCTATTTATTCCTCAGTGCATTCTTGCCTTGTGGGAAACTCTCTGGCTCCCTCTCATCAGTAAGCAGAATATATTCGGATCCCGGATATCTGGTTGATGGAATCCTGCTTAGATATTCTTGTCTAAGGTCCACTAGTTTCAGGAGGTCTGTCATCATCCAAATCTATGGATAATCATGTAGCTTCTAGTAGGGCGGGTTGCGACTCCTCCTGCTCAACACTCTCTTTTGTAGCTTCCGATGAAGCAGGCTGTGTCTCCCATTGCTCAACATCTTCATCTGCCTCCTCTAATTCTGCTTCTGAAATTTCATCATGCACTCTATCTATGGCCAATTATGCTGGTGATGGGTCTGGATTTCTATCGGCACTGAAATTTGAAGACATCTTGGGCTTTTCAATGTCTTCAATTGTTCGGTCTTCAAGAAACTCTACATTCTGGCTTCTGATCACCATTTTTTCCTTCGGATCCCATAGTATGTATCCAAATTCTTCATTTCCATAGCCTAGGAATATACATGGAGTAGTCCTTGCATCGAGCCTCTGCCTGAGCACATTGGATACATCTGCAACGGCTAAACAACCGAATACTCTAAGGTGAGAGTATGAGATATTCTTACCAGACCACAGTTTCTCCGGAATCTCAAAATTCAACGGTACATATGGTGATCGGGTAGTAGGCGGTAAGAACAGCTTCTCCCCAGAATGGCTTTGGCAGCTTAGCCATATTGATCTTGCTTCTGACTTTCTTCATAATGGTGCGGTTCATTCTTTCAGTTACACCATTATATTGTGGGGGGTGTGGAATAATTCTCTCATGTCTAATGTTGTGTCTCCTGCAATAGGCATCGAAATCTCTAGAACTATACTCACCTCCATTGTCTGTGCGGGGGCACTTCAATTTCTTCCATGTTTCATGATCTACCATGGCATGAAACAACTTAAATAATCTATGACTTGATCTTTTGTCTTCAGAAAATACACTCATATTGTGATAAAATACTTGTTATCGCCTATTGAATCAACCTCCAAGAGACCACAAACATCAGAGTGCATCAGACTGAGCAACTCTGATATTCTCTTTGAAGATAAATTAAACGAGACTCTGTGTTGATTACCAAACAAACAATGGTTGTAAGGACCTAGTGCAACATCCTTGGTAAGCTCCTTCTGGGTTAGGGTATAAATTTTTTTCTCACTCATATGACCCAGTCTCTGGTTACACAGATTTTGAGAAGTATTTTTTCCAGCATCATTGAGGCTGTTTGCATAAATATCACATGAGTCTTGTATAGTGTGCTGTAAATATGTCATCGGTCGACAACCATGACACCTTTTGTCATTCTCCATGTGTCATTTCTGAAGTGATTGTCATAGAACTGTTTGTTAAGGGCTATCACTGATAGTACATTCAGCCGAAGTTCTGGAACATGCAAGACATCCTTCAAAGTTATTTTACACCCAATATTTGTCCGCAATTGAATATCACAAATTCCTATTATCCCAGAGGAGCTTATATTTCTCATCTTCACTGAACCAAAGTCTCATGCTTTGTATGTTATGAAGAAATCTTTGTGAGGAGCGATGTGGTAGGATGCTGCAGTATATACCACCCACTCAACATCTTGGGCTGCGGTGTGAAGGCATGTCTCTTCCTGCATGGAGTTGATGGCTACATCTCATTGGACAACTACTAGTGTCTCTTATTCGTTATTCTTCGGCTGGTGATTACCTTGACCCTGCTCTTGTTGCAGTTTTCAGTAATTCTTCTTTAAGTGACCTTCTATGATACAATTATATTACTTATAAGTAGACATCCTTCTATCTGAGGATCTACCTCTGGTTGTGCTTCTGGCTATCCCATTTTCTTTTCCTCGATGTCTTCATTGAATCTCCATGACGAAGACTTCTGATTGTTTGAGCCAATGTCTTTTCTCTTGAACTCTTCACTGGATAGAGTATCTTTTACCATAAGCATGGTGAGTTTGCCTCCTGAAGCTGAATTGTTGAGAGTAACCACCAATGTCTCCCAGCTATCAGGAAGAGAACTGAGTAGTATGAGGGATTGTACTTCATCTCCCAACTACATGTCTACTATAAACAAACTCATTGGTGTGTTCTGCAACAGAAGTTTCACTCTGTAACTTCAAATTCACTAAACGCCTCATTAACATGGCTTTATTCCAAACTGTCTTCGTCTGGTACATGCATTCTAATTTTATCCACATTTCGTAAGCATATGTATCATGTGCTACATGGTAGAAGATATTATGGCCGATCCACTGCCTAATCTGACCTAGAGTTCCGTTGTTGAGTTTATTCCAGTCACTCTCTTTGACAGAATTTGGCCTCACTCCCTTCATCTCGATCATATTGAACAGATCTTTGTAATGTAAATAATTTATCATCTGAGGCCTTCTGATGGAGTAATTGATTGTTGTCAGCTTAAACATTGCACCAGAAGAGGAATCTTCCATTTTCATTTTAAGTTTAAAGTTTGAAATGAAAAAATGATAAAATTGGGGCTGATTTTTACAAATCTGAGGTCATCGTTACGTTCGGAACAGTCGAAAATGGTGGATTTGATTATTCGTTGGTCCAAAATCAAAACATGGGCTGATTTATAAATTTCTAAAAAATTTGGAGCTAAAATATAAATTTCAGACACTTTAGGGGGCTAAAATATAAATCTGTGTGCGATCCTCTCTAACTGGGGCGTGCGACGAGTAAGGCTTTCATGGGTCTCCGTTTGATCGTCGAAAAATACCACAGTGCTCGTCTCGACTTGAATAAGTTAATGATATGCTCAAAATTGATTTTTTAGAACTTTCTCGAAACTCGAAATTTCTGAATCGAGTTCCATTCTTTACCTCAAGGATCCCCAACGTATAACCAAAGATCTGATACCACTTGTTGTGATTCTCTGATCCCCAACGTATAACCAAAGATCTGATATCACTTGTTGTGATTCTCTGACCACTAAATGGTGTTTATGAGAAAGATTTACTCTCTATTACGACTTGAATAGAATTTATAAAGATTACAAACTTTGTTACAAAAAAACCTCACACTTCACTCTCTAAGCTCTCTTAACATAGAACTTAAACTATAAACTCTCTTACTTGGAGCTTCTTGTTGGGGATATTTTGGATTCTCAAATGAGAGCTCAATTTATAGGCAATAGTTTGTCTTCTAACTCAACACAATTAGTGAAATGATTTCCATAATTTTCCACTAATTGAGTAGTTATAGTGGTTAGTGGTTACTTCAAAATCATTAATTCACTAATGGTGGTTGTACCAAATGTTAATTATACATCGCCTCAAAGTACTCGATACATTTTATGCCACTTCGTACAATCAATCAAAAATTGAGTCTCAAAGGCAATAATTGAATTTCAAAGGTAGTATTTTGACAATATTTATCACACTATGTGTCATTCACCACATTTTAACTTGAAAATATACATAATAATTAATTAATTATTTAGTTGATGTTTTAACTCAACTAGGACATTAAGACCTCATAATACATTACCTAATTAAAGTCAAAACCAATATATCTCCACTTCCATTTGATACATCTTTCGCATCTTCTTCCACGGAAAGTCTTATATACTCTCTATGCAAAGCAAAAACTTTGATATACTCTATGCAAAGCGATCTCATTCCGTTAAAATTAGGATGCGTTTGATAAAATATTATCATAAAGTATAAATTAGTTTATAAATTATAAAACAAACGCTTGGATATAAGTTAGCGTCAAAAAATAATTTCATGTCATTATAATATGATTTTATGAACTTTAACGTTAGCGTCAACTTCCCTATGTGGTGAAACGTTAAAACGATATCGTTAACGCTCCACTAAACACACCATTAGATTCTCATACATCCAACACAATTAATATTTAGGTAGAATTTTATAGCCTTGTACAAAAAATGATAAACGCAAAAGACTCACTAGCAAAACCCAATATAATATTTGTAATTGTGTAGTGTCAAATTAGCGTATCGCTCATGTAATAGAATGAGAGGTATTTATATGCCATTTGATAGAGTTTAATGAATTTATAAGCTAATTTATATTTTTAGTGTAATATTTATAAGCTAATTTATACTATCAATTAATATTCTTTACCAAAAGAGAACTTAATTTATAGAGTTAGTGTAATACTTATAAGATAATTTATATTTTTAATTAATATTATCTACCAAAAGACGTCTTACTATCAATCTAAACTCTACACTGAGACAATGAAGAAAACAGACTTAGCCAAAGCAAGGAAATAAACATACTTAGCCAAAGCACCAGAGCACAATACAATTTCTCTCTATACAGCCCCACCTTTTTTAACATTACAATTAGATTAGAAAATCATTGACTTCAATTCTCGACTAAACTTTTCATTTTCCTGTGTGATCGGGTTTCTATAAAAAGCCCAAATTCCAAACCTAACAACGCATAGCGCAAAAAAAATTACAGAATATGTAACTTCAAACATAACATATAGTAGATGTTGACGGTGGATTTTGGTCTCGGGGTAATACGGCAGTGGCGGAGCCAGGGATTCAACACAGGAGGGGCTAAGATAAAAAGTTCAACAAAAAAAATACCAAAATTTTGAAATTCATTCATATATTTAATATTTTCATTCAATACATTTACAATTGTCCTCGACGAGCTTTCATATGTTGAAAACGTTGGATAATTACTTCATTATCAATATTACAAAAAATATCCTTTTCTATGTATACTACTAGACTATCATTTAACCATTGATCTCCCATCCGATTTCGCAATCGATTTTTCACAAAATGCATAGTTGAAAATGCTCTTTCCACTGTAGCTGTGGCAACCGGTAATATCAATACTAATGTCACCAATAAATAAACTAATGGAAACACTTTATCTTTTCCAGTTTCAACCATTCTTCTTGCAAGCTCACCAATCCCTTTCAATCTTGAAAAATCATTATCAGAACCAACATCCATAATATAAACTTCAAGCTGAATTTCAAGTGCCATGAGATCCATCGAAGAAAAATCATTTGGATAAAATTCAGCAAGGCGCAGTAATTATGTTTATCAAAAGCTGCAAACGAGTCATTTGGACATAGACATGCCAAACAAAGGAGCAACTCGGTGTTCGTCTCATTGAAGCGGTTGTTTAATTCTTGAAGTTGCATGTCCAAAACTGCATAAAATAACTCAACACGAAAACGATGTGTATTTGTGATCTTTTGACCCTTGCGTTGTGATCTCCCATTAGTCAAAAAAATATCATCCATATTAGGAAGATCAATGTCATGATTCTCACAATAGGAAGAAACTTCACCAAGTAAAGAGTCCCATCCATTCTCTCTCATGTTTTGCAAGTTTCGCCTATACACTCCAATTAATTTCATGGCATTCACAATGTCTTGGTCTTTTTTTTGTAATGCTTGAGATAACTCATATGCAAATCCAAGTATTCTTTTCATCAAGAATAAGCTAAAAATAAACTCAAATGAATGCATGAATTTCAGCAATGTTGTAGCTTGAAATCTTTGTTCAGAATTTCCCTCATTCGAAATAATTTCAAGCATATTAGTAATAGATGAAAACATACTAATTATGCTTAATAACGTACCATAATGTGAGCCCCAACGTGTATCAGCAGGACGTTTCAAAGTTATTTCTTGATTTAAACCTCGTCCACTTGAAATCTCATGACTATTAAGTGCTTCAATGACTGCACGAGCATGTTCTTCTTGAAGAATATCACGACGTTTTGCTGAAGCTCCAACAACATTGACTAACATAGTAATTAAATTGAAGAGAGAATTAACATCTTCATTCTTTTTCGCCACAGAAATAAGAACCAATTGAAGTTGATGGGCAAAACAATGAATAAAATAAGCACATTTATTATCCTCCAAAATGAGTGCTTTAAGGCCATTGAACTCGCCTCGCATATTACTAGCTCCATCATACCCTTGCCCACGCAGCCTAGACATACTCAATCCATGCCTAGAAAATAGCTTGTCAAGTGCCTCTTTTAGTGAAAGAGCTGTAGTACTAGTAACATGTTCAATACCGATAAAACGCTCAACCACATAGCCATTTTTATCCACATAACGCAAAACGACAGCCATTTGTTCCTTTGATGATATATCACGAGACTCATCAACAAGAATAGAAAACAAAACATCACCCATCTCTCTAATAATAATTGGTAGTTTCAACTGAAACACAAGTTACAATATCTTTCTGAATCTCATTTGATGTCAACTGAAGATTTCTAGGAGCATTTTCAAAAGTAATAGCATCAATGTCCTCATTATGGTCAGCAAGGAAATGTAGAAGCTCAAGAAAGTTACCTCGATTATTTGAATCTTTAGACTCATCATGCCCACACGAAATGCAAGCCCTTGTTTTAACAGAAATCTAACACAATCAATAGTAGCATTCAAATGGGCTCGATATTCACTTCGAGTTTTTTCTGAATGTCTTGAGAAAGCTATTTCAATATGCTGCTTCTGATTCATCAACGCTTCACAATCATGTCTAGCTTTATTATGAGCACTATTGATATCTCCCTCATGTTCAATAAATTTTTCTTTCTTCTTCCAATTCTTAAATCCTTGACCAACAATATATCACCACCACTTTGTTTACCATTCTCTTCTTTAAAAAGATAACAAAAAAGACAGAATGCAGCATCTTTTTCTATGCTATATTCCAACCAAGAGCCAAAATGTTCAAACCAAGTTGAGACAAACCGTCGTTTTTGATTTCCAAAATTTGATAATTTAAAGTTAGGTTGAACAGGACCCTTTTGTAAGTACGCTCTTCGGACTTCATCTCGGATATTATGACTATAATAAGAGATTCGAGGTCTTAATCCAGGATCTGTAGGAAGATCTTGTAAATTAACTTCTACATCTTCACTTGAACAATACTTAGTTTTCTTCGGAGAAGATTGTAATGTTGATATTCTTTTAAAATATTTCTCCATAACTATATCAAATAAACAAAAGAATAATTTAGTTTCCTATTTTATTATTATTATATGAAAAAAATGTTTATGAAACTTCATCAGCACCAAAACGTGTTTCCTATTTTATTATTATTATTATTATTATTATTAATTTTTTTCTATGCAAATAAAGTGAAACCCACAATTTCAATGATGCAATCAATTTAAGTAATTAACAAATGTACAAATTAAACAGAACTCATTAAGTTAATGGCATTAACGATTAACCCATTTCAAGCATCAAATTGAAAACAAAAAATAAAAATAAAAAAAGAAAGATATTTGTTAATTTGCATAATATTTGCAATCAAAAATGGATTTAACAAAAATGGATTTGCAATCAAAAATAAAAAATGGATTTGCATAATACTGTAGTAATGATGATTAACAAAAAATAAAAATAAGAAAAAAGAAAGATAGCAGGGGCTGTAATACACGCATTAACGATTACCCATTTCAAAAAAATTAAACAGAACCCATTAAGTTAATGGCATTAACGATTAACCCATTTCAAGCATCAAATTGAAAACAAAAAATAAAAATAAAAAAAGAAAGATATTTGTTAATTTGTATAATATTTGCAATCAAAAATGGATTTAACAAAAATGGATTTGCAATCAAAAATAAAAAATGGATTTGCATAGTACTAATAGTAGTAATGATGATTAACAAAAAATTAAAAAGAAAAAAAAAAAAAGAAAGATACCAGGGGGCAGGGGCTGTCGGCTGTTGCTGTGAAGTGTGAAAAACTGAAGATGAAGATTGAATATTGAAGGGCACTCTGATTTTGAAAAAAGCAGGGCTAGTAACAATTTTTTTTTTTTTAAGTTTGATAAAAAAATTTTGGGCCCAGCAGGGGCTGCAGCCCCTGCTGGGCCCAACTTGCCACCGCCCCTGTAATACGGGAATATCACCTCCGAGGGAATCCTCCTTCAACTGTGAATTTGTTTGGTTATGAGGGAAACCAAAAGCAAACTTAGCGGAAAGCAAAAAATACGCCAATCAGACAAGGTGATTTAACGTGGTTCGGTGGATTTTAGATCCGACCTACGTCCACGGACAGGAATAGGATGGTGCCCCTTTTTATGCTCAAATACGCTTCTCAGCTCTTTCTTATGTTTACAAGTCAGAGCTTGATGATTCTGATGTTCTAATTTTTGATGCCCCTCTACACTCACTCTACCCTCCTATTTATAATAGTGTAGAAATCATATTCCTATTTGTACAAGAATTTCCTAGTTGAAACAATTTCCTTTTCCCATAAAGAATCCTAGTCAAAACTATTTCATTTTCCCATAAGGATTCCTAATCAAAAACTACCTTTACTTTCTTTATCCTATTAGGACTCTGACTCACCAATTTTCCCCATGAAAGTAGGATAACTTATCTTCTGGAGCATATCCCGCCATATTCCCGGTCTTCATGTGGTCGGTCATGATAGTCTTTTGAACTGAGAATGCTGCTACCGATCTGATAATGCTCGGTCATCCGAACCAAAGTGGTCGGTCACATATCATCAAGTGCTCGGCCCCTCACTCATGTGGTCGGGTCGGAATTAATGATCCTGACTAAGAAGAGAATTACCCTTTTACCCATGTCGTGCTGCTTAAATGACATAGTGCCTGAAAACACCATCAACAGTAGAAATTGATGTAACTAAATCCTCCATAATTTCGGATTGGGATTGATGGTAAATTTTTCTACTGGATATTTGTAGCTAGTAAATTTTCGAATTTTGCTTCGGTAAATTTCTAGAAATGAACAACTCATAGTAAAATATTAGATTGTAATATTTATAAATTGTAATGTATCAAAAAAAATCTAACCTAAATATGATTCAATTTTTTGTTTTCTCTCTCTCTGTTTTTTTTTTTTTTTTGGTCAGACTGTTTCTTGTGATAAAGAAAGCATAATTGATAAGTAAGGCAGGAAAAATAAAAAAAACGTTGCAGACGATTTAATTTCCATCCTAAGGCATATTGCAAATTCATTTAGCATAAAGTCGCCGCAAAATGATTCAATTTCTTTTTTCTTCTCTCTTTTCTGGATCAAGCTATTTTGTTTTTGCTTTTGATATCTGATTTAGCTTTTGTCTGTCTATTTTCTTCTTTCTCACATGCCCGAGTTTGCCTTTGGTTTCTGGATATGCAGCGAAGGTCACAAGTTTGTTAGATTCAAAAGAGAGGTTAATGTGGCAACTCCAAAAAAAAAAAAAAAAGATTTTATGTTGTGAGCAGTAAAAATGAGACATAAAAAGAGTGTTTATTATCTTCAATTTGATGGATATGGACTTTAAAGTCCAATTGAATTATGAATTTTATCATGAAAGTTTTTCTGTAATTGGGTCTGTAAGTATGTGTTTGTGGATTAAAATCTTTTCCTCTCTTTACGAACGTTTACAATAAAGTTGCTTATAAAGAGTGCAGTATGTTATGTTTTACTTATGAATTTTATCATGAAAGTTTTTCTGTAATTGGGTCTGTTAGTATGTGTTTGTGGATTAAAATCTTTTCCTCTCTTTACGAACGTTTACAATAAAGTTGCTTATAAAGAGTGCAATATGTTATGTTTTACTTATATTTAGTGAGTAATGAATTTTTCCAATCTCTTTATTTACAAGTTTATTGACTTATATATGGTTAACTGTGTGTAGGTGTCACTTTCTGATTGACACTTGTCCATAACTGGATTGTTCTTGGGTTGCTTAGGGTCACCATATTAAGTATGATTACATATGTTATTATGCATGTTAAACATAAGTGGATTGTCATTAAAATCCACTAATTTCGGATGATGATATCTATGACATCATGTATTTCAGAGTGCTAATATCGATGTTAGAATGCTTGAGTCCTCTCTGGAATAGGTTTATATCAGATTTGACTAAGCTTAAAGTTTCTTCATTCTGGAGTGAAATGATCTCAAAATAACGTTACTTCAGAGTAACATCACTCCGAGATTGAGGTCTAACTTTTCCGATTAGATCTTAATTTCTTTGAAAGTCTTCGGACTCTGGGGGTTAGTCTGACATTTCAACTAAACCTTTGTATGCCTGTAGCAGTTCCATTGAGGATGCATGATGGGGCAGATTCAACTGCATGTTAATACGTGTCCCTGATTGGATGCTAAATCAGTACCTACATGAGTGTTCGGTGAAGAAATCAAGGAAAAAAAATGTAAGCAAACAGCATATGATGGTTATATGTAATTGACGAATAAATCAGGAAGTAAAAAGAAAAAAGAAAAAAGAGAGAGACAAACAAGCCGAAAAAAGATTTAAGGAAACAGCAAATAATGATTTGTGTGTAATTGACGAAGAAACGGGGGAAAAAGAAGAAGGAAGCAGGCAGCCAAACAAACCGACTGGCGGACTACCTAATTCCAAATCCAAAATTCCAGTCAAACAAGTAAATATAAATAAAATGTCAATAACTTACCGCTTTAGATATGCAATGACGAGAATGTCCCCACGGTCCAACTGTCAAACTTTATTATTATTATTATTATTATTATTAAGAAATTACACTTATACAAGCAAAAAATTAAAAACTAAAACCCAACAAAAAAAAGAATTGAAATCTGAGTCCTACCTCGCCCTCGAGCTTCGGCTTCCCCCCCAGCAGAACCAAAACCATAACCGCATCCTCGTTTTCTTCATTTTCGCTGCATTCAGGTTCCATTTCTTCAATTGATCTTATCTAAGGTTTCATCTTTTTCTTGTTTTTATTTTTTAAACTATTGTCTGCTTATTTAAGCCCACAAACTTATTTTTTATCACGTACGATAAAGAATCAAATATGTGGAGGTCTTAAACTTTGATTTGGTTAAATTTTATTATAATTGATTTCGAGTTGATTGCTGTTTGCGTTTACTGGTAAGTTGACAATTTTCTTTCTTGGAGTCATACCAATTGTGGACATGAATATGAGACTCGATGTGATTTGCATATATGTCGCTTGCATTTCATGATTGTGGTCTACTTAGTATGCGTGACTAAAGTGAGAGCTGACCATGCACTTATTGAGGTAGTTTATGATTCAGTTGTTTAGTTGTCATTGCTGAATGAAACAACTGGAAATTTTGAGTGTTTTTTTTCCCCCCTTTTTTGTATTAATTGGAAGGTTTAGAATGGTAATTATTAGTGGGTTGATTTAGGACTGTATGCACGATACTATGCTGGTGCGGTAAGACCAAGACTGGGTAATCACCACCTTTTAATTGTATCCTTAACAAGCTTCATGATGTTACCATCTGATACAGCTGTTGTAGAAGTTGGACTTGGACATTTGAGGAACTAGGGTCTAGCAGTCTTAGTTATTTTGTAGGTTTCTGCATAATTTTTGCTGAAATCTGATGTGGTAGAGAACATGCAGTGCTTGAAATCTGAAGGCGACACATATGCATGGTAGTCTAAAAGGCTTGTGAGTGTTTGAAGCAACATTGTCTAATTGTCCTCAGATCACAATTTGGTATGAGCATATGAGGTTTTTTGTGCTCCCGGACCCAGTCGTAAATAATTTTAAAGTTCCGTTTTGTCATTGACAGTTGCAAGTATGTTTATGTTACTTTCATTTATGGTTGGCTGGCCTGATGTGTAATGAATTGGCTAATGGGTTTGAAGAATATTTTATGAGTTTTATGGATGGGTTCAAATATCTTTTCTAAGCTTTCCGGTTGGCTGGCTCTTTTTTTTTTTAATTTTTTTTTTTTATGCTGACTTGTAATGAATCGATTAATGGGTTTGAAGAAATTTTTTTTTTGAGTTTTATGGATGGGTTCGGATATCTTTTCAAGCTTTCCAGATGTCTGGTCATTTATATACCCCTATTTATTTGTAAAAATAAAAATAGTATTTGATTAGGCATCTTAAGTACAAGGACAAACATTGTAATTTAACTTGTGTGAAAAATTTAGTATTGGGCTGTTGAGTTTATGCACTACAGTTACTAAATTAGAGAGGAGTACTATGTTGAATGTAGAAAAGTGAGAATCTAAAAATTGCTTCATGTCAGTCATATCAAATCAATGGGGTGCTATTAATGCATCATTTTTATTGAATAAAGACACTTGGTACAAGTTCATATAGAAAAAGGAAGACATTGTATAGTTAAATGATTAACTGTTGGCAATACTCAACTTAACTAGGCGTCGATACCAAATCTGATTGGTATGATCACGTGAATCCAGGGTAACGTTGATGTTGAATGCAAGGGTGTGATGTTGAGTGCAACACATACAGAGCTTATTGCTGACAATAAATAGATAAAAAGTTCAGGTGTCTGTCTGATTTATATACTTGGTTTGTTAAATGCAAATTATGAATTCAAAAGTTAAAAATATGTCAGTGCAGCCGCTCCTAAAATTTCTAGTTGCTTGTGTTTGACTGTAGATACAAGATTGTAGGATGAAGTTTTTTTAAGATGGTATAATACAATTGAACTAAATAAGCATAAGTAAGATCACGGTTTTCTGAAA
Source organism: Zanthoxylum bungeanum (assembly GCA_019454045.1). Lineage (NCBI taxonomy): Eukaryota > Viridiplantae > Streptophyta > Magnoliopsida > Sapindales > Rutaceae > Zanthoxylum > Zanthoxylum bungeanum. The sequence goes on from SKCR01029740.1 coordinate 303,924, forward strand.
TCATGCTATTTGCTGTATTTTTTTCCTCTGTAGCATTCTCTCTCTCTCTTGCTCACTCTCTGTGTCTGCTTTGAAAAAGATTTTTATGTGTTTGAAGATTCTGTTTAGAGTTACCAAATATATAGGGATTTGTTAGATATTTAGTTTATAAGAAAATTTTATATTTTGTAAAATACAAATGTTTGTCATAATAATTAATAATAAATCATACATTTATAATTATTGGTGACATAATTTTAACCAAAAGATTAAACTAGTCAATAACAAAATTGTACATGAGACAATATAAGTAAATATTAATATCTTAATTATTATAGCAATTTAGTTATGAAAATAGTGATGTATATAAATTTAATTGAGTGCAATAATTTATAAATGTTTTGCATAATTTGGTCAAAATTTTTAAAAATATTCAAAACAAAATGATTAGAAGAATATACATGTTCCTCTTTCTAATTGAAAAATTATATATACAAATATGCGCCTCACATTCCTCAGGCGCGCGCCTAGGCTCCAGGACTTTTTGTGCCTCAGTGCGCCTTGCGCCTTTAATAACACTGCTCCCACACAGATTCTCACTCTGCCCAGATCACCACGATTCGGCTGAATGGTGCTAATTTTCTGCAATGGTCTCAATCCGTGCGCATTTACATCCGTGGCCGAGGGAAGATGGGCTATTTGACAGGAGATACTAGGGGTGTTCACGGGTCGGGTCGGATTTTTTGAAATTTTGTGAGACCCGATCGGGTCGGGTCACGAGAAGTTCGGGTCGCGGGTCGCGGGTCGCGGGTCGGGTCACGAGAAGGTGGAACCCGATCGGGTTCGGATCGGGTCGGGTCGGGTCGTCGGGTTGGCATAATTTTTTTTTTTTAAATGAATTAATTATTTTGAAATACAAATATTTGTTATTTTATGTCTAAAAAATTATCATAAATATAAAGTTTTAATACAACAAAAATAATAAACAAATGAAATAAAAGTAAAAACTTTAAAAATAATAATAAAATTTTTAGAAAAATAATAAAATTTTTAGAAAAATAATATAAATACTATAGGGTCGGGTCAGATTTTAGTATCAAACCCGTTGTCCAACCTGAAAATTTCGGTTCGGGTCGGGTTGGAAATTTACAATTTTTTTTTGGACCCTCACAAACCCTATGAACGCCCCTAGGAGATACTAAGGAACCAGCACACACTGATCCGTTGTACGCAACCTGGGATGCAGAGAACTCCATGGTGATGACGTGGCTTGTGAACTCTATGGATGAGGAAATCAGCTCCAACTACATGTGCTACCATACGGCTAAGGAACTCTAGGACAATATCCATCAGATGTACTCTGATTTGGGGAATCAATCTCAGATTTATGAGTTGACTTTAAAACTTGGTGAGATTTGCCAAGGAGAAGATAATGTCACCAAGTATTTCAACTCTTTGAAAAGGGTATGGCAGGACTTAGATCTTTTCAATGATTATGAATGGAAATCCACTGCAGATTGCAATCACCATAAGAAGGTGGTGGAGAACAACCGCATCTTCAAATTTCTTACTGGACTAAATACTGACCTTGATGAAGTTAGGGGACGGATTCTTGGCAGGCAACCCCTTCCTCCAATTGGTGAGGTATTTTCTGAAGTAAAAAGAGAAGAGACCCGTAGGAATGTCATGCTCAGTAAAAGGGGAACTACTGGTTCCATGCCTGGTTCTGTTGAGAACTCTGCATTGGCAGCCTCTGAAGCTAATGCAAGCAGAACTATCCACAATCAACGGTGTCCAGATGAACGACCCCGTGTATGGTGTGACTACTGCAAAAAACCCCGTCATACACGGGAAAATTGTTGGAAGATTCATAGTAAACCAACAAATTGGAAAGGTAGCAAGCAATGAGACAAACAAAATCGAACATATCCTTCAGCTAATGAAGCCGAGATGAGTCTATTCAATGCAGAGCAGATGAATCAGCTTCTTCTTCTGCTAAAAGCCAATTCATCATCTGGTACTCCTTGTGTTTCTCTTGCTCAAACAGGTAGTAATCCTAATGCTCTATCCTGTTCCATAAACTCAATGCCTTGGATCATAGATTCAGGTGCTTCTAATCATATGACTAGTTCTTCTTCTTTATTTAGCACATATTCACCCTGTTCTGGTAATGAAAAAATCCGAATTGCAGAGGGTAGTTTCTCACCCATTGCAGGCAAAGGCCTAATAAAAATCTCCCTAAATATTGATCTAAAATCTGTTCTCCATGTTCCTAAACTCACCTGTAACCTTTTGTCTGTGAGTCAATTATCAAAAGAGTACTGTCGCATTATTTTTTTTGATTCTCACTGTCTATTTCAGGACCAACACTCGGGGAGGACGATTGGCAATGCTAGAATGATAGATGGACTTTACTACTTTGATGCCAACCTCTTCAGTAATAAACTTGCTCAAGGCTTTAGTGGCATGCGTTCAATGTCAGTTCGTGACCAAATAATGCTTTGGCATCTTAGGTTAGGTCATCCTAGTTTTCCATATCTTAAACATTTGTTTCCAGTTTTATTTGAGAATTTGGATTGTTCATCTTTTCAATGTGAAAGTTGTTTTTTTGCAAAAAGTCATCGTGCTACTTATATCTCAAAACCCTATCGTGCATCAAAACCTTTTTATTTAATTCATAGTGATGTGTGGGGTCTTTCAAACAACCATTTTTTGAGAAAAATTCACTTCAGGGGGAGATAAGCACAAAAGAAGATAATTTTGTTACTGACCCATTACCTAACACTATTCTTGATTCCGCATCTCTTCCTATTTTACCTCTTGTACACGAACAAGAAATACGTGTTCAAAATATTGAAAATGACAAAACTAGTAGTCACGAACATGGGGAGAAATACCACAATCAAATACTGAGTTTTTGGTTTATACTCGGAAAGGCACAAAAAAAGACAAAGATTTGCCTATCATTTTAGCACAAGACCAGTCAGAATCTCAGAGAGATGGTCCCTTGGATATTCCAGGTAATTCTACTTCAAACTTAATTTCTTTTCCTATTTTACATTCTGATAATGAGTCTTCTGATCTTAACGTCCCAATAGCTATTAGGAAAGGAGTTAGAATGTGTACCAATTACCCCATTGCCAAATATCTATCCTACAAAAAAACTCTCCAATAACCATAGAGTATTTACCTCTAAGATTTCTCACTTGTTTGTCCCGAGAAACATTAAAGAAGCCCTAGATGATCCAAATTGGAAGATAGCAGTAATGGAAGAGATGTTTATGAATGCTCTTAAACGAAGTGGTACTTGGGAAATAGTTGACTTCCCGAAGGATAAGAAGATAGTGGGGTGTAAATGGGTGTTTACTGTCAAATGCAAGGCAGATGGCAGCGCAGAAAGATACAAGGCAAGGCTCGTGGCAAAAGGATTCACACCGACCTTTGGGATAGATTACCAGGAAACCTTTGCTCCAGTAGCCAAAATAAACTTAATCAGAGTTCTATTATCTTTGGCTGTGAATTCCAACTAGCCCTTACACCAGCTGGATGTAAAAAATGCATTATTAAATGGAGATCTGGAAGAAGAAGTGTTTATGAGCCTTCCACCTGGCTTTGAAGGAAAGCTTGGTAAAGATAAAGTTTGTAGATTAATGAAGTCTTTATATGGACTCAAACAGTCTCCTAGAGCATGGTTTGAACGTTTTAGGATAGCTGTAAAAGGTCATGGCTACTGCCAAAGTCAAGCAGATCATACTATGTTCTATAAACATTCAATGGACGGTAAAATTGCTATCCTAATTGTGTATGTAGATGATATTATCTTAATAGGTGATGATAGTGTTGAGTTGGTAAGATTGAATAAAAAGCTTGCTGATGATTTTGAGATCAAAGATTTGGGTCCATTGAAGTATTTTCTGGGGATGGAGTTTGCTAGATCTAAAGAGGGCATATTTCTCAACCAACGTAAATATATACTTGATTTGCTTAATGAAACAAGACTACTTGGTTGCAAAGCTGTTGAAACATCGATTGAGCCTAATGTTAAGCTACATCCTGCCAAAGTCAAGGATGTGGTGAACATAGAACAGTATCAGAAACTTGTTGGAAGACTAATTTATTTGTCCTATACATGTCCAGATATAGCCTTTGCAGTGAATATGGTAAGCCAATTCATGCACTCACCAGGACCAGAACACTTTGAAGCCGCCTACAGAATTCTGAAGTATTTGAAGGGAACTCCTGGAAGGGGACTGTTGTACCAAAAACATGGACATCTACTTGTGGAAGTTTATACCGATGCAGATTGGGCTGGAAGTGTTACCGATAGAAGATCAACCTCTGGCTATTGTACCTTTGTTGGTGGTAATTAAGGGTGGCAGAAAAGCCCGGGCCTGGGGTAAAAAAAACTCGGGCTGGGCCCTATACTCAAAAGCCCGGCTCGGGCTCGGGCCCGAGCCGGGCTTAGCATTTTTGGATTGGGCCCGGGCTTAAACCAAAAAAAAAAACATATATATATATATATATATTATTCTCACTTGCTTAAAATACCACCATACCCTAAGTCAGACGCATCAGTTTCAACAACTTTTGGTAAACTAGGGTTAGCTAAATATAAACAGGGGATTTCTTTAACGGTATAGAATTCCAGAGAGACTAAGATTGGCTTGGGTGCATACACAGTACCAGATCTGGATCCCAGAAATGGTGCTCAAAAGGAGGAGGGAGAAGAGAAATACAACTGAGGGGAAAGATCCGGTCTCTATGCCTCAGAGGATCAGTAACAGATTTAATGGCAGAATTGATATGAATATCATCTGCAAGCATGCATTACAAAATAAATTACAGGAAAAATAAACAGCTTTGTATTCTTTGTAAAATAAATGCTTACATTTTCTTTAGAGAGAACAAAATTTAAAACTAAACTAAGAGAAAGGTTTTCTTTTGAGAGAAGATGGAGTCCAGAGAAAATTTGAAAATGGATCTAAAAAACACGGATGCCCTCAACTGAAGGGTTAATGGGAACTATATACCCAACATCCCACAACTAACTCTCCCCAAAAATGCCTCCATCATTATTACAAAACAGTAAGATGCTTTAATAATACAATTCGGAATTATTACAAATAGTAAGATGCTTGTGGTCCAGCTTTGGATGCTTTTGCTTCACATGGCTTTGTCATAAGATGCTCGTGATCCAGATGCTTTTCTTCACATGGCTTTGTCATAAGTAGTTGAAAAAGCAAGATGCTGGTGGTCCCACCGGTCTTTGTTCCGAGCTGTGGATGCTCTCTGTTTATGCTTCCAGCAAAAGTCTTTGAAAATTTCTTATACCACAGCTTTTTTCTCGTGATGAGAATAGTGAGTGAAGGGGAAAAGAAAATAATTTTCTTTTACTCAAATACTTTTTTTTTTTTTTTTTTGCTTTAATGCTTTAATGAGGAGAGATTACCGAAACAGTCGTCTTCGTTATCATCTCCAAGGGAAATAAAAGGTTGTGGCTCCCCACCACTTGATGAGCTGGCAGCAGATGATGCTGACCTGGAAGCGAGGAGTTGATGCATGATTTGGAAATATTCCTCTTCTGATTTGGCACCTGCAAGGAGAGACTGGACCTGAGACTTTTGGGAGAGGAATGTGCTTTGGGTTTTTATGTCTTCAATGTTAGACTGGAGATGGCCTTTGGTACAGAGCCATTGCTGGACCATGTGTTGGGACAGCTTGGACTCTTCATCAAATTTGGACCACCATTTTACTTTGAAGGTTCTTTGGATGATCAATTGGGCTTCTTGAGTGTGGAATTGAAGACTCCACATCCAGACCCAAGGTAAGAAGAAGTTTGTACAGAAACAGAGAAAAGGGGGGAATCTTTTCTCTGAACTGGAAGGGATATAATGGGCTTTAAAAAGGTTTAAACAGGCTTTTGCATTAGGAGTAAGGATATCTGGGCTTGGTCCATAATAGTTCCACCAGTGTTGGAACCGGTTTGGAAGGCTTTCAACAGTTATTTTTGAATTGAAGAAAAATAACCATGAGTGGTTTTTCTTTGGATTTTGAATAAGAAAGGTATTAACTGGAAGGGATATAATGAGCTTTAAAAAGGTTTAAACAAACTTTGCATTAGGAGTAAGGATATCTGGGCTTGGTCCATAATAGTTCCACCAGTGTTGGAACCAGTTTGGAAGGCTTTCAACAGTTATTTTTGAATTGAAGAAAAATACCATGAGTGGCTTTTCTTTGGATTTTGAATAAGAAAGGTATTAAACCATGCTTGTTGGTAATCCCAAGAAAAAAATGGTGGTCCAAATTTGATGAAGAGTCCACGCTGTCCCAACACATGGTCCAGCAATGGCTCTGTACCAAAGGCCATCTCCAGTCTAACATTGAAGACATAAAAACCCAAAGCACATTCCTCTCCCAAAAGTCTCAGGCCCAGTCTCTCCTTGCAGGTGCCAAATCAGAAGAGGAATATTTCCAAATCATGCATCAACTCCTCGCTTCCAGGTCAGCATCATCTGCTGCCAGCTCATCAAGTGGTGGGGAGCCACAACCTTTTATTTCCCTTGGAGATGATAACGAAGACGACTGTTTCGGTATTCTCTCCTCATTAAAGCATTAAAGCAAAAAAAAAAAAAAAAGTATTTGAGTAAAAGAAAATTATTTTATTTTCCCCTTCACTCACTATTCTCATCACGAGAAAAAAGCTGTGGGATAAGAAATTTTCAAAGACTTTTGCTGGAAGCATAAACAGAGAGCATCCAAAGCTCGGAACAAAGACCGGTGGGACCACGAGCATCTTGCTTTTTCAACTACTTATGACAAAGCCATATGAAGAAAAGCAAAAGCATCTGGATCACGAGCATCTTATGACAAAGCCATGTGAAGCAAAAGCATCCAAAGCTGGACCACAAGCATCTTACTATTTGTAATAATTCCGAATTGTATTATTAAAGCATCTTACTGTTTTGTAATAATGATGAAGGCATTTTTGGGGAGAGTTAGTTGTGGGATGTTGGGTATATAGTTCCCATTAACCCTGCAGTTGAGGGCATCCGTGTTTTTTAGATCCATTTTCAAATTTTCTCTGGACTCCATCTTCTCTCAAAAGAAAACCTTTCTCTTAGTTTAGTTTTAAATTTTGTTCTCTCTAAAGAAAATGTAAGCATTTATTTTACAAAAGAATACAAAGCTGTTTATTTTTCCTGTAATTTATTTTGTAATGCATGCTTGCAGATTGATATTCATATCAATTCTGCCATTAAATCTGTTACTGATCCTCTGAGGCATAGAGACCGGATCTCTCCCCTCAGTTGTATTTCTCTTCTCCCTCCTCCTTCTGAGCACCATTTCTGGGATCCAGATCTGGTACTGTGTATGCACCCAAGCCAATCTTAGTCTCCCAGCTTGTGTTATCTTTATTGAATTCTCCAGTTATTGAAATCTTAGTTTTCCAGTTATTACTTCGATCCGTTGTCTCTCTGGTATCAGAGCTGGGAGACTTTTGCTGGGATCATAAATCCCGGTATCAGAAATCTTAGTTTTCCAGTTATATATATATTAATATGTTTGTAGCATTTTTATTTGTTTGTAGCATTTAAATTGTTAATTTATCGATGAAACTTTTGATTTATTTGTGAATTGTCTTTGCATATAGTGTGAATGTATTTTGTATTTGTATGTTTTTAATTTTTTTTTTTTAAAAAACGGGCCGGATAAAGCCCGGGCACGGGCTTTTTTTTCTTGTCGGGCTCGGGCCGGGCTTATCAAAGCCCGGCCCGGCCCATTGCCACCCTTAGTGGTAACTTGGTCACTTGGCGAAGCAAGAAGCAAAATGAGGTGGCTAGAAGCAGTGCAGAAGCTGAATTTAGATTAGTTGCTCATGAGATTTGTGAAGTAATGTGGATTAAAAGGTTGTTAGAAGAATTAAAGGTCTCCAACTCTTCACCAATGAAGGTCTATTGTGCAATAAAGCAGCAATCTCAATTTGCCACAATCCAGTTCACCATGACAGAACAAAGAATGTGGAAGTAGACAAACATTTTATCAAGGAAAAGATCGAGAATAGGCTGATTTGTATGCCATATGTTCCAACCAGAGATCAGATTGCAGACATACTTACAAAGGGACTACCTAAGAGGAGATTTGACATATTAATTGGCAAGCTGACAATGGAAGATATCTGTTTAGAGTTACCAACTATATGGGGATTTGTTAGATATTTAGTTTATAAATATAGAATAAGTCAAATAATTAAAATAGGAAAGTATCAATAGTTTCCAACTCTTGTGTATATACTCTTCTATAAGAGAGACGTTGTGTAGGACACAGGACCTGGGCGACGTCGTTCCTAGGCTCGCGGCCTAGTTTGGGAAGTACTGAATAACATGGAGTCGCCACCTGGTGTGAACCAGGACAAAGATTTAAGGCCGCACTCACCCCTCGCAAGGGAAGACCTCAAACCGTTGGGTTCGGAATGGTCCCTTACTTATGTCACTTGTAATGAAATGATTCATGTAATAATTTAACTAAGCTTAAGTAACACTTATTTCCAAGAGTATCATGCTTCTAAATTCTCATATGCAAAATAAAACTTATGTGTACATTTTTACATATATCTCATATTTAAAATTGCGTGCTTAACATATATCAAGATAGCAACGAACATACAATTTTACATATTACATTCAAGAAAACACAAGCACACATATTGACCATACAAGCACACATATTGGCACTCTTCCAAACGGTACGTGGAATTGTAGCCCAAGTACAGACCGCACTACCGTCCATTCGGAGTCGGCTACGGAATTTACGTCTGGGTTTCCATCCGATATACCGCAAGAAATAATACTCAAATATTATCATGACATAAGCATACGAATTGTAATATATTGACACATTTGCATAAGAAAGATCAATCAATAGGCAATTATGCATGGATATAATAAGACAGACTCAGTTCAGTGTGTGCACGTTCGTGTAGCGTTCGTAAACGCGTTCGAACGGAAATGAAACAGAATGCTCACGTTCGAGTAGCGTTCGTAAACGCGTTCGAACGAAATGAAACAGAATGCTCACGTTCGAGTAGCGTTCGTAAACGCGTTCGAACGTAAATGAAACAGAATGCTCACGTTCGAGTAGCGTTCGTAAACGCGTTCGAACGTAAATGAAACAGAATGCTCACGTTCGAGTAGCGTTCGTAAACGCATTCGAACGGAAATGAAATAGAATGCTCACGTTTGAGTAGCGTTCGTAAACGCGTTCGAACGGGAATGAGACCTGATGCATGATAAGGCAAAATTTATGCGCGTTCGAGTTGCGTTCGTGAACGCGTTCGAACGGACACGGTCCTGATGCGTGAAATAGGATGCAATAAACAGAAAATAAAGGGGCGCGGCGAAGCACTGCCGTAAAGGTGACCTTTTGGGGCTCTTGATCTCTCAAAGAGAGGACCTTTAGACCAACATGCTAAGCCCATGCGCATCATGTCACACGTACAAGACTAGAACCAATCAAATCAACCAAGTATGCCCGATTGAACACATCTCACATCCAATCTGAACACACGTCAACCGGCGCGGCAAAGCATCGTGGAAAAGGGGGCTTTTAGTCCCTCCCCATATGGGATCTCACATCACACTTACTAAGCCCATGCGCTCGATTGACTTATACATACGAAAATAAAGATAATAATATCAGACTAAGTATGCTCGATTGAACGTATCTTGCGTCCAACCGAACATACATCAACCGGCGGCGGCGAAGTAGTGTCCGAAGGTGGCCTTTTCGGCTCTTTGTCTCACAAATGGAGGACCTTTGGACTAACTCACTAAGCCCATGCGCTTGGTTGAATCATACAAATAAACAACATATTGAATTCAAGAGAAACTAAATAACAAAAAGCAACACAACGAAAGAGAGATGGTGCCGTTTACTCAAGCGGTACGTGGAGTTGTGGCCCGAGTACAGATCATATTACCGTCCATTCAATCGGCTATGAAATTTATGTCCGGTTTCCATCCGATATACCGCGAGAGTTGACACATCTCTCATTCATCTAATGCCCACAACGTATTACATCTCATAATTCATGCATATTTATATCAAACTCAAAATCACAACACACATTTCAACATTACAATGATACAAGAAATACTTAATAAATAATGCGGAAAAGGAAAACAAGTGTGAAAGATACCCTCAGGTCTAACCTTTTAAGCCGTCTCTCGGACTCACGTTCCACGAAGATCGAAAGGGGGGGAAAGCTCCGCAACTTTTCTGGTCCGCTGGTTCAACGTCCTAGCTCACTGCTTCGCTGCTTGCTTATTGTTCGAACTCCGTTCTGCTCCTATTCGGCTCCTGTTTTGCTGCTCACTGCACGGGCTACCTGTTTCAATGTTTTCAAAGGACTATTCCAAGTTGTGTGGGTTCTTAGTGCAATTAAAAGTGATTATTTTTAAGATTATCTATGTAGTTTTCTAAGTTACTGTTTTTTTAAGGATTTGGGCTGCTGTGTTTGTGTGGTTTTCGGTGATGTATGGAGGTTTAGAGGGGCTGGTTTTCGGTGGTGATTAGGGGTTTTTTTGGTGCTTGTAGTTTCGGTGGTGATTAGGGTGGTTACTTGTGGTAGATTCGGCTATGGAGGAGATGGTTGAGTTCTTTTGTTCTCTTTTCGTGTGTGTATGAAGTGTTTTCTCTTTTTGTCTGTTTTGGTGTGTAGAGAGAGTCTAGAGAGATTTCGAGAGAGCTTGGGTGTGAATTGTGTTGTGTTAAGGAGAGGATGGCCTTGGTTAGGGGTTGTTTATATAGAGAATGGCTAGGGTTTACAAGGGAAGGGATTTGTGCATTAAATTAGGATATGATTTAGTTTTAAACAAGGAAATCAAAGGATTGAGGGGGGGACAAAATATTTTACTTTAAGAAGTTGTAATATTTAATTGGTGTTGGTTTAGGAATACAAATATTTTATATTGGTAAATATCTTATTAGATTAGGAAGTCAAATATATGATTGGTTTTAATTGGTTAGGATTGATTTTAATTTAGTATGTGATTTGTTTAATTTAGGCATGATTTTAGTTTAAGTTGGTAATTGTTTATTTTAATTGGTAAATGGTTTAAATGTTTTATTTTAATGTTTAATGTTTAATATTTAATTATTTAATTTGGGATGTGTGTTTATGGGCTTGGGGAGCTAAATGGGCTGGGTGTGAGGCTAGCAGCAAAACCAGAATTACCGACACCGTTCGAACGCTCCCCTCGAACGCTACACAAAACGCCCGCAATCTGTTTCCCGTTCGACGAAGTAACGAACGCAGCACCAACGAAGACAGTGAGCTCGCTTATTCTGAATTTCCCCTTCCGATATCCGTTTCCCGCGGCTTCCGTGACTCAAAAGGTAGTTGTCTCTAAATAAGACTCCTCATCGGTTTCATGTGTAAAAATGCAGTGCCTACAGTCGCCCCCACTTTGATGGGACTTGTGTAATGTGCAACAGTGACAATCCTATCAAAGTTATGCAATGCATTTCTACTTACCTGGCTCCCAGCTGTCACTTGACTTACTACCATGTGTTGAGTTGCGTTGATTTGGTGGTGAGGTGCTGCGACCCCTGGTTCATTCCTGAAGCGAGCTGAGGGTTTTGTTCCCATTTTGAGCTGAGGGTCTTGTTCCCTGAATTGTTGAGTATTGGGTTTTGTTCCCGTGGGTCTTGTTCCCATTTCGAGCTGAGGGTCTTGTTCCCTGAATTGTTGAGTGTTGGGTTTTGTTCCCGTGTGTCTTGTTCCCATGGTCTTGTTCCCGTGGGTCTTGTTCCCATTTTGAGCTGAGGTCTTGTTCCCTGAATTGTTGAGTGTTGGGTTTTGTTCCCGTGGGTCTTGTTCCCATTTTGAGCTGAGGGTCTTGTTCCCTGAATTGTTGAGTATTGGGTTTTGTTCCCGTGGGTCTTGTTCCCATTTTGAGCTGAGGGTCTTGTTCCCTGAACTGTTGAGTATTGGTTTTGTTTCCTGACTGTACTGATGTGGGGCTTTATTCCCGAACTGTTGCGATGATGGTCCATTTCGAACCGTGCTCATTTTCGGAGTGCCATTCCCGGGCTTTTCATTCTTGAACTGCCCATTCCCGGACCATATCTCCATTCTCGGAGTGTCATTTCCGACTTTGTTCATTCTTGAACTGCCCATTCCTGGACCATATCTCCATTCTCGGAGTGCCATTCTCGGCAGAACTGATCTGATGTAATGTGGGCCTCGACCATGGGATTCATTCCCAAACTGTGTTTGATGTGGGCCTCGACCCTGGGACTCATCCCCAAAACTGATTGCTGAAGTGGGCCTCGGCCCCAACTGCTACTGACATGGGCCTCGCCCCCCAGATTGATACTGAATGTGGGCCTCGACCCTGGGATTCATTCCCTTGGGATTCATTCCCGAAACTCTGCTATTGTACTGTTACTTACTGCTTCTGGTTGGCTTGCATTTGACGCTTTCTCTTTTTCTTCTCTGAAACCTGTTATTACCAAACAGAACAAACACAAAAAGGATGCGAATATGTTACGTGTATGCATGCATCATGATTGGGTTTCCTATCCCGTTAGGTTAGGTCTTCTGCCATTCTCTTGGTGACTGCTCGGTTTTTCTCTCCCTCGGGTAAAGTATTGCTTTATTCTTTCCATATTGATCGGCTTGGTGAACTCATTCCCTTCTGACAGTCTCATTGCCCCCATTCCCTATTTCTGAATGGCTATCTCATCTTTTCTGTTTTCTTATTCTGAGGATTCCCCGAGTTCTAGATATCGCCGAGTATCATAGTACTAAGGTTTAATGCTTTTCTCAAATATACTCATGTTTGCAGAAGAGATTCAGCGAAATGAACGTCTTTATTATCATAAAAAAGGTTCGAACAAGTAGACAAAACCAATGTCTTTATTAAAAATAAAAGATCAAATAAACTAGGAGGAACAGCTCCATCATTCGCAGCATTGCCTTCTCCCTTGACCTATGGTCCTTCGTTGTCATCCATGTAATAAGCTTGGTGGTGGAGGGTTTTGAGGATAAAGGTTTCGGGTAGGCCAGAGTTGATCATGTAGGTGGGTGGTGGAACAAAGTGGTAGTTTGGTAGAGGGTTTTGTGTGGTGTCAGGTTGTTCTTTCTCTGGGTCGGGTATTTTGTGAGCATCGATGAGGTTTTGGATTTCATGCCTAAGGCGGGGGCAGTTGTCAGTGTCATGACCTTTTTGCTGGTGGAAGTGGCAATATTGGCTCAGGTCGAAGTAGTGTGGCACAGGGTTTGGGATTGGTCTAGGGTCTAAAGGCTTCAGGAGTCCTTGTCCTTTCAACTTCTCAAGCACCCTTGATATAGGTCTACCAGATTGGAGAACCGCCTATTTCTGATGGTAGCGACCTCTGCCGTAGTGGGCTTGGTCTCAAATGCCCTCCAAAAGTTCTTTTATTCTGGCCATAAAACTTTTTGTTTTCAGCCTCCTCTTCTTCGATATCCATAACAGTCTCTCTCAACTGTCGGAAATCCACAATCATGGAGGTCATTCTCCTCAGCTTGCCATAAATTGAGGGCTTAGTACCCTTGATGATCATTTTGATCTGGTCCTTTTCTGAGGGCCGGGTCTGCATCTTCAGAAGCTGGCTCCTCCAGCGGTCCACATACCCTTTGAAGCTCTCCTCCGGCTTCTGCTTAGTGTTCTCCAAATCTCGGAGTGACAATCAATCTCCAAGTCTGTAACATACTGCTTCAGAAAAGCATCAGCTAGTTCCTTCCAATCTTCCTTAATAACCTTCTCTCAAGGCTATGATACCAAACAACCACAGGTGCCCCCTCGAGTGACATCCCAAACATCTTTTGGACTTGGCGCTGAGACAGGCCAACTGAACTCATAACAGACACATACTGACGGAGATGCACCCTTGGATCTCCATTCCATTGAACTTAGCCAAATCCGGCATCTTAAACTGCGCTGGCAACTGCTCCTCGAACTTCATTGTCTCATAGTCTAGCAAATCTTCATTCTTACCCCTCATCTTGAGGGTAACGGATTCAACCTGCTCCCTGAGTTTCTGTATCTCGGCCTGAGACCCAATTACTCTGTCTGTTGCATACTCTGCATTATCATCATCAAAAGCGGGTATATCACCCCCCAACCCATTCGGAGGCTCCTCGCGCGCTTACATTCTCAGAATCTCCCCCGGCACGGGGCATAGCCATATTAGTCATGGCAGTAGTCAAGGCTTGCAACTGTTCAGTAATCTTGGCGAAGCCATTTTCCAACTGATCTATCCGGGATACCTCAGTATCTGATTCACTCATGTCTGTTCTCGGTTTTTTGGTGAGTCTCTTCCTTTTTTCTAACCCAACGGGAATCTATGATGGCTTTCACACAAGGGTTAACATTGTATGTATGCATGATGTGCATAAGAAATATATAACATTAAATCAAATAAAATTATCAAACAAATCGGCCTATTATCATTTAGAACTTTTGGGAAAACTGTCATAAGGGTGAACCCGTCCCAGTTTAAATGGCACAACGAGTTCACGTCTTACGGCAAAGAGCCCAACTAAATCCAAATGATAATATTCCGAAGACAAGCACTCAAGGTGGCCCATCAATCACTTAGAAGCTTTTGGCCCAATAGTCATGAAATACGTTCTTGTCCCAGTTTAAATGGCCCAACAAGCCCATATCCCATGACAAATGGTCCAAATGGATCCAAACGGTGATGTTCCCAAACATAAGCATAGAAGGGAGATAATGCAAACAACACAAATAATAATTTTTTCATAATGGCCCATCAACATTCAGAAGCCTTGGGCCTAATAGTCATACAGTACAGTAAAACTTGCCCCAGTTTAAATGGCCCAGCAAGCCCGCATTTCTGACAATAGTCCAACTGCATCCAATGAGGATGGTCCACAAGCACATACTCAAGGAAATACTTGCTACTTTAACCATACAAACCAGTCTATGGGTGGATTTGCAAGAGTATGGACAAAAGCTCTCACTGGCGAAGGATAGCCCACACTAGGTCTCCCCACTCAAGGGTTCGAGCGACCAAGTGAGCGTATCCCTTTTTATACACTAAGGTACGTGCCAATGAGCTATGGTGTGTGATGGACTGTCAAATGGATTTCCCGTTGTAGATCCCCATCAGAAGGAAGGTGGAGCGAGGCTCACTTAAATACCCAAGCCTCTTAGGCTCTTATCGCTTGTTGTCAGGAATAAACAACGAGTCCTCCAAATTAGTCCATCACAAAGGCTACAAGTAGATGGCCATATAGGTGCCCTCACAACTTTTCCTTCTAGAAAGGTAGTAAGTGAAGGAGGACACCAAACCATTACCTAGCCTCAAAGTGCCCTTGATTAAACCCCCACTTTATCACTATAGACATGGTCAATTAAAACATGAATCCAAACATTACAAGACAATATTTCGGGGCCAACTTTACATCCCCAGTGGAGTCGCCAGACTGTAGGACACAGGACCTGGGCGACGCCGTTCCTAGGCTCGCGGCCTAGTTTGGGAAGTACTGAATAACATGGTCGCCACCTGGTGTGAACCAGGACAAAGATTTAAGGCCGCACTCACCCCTCGCAAGGGAAGACCTCAAACCGTTGGGTTCAGAATGGTCCCTTACTTATGTCACTTGTAATGAAAGGATTCATGTAATAATTTAACTAAGCTTAAGTAACACTTATTTCCAAGAGTATCATGCTTCTAAATTCTCATATGCAAAATAAAACTTATGTGTACATTTTTACATATATCTCATATTTAAAATTGTGTGCTTAACATATATCAAGATAGCAACGAACATACAATTTTACATATTACATTCAAGAAAACACAAGCACACATATTGACCATACAAGCACACATATTGGCACTCTTCCAAACGGTACGTGGAATTGTAGCCCAAGTACAGACCGCACTACCGTCCATTCGGAGTCGGCTACGGAATTTACGTCTGGGTTTCCATCCGATATACCGCAAGAAATAATACTCAAATATTATCATGACATAAGCATACGAATTGTAATATATTGACACATTTGCATAAGAAAGATCAATCAATAGGCAATTATGCATGGATATAATAAGACAGACTCAGTTCAGTGTGTGCACGTTCGTGTAGCGTTCGTAAACGCGTTCGAACGGAAATGAAACAGAATGCTCACGTTCGAGTAGCGTTCGTAAACGCGTTCGAACGGAAATGAAACAGAATGCTCACGTTCGAGTAGCGTTCGTAAACGCGTTCGAACGTAAATGAAACAGAATGCTCACGTTCGAGTAGCGTTCGTAAACGCGTTCGAACGGAAATGAAACAGAATGCTCACGTTCGAGTAGCGTTCGTAAACGCGTTCGAACGGGAATGAGACCTGATGCATGATAAGGCAAAA
The DNA here is from genome assembly GCA_019454045.1 of Zanthoxylum bungeanum. Taxonomy (NCBI): domain Eukaryota; kingdom Viridiplantae; phylum Streptophyta; class Magnoliopsida; order Sapindales; family Rutaceae; genus Zanthoxylum; species Zanthoxylum bungeanum. Next base: position 320,309 of record SKCR01029740.1, read on the forward strand.
TTTATGCGCGTTCGAGTTGCGTTCGTGAACGCGTTCGAACGGACACGGTCCTGATGCGTGAAATATGATGCAATAAACAGAAAATAAAGGGGCGCGGCGAAGCACTGCCGTAAAGGTGACCTTTTGGGGCTCTTGATCTCTCAAAGAGAGGACCTTTAGACCAACATGCTAAGCCCATGCGCATCATGTCACACGTACAAGACTAGAACCAATCATATCAACCAAGTATGCCCGATTGAACACATCTCACATCCAATCTGAACACACGTCAACCGGCGCGGCAAAGCATCGTGGAAAATGGGGCTTTTAGTCCCTCCCCATATGGGATCTCACATCACACTTACTAAGCCCATGCGCTCGATTGACTTATACATACGAAAATAAGATAATAATATCAGACTAAGTATGCTCGATTGAACGTATCTTGCGTCCAACCGAACATACATCAACCGGCGCGGCGAAGTAGTGTCACGAAGGTGGCCTTTTCGGCTCTTTGTCTCACAAATGGAGGACCTTTGGACTAACTCACTAAGCCCATGCGCTTGGTTGAATCATACAAAAATAAACAACATATTGAATTCAAGAGAAAACTAAATAAACAAAAAGCAACACAACGAAAGAGAGATGATGCCGTTTACTCAAGCGGTACATGGAGTTGTGGCCCGAGTACAGATCATATTACCGTCCATTCGGAATCGGCTATGAATTTATGTCCGGGTTTCCATCCGATATACCGCGAGAGTTGACACATCTCTCATTCATCTAATGCCCACAACGTATTACATCTCATAATTCATGCATATTTATATACTCAAAAATCACAACACACATTTCAACATTACAATCATACAAGAAATACTTAATAAATAATGCGGAAAAGGAAAACGTGTGAAAGATACCCTCAGGTCTAACCTTTTAAGCCGTCTCTCGGACTCACGTTCCACGAAGATCGAAAGGGGGGGAAAGCTCCGCAACTTTTCTGGTCCGCTGGTTCAACGTCCTAGCTCACTGCTTCGCTGCTTTGCTTATTGTTCGAACTCCGTTCTGCTCCTATTCGGCTCCTGTTTTGCTGCTCACTGCACGGGCTACCTGTTTCAATGTTTTCAAAGGACTATTCCAAGTTGTGTGGGTTCTTAGTGCAATTAAAAGTGATTATTTTTAAGATTATCTATGTAGTTTTCTAAGTTACTGTTTTTTTAAGGATTTGGGCTGCTGTGTTTGTGTGGTTTTCGGTGATGTATGGAGTTTAGAGGGGCTGGTTTTCGGTGGTGATTAGGGGTTTTTTTGGTGCTTGTAGTTTCGTCGGTGGTGATTAGGGTGGTTACTTGTGGTAGATTCGGCTATGGAGGAGATGGTTGAGGTTTCTTTGTTCTCTTTTCGTGTGTGTATGAAGTGTTTTCTCTTTTTGTCTGTTTTGGGTGTGTAGAGAGAGTCTAGAGAGATTTCGAGAGAGCTTGGGTGTGAATTGTGTTGTGTTAAGGAGAGGATGGCTTGGTTAGGGGTTGTTTATATAGAGAATGGCTAGGGTTTACAAGGGAAGGGATTTGTGCATTAAATTAGGATATGATTTAGTTTTAAACAAGGAAATCAAAGGATTGAGGGGGGACAAAATATTTTACTTTAAGAAGTGTAATATTTAATTGGTGTTGGTTTAGGAATACAAATATTTTATATTGGTAAATATCTTATTAGATTAGGAAGTCAAATATATGATTGGTTTTAATTGGTTAGGATTGATTTTAATTTAGTATGTGATTTGTTTAATTTAGGCATGATTTTAGTTTAAGTTGGTAATTGTTTATTTTAATTGGTAAATGGTTTAAATGTTTTATTTTAATGTTTATATTTTAATTAATATTTAATTATTAATTTGGGATGTGTTTTATGGCTTTGGGGAGAAATGGGCTGGGTGTGAGGCTAGCAGCAAAACCAGAATTACCGATACCGTTCGAACGCTCCCTCGAACGCTACACGAACGCCCGCAATCTGTTTCCCGTTCGAACGAAGTAACGAACGCAGCACCAACGAAGACAGTGAGCTCGCTTATTCTGAATTTCCCCTTCCGATATCCGTTTCCCGCGGCTTCCGTGACTCAAAAGGTAGTTGTCTCTAAATAAGACTCCTCATCGGGTTTCATGTGTAAAAATGCAGTGCCTACACGTTGTTAGGGATCACGGCCCTGGGCCTGAGAACAGCACAAGTGGTCACTTATCTCCAGCCCAACCTAAAGGGAAACCTCATGTGCTCCAAGTCTATGAGAGGAGAAAATCAAGGGCAAATCAGGAAATGCAATCAGCCCAGTTAATGCCAGCTGGACAAGCAGAGAGGAAGGGGATTTTACATTGATTCGGTTGCAGAAACATGAGGGGGGTGACAGTTATATAGGCTGTGTGGGATCCCTTGAGGGGGGATGATGATTATTTTGTTTTGTTAAGGTGGGTAGTCTTTTTAGGGTCTCAGCAATGCTATAAGCATGGGTGCTTGAGGAATCATTTTTTCTCTTTGCTTTCTGATATTGTAAGGAATCGTAAGAAATATTATCAATATATCTTCTTTTCTTATTTCATTTGCTGATTAAATTTGCTCAAACGCTGTATATTTCATTGAAATCTACTTAAAAACAACTTGAGAATGTATCAATTGGTCCGACCTGCCGGATTCGATTAAGGGAAGATGGCGGCAACAAGGATGGAGTCTAGGGTGGAAAATCTGGAAAAAATGCAGGCCGAGTAGAGGGAGAAGTGATGGGGCTGAGGATCAATATAGAAAGTTTAAATTCACAGCTACAAAATATTGGGGGTGATATCGATGAGATAAAAAATCAATGCAAGGCAATGGAGAGCTTGAACCTCAAGCTAGAGGCAATGGATGAGTTTAGAAACGTCATGTTGCAATGGATGAAGGGGAAGAGTCTGATGCAAGAAGGTGAAGCTTCTGAGCGCCACCACCATATTCCCCACAAGAACAGACAGTTCCGAATCCCATTAATGACACGATAAGCCATCACGAGAGAGGACACACAGAAGAAGGGGAGACCGAAACTGATGAGGGGAAAGGAGGATGATGCTCAAACGAGTCGAGTTGCCCTTCTTTGACGGAACCGACCCAGTTGGCTGGGTGACGAGAGCGGAGCAATTCTTCGAAGTTCACCGAACCAGGGGGGAGATGAAGATACCACTGGCAATGGTAAGCATGGAAGGCCCTGCTATTCACTGGTTCCGCTTTTAGGAAAAAAAGTCCAAATATATCTTGGGAGATGTTGACAACTGAGATTTTCAAGAGATACTCAGACAGGAGCAGCGCTAATCCGTTCGAATTTTTGGCAGCCTTGAAGCAAGAGAGTACGGTGGATGAATATATTGAGCAATTCGAAAGATTAGCTTCACATGTCATGGAATTACCGGAAGAGCAATACTTAGGGTATTTTTTGAATGGATTATCTGATGGCATCAGGAGGAGAGTTCGAGTGTTTGAGCCAAAATAAATTATGAGAGCCATGGATCTAGCCAGATTGCTGGAGGAAGAAGTAAATGATGGAACAAAGAATCGCAGACATGGAGGAGGTGTGGTGAGCTGGGGAAGAACTAATGTGGTAATGGGCCAAGGAGTTGGGCCACATGAGAGAGTCATGAGCCAAGGACTTGGGCCAAAGATTCTTCACTACAAAACTTTATATAATGTTACTAACTCAGACATGTAATCTCATTCATTGGCTGTGGGACACAGAAACTGGGCGACGCATGCGGTTCTAGGCTCGCGGCCTAGTTGAGAGTACGGAGTAGCCCACGGGGGACTAAACCGGAGAATAATGGAGTCGCCACCCGGTGTGAACCGGGAAAATGAGATTTAAGGCCGCACTCACCCCTCGCAAGGGAAGACCTCAAACCGTTGGGTTCGGAATGGTCCCTTACTTATGCCACTTGTAATAAAATGATTTGTGCAATAATCTAACCAAGCCTAAGCAACATATTTCCAAGGATGATTTACCCCTAAGTTCGCATGCATACATCAACGAGTTCATCTAAATTTACATGTAACACATATCTGAATTTGCATACAGCCTATTTTTATGTAATCTATGTCTCAGTTTGCATACATAAAGATAAATTAACATACGGCAAGCATACAAGTTAATAAACACATTGTACTCATACATGTGGGGAATACAGATGAACGACACATACACAATCTTGCGTAATACAGAGAAGCAATCAGGTTCATCATACGAAGGGATAGCTACTAGGGATAATTATGCACGAAATCTGATGAAAATGACTCAGTTCAGTGGGTGCGCGTTCGTGTAGCGTTCGTAAACACGTTCGAACAGTAAACAGAAGGTTCGTGTTCGTATAGCGTTCGAGAACGCGTTCGAACGGAACCAGACTTGATGCATGATGAAACTAAGAAAATGTGTGCGCGTTCGCGTAGTGTTCGAGAACGCTTTCGAACGGTAAACAGAAGGTTCGCGTTCGTATAGCGTTCGAGAACACGTTCGAACGGAACCAGACCTGATGCATGCAACACATTCATAGACAAACAAATCCACAATTTAGGACCTCACGTATCCGATTGAACACATCTCGCATCCAATCGAATATACACTATCCGGCGCGGCAAAGCATCGTGGTAAAGGATTTTAACCTCTCAAAATAGAGGACCTTTAATCGCACTTACTAAGCCCATGCGCAAACAACACAATACATATATAAAGAAGTAAAGACAACGATATCGGACTTCGTATACCCAATTGAACACATCTTACATTCAATCAAATATACATCATCCGGCGCGGTGAAACATCGTGGTAAAGGATTTTAACCTCTCAAAATAGAGGACCTTTAATCGCACTTACTAAGCCCATGCGCTTTATCACCAATTGCATAAACAACCGACGTACATAAAGCAAAAAACACGATGTAAGAGGCGCGGCAAAGTGTTGGCGTAAATGTAGCCTTTTGGCATTTTCTTCCTTAAAATGGAAAACCTTTAGACCGACATACTAAGCCCATGCGCATCACATCATCAATACAAACAAATCATCATATGAAAATTAAATGGCGAGATGAAAAATGCAGATAATAAACAAACAAGATAAAACAAAGTGAAACATGTGCCATTTGCTCTAGTGGTACGTGGAGTTGTATCCCGAGTACAGATCATACTACCGTCCATTCGAAATCGGCTATGAAATTTATGTCCGGGTTTCCATCCTATATACCACAATAGGCGACACATTTTCATTCATTCAAATGCCACAACATACATTAAAAAAAACGACTTTCATGTGACAGTGATGAATAAAACAATTAAAAAATGATAGATGAAAATAATTGGAAAATATACCCTCAGGTCTAACCTTTTATGTCGACTCTCGGAAGTACGGTGCAAGGTTTTCGAAAAAGGGGGGGAAGTGCTCTGCAACTCCTCCGGTTCACAGGTTCACGCCTTTCCTCGCTATTCCACTGCTCAAGCTACTGTTTTGACTCCGATGCGCTGCTGTTTCGACTCCGATTCGCTGTTGTTTTGCTACTGTATTTCTGCTGTATTTTGGTCACTGTTTTCTGGTGTTTCTAAAGGCTTTAAGTGCAGTTTTTAGTTATTGTTTTAGGGATTAAAAGTGCAGTTTTTGTTGGTCACTGGTTTAGGTGATTCATGGGCTGTTTTCTTAGGTATTTCGGTGATATGGGGGCTGCTGTATAGGGGTTGTTTCGGTGGTGTTTCAGGTTGTAATGTTTTCGGCAATGAAGGGGTTTATGGGGCTGTGATTTTCGGCTAAGGGTGTATGAGGAGAAGAGAAATATTTGCTTGTTGTATGCGTGTGAGTGAGAGGGAAGTTTTTTTTCTTGTATCGATGAGCTAGGGCCCTCAAGGGTTGGAATTGGGTTTCTTTTATAGGCAAATGGCTAGGGTTAAATCTTGTTTGACAAGGAAGGGATTTGTGTATTTAATGGAGGATATGATTTTGTTTTAAACAATGAAAACCAAAGATTGAGGGGGGACAAAATTGGTTCAATTAGGAAGTTAATATATTTAATTTGTTTGGATTAGGCATAATATTTGTTAAATTAGGAATACAATATTTTTGATTGGAAATATAATTGGTTGATTGATTTTAATTAGACATGATTTTATTTAATGTTTTATTTAGTTTGGTATATGATTTAATTAATATTTTATTTAATTCCCCATGTGTTAAATATGTGTTTTATTAATTGGGATGTGTTTTATGGGCTTTGGTGGGCTAATTGGGTTTGGGTGTGAGGCTAGCAGGAAAACCAGAAATACCGACACCGTTCGAACGCCTCTTCGAACGCTACACGAACGCCCGTAATCTGCCTGACGTTCGAACGAAGTAACGAACGCAGCACGAACGAAAACAATGAACTTGTGAAATGAATTTGATGACATGTCTATTCTGAATTTCCCCTTCCGACGTCCGTTTCCCGTGACTTCCGTGACTTAAAAGGTAGTGCCTCCAAATGAGACTCATCATATGGACTTATATGCAAAAATGTAGTGCCTACATTGGCGTATGAGTGTCATTGCATTATCTTATTCTTGTGTTTTGTTTGTAGAAACTGAAAGAGATTCGTGATCGAATAGAGTAAGTGAGCTGGTTGGATGGCAGATGACTCGAGTCTCATGGAAAAAAAGTTGCGGAAAAGCCTAAGTGACCCGAGTTGCAGAGAATCTGAAGAGACCGAGACAGTGGGAACCAACGGAGAATTCGAATGAGACTGCCACTGAGTTTTAAGTCTATTTCGTGTCAACATTTCAAGGAATCTCGACTTCATCAACGAATTTTCGGAGATACTATCAGAGCAAATAAAACTCTATTATCTTGGTCATCGTGGGCTGTGCTCTTTTTCCCAATTCGATTTTGTCCCAATTGGATTTTACTGGTAAGGTTTTAACGAGGCAGACACACGATAACATTAACCACCTAGAAGATGGAGAAATTCAACTAGAAGTGGAGACCTAGAGTAGAGACACATATGATTGAAGATTGAAGACCTCCAGATGAATCAGAAATAAAGACAGTATGTGGTTTGAGCAAGCTCCCAAGCTACACCATCATCGAGGACGTCGATGAATTATGCGGGGGAGGATGTCACAGCCCCAGATTAAGGCTAGAAATGTTCACATCAATTTTTCGCAACTACATGCATTTTCACAAACATTGGAGAGGTGTCATAGGTTACTTTTGCACATTTGCGGCAAAACCACTTTTGCTGCTACCCGCTAACACGTTATGTCGCTTTGTAAAGGAGCTCGTATTTCGAGACACCAGATCAAGCTCACCCGAGGTCAGAAGTAACTCTCATGGGCACATATACTGTGGAGATTTTGTCTGTGAGGTCCCATTCTAAAGTTCGTCAAGAGATTTAGAAGCATGCTCACTTGCCGCTAGTTGCTAGCCTAGTTTTGCAACATTGTGAATGAGCTTATGTTCCGGGGCACCAGATCGAATTGGGTCGGGGTCACGAGTGAAGCTCATTGTCACATGTACTGGGAAAATTTCCGCCGTGGAATCTGATTTTGAAGTTTGTCGGGAGATTCTTACAGTGTGCCCATTTTTGGCTTTAACCGTGCACTTTGCCCCGAAAGTGGGGGTGTTGTAGAAAGCCATCAAGATGAGCTCGTCCAAGGACGCAATTTAATCCTAAAGTCACTTATTTTATGGCTCATTAACTCGTATGAAGAGTTCCCAGAAACTCCTTGTAATTTAGATTTTATAGATGAGGTGTGACCACTCAAGTGCTAGAGGTGTATATTGGTGAAACATGTGCAATGTCTTTAAAAGCTCTTTAGGGGGAAAGCCTATGTGAACCTTGGGGTGACCAATTTGGCTTCGATGATCTATGGGCATTAGCCGTGAACCTTCTTGCCCTTAGATGTTTCTTGTACAATGATATAATGTAATGATCACGTTATTAATAAAATGTCTTATTTTTATATCCGGTTGTGCTATTTATTTCCTGGGTCCAGAGTCAGTGTGGGTCCACGTTCGTATATTATGAGAATGCTTATTAACTTCAATAACTTATCGTTATATGAGTATGTACACATCTAAAATATGGAATTTGAGTCTGTGCGCTATGTGAAGGCTGACTTATAAGATGTGAATATCGGTAAGTGCCGCACGAGCCCGATTTTTCGCTCAATGAAAAGTGGGCCTGTGACACAATGCTTATTTGACTTCTTCTTGCTTGGAGCGGGCGTTGAAGCCAATGGAGCCGCTGCTTCACTAATGATTTTATGCTTGGTTTTGGCTTTAAAGAATAATAATATATATGATGACACAAAAGTTGATTGATGGCTAGTAGTTGTACACAATAATTTGTAGAGTCATGGCTTGTAGTTGTACACAATACATATGTAGTTTTTATTTGGTAAAACTGTGAAAGTTCTTAATTATCCAAGGTTCTGACCCTATGTGGAATTTATCACAATTAACTAAGACAAGTCTTAATTAACTTGTCTATGGATTAATCAAATTAACAACCACCCAACTTTATGTCTAAGCAATTATAGATCAAAGTAAAATATTTAGGCAATAAATAATTATGCAGAAAATAAATATCAACCACACAAAATCAACACAAGTATTTTGATGACGAAGTGGAAAACTCGTGCGAGTAAAAAATCACTCCGGGTATCTCGGCTACCAGCCCAAAATCCACTATAATAGAGAAATACTTACAGCGATGGTAAAAGACCTATGGTGGCAACTTCACCGACTCTAGTACCTCTAGACTGTAAAAACTCGAAGAACTCCCCGAGCCCGTACCCCACAGTTTTCTTTAGAACCTCTAAAGTCTCTGAGTGAATCAACTCTGCAACTCTGAATGCCGGAACTCCGACTGCCAATCTTCCTTTTTGAGAACTCTGAAGGTTTAGGAAATTGGGTTTTGATTTGTGTTGATGGTTTAACAACGATCAATCTCACCACAAAAGCGAAGACAAGGAAAATAATGAAGTCTTCAAGGTGAGAAAAGAATAGGTTGAAAAGCTAGGAAGGTGTTTAGGCTCAAGATAATATGTTTTCAACACTTGTGAATGTGGCTCAATGTTTGTTTATATAGGTAGGGCAAAGGAAAATGGTTTTCTAGTGTTATTATGGCTTAAAAACTTGTCTAAAGTATCCTACTTACGCACGGGCGTTCGAACGCACTTTAAACGCAACTCAAATGCAAAGTTTCTGCCTCAAAACGTTCGAACGAAAATACGAACGTCACACGAACGTGGGTCGTAGACTGATTTTAAGGTGCAACTTAAAACGCTTGTAATTTTCTCGTCTCTTGGTCAAATCATGTGTTCTTTATATGTACGCGATCATCTTCGAGTCTACTTTCCAATGCCACTGACCTCATGTCAATTGGAGCTCTAAATCATCTGGAATATTCAAAATAGTGAACATCACTTGGATACTTCATCATATTTTGTCTACATACTTGTCCAATTGCTCCGAGATCTTCAAGACTCATTACAACTCAATTGAACTTATTTTATTACGGACGTTGCCAATAAAAATAAAACTAACAAACCGTTCTGTTTGTGAGCAGTGGGAGGTCAAAGTTATATGTGTATCTTACCAATCATATTTATATTTATATTTATAGAAAGAGGTCAAACAGTTGAAGCCATTACGGAAAATTTAAAAGAAAATAACCTTGCCAACTAATTCTAGTGAGAGTTGGATTGTTTTTATATGTTAAAAATTTAAAGTGTTGCTGAGTGGTCTCAAAAAGTATGAAGAAACACCCAAATCTTCTTCATTAAATACAGAATGAAACTGTCAAAAGTGAAAATGAAAATACTTTAAAATGACATATTTTGCTAGTATCTAAGGTAAAATGGACAAAATTCATTACAGATGTAAACAACCTATACTCGACGACATTCATATCCTAAATTACAAGAAAAAATAGTCAGTAATATCTTACATTTATGGAAATAAAGGAATTATTAGTTTCTGCTTCTGTACAACAAGTGTGTTTACAACAATGTAACTAATAAGATTACAAAGACCTTTTTCCAAAAAAAAAAAAAAAAAAAAAAAAAAAAGATTACAGAGACATTGAATCCACTCCAACAAATAATAAAAGCTGGATACATTTTGCTTTCCTCACAACATTCTGCATCAAGTTTGAATTCAACAGTAAGGAAATGATTATCTGGTGATCTTTGAAGTATTCAAGGTATCTCTTCAGAATAAATAGCATAAGCCACAAATATTTTATTCATATTTGCACAATCGTTCCATTCATATATTTCTTACTAATCTCCTTTTAAGGGTCAAACTAGCATATTATTCATTTTCATCTAGCAAACCAGATAACTCATAAGTCATAATGTGTTTATAAATCAGACCAATTGATGCAGTTTACTTACCTCTCGATGAGGAGTCAAAGAAGCTCAATCGTCATATGAGGTCAGGGCAGCAACAACTGATCCAGTTGTCGCAAAAGTTGATTCCACATCCGGATATTCTTTCCAAGATGTTGAAACCCTAAGTGATGGATACAACCAACTCTTAACTGAATTTACGAAGGAGTTTGGATCGGAGTTCAAGATGGCTTCCCAATCCACCTGTAAACCTTGTGGGATGTGACCTGCGAACTCCATATTAGCAGCAAGGAGAACTCCAAGCAACACCACAAACCCGACAACAGCAGAGCCTCTTGACAGTGGCATGAAATTGTACCTGAAAAGCAATTTATACTTTTAACTTTCACAAACTCTTCTGAAAAAAAAAAAAAAACCATTTGCACGGACTGTGTGTCAGATGTAATACCAGTAATATGTCATCCTTGAGATAGCATCTCTCACATTTTCAAGAACAGTAAAATCGGTAGACCCATAAGTTTCACCACAATAAGCATTGCATAGAGCCTGCAAATCCATAATAAGTTTTGATTGACAGATTAAGTTCAATGAGTTCTCTAAGCTAAACAGTGATAACACCATAAATTGTACAAGAACTCCATAAGATTTGTACAGGGGCGAAACTTCTTGTAATTGAGGGGGGTTGGTTTCCAACAATTAGTACCAAATAAATAATAGAGATACCCCTCAATTTTTTTCTAACAGTTAGTACCAAGTAAATAATAGAGATATCACCCTAATTTTTTTTTTTTTTTTTTGGGTGAAAAGTTATCATCACCGGTCACTCCCCTTCAGATAACTTGTTGACTTCACCGTGGATTTGTACATGAGACTCATTTAAAACATTAGGGAGTAAAGTCAAAAGAAATTAGAAATAAGCTAAAAAAAAGACATTGATAAACCACTGCACTGTTTTACAAAGACCATGTGGCTAATGATAAGAAGAAACTACTAACTCATGTTTGAGGTCCAGTGTGACTTACTTTCCATGCCATGGTCATTTCTGCATCAAAATCATCCCATCTAGAAGGTGTACAAGGTGTTCTAATTGCAAAGTCGTATCCCGATTCCCCCCTGTAAGAGTGAACCAATGACAAAGTCAGGGTACAAACAGGAAATAACAAAAAAATACAATAAACAGGAAAAGGGGAAGCCAAACTGCTGCAACCCAATGGTGAAGGAAAACCAAATTTTACATTTTGACTAAAGTGATCCTTGTCCCTTCAAGATGCTTCCTGAAAAAACATAAATCATGAGATACTAGATCATGCCAAAAGATTTTAATGCAAAGAACATTATGCTCAAATCGACAGGCGAGGTACCCCTCAAATGCAGTACTGTTGCACCAAGTAGCGAGCCAGAAGTCCTCACCGACAACTTTGTAAAGATCATCACAGGTTTTTGCATGCATAATCTGTACGGTTGACATCAGTTATTAAAAGGAAAAACTTAATTACATACTTAGAAAACACTGGACAGATGTCTGATAGGTGATTGAGGTTGCAACAAACTTCAGTGAGATTTGAATGTTCATATAACCAAACTCCCCTACAATGGGTGCATTCCAAACAAAGTTCGAGCAAAAAAATGACCTGTTAGACCATGGTAATTTGGCAAAATTATACTACAGCCAAAGAAAACATTTATGTACAAAATTCATATTTGAATGTCCAAGAAATCATTTCATCCTTATTGCACGCAATAGAATTGAATTTCTCAGGGAATCTGGGGAAAATCACATTATATTCCATCCCATTAATAATTCCAATAATTTGATGCTAGCAAATGGTTGACTGATAAAAACAAGATTAGTAAACAGAAACATAATCCCTTTTAATACTTTAAAATTTTCTATACAAGAATCCCTCTCTCCAGCCGAGTATACAAAGTATAATCTGAATGTCGCCACTGGACTAATTAAGATACTCCTACTTTGAGCAAAAGGTAAAGGAGCAGTAAGGAAAGTTGTAGATACTTTGATAACTGACAATTTGGAAACTGGAGAAAATATTAGCACGAACTATAATTACTAAGTTAAACAGTCTATTACAGGCTTTAAACAAGGAGTAAAGCCCTTACGCTGAGCAAGAAACAGTAACGGAAGGAAAAGGCAATCCAATATGCTACAAAAGTACTCACATCTTGCAATTTCCCATCTTTAAATAGGTCAATTATGCCATCTGTCTTGTTGTGAACATACTTTTTATCGTTCATGACGGTCTTTGCAACATCTAATGTTCTGCAGCACTAACAATAATGAGTATTCTAGAAAACGGCTTTGTTAGAACTTGTAATAAAACTTGGTTTACCTTTCATAATTAGGGAAGTAGCGAACAACTTTTGCTTGTCCAAGTATCATCGGTGTGTGAGACCCAAAACCAGAATTAAATTCTTCACTGGAATTGCAGAGACCCCATTCACACCAGTTAAGAAAAGGTTAAAACACTTCCAAACATAACCAATCATACTCATTCTAAGGGCTAAAATAATGGCAAAGTATGACCAAATATTTTCACTATAACAGTAGAAGTAAAATCAGGTGGTAACTGGTTTGTAAAAAGACGAGGTTTATACAATCATTATAGGCTCAACAATATGCAACAATTAAATTATTCCTGGCCTAGCACACGATTCAATCACACTAATAAGGGCCCGTTTGGCCCAGCTGCTGGCCCTTTGTTTATTTATTTCATCCACTTTATTTTATAGTTGTTAAATATAGAAATGTTTAAAAATTTATTGTTAATAAAAGTATAGAATTATCAGTTCTTATTACAATGATAATTAAACATAAAAATGCACATTTGCTGATAATTTGAAAATTAAACAAATATATGCGTCTATAACAAATGTGCAGTTTTTATTAACAAATGTGAAAAACATAATACATAGATTTTTATAATTTTACGTTTATAATTTTTATTAACTGTAATAAAAATTAATAATGTCTTAACTTTAGAGAGAAAAATTGCTTATCATTAATCCATGTGCAATACCTATGTGCACATTTTCTTATAACATTAAAAAAATCAATTGTTTTCTAAATTAATAAAAAAAAATCTCGTTAATCTACGTTTATTTATCAGTTTTTAAACATTAAAAATGCACATTTGCTTCATTTCACGTTTTTAATGTATATTAATAAAAGTACAGAAACATTAAAAATAGTTGATTAAATTTTTAGGAAAATTTTTTTGATTGGTTAAACATAAGAAATAATATTCTTTACAATTATTTTTACCAAACATTCATCAACTTTCACTACAGCTAATGGTGTTTACTAAACACCCATCAGTTTTTCCTTGACAGCTACAGCTTTTATTCCACAGCAGCTATCATTTAACAACCACAACACCCACTACCAAACAGAGTCATTTTTATCACCACATAAATTGACAATTCAATGATTTGTTTTAGGTTGGCCGAGTCATGGTAGTTTGGATCCAAACTCGCATCCCTACAGCATGTTCTAGGTAAATATGGAAAATGTTGAAAGTTTGGAGAATTCAACATATGACAAAATAATCCTAGAATGAGCATGATGTTTTAATATTGACAAATTCACGTAACCATTTGTTTATAAATGACAATTTAATCCACTTCAATATATGTTGATCGGAATTTAAAGTAAAACAACTGCAAACATAGCAAGAATCGCTGTGATGCTTTAACAATGGTATAGTTGCATTTTTATGGATCCAATGTTTTCATATCTAGAAACAGGAAAATATGTATGTGTGTGTGTGCGCGCATACATATGCACATATATGTGTGTGAGAGTATATATATGTGTGTGTATTAGGAGTTAAAAACACATTATTTTGACATTAACAAAACGAGAAACAGAATATAACAAAAAATTCATAGCCAATGAATTTTAGAAAACGAAAGGTTAAGATAAATAATAATTAAAAAAAATCCAAAAAAATGCATATGTCAGCATTTTGAAACTATAACATGTGTAGATGGCGTACCTTAACTTGTTAACCCATACAACAGGGTCACAAGGTTCAGAAATCTGTCTCCATTTGACAGCTAGCGTGTAAACATCTTGCCAAGACATCTTAGGACGACCAGATGATCTTTCCTCTGTAACGCCAGATGAAGATATTTCAGACGAACTGCTTGTACTACAACAAGCACCACCTCGGTTCTGGCTGGAAATGTTAATTCTATCTTTTCTCCGGGCTCTCTTTCCACTTTTTGATGAGCTTCCATTAGAATATTTCCATTCTGCTTGCATAGAGCGCCAAGTTTTTGAAACCTTCTGAGCAATTTCAATAGCAGCTAATCCAGCCATACGATGCTGTCATATAATAAAAAAGAAAAATTACAAATAGCATTCAAAATAAATCGTTCTCTCTAATCTGGGAGTCCAACTCGTAAATCTCAGCCTTTAGCTGGAATCAAATGACTGATATCGATTGTACTTAATAAGTTAGTGAGAACTGTAATTAAAAGGCAAATAAGTTTTCTTATCTCTCTTTCACAACCCTGTAGTCTATATAGCCTCGTTGTGGAAATTTTTCTTGGGGTGGTACAAGAAGTCCAAGGTTCAGGTTGGAGGCAAAAAAGTGCGGGCAAGTCAAAACTTTAGAATCTGAACTGTATAAACTAGAACCTAAGTTAGGATACCATCCCTTGAAAAAATAAATAAAGCTCAATCAGACAGTCAATAGGCATATCTGGATGAGATGTTTTTTTTCTTTTGATAAATAGGTTGAAATGTAAGCCTTCCAATGAGAATATTGTTTTCCAAGAGAATGGTGGAAACGAAATACATACAAAACAGAGGAAAAGAAGATAAACGAAAATGAAAAATAGCAGCCTCAGCAACTAAAAGTTTTCCATTCTAGAAGAATCCTTGGAGTAAATTACCTGACGCCTATTGGATAAGAAGCCAGGACAATCATACTGGATTTTCTTGCCAATTGAATCCGCAGCAAGTAAAAGCGCAGTCTTCTGCTTTGAAACAGAAAAATCTTGCTTCCTAATCTTCCCCTTTCTGAGATAATCGCGCAGGGGAGGCTGTCTGTAAACCTTTTCACATACATTCTTAGGGTGCAATCTTTTGCACCAAAATTCCTGGAAATTCCATAAACCCATGTATGAAAGGAAGCCACTTCAACAGAGCATATTCTCTGGATAGAATTTGCAACATAAACTGTTTTGTCGTTTGAAATTATGGTAGACTAACATCATTGCATACAGAAGCTATAAGAAATTTAAAATTAACTTGCCTGTTTACATTAATGTTAGAAAACAATTGTATACATCTTCCTGACTCCCATCTATAAAAAACAACCAACACATAGTCGAAGGACTTTGGACTCAAATGCTTTTTTCCAGGAAGCAGGAAGATGTATTGCAACTTGCAAGATATAAAATTTTACAACTAATTCATGAATAATAATGCTAATACGCTATGTTTCAATTGTTATTTCTTTCCTCCCTTTTCATTTTTTTTTAGAGCAGGGAAGGAAGGAGCAGGGCTGTGTAGAGAAAATAATATGTCAGAGTTTCTGCCATATATATTTTTCTGTTTCGAAACTGTGAGCATGCACATCTTCATTGCCTGGAATAACTAAAATTTCAAAAAGGTTTGCAGTTTGATAAGGTGGGCTAAATCTTATGCAGGAAGTGGTAACACAAGCTAGTGATGAAGAAATAAGGACCAAAGTTATTATAATCTCATAAAACATTACCTTGAAGAGTGGATCAATATCTCCATCAATGTCAAACAAGCAAAACTCACTGTTGATTTTAGAAGCCGTGTACAAAGCAATCTCCTTCTGCAAAATGTGAATGATCATCCAGAAAACTCATGATATAGGCCAAGGCAAGCATTTTTTTTTTCAAATTCCAAGCAAGCATTTAGTTCTAATAAAAGCATAATGAACTTGGCTTTTTGCATAATAAATAACAATTTCATCTATAGATTCTGCTACTACGAGCGCGTGCATATTAACAGTGAATAACATGTAACTTGTTTCCTTCTAAAAGAAAGATCATACTATTTACACCTCAAAAATTAAGTCTTTGTACTGTACAAAACTTAATGGGTTTGAGTTATTAATCAAATAATTATTATACCCTTCGATGTAATGTTAACTACACATAAGAAGTTGAAAAAATACATATTCAGTGAAAAATAAGAGATACCAAAACATAGCTTGACGTGTAAACAAATTAATTGAAAATTATTCTCATTTGTGCATTTGCAAAGTTGTCTGAAATATAGGAAAGAAAGTATTAATTTTTATTTAAAGATTCAGATACAAGGAGAAACGAATTTTAAGTTGGAATATTATGGCACTAATAAATTAAGACATAAAATTAAAACAACTATGTCACACTAAAGCACTATATTAGGAGGAAAAAAGAAATCAAAGGTTACTTATGCCTCACATTTGACTGCTTCACAACACTTCGGACCACTCAAAAGCCTTAAATTATACAAAAGAAAACAGAAGGCAAAGAGAGATTAACATTGAGGACACAAATAAACACACCCTTGAATTTGAGAATCTAAATTACAATAATGGAGATGTAAACAATGGTAAAGCGAGAAATATGGCACGCACAAGGTGTAAAAATTTCCAACAGCTGTCCAATCCCCAAAAGAGTAAACATGGAAAAAACGGCAAAAATAAACAGCTGAGGCACATCTATTTTAGATCATAATATTCCATATCAGACGAAACCTGATAAAAGGCCAGGCATTGAAGCACAAATTTCTCCATTGAGTCTAGCTCCAGATCAAGTGCAGCATCATAGTCCTTGACCTATGACCATCAAATCAAAATTAGGACCTTCAAGCAGCACATGCACTCTAATAATCTCAACCAACAAAAATATCATAACAGAAGGAAAACTGCTCTATTACCGCCTCTCCATATTCTCCAATAGCATGGTAGCAAGAAGCTCTCAAGTATAAGCATTCAATATTTGAGGGCTCAATGCTTAACCCAGTGGATAAATCCTTAATTGCCTTCCTGAAACAATCATTTAAATTTAAGCAGTTTACAAGCAATAGTCAAGGTATTTCTGACAAGGAAAAACTAACCTTATACGAGATCAAGATGTATAAACTTATAAAGCCGTCAACCATACAAGACAAGTTGAGGGAGTCGTAAAACATTCATGTTGTAAGGGAATCAATATAAGTTGAGCAGAAAGACTAAGATGCCGGATAAATATCAAAAAGAAAGCCATGCAATGCCTCATTGGGTTCCTCCCAGTGGGTTCTTTCCTGAGATGCCACTTTTTTCTTTTATAGTAAAATAATGAGGTGGTCCAGTTGTCCACTCGATACAGTAAAAACAGCTTGATGAATGACTCAACACTATACAAAAAACACTCTGTAAACTTAAGTATCATTTTGTGCAATGTGTTCAAAAACAACCCTAAAAGATCTCTAGACATGCAATTCAAATATTCATCTCCAACTGTTTTGCGAGACCATTCACTCAACATTTTGACATTCATTTAGTATTGTACAATGCAGGAGGTCCGAAGATCATGAAATCAATAATGAGAAAATAGCCACATAGATTTATAAATTTTTTTAAAAAAAAATGAACATTCCCAGTGATATTACTCACTTGTGCTGTCCTATTCCGTGCAGCAGCAGCCCACGCAAGTGATATGCTTTAGAGAACCTATTGGAAAACATTATAAAACGTCAAGAATAACTAACAGGACTGTATCACAAGTGGGATTCAGAATGAGAGCAAGGCGTCAAAATATCAGTGTTTGTATGCAGATGACATGGTACAAAGAACACCTACCTCTTGTCAATATTCAGAACTTGTTGAAGGCATTCCAAAGCTTTTTCTGAATTTGCAAGATCTTGGTAGAACTGCCAAAAAACCCACAAATTCACAGCAAAAAACTTGATAAAGAATTAAATATGATTGATGAAGAAAACATTATACTCAACAAATCAGTATGCATGTTTTTTGATAAATAAAGATAGGTTAGAACTTTAAATGACTGATAGAATGCTGATGGAACCCCCAAATCCAACAACACAATCACACGGAAATTACACCAAGAACTTAACTAAATTGTATTGTAATTAATAAAAGAAACGGAAATAATAAAGATAGTTGAAGGTGAATGGATTCACCAGCCCGTGCTCAACATTAAGGTGTTGGCAACCTCCCTAGGGTTTTCCCCTCCAAATCCCAAATTCAACAACAATCATAGCTTCCCAAAATGAAACAAAACAACCTAATTTATATCTAAACCCTAAATAACTAAAGTGACCTATCTACCATTCCCTATTTCCTATTTTGCCTCTTGGGTCCTAACAAATGCATTCAGAAAATGTGCAGTGCTTCTTAAATTTTGAAGTCGTACTATCAAACTTTGTTGTATGTGCGCGCGCGCGCGCGCACACACACATATCCTGACAGAGATTGCTGATAAAGGCCATGTCTCCCATCCCTGAAAATCGAGGGCGGCCAATTCCATGCCAATGAAGATATTACTTAAAAAGATATGAGTTGCTGCAATAGATGTAGCCAGAAATTTTGTTCAGCCGAGGCACGTTTAAAATTTTATTACAATTATTTTTAAAAGTTCAGATTATAATATATAACACAACAACTATAATATTTATTTTATAATATGTTTATTACTCAACGAGAATTCATGTAATGAAAACGATGTATAATAGTTTTATTTCAATTCATGCTTTGGATAGTAGATGTTGGGTAGTGGAGAAATAACGATAGCAGTGACGAATCGATGCCAATGAGATTATGAGACAAATTTAGAATTTTCTTTTATTAATTGTAGATTTTTTAAGATGAAGAACTTAAAAGATTTAACTATAAAATATACTCACATTAGTTTTTTTTTTTTTTAAAAGAAGCATTAAGAAAAAAATGAAAAAAAAAAACTCATTCTCTTCTATTATACTATAATTCAGTATGGGTGATCGATTTTTATTATTAACATAGTTTTAAAACTTAGTTGGGGTATCTTCATAAAATTGAAAGAAATCAAAGTCAATTCTAAAATCACATTTTAAAAATTTCCAAAACCCAGCCGAGGCACCTAAGGTGGCTGCGCCACTAGCTGCTGCTTCATAGTTACCTGGGTAAGATGAGCCCATGCCTCCAAGAAATTCCGATCAAGTTCGATCGCTTTCAAATGGGCCTCCTCAGCTTTTTGATATTCACCAATTGAAGATAATGCCAAACCCTATGGAAGTCAATGTCCACCAAATTAGAGTTAAAAGAGAATGAGTTAATTGGATTTTAGGCACAGCAAGGTAAGATGTTGAGTTGCAGGTACAAGTTGATTCAACGAGCAAGATCTCTTGTGATGGTATGATATAATAGGTTTGGAGTAAATGTACTTTTCAAAAAAAATAAATAAATACAGGTAAGATGTCGAGTACACACCAAATATGTATATGCAGACTTGTTCTCTTTATCAAGTTTCACGCATGCTGATAGGTCTTCAACAGCAGCATTAAAATCCTTAAATTTGAAATTAACAATTCCTGCAATAAATAAAATCAATTAACCACTTGTATGTGTATGATGCGCATATTCTTAAGTCCACAAACGGGAGAACTGACATTACCCTCTTTTTGTGTCCAATTGAAATTAGATATTAAGAGTGAAATAGAACACGACAATGATAACTCTTGCAAAGACTATTGTAATTGGAATTTATTGTATAATTGTTATTGGATTTTTTTTTCCTCTTCACTACAGGCGAAGTCTGCAACTATTTGCACATTTTAAGTATTAATTGTTGTCTTCTAGCTTCAGTTTTATTTTATGGATCAATTGTTAAGTTTTTTTTTTTTTCCCCTGTTAGGATAATTCAAGTCCTAGTTAGAAAAGGCTTTGTTTGGTTTGGTTTGGGATAATTCAAGTCCTGGTGTTTAATTTCTTGAGGCCATTTAGACCTTAGGGACGTTTTATTTTATGTCGCAACAAACTATCTAACCTTAAATAAGGAATTGCTAGGGTTGTATACCCTTTCTTTTCTCCTTGGGGATTGACTTGTCAATTTTCTTGCTATGATATTACAATCGTGATCTAGTTCTCTAATTATGCTTGTAAATTATTGTTTCTTTTCCATCATACTTGTGTTGCATAAAGAGCTACAACAATCATTAAATGTATAATTTGGATCTTAAGAAATTTTTGAATGCAATATACCAAAAACCATCAGTAGCAATAAGAGGACTTCTTTCATAAAATTTAATTAAGCAAAGAAGTGAAATAAAAATGGTAGACAAGACTGCAAAGCTTTTCGAGTGTAGAGAAGAGTGTAAAGTTAGTAATACTAAAAAGAGAAAGTTGACTAAATGCAAAATAGCAGTAAAATAGGTAGGTTCAGTAGTTACCCCTTTCGTGCAATATTTCTGCTGAATTTGGCTCGAACTCCAATGCCTTGCTCAAGTCCTGAATGGCCTGATTTCAAGAGAGTAGAAGTGACCTGTGTTATTGGGATTATGACGAGCTCAAATAAAAATTTGGAGCCTTGTTTAATAACAAGCATTAAAACTATTAATCAATTGTTTCACAAATAACAAGCACATAACTGATATTGGGCATCTCATAAATTTTGGCAATGCACCTTTCTTATCAAATACTTAACAGCAGTTGCACGCGAAAGTTTATTTGCTGTGCTTATAAACATAAACACCACCTAGTGAACAGTAATAATGTTTTTCCACAAGCAAGTCATCAAACAGTGAACCTTAATAACATTATTTACCAATTAAAATCCTGAAACAAAGATCAACCGACATTGGAGATGACAATGACATTCTTTTTAGGATTAGAAAGACAACAAGATTTCATGAACAGGATATCCTCTAACCTCAACAGATTCCCCCAAGGCAGCTCGAGCCTGTCCTCTCCGTTTCCATGCCTCACCGGCTGATGGATTTGATTGAATAGCCTAAAACATTAATTATACAAGCCACTCAGAAGAAGAAGCCAGTATGCTTTTTATGCATGTTGGGTATTGATTTAATAGTTCAAGTACCTTAGTGAAATCAGCAATAGCAGCTTCAAGTTCTCGTTGAAACGCATGTGCTGTCCCTCTTCCTATTAGTGCCTCGGGATACATAGGGTCCTCTTTAAGTATCTGTGTGAGCAATAGATAAAGGAGCCGATGTTTATAAAACTTGATAATAGCCCAAGGACAGTGACGATCAGCCCTACCCTTCCTTCCAACCCGCCCGCCACCCAACAACAAGGCATAAATGGACAAAAACATATACCAGAAAAACAAATTCCCTGTACAGAAACCACTAAGATGACTCATAAGATCCAGCATTTCACCTGGTCAAATATAGATATGGCACAAGCATATTTCCCTTCATTAACCTGCAAAGAAAACAGGATTGTAAAGTGAAATGAAATAAAGGGATGAAAACATTAATGATATGAGACAGATGATAATTATCTCCGACCACATAACCGAATACCCAAACACACCTGCGCTATACCCCTTGATAGTCTGAAATCTACACTAATTGACTTGGTTTTTGAAATTCTAGTAACACAAAACTTTTTGTTTCTCTTGGCTTCATCACTCGTTTCTCTAAGCATATCCCACTTAAAACTCAATTTGCTGTGACTTTCAGTACTATCACTAGATTTGCTGCCACTTGTAGAAGATTTACTGCAAGATTCAGACGTTGTGCTTGAGTCTTTAAATGATTCAGAATCAGAACTCAGCTTATCAAGAATACCAGAAGTCCCATTCATTTGACTATCAGGTTTTCCATTTACTCTAGCTTTATCGCTGAGGCCATTGTGTAAATCAAAAATATCACCAGACTTTCGGCAGACCTCAGAAGCATTCCTTGATGCATAACTTCTTTTAGATTCATCACTTGGATCATTGTGATTCACAGAAGCTTCACTTGATTTTCCATTGTTACAAAGTCCTGAATTAGATTCTGGCTTTGAAGACCTCCCTTTGGCTTTATCGCTTCTTTCATTGATCAATTCAAAATTATTGCTAGACTGGCTGCAGGTCTCAGATGCATCCCTCGACTCACTGCTTGAATTAGAGCTATCAGATTTATTGTTATTCTCACTTGTTGCACTTATTTTACCATTGGCATTCAGTCCGTATTCAGATACAGTGAAAGATGACCTAGAATTGGCCACATGATTTTCACAAGTAACACTTCTGTCTTGTTTTGCAGCTGTTAGAAGCTCTTCAAGTTCTATGAATTGCTTCAGATCTGCAGACTGATGCAAAGCATGTTCATACCCTTTCTCCCAAACTGAAAGAGCTTCCTCTTTCCTTCCCAAAGCAGAAAATGCACAACCTAGTAGACAGAAAACAACAGACTAAGTTACAAGATAGTGCAAAAAGATGCCCTCATTGTCTTGGCACAACCTCTATTAATTGCACACCTCACATATAAAGGCGCTGAATATGAAATCTTCTCGGGAAAGAAGAGACACAAGTAACTATAATATTTTTGTCGAGTAAATAAATTAATTGCATCGAGGAAAAGAAAGGGCTTTTAGCACAGGTAAAACTATTCAAATCAGAATTAACTTAACTTATATATTTAGCTGTCAAATTATTCTACAAATAAAAATCCATTATCGAGAATTACAAGTCCAACGACACAAAAATGGTAAAATTGATAAGATAAATAGAGACCTTTGAGAATATAAGCTTGAAGAAGCTTAGGATCAAGCTGAAGCGCCTTGTCACAGTCCCTAATCACGTGCTTGTGTAGCTCCAGTTGACTATAACAAAATGCTCTATTGCTGTAACCAAATGATAATCCACATTTTTCACATCAGAAGAAATTCAAATGAATAAGCTACAAAATAATAATAATAATAATAATAATAATAAAATTGAGGATCAATAGGGGTGAAATTGGAAATTTAATTATATTCAATTGCACGGACCAGATGTCCTGGATTTCAAAGGAGTGAGCGAGGAGCGAGTCAAGGACTCTGATTGCCTTGGACCAGTTTCGTGAGCTGCAAAGCTTGGCGAGTTCGATTCGCTCGGTGACAGCTGAGGCCATCGTTGAGTCAACGCGAGCGAGTTCGTCAATTTCACGGATCGGCTTAGGAGTCTTCTGCTAAATCTGTATCTGATGTTTTCTTTTTTTAATATTTCAACGGTTTTAGTGAGCGCGGGGCAAAAAGGGAAAAAAAACAAATTAGACTGGGACGACGAGGAAGAGGGTTTCGGTGAAAGAAAGATGCTGGAGCAATCAAAAGTGTTACATGTGTGACTGTAACTTAAGTCCTTAACCTTAACGTGATTGGTTTGTACCTGACACTTTGTTTCACAATTTTATTTTATTTTTTTGTAATTTTTATCATGTGTCATGTATTCTCAGAAATTTCCCGCTCATATCAAGATAAATCACAAATTTTTTACATCATAAGATATGGCTCCAATAAAATATATTTAATGAGATTCGAATCTTAAATCTAAGACGGAATAAACCACTCAAAACAATACTTTTATCATTAAGACAAACCTCGAGGTTTTTATTTCACTATTTTACCTCAATAATAATATTATTTTTTCTTCATTTCTTACGTTGCACCTTATACTTCCAAACACTAAATTAATGCAAGGTTTAGTATAGGATTTCATGGACTTATAACTTAATTTATATTCTTCATATAATATATAAAAATTAATTTATACTTTTTACCAAATTATACACAAATGTATCATTTTATCTTTCAACTTAAATTTATAACCTCTTAATTTCACAATAATAGTTTATGGGGAAAAATGTGTAAAAACATATTGCAAGTTAGAACAATATTACCGTTCACCAGGAAATTAAAAAACGAAGCTGGGTTGAGTCGCGGACTAGGTCGCTTTCTTTAAGATGTTTCGCGGCTCTGCCCAGAATATTTGTGCTAGCAGTAATCGGCACCGACATCCCCAGAATAAAACAGCCCAGATAAACACGGTCTCAATCGATTAGCACTGAAATCCGATTGGAATACTCACACCCAACACAAAACTATTGATCGGTATCAAAAGAAAAATACAAAGATAACTGTAATCGTAAATAGTATCCACGAACAGAAGGTTGATTGTTGTCTTGTTTTGCTTGCAAAGTTGATGCAAGTAACAAGTAACTTGAAAATAAGAAAACTTTGTTTTTTTTTCTTTTCGGATGTGTATAAATTTTTTGTTTACTTTTTCTCTCTCTCGGCTGTGTATAAATTTGTTTGGTTTTTTTTTTCTCATTGCCAACCAAAGAAATAAAAACTGAATTTATAGGAGAAGAAATAAAATTGAAAAACATGCATTCAACTTTTTATTTATTAGCTAAAAGAGAGATGATATATGTACTGACTTTGCTACACACACTTTTCCAGGACGACGTCAAAGCATGTCGTTTTGCTTTAATTGAAATAACCAAGATTAACAAAGTGTTTGTAGCCAAACACCACAAGTCTATTCATTTCTCCTATAGCAAGACTTTAGAATATTGAGATTTCACTTCATTCTCTTCACACTGAACGCCGTCGTCCACGTTACAGTCCGTCGCCGGCGAACAAGTCTCCAGCGGACAAAACGCACGGCCATCCAGCGCGTCCCTTTCCTCCGTCAAAGGTGCTAATTATTGCATGCAAAATGAATTTGTTGGTCAAATTCCCGCCAGTTTGGGTAACTGTCATCAACTAACCATCCTGGATTTGGCGGACTATATTTTTTCTGGTGGGATTCCGGCGACTTTCGGGGCCTTGCAGGTTCTAGAGAAGCTCATGCTTTACAACAATTCTCTTGAAGTTAATCTTTATGGTTCACTGATTAATCTAGGAAACCTGACCAGAATTAATTTTTCTAGGAACAGATTGAACGGTAGCATTGCTGAATTGTGTAGCTCACATTCTTTTCTTTCTTTTGATGTGACAAACAATGAATTTGATCATGAGATTCCTCCCCAGTTCAGAAATTCACTTTCTCTTGAGAGATTAAGATTAGGAAACAACAAGTTAAGTGGGAAAATCCCATGGACATTGGGAAAAATCCGTGAATTGTCTCTGTTAGACATCCCGGGCAATTCACTCACTGGACCAATACCTACTCAACTTTTGTTGTGCAAGAAACTGAGCCATATTGATCTCAACAATAATCTTCTTTCGGGACCAATTCCTTCATGGCTTGGCACTTTACCTCAGTTGGGATAGCTTAAGCTTTCCTTCAATCAATTTGTTGGGTCTCTTCCTAGAGAGCTATTCAATTGTTCCAAGTTGCTTGTGCTTTCTCTTGATGGAAATATGCTTAATGGAAGTCTTACTGACGAACTTGGTAATATGGCATCGCTTAATGTTTTAAAACTCAATGGGAATCTACTTTCTGGGCCAATCTCTTCTGATACTGGGAAGCTAAGCAAGCTGTACGAGCTTCGGCTGTCGCATAACAGCTTGAATGGTGAAATACCTTATGAGATTGGACAACTGCAGAATCTTCAAAGCAATTTAGACTTGAGCTACAATAATCTCTCTGGCCGAATCCTGCCTTCTATTGGGACTCTGGCAAAGCTCGAAGAGCTTCACAATCAATTTGTTGGAGAGGTCCCTTCACAAGTTGCTGAGATGAGAAGTTTGGGAAAAATTAATCTATCTTATAACAATCTTCAAGGCAAATTAAGCAAGCAGTTCTCTCATTGGCTAGCGGAGGCATTTGAAGGAAATCTACAACTTTGTGGTAGCCCTCTTGATCGCTGCAAAGGCCTTGTGTCTGATAAGCATCAGTCCACAATAAGTGCATCATTAGTGGTGGTGATCTCAGTGATTTCTACATTATCTGCAATTGTTATGTCGATAGCTGTAGTCATCCTCTTCTTTAAACGCAAGCGAGAATTTCTCAGAAAGAGCAGTGAAGTGAATTATACTTCCTCTTCCATTTCTTCCCAAGCACAGTGAAGGCTACTCTTCCAAAATTAATTTTAGAAATGCAGAAAGTTGAAAATGCAGAAAATTGACGAAAATGAAGGCAGAAGAAATGAATTAGCAAAGGGATGCGCTGGACAACCGTGCGTTTTGTCCGCTAGAGACTTGTTCGCCGGCGACGGACTGCAACGTGGACGACGGCGTTCAGCGATGAAGTGAAAACCCAATATTCTGAAGTCGTTTTGCTTTAGGAGAAATGAATAGATGTGTGGTGTTTGGCTACAGACACTTTGTTAATCTTGGTTATTTCAATTAAAATAAAACGACATGCTTTCACGTCGTCCTAGAAAAGTGTGGGTAGCAAAGTGAGTACATATATCATTTTTCTAGCTAAAATCGTTTTCAACTTAAAAACTATTAAAGTTTATACACGTTGAAAACAAGAACCACTTAAATTTTATTTAAAGTTTATACAAGTTGAAACAAGACCAACGTCTCCAACCATCAATAGCATTGAATCAGTTCAAAATAATTTTGTAACTCCCAATTAAAAAATTGTAACAACTCTCTACTTAATTTCTTGTAACTTCTCATTTAAAACTTATAATTCCTCATTAAAATTCATATGTAACAATAATCCTCCACTTGAATTTTAATAAAACATTTTCATCGAATAATATAATATAAGGTCGTGCATAAATAAAGGTGTCTATCGACTTGAACCTTTACATAGTATTGACGATTCAGATTATACTAGAGTAACTCGTAGTTTTGAACTCTATCTCTGACAACGTTACACACACAAACCTTTTAGGGTGTAGTCAAAAAGCTTGTGCATTACGGTTGTGCACGTATATCCCAGTATAGTGAATGCTCTAGAAACTTTTGCCAAAAGTTTCATAAGAAGCGGCCTCACTTCTATATTCGCATAGATGTGTCTATCAAGAGTACTCATGTAGTTAGGTACTCCACTCCATATAGAGTATAGAACACATTAAGAGTTAATAACTCATCCTCTCATCACTTCAGGATATCATGCTCTCATAATGGAACTCGTCGATTATTAGCATGATTCGACTCTCATTACTTTATGAATTGTTATTACCCATTGAACTTATTTCTTGGGATTTCTAGTCTATAAGTTAGGTTACCATCACAAGTAATCTAATTATTTAATGACAATAGTCTCATTCTATTAGAAGTATTGAATATCTTATTTCTTGCTAAACCTTTCGTCAAATGATCAGCCAAGTTATCATCAGTCCGTACATGATCCACTCTTACAGCTCCAGTAGAGAGATATTCTCTAATTATGTTGTGTTTACGACGTATTTGTCGTCTCTTACCGTTATAATAACGGTTCTGAATCTTTGCAATAGCCACGGTATTATCACAATGGATCAATATAGTTGGTATCGGTCTCTCTCATAAAGGGGTATATGTTGGACAATTATGACACATGACATCATTATTTGTAAAAGACATGGTGTTTTTGTATAAATTAACTATGTGACAAAGGAAATTGTTATTTTATCATTTTGTAATTAGATTACTTGGATATATAAATGATAAAAGTCCATATGGTTAAACCGGATTAATAAGATGTGAGACAATATTAATCCACGAATGGTTTAATCATTAAATATCTCTAGTCGTAGTATTATCGATATTGGACATCGATAATACGGAATAGACTATTATTACACTTTTGTGCGTTATGGAAGCTTAACGGCATAGTTCTCATATATTTAAGTATTTGATACTTATGTAAATGTGATAAAAGGTTATGTTAGCCGTTGGACCGGGAACAGCTTCGCTCTGGATAGACCCATTGGAGTCTCATTGGTATTATGACTATGTGTCTATGGGAATCCGAATCAAGGTAGCAATTTACTTTGGTTTTGGTCGTTCAGAGCTTTAACAGGTTCTGTGTACGCCTCTACTGGGTTTATTGAGAATCGTAGTGTATTAGATGTGATGTCAAGATGAGAGTATCACTTCAGTCATATGGAGATGATGATCACGCATGATAGGGTACTGGTACTCTTAAATGCTGCAGGTATCAGGATAGTATGACTAGGTCATGATTATCTGATTACATAGACTAGTTACGCGGGATCTGATATATGCTTCGTACGGGGCAGACACAGAGCCAGCCCTAGGCCTAGCATGTGACATCCGATACTGGATCGTATTACGCAATACTTTGTATACTACGCCTGATACAGATTATATATTCCTCGTTGAATATTTCTGGAGAATTGGGTAGGCACGGTGTTTTGCTAAATGCCAACTATGTCTTGTAAATCGGTGAGAACTTGGTACAGGGTATGCACGTGTTCAGATACTTGCATCGCTAATACTTGCGACAATCAGTTTACTTTGGTTTTGGTCGTTCAGAGATTTAACAGGTTCTGTGTACGCCTCTGCTGGGTTTACTGAGAATCATAGTGTATTAGATGTGATGTCAAGATGAGAGTATCACTTCAGTCGTATGGAGATGATGATCACGCAGGATACGGTACCGGTACTCTTAAATGCTGCAGCTATCAGGATAGTATGACTAGGTCATGATTATCTGATTACAGAGAATAGTTATGCGGGATCTAATATATGCTTCGTACGGGGCAGACACAGAGCCAGCCTTAGGCCTAACATGTGACATCTGATATTGGATCGTATTACGCAATACTTTGTATACTACGCCTGATTCAGATTATATATTCCTCGTTGAATATTTCTGGAGAATTGGGTAGGCACGATGCTTTGCTAGAAGCCAACCATGTCTTGTAAATCGGTGAGAACGTGGTACGGGGTATGCACGTATTCGGATAGTCCGATGACCGTATTTACTGCCAACATATCTAGGAATCTCTTGGGTCGCTTCCCAAAGATTCACCAATGACATTTGACTCGAACATAATTAATATGAGATTAATTATGAGAGAGAATTAATATGTGATTAATTACGACAAGAATTAATCTGGGATTAAATTCGTCTAGAAGAGAGAACACGATTAATTTGGAATTAATCGATAAAATAAATTTAATAGTTAAATTGGATTTTTCAATTTAATTTATTTATTTGGGATAAAATAATATATTGAATATATTAATTGAAATTGCATTTTAATACAGAATTAAAATTGGATTTTAATTCAAGCGAACGAATTAATTTGAAATTAATTCGTAAGCGATTATCGTAATAATTTTTCTAGGCATTATTATTTAATTAAATTGGATTTAATTATGTCGCGACGAGAAATTCATTTAATTCGGAATTAAACGAAACTAGGCCCAAGTTAAGTTGTGTGAGCCAACTTAAATTTTGAATTTAAAGTAGTGAGACTCACTTTACTTACATCACTTGTCACAAAGTTGATGGAAGTGGTTGAGCTCATTTAATGCAAGTCTTTAACACACAAACTTGACAAGTTTTAGAAACTAATTGTTTTGGAAACAAGAAAATTTTCACTCTCCTTCTTTCTTTCTCCATTTGGCCGAAACTCTCTCCCTTTGGAAGGAAAATTTTGTTTCAAAAGCTAGCACTTTGGGAGTCAATTTAAGGTGATAGGGAAACTCACTCAATGGTTTGGAACTCATCTTAAAGCTTGGAGCTTCTACATCCATTGAATTTTTTTGAAACTTCTCTACCGATCAATGTAAGTCTTTTCCGCAATTTACTTGGATTATTGACACTTTAATCATGTTTAGAGATCATTGGCATGTCTTAAAGACACTAACAATGGTATCAGAGCCATCTAAACTTGATTTGGAATTCTATGGTTTATACACTTTAATTTGGGGATTTTGCTTGGAGCATGTATATTTCTAAATTGATTGTTTGGTTATGGTTGGATTATGATAACTTGGAGTTATGCATGATTAGATTGTGAAAAATTGATTAGATTAATTTTTCCCCAATTTTATCACCTTGGCCGAATAGAACCCTTAGATAATCTCATGGTGATTTTTGGAAATTTGACAATTGGATGTGTTAAAAGCATGAAATGAATGTTAATTGTTGATTTAATTGGATTGAAATCAAAATTGAATATTATTTCTTGCTATTGTTGTGAGTTGAAGCATGTTGGATGAATTGATTTTGCTTCAATTTGTGTTGGACATGAATTTAAAGTTAAGCATGATTAATTAGATTAATTAATGTTTTGGAAATATTAGATTAATTGATTAATTATGTTAATTACACTTTAATTGGATTAATATGATATTTGGAATATTATGTTAATTTAATTTGTTGTATTTGGACTAATGGGCTTGGTTGGGCCAAGTACGGTTTTGGACAATTGGGTTGGATCCAATTGGGCCTAAAATCATTTCCATAAAGTCCAAAATATGACTTTGGGCCTTTAATAATTTAATTGTGCCTAATGGGTCTAAATTGAGTTTTGGCAAAGGGTGATTCCTAAATTGGCCTTGGCATTTTGGGTTGGATTCATAATAGCCAAAGTCCATGCCTAAAAAATTAATTAAAAGCCCATTGGACTTAATTGAATTAGCATTGGATGTTAATTGGGCCTTTGAGACCCAATTGGATTGGATTTGGAATCCAAGTCTAAAAGGCACTATTATAAGTGTAATTGTTTAATTTGGAATTAAACATGAATTAGTATTGGATACAATTTAAATTGGATTTAAAATTATAGTTCGATATAATTCAAGAATACTTACTTTGAGTATTTATTCTTAAACGTGTTGGACTCGCGCAAATATAATCATTGTATGAACATTGGATGGTCATTAATTGAAGATTAATTAATTGGATTAGATTGATTGACAACATGCTTTGTGTGAATACTTGGATGTATTTGTATGAATAATGTATATCATATGGTTATTAGATGGGTGGGGGTAATTTTAGAAATTGTTGTAAATATGGTATTTATTTGAAATTGGATCTGCGTGTCCAGCCTATCACCTCCTTATCTCATTGTATTTCTCTTCTCACCAATTCCCTTCAATGTAAATGAGGTTTCTTTTAGTGTTATGTAATTGGGTATAAGAATGTAAAGTGCTAGCGGGAGAGAGGAAATGAAGAGATTTGTTCTAGGAATAAATTGTATTATATATTCATCCGCATATCATTATTAAATTTTATCGCGCCTTATTATACTTTTAGAATGCATGTTTAAGGGTGAATGATGAGACCTAATCAAATATAATAAATTGGTTTCCAATTTACGAAAAACACCCTCACTTTATATTAAGTGTTTTCCTTCCATTGAGTGGTTCTCTCTCAAGATCCAAGATTGGCTTTGATTTGTTGGCCAAAGTCAAGATCATTGTCCATCGCGGATGTGTTTGAACCATGAAAGCTTTGTTATACATCGCATGTCTTGGGCAGTTGTGACTTGTTGGCCAAAGTCAATGTCACTTCTGTACATCGACGTGGATTACGAAGCTTTCTCACTGTCAATAGGTCACGCTTAACTGGAATCATTAAGCTTGTTGAGCCAATGCCAATGCTTAGTTTATTCAGAGAAAAAGGTTAGGAAATATATATTGGATATATATTTTGGACTTGGATGTCCACCTACCGGATCTAGGAATTGGATGGGATCCAATTGATCTTAGAGATCTACCTAGTTAAGTTTCATACAACTTGTTGGCAAAAGTCAAGGTTGTGTGTTATTTAACGGGATCCTAGCCCACTAGGAAACATGCATGGCAACGGGCCGGGCTCGGGCCGGGCTCATCAAAGCCCGGCCCGGGCCCGTGCAGTCATCGGGCCGGGCCGGGTAGGCCCGGTCGGGCCCGGGCCGGGCTCGGGCCGGGCCCGGGCCTAATTTTTTTATTATAAATAAAAAAATTATTATATAAATATATATATTTAAGTCCGGATCCGATTTTTTTATTATAAAAAATTATAAATATAAAAAATTTATTATAAAAATATATATATTTTATAAATTAAAATATTTATTTATTTATTTTAAGTCCGGATTCGATTTTTTTATTACAAAAAATTATAAATATAAAAAATTTATTATAAAAATTTATATATTTTATAAATTAAAATATTTATTTATATATTTTAAGCCCGGGCCGGGCCGGGCCCGGGCTTTTTACGTGAAGCCCGGCCCGGGCCCGTGTTACCCCGGGCCGGGCCAAAGCCCGCCCGGGCCGGGCCGGGCTTGCCGGGCCGGGCCGGGCTTCGGGCTTTTCTGCCATGCATACTAGGAAACTGAGTTTCCCTAGTACTCAACAGAGGGTTAGAGGCTCGCCGAAAATAGTGGGAGGCTAGTATTAAATTTGTAATTTCGTTTAATACTTGCTAATACGCGCTCTTTTATTATTATATCATGTTTTATATATATATTAGTTGGACTAATATCTTTTATTGCATTCTTTGAACAGTTAGACTGTACAAGACACTACTCCATTTGTAGTTGGTTATATAGTTGGACTATAGTAACCATTGCATTTTGAGTGTACTCGAAATCGTTGATTGAATAGTTGGACTATAGAAATCAAGATGGCTGGAAAGATTAGCGTTAGAGACATAATCATGGGCAATAATGTCTTTAACGGTTCTAATTTTCCAGACTGGGAAATGAATCTCAAGATAGTCATGGGATCTGAGAAGTTACTCTATGTTATAGAGAGACCTATCGGGCCTGAGCCGGACATGAGCGGGTAGTAGATCATGAGCTTTGGAAGACTCATCGAGATGATAACTTTACTGCTCAGTCCGTCATGCTTGCTGCAATAACTCCTCAATTTCGTCGTCAGAACAAAGGATTGGATCCTTATAACATGTTGTTGAAATTGAAAGACCTTCACAGATCTAACCTTAGATCTCATAAGTACGAATTGCAAAAGAAGCTCTTTCGCTCGCGTATGTCAGATGGTACATATGTCGAGCACTACGAGTCACAGATGATTGCTGACATCGAACAACTAGGTCAGCCGGGTATTACCTTCGAGGCCGAGACTTCAATAGATTTGATCTTACAGTCTATGTCCGATTGATGGGGCGAGTTCATCATGAACTACAATATGATGAACCAAGAAAAGACTATTTGAGAGTTAATGGTGATGCTGAAATAGGCAGAGCCAAAGCTTCTGAAAGGCAAGAAGCGCAAGGCACGTCTTACTTCGACATCCCAGAAGGCCAAGGCTTGGCCGAAGGCTTCTGGGGGTGTGAAGAAGAAAAAGAAAAAGGGGAAGGCTAAATCGTCACAGTCTTTTGGGAAGACTAAGGACAAATCCCTTGCACTGTGCAAACAGGGTCACTGGAAGCGTGACTGTCGTGGGTATAAGGCGCACATGAAGGGAGTGAAGGCGGGCAAGGCTCCGGCTTCATGTATGTTTGTTATTGAAATAAACATGTCCACTACTGATTTTAAAAATTGGATTTTTGATTCTGGATGTGGTACTCACATATGTACTGATGTGAATGATCTGTAGATTAGTAGGAGATTGGCTTCAAGTGAGATCGACTTACGAGTTGGAAACGAGACGAGAGTCATTATTTTGGCCGTTGGCATCTATGTTTTGAATCTGCCCTCGAGGCATGTAAATTACATTAGGTGACTGTTATTTTGTACTAGTTTGACTAGAAACATCATCTCTGTATCTAGTTTAACCCGATGCGGGTATACCTTTGTATTCAGGAACACTAGATGTTTTGTATATAAAAATGATATTTTGATATGTACAACAGATGTTAATAATGGTCTTTATATTTTAAATATAAACGAATCTATTTTAAATATAAACGAATCTCAAACATATAACATGACAAACAAAAAGGCTCAAATTGAGTAACACAGATGAGACTTATTTATGGCATTGTTGTTTGGGACACATTAACAATACTCGTATATCCACACTTTCGAAGAGTGAATACTTAGACAGATTTGATTCTGATTCATATGACGTCTGCAAATCTTGTTTATTAGGCAAAATTCCTAAAACACCTTTTAGTGGTAAGGGTATACGTGTCACCGAGCTGTTAGCCCCCGTTCATAGTGACGTATGTGGGCCCATGTCTAGCCAGGCTAGAGGTGGATATGAATACTTCGTAACCTTTACGGATGATGCATCGGGTTATGGTTATATGTATCTTATGAAACACAAGTCGGAAACTTTTGAGAAATTCAAAGAGTTTCGACACGAAGTAGAAAAATAGACTGGCAAAAGTATTAAAACATTGCGGTCGGACCGTGGTGGAGAATACTTAAGCAATGAGTTTCCGAATTACTTAAAAGAATATGGTATTCTTTCACAGTGGACTCCTTCCGGAACACCTCAATTGAACGGTGTGTCCGAACGGAGAAACCGAACTTTGTTGGACATGGTAAGGTCAATTATGAGTCACACAGAGCTACCGATTTTCTTTTGGGGATATGCATTGAACAATGCAATACTTATTTTGAATAAGGTTCCGTCAAAGTCTGTTGGACAGACTCCATATGAAATATGGACAGGAAAGAAACCGGGTTTCTCATTCCTGAAGATTTGGGGATGTTGGGCATATGTTAAACGTTTGGATGGTACCAAACTAGAACCCAAATCAGATAAGTGTCTATTTGTAGGTTATCCTAGGGAAACCAAAGGCTATTACTTCTACAACCCACAAGAGAACAAAATATTTGTTGCTCTTCATGCAATTTTCCTCGAAAAGGAATTCATAGATGCAGTGATAAGTAGGAGGAAAGTAGAACTCGATGAAAATCGGAGTGATACTGTTCCTGGCACCGACCCCCTCACGGAACACGAATAGTTCATCAGGGATGAGACTATTCCACAATATTCTAATACACAAGAACCGAGTAGGTCGGAGAGAGTCAGAAAACAACCTGAGAGGTATGGGTTTCTGATCTCACCTCATGTAGATATTAATCTTATTGAGGAAGATGAACCGGCTACGTATGAGGAAGTGATACAAGGTATCGACTCCGCTTTATGGCAAGAAGCCATGAAGTCCGAAATGGATTCCATGTATACCAACCAAGTTTGGACATTGGTTGATGCACTAGAAGGCGTTAAGCCTATTGGTTGTAAATGGGTCTTCAAAAGGAAGACGGACATGGAAGGCAACATACAAACGTACAAAGCTAGGCTTGTAGCGAAAGGGTATCGTCAACGATATGGTGTCGATTACGATGAAACTTTTTCACATGTTGCCATGATGAAATCCATTCGGATAATGCTTGCTATTGCTGCATATTTCGATTATGAAATATGGCAGATGGACGTCAAAACCGCTTTCCTTAACGGAAACCTTTTGGAGGATATTTATACGCAACAACCTGACGGTTTTGTCGTGCCAAAACATGCAAACAAGGTTTGCAAGTTAAACTGATCCATTTATGGATTAAAGCAAGCATCGCGTTCTTGGAACCAACGTTTTGATTATATCATAAAAGAATATGGTTTCATTCAAAACAAGATGATTCTTGTGTATATAAGAAGGTTAGTGGGAGCGCACTGACATTCATTGTCCTATATGTTGATGATGTATTGCTTCTTGGCAATGACATTCCCATGCTACAATCGGTGAAAGCTTGGCTTTCATTAAAATTCTCCATAAAAGACCTGGGAGAGACAACATTTATTCTAGGAATAAGGATCTACTGTGATAGATCTAAAAGTTGTTGGCACTCTCCCAGAGCTCGTACATTGACAAACATGTACGCGACCTGATGTCTCATATGCTTTGAGCATATGTAGTCGCAATCAGGTCGATCCAGGTGATGGTCACTGGATTATGGTAAAGAACATCTTTAAGTATCTTAGACGAACTAAGGATACATTCTTAGTTTATGGGGAAGGAGAACTTGAGGTGACTGGGTACACCGATGCAAGTTTCCAAACCGATAAAGATGATTGTAAGTCGCAATCAGTGTACATGTTTTGTTTGAATAACGGAGTGTAGGAAACGCTTTCCTCGCGCAGCGGAAGCGGCTAAGACACTCGAGATCGACCTTGAAAATTTTTTCTACCCTCCTCATATTAATCCAGAATTTTTCTGCCAAAAACTCATATCCGAACAGCCCCGTAATTTTATAATTATTACTGCCGAAACTGTTTCTCATGTAATGGCGTTGTGCTCCTTCGACTTCCTTAAGCCATGCATCATGCGTTTCGTGCATCTCCCTTTGCCTTGTTAAAAACGCCAACAACATGACAAACGTATAAAGAAGCCACGCACAGTGACTTTGCAAATAAGAAGAAAACCATGTGTTGATCACAAGTCATGATCAGAAGCCACACATGCTTGGCTTCTCCAGAACAGTGAATGATAATTGATGAACACATGCGCCACTTGCAATATAGATTACAAGCTCATATGCCAGCCACGTCCAGATCAAACAATCACACGCCATAGCCAATCATCAAATATTATAGCATGTTTGTCCTTTGTTGATTTAAAATCCATATGCACGTAGATTACTTTGATCTTGATTTGATCATTATGATGCCCTCCAGATTCGCAACCTTTGAGAACAAGATCAATTACCTTGAAGTCTTGAACCCTATGAATATTATCGGATCCACCATTTGACCTTCCGAGCTATGTCTTGTTACCAACGGAAAGTAGTGTGGGCTACACTCACAAAATAAATCCCTAAACATTTTAGAGATTCTTTCACACTTTATTTATTTTTCTTGTTTTTCTTTTCTCAACTATTGAGAGAGAATGAGGAAGAAGATGAAGGCTAGGGTTTTCAAGAATGAGAGTTCTCTCCAAAAGAAATCCAATTTTCTTTTTATATCTAGGATTATTAATTTCCAAAATTAATTAAATCCTCTCATTTTCCTCTCTTGAAAAATCGGCAATGGCATAGGAATATAAGTTAATTTTTCATTTAATTTTGTAACAACTCATTTACTTTCCTTAAAGCAAACATATGTTACAAAACAAAAAATTAACAACCAAATAAATACTGTAACTTCCAAAATAATGTCAAAAGTTTCCAAAACCCTAAAATCGGAAATTATAATCTTAGCCTTCATTTAAATTATATCAAATATAATTTAATAATTAATAATAAACAATTATCATATAATCATTTATTATATAAATCATATATTAACTTTTAATATATTGTCCTAAGTGTGACAAATAATATTATTAATCATACTAATAATATATATATATATATATGAGTATATAATTGGACTTTCCAATTATACTAAATCCGCTATAGTAAATCGAGCTAGTACGGGGACCAAATGGACCTACGGTTCCGAGCTCCAATAATCTCGAAATATTAATTAAGCTCTTAATTAAATATTCTGAATTATTAACTCCGGGTTATTCCACTAAAAACTTGAAGTTGCACTCTCGTTGCCGCATATGATATATTAAATCGAACCAAGTCAGTGTCCATCGATATAGTCATTACATACGAATTGACCCTTCACGAGTATCTCGTAATTAGAGTCGGGTCATAATGTATGTTATACCCCTCTAATTATTTTTACCTTAAGTACCATTGATTCTCTAATGAACGATTATTCATAACTATTGTGAATTTTTAATCTTTCTATTCGTAATAGAAAGACTTGAGCGCTCAAATCGTTCAAGCACCGAATCAACCCTTAAGAAATATACTCCTCTACTTCTCGCAAGAAGGAGTGAACTCCATGTCTATGTAAAACGTTCTCAGCTACACAACAGACTATGCCCCCAAAGTACGTAGCTATTGGTCGGGACTACTACACCAACCTCACCTTTGTAAATCAAAGGACATAGTCTGCCATGCAGGAGTTCGTAGTACACTCAGGATTAAGATCAATCCATATATGACCATCTAGTAGATCGAAATGACTTTCTTTGTTTAACGGATATTATAAGAATGTCATTTCTATCTGGGTCCAGTCCTATATGATCGCATCATACAATGTGCATCCGTTATCATGTCTCTACATGGACGATCCAGATCAAGATCGCCATACAAATATAGAATGGACCGCAGCTATAGATAAACCACAAACAAAGTACCCGCTTTGTTTGCTCTCTATGTACTATTTAAGATTACTAACTTCAGACTTAAATCCTCTTGTGTATGACACTCATACACTAAGTCTGAAGATACATAAGTAATATAGGGTATTCAAGATGATATATAATATGCGAAATTTAAACAAACATTTTGATAAATGAATAATGCATCGATTTATTTCAAAACATATAAAACTGTTTACATCACATGTAGCTCTAGGGCATACATCCCAACACGAAATAGTGAGCTGGAAATCTTCAAAGCAAGATACTATTACTGATTCAACAACAGAAGCGGAATATATTGTTACGGCTGAGGTGGCAAAAGAAGCATTTTGGATCTATAAATTCCTAATTGGATTAGGAGTAGTTTTGTTAGCAGCTGAGCTAGGCTACAACACAAGATAAGGATCCACGGTCTCATCAACGATCCAAGTATGTACTTCCACGGTTTCATCTTATTCGTGAGATCATACATCGTGGCGATGTCAAGATCGAAAAGATCGCATCAGATGATAACCTTGCAGATCTGCTGACGAAAGCTATATCTCAGCAAAGGTTTTAGCGACATGTACATAGTTCAGGTGTTGGACACTTGAGAGATTGGCTATAGGCCAAGTGGGAGATTGTTGAACAATTATGACCCATAGCATCACTATTTATAAAAGACATTGTATTTTTGTACAAATTAATTATGTGACAAAGGAAATTGCTATTTTATCATTTTGTAATTGGATTACTTGGATATATAAATGATAAAAGTCCATATGGTTAAACCGAATTAATAAGATATGAGACAATATTAATCCACGAATGGTTTAATCATTAAATATCTCTAGTCGTAGTATTATCGAGACTGGACATCGATAATGCGGAATAGACTAGTATTACACTTGTGTGCGTTATGGAAGCTTAACGACATAGTTCTCATATATTTAAGTATTGGATATTTATGCAAGTGTGATAAGAGGTTCTGTTAGTTGTTGGACCGGGAACAGTTTCGCTCTGGATAGACCCATCGGAGTCCCATTGGTATTATGACTATGTGTATATGGGAATCCAAATCGGGGTAGGTGTATGTGATCTTTAACTTGAGACTTGCATCGCTAATACTTGCGACAATCAGTTTACTTTGGTTTTGGTGGTCCGGAGCTTTAACAGGTTCTGTTTATCCGATTACAGAGACTAGTTACGCGGGATCCGATATATGCTTCGTACGGGGCAGACACAGAGTCAGCCCTAGGCCTAGCATGTGACATCCGATATTGGATCGTATTACGTAATACTTTGTATACTACGCTTGATACAGATTATATATTCCTCGTTGAATATTTCTGGAGAATTGGGTAGGCACGGTGCTTTGCTAGAAGCCAACTATGTCTAGTAAATCGGTGAGAATGTGGTACGGGGTACGCACGTGTTCAGATAGTCCGATGACCGTATTTACTGCCAACATATCCAGGAATATCTTAGGTCGCTTCCCAAAGATTCACCAATGACATTTGACTTGAACAGAATTAATTTGGGATTAATTATGAGAGAGAAAATTAATTTGGGATTAATTACGATAAGAATTAATCTGGGATTAAATTCGTCTAGAAGAGAGAACGCAATTAATTTGGATTTAATTGATAAAATAAATTTAATAGTTAAATTGGATTTTTCTATTTAATTTATTTATTTGGGCTAAAATAAAATATTGGATATATTAATTGAAATTGGATTTCAATACGGAATTAAAATTGGATTTTAATTCAAGCGAACGAATTAATTTGGAATTAATTCGTAAGCGACTATCGTAATAATTTTGCTAGGCATTATTATTTAATTAAATTGGATTTAATTATGTCGCGACGAGAAATTCGTTTAATTCGAAATTAAACGAAACTAGGCCCAAGTCAAGTTGTGTGAGCCAACTTAAATTTTGAATTTAAAGTGGTGGGATCCATTTTACTTACATCACTTGTCACAAAGTTTATGGAAGTGGTTGAGCTCATTTAATGCAAGTCTTTAACACACAAACTTGACAAGTTTTAGAAACTAATTGTTTTGGAAACAGTAAATTTTTCACTCTCCTTCCTTCTTTCTCCATTTGGCCAAAACTTTCTCACTTTGGAAGGAAAATTTTGTTTCAAAATTTATCAAAAGCTAGCACTTTGGGAGTCAATTTAAGGTGATAGGGAAACTCACTCAATGGTTTGGAACTCATCTTAAAGCTTGGAGTTTCTACATCCATTGGAGATTTTTGAAACTTCTCTACCGATCAATGTAAGTCTTTTCCGAAACTTACTTGGATTATTCACACTTTAATCATGTTTAGAGATCATTGGCATGTCTTAGAGACACCAACAATATCTGATAGCAAGCTTCTTAACCAAGCTACTTCTTCACTAGCAGATGTCAGTGCAATCATCTCAGACTTCATAGTGGATTGAGCTAAAATGGTTTGTTTCTTGGATTTCCAAGAGACAGCCCCACCAGCTATGCTGAAAATATATCCACTAGTAGCCTTGAAATCATCTGAAAGAGTGTTCCAATCAGCATTTCTATATCCTTCAAGGACATCGGGAAACCTCTGATAGTTTAATCTTAGGTTCATGGTCCTTTTCAGGTACCTCATAACCCTCTCAATAGCATGCCAATGCTCCATACTAGGTCTACTAGTAAATATGCATAATAACCCTATGACATAAGCAATGTCGGGTCTAGTGCAATCAGTAGCATAACGAAAACTGCCAATGATGCTTGCATACTCAGTTTGTCTAACACCGTCACTGGTGTTCTTGAACAACTTTACACTAGGATTATAAGGTGTACTAGCAGGTTTACAGTCAAAGTAATTATACTTCTTCAAGATTTTCTCAATGTAATATGATTGATCTAAAGTAATTCCATTTTCTGACCTAGTAATTTTAATACCTAAAATTACACTTGCTTCGCCTAAGTCTTTCATATCAAAATTAGCACAAATCATAGATTTAACATCATTCACAACATGGATATTGGAACCAAAGATAAACATATCATCCACATACAAGCATATAATAGAACACGTCCCATTTTCTGATTTATAATATATGCACTTATCACTTTCATTCACCTTAAATCCATTTGTTATAACTAGGTTATCAAATTTCTCATGCCAATGTTTCGGTGCCTGTTTTAAGCCATATAGAGATTTTTCAAGTTTACAAACTTTATTTTCTTGACCAGGTATTACAAAACCTTTAGGTTGGTCCATGTAAATCTCTTCTTCTAATTCTCCATTCAAAAAGGCAGTTTTAACATCCATTTGATGCACAACAAGATCATGGATTGCAGCTAGAGAAATAAGCACACGAATAGATATAATCCTATTTACCGGTGAAAAAATGTCAAAGAAATCTATGTTTTCTCTTTTTCTATACCCTTTGGCTACAAGTCTAGCCTTATATTTATCTACTGAACCATCTGGTTTTAATTTCTTTTTAAGTATCCATTTACAACATGGAGGTAAATGTACTAAATGTCAAGTCTTATTAGTCTCTAAACAACTCATTTCATTTTCTATTGCTTTTTGCCACAAATCAGCATCTAAAGATGACAATACTTCTTTTAAAGTAGTGAGATCTTCTTCTAAGGTGTATGCATAGAAGTCATGACCAAAATCTTTAATAGTTCTAGACCGTTTACTCCTTCTAGGTATATATTGTATTTCTTTATCATATTCATTATGTTCTATTGTTGGATTAATATTAGAGGACGAGCCCTCACTATTCTTCAAAATAAAAGAAAATCTATTTTCAAAGAAATCAGCATCAACAGATTCAACCACAATATGATTTTTCAAATCATAAAATCTATATGTTTTACTATTAACAGCATAACCAATGAAAACACATTCATATGTCCTACTAGCAAGTTTAATCCTTTTAGGGTCAGTGATTCTAACATAGGTAAGACAGCCCCAAGTCCTAAAGTAAGACAAGTTAGGTTTTCTAATTTTCAAAATTTCATAAGGTGAAACTTTATCATTCGACTTAGGCACTCTATTCAAAACATAACACACAGTTAATAAAATTTATCCCCCACCAAATTGAGGCAGAACCAGAATTAAGTAAAATAGAAACTACGGCTTCAGCATAAGTTCTTTTTTTCCTTTCTCCTTTTCCGTCCATTTCAGGAGAATATGGTGCAGTTTTCTCATGAATAATACCATGCAATTTATAGTATTCATTAAAAAATATAGAGTCATACTCAGTGCCTCTATCACTACTGAATCTTTTAATTTTCCTATTAAGTTGATTTTCAATTTCTGAGTGAAATCTTTTAAACATATCAAATGCTTCATTTTTATTTTTCATTAAATAAACATAAGCATAGTTTGAACAATCATCGATACACGTGATAAAATATCTTTTTCCACCACTAGTCAATTTTCCACCAAATTCATAAATATCTGAATATATTAAGTCTAATGGTTCAGAATCTCTAATTACAGATTTATGTGGCGTTTTAGTAATTTTTGCTTGACTACAGAATTCACATTTTTCAAAATCATTCAGGTATAATTCAGGAATTAAGCCTAAGTTACACATGTTATTTATAATTCGTTTATTAACATGGCAAAGTCGAGCATGCCAAACATTAAAAGAACAAAACATGTAAGCAGAAGAATTTATTTTATTAATTGCAACATTAAGTTTGAACATTCCATCAGCATCATATCCATTTCCCACAAAACATTATTTTTTTGTGAAAGTATACAAATCAGCCCTAATTATTTGTGTAAACCCATCCTTGTTCAGGAGATAGCCTGAAACCAAGTTCTTCCTTATCTCAGGAGTGTGCAGCATATCCTTGAGAATAATGGTCTTCCCAAAGGTGAACTTCAGTTCCACGTCACCAGTCCCAGCAACCATAGTGGTGTGGGAATCACCCAGTAGCACTTTCTTGTCCGCAGTTTCCGCATAGGACTTGAACAAAGCACGACCATAGCAGACATGACGAGAGGCACCAGTGTCAACCCACCAACCCTCGGATCCACCAACCATGTTGATCTCAGAGATCATAGCAACAAGTTGGTCTTCGGTAAGGTTCGCTTGTAGGGCGGAACGCTTATTCTGGCAGTTCCGAGCAATATGCCATAGTTTGCCACAGTTGTAGCATTTGAACTGTCTATTTTCATTTCTTGAGGGAGGTTGTTGCTTGTTATGGTTATTCTGAGTTTTGTTGTTGGGATTTTGGTGATTATGGTTTTTGTTGTTCTTAGGGGGGTACTTTTTCTTCCTATTTTTACCATTAGGTTTCAGGACTACTGAGGCAGGTTTTTTATTGTTTGACACAACTAGGATCTCTTCTTTTTATCTTGTTTGTGGGCTTCCTCTTCTATACGAAGGTGGGTAATCAAACTTTCTAGGGAAAATTCCTTAGTTTTATGCTTAAGGGTACCTTTAAAAACTTTCCAGGATGGGGGTAGTTTATCAATTATAGCAGCTACTTGGAATTATTCATCTAAAGACATACCCTCAGATATAATCTCATGGGCTATTTTTTGTAGTTCATGGGATTGAGTTTCTACGGGTTTGTCATCTACCATTTGATACCTAAGGTAACGACTAACATAATATTTTTTAGACCCAGCCTATTCAGTATCATATTTGTTCTGAAGGGCATCTCAAACATCCTTAGCAGTTTTCCTAGAACTATATATATCATACAATTCATCAGACAAACCATTAAGTATGTAATTTTTGCATACAAAGTCATTCTCTTCCCAATTTTCATGCTCCCTAATTTGGACTACGGTAGAGTCATCAGACAATTCAGTTTTTTCAGACATACAGTAATTTGCTAATTTTTTAATGGTAAGGAAAAACAACATTATTAACCTCCAACGTTTAAAATGAAATTCTTAAAACCGAAATGGTTTGTTCAAATCAACAACAGCATAATCAAAGGCAATAGTGTTCATGGTAGCAGTAGCAGAAACAGACATGGCAGATATGATTCATCTTAAAAATGTAAAAATAGATTGCAAGTTAAAACAATATTACCGTTCATCAGGAAATTAAAAAACGAAAGGTCGCTCTCTTTAAGACGTTTCGTGGCTCTGCCCAGAATATTTGTGCTAGCAGTAATCGGCCCTGACGTCCCCAGGATAAAACAGCTCAGATAAACACTGACTCAATCGGTTAGCACTAAAATCCGATTGGAATACTCACACCCAACACAAAA
Organism: Zanthoxylum bungeanum; assembly: GCA_019454045.1. NCBI lineage: Eukaryota > Viridiplantae > Streptophyta > Magnoliopsida > Sapindales > Rutaceae > Zanthoxylum > Zanthoxylum bungeanum. Next base: position 364,784 of record SKCR01029740.1, read on the forward strand.
CTATTGCTCGGTATCAAAAGAAAAATACAAAGAGAACTGTAATCGTAAATAGTATCCACGAACAAAAGGTTGATTGTTGTCTTGTTTTGCTTGCAAAGTTGATGCAAGTAACAAGTAACTTGAAAATAAGAAAACTTTGTTTTTTTTTTCTTTTCGGCTGTGTATAAATTTTTTGTTTACTTTTTCTCTCTCGAGTGTGTATAAATTTGTTTGGTTTTTTTTTCTCACTGGCAACCAAAGAAACAAAAATTGAATTTATAGGAGAAGAAATAAAATTGAAAAACGTGCATTCAACTTTTTTTTTATTAGCTAAAAATATTTTCAACTTAAAAACTATTAAAGTTTATACACGTTGAAACAAGACCAACGTCTCCAACCATCAATAGCATTGAAGCAGTTCAAAATAATTTTGTAACTCCCAATTAAAAAATTGTAACAACTCACTATTTAAATTCTTGTAACTTCTCATTTAAAACTTATAATTCCTCATTAAAATTCATATGTAACAACAAAATGATATTACATTTTATACCCCAAAAAAATTAAAGTATTTATAAAAGTTATATTCTAATGAGAGATTTATTAAGTTAAAGATCATGCAAAAAAGATTAAAAAATATTGATTTCAATATAACACATTTATCTTTTAATACATTAAAATATGTGATTTTTTATTATGATCCTTAACTTATTAAATCCCACATTGAAACCTTACTCGTATTTGTAAATATAATTATATGACTTCACTGCAAAATAAAAAAATTAATTAATGTGTTGACACTGTTGTTTGGATAAAAATATATAATTAATTTTAATTTATCAATTAGGTTTGTTGATAATAAATTTCAACCCCGAGGAATTCTGAAGAGGGGTATAATGGGTTTTGAGCTTAACATGTGGAGGTCCAATGTCCTTGCACGAATGAGAAATCAGATGAATTACCTGAGCCAGTAGTTGAGAGGAACACCTGAGGAAAGAGTCAATTAAGGATAAACTGAAATACTGATCTGACCTGATGAAAAGATATCATATTCAACTTTTGAGCATCTGTGAAATCTGACCCGAGGTGGTCTCGTGATTACCGACCCGACATGTTAAAGAAGCAATGAGGATGATGCAGCGCTATTCCTCTTGGCGCACCGACCCGGGGACCGAGGTCGGGGTTGTAGTATCATGTCTTATGTATGAATAGCGTAAGCCCTATATGAAAGTTTGAGCCTCCGGCATGCTGATATGACATGAGTTGGTCAAATACTTTCCTTCTGACATACAGAACGACATTAGAGTAGTTGAATTATAGGTTGTCACATGGGCAGAATTTGTAACAGGGGATGTAGATGGGAATGATGGTTTTTTGTTGACAGATGGTGGTTGAGTCAAAAGACCAGAGCTATTGTTTGCAGAGCAATCGGTGGAAAAGAGCATGGGCGACAGTGACAAGCTGACATGAGCTAATGTCACGAATTGGTGTAATAGTAGATTTATAAGCCTATATAAAGGGATTGAAAACTCAGATTTAGGGGTTAGCATTTTCTACATTTTAATACTTATAAAAAGAACCCGAAAACTTAGTGATAGAGAGAGAAAGTTGGTCGGTCTTGACCCGAGCTCGTAATAAAATTTCATTTCTTTGCTCTCGTGGACGTATGTTGGAGCCACTCTCCGTCGAACCATGTTAACCCTTTGTTTTCTCTGTGATTTTCTATTTTCTTGTCAAGTTTGATTTGGTTTCTAACTAACCAAACAAATTCACTGTTTGTAGGAGGTTTGTTCGAGGGGTTGAATTCCCAAATCTCCCTTAGAATGAAAAATAACTGTCAATAGTTGGTGCCGTCTGTGGGAAACAATATAAAAAGTATCAAACACACTGAGACGATAGCAGGAGATGGAAACCACATGATATCAGAGGCTTCGACAACGAAGTGAATTGAGAAGATGGAAGAAATCCTACGAAATAAAAGGGAAGATGTTCGAAAAGATAGGGAAAAAACTCAAGCCTTCATGAAAGCTATGATGGAAAAAATTAAGAAGTTGAAGAAGAAGACAAGAGCATAAAGGCAAATGGGTCCCAGTAAAAAAAAAGTGATGGCCCAAGGAAAAATGATCATTAAAGCAGACGAAGATCGAGGAAATGGGAAGATGAATGCACAAAGAGCGAGGTCTATAGTTTTTGCTAGCGCCACGCAAGCAAGGGAGCCGTGGGAAGAAAAAGACAGGCGAACCTCATAGTCATCCAGTAACAGCCCATGTTTCTGGAAAATTGACCTGGAACGGTATTCAGATAGGGACGTGGGGTTCCTAGTTATGGAAGATACCACGCTTGAAGTGAAAGGCGTGAATGGCCATTGGACGAGACCACGATAACTCAGAAAGCCAAATGAGGGATTGGTTTCGGAGAAAGATGTGGAAGTGGGATCCAAGTGGGAAGGGTCTTACAGAGTTACAAAAGTCATCAGGTCTAGTACATATCACTTTGAGCAGTTGGACAGTACCTGGCTCAAAAAGCCTTGGAATATAGAGATGCTGAGAAAATATTACCAATAGAGCCTCTCTTAGAATTATCCTCAAAGAGTTGTAAGATGGGCGGTAGTTCCCAAGAATATAAATGAGTATTTCCTATTTTAAATAAAAACTTATTCATTTATGCTTATTTTTTATTTGGATGGGAAAGACGTATTCAATATTCTTGTGAAATACTCGTGATTGGGATGCATGAAGGGGTGCAAGACATGTGGGAAAAGCGCGATCCCCGATGACACGCCAATCTCAGGTGTCATTTTCAAACCACGGACTGAAGCGTTACTACCCAATGACTTGGCACCTTTGAGAGACATAACATGAAGACTTGTGTGGCGTTTGGCACCTCGAGTATCCATAGCACGCCCGACAAAAGATTAGGCGTGGTGTTTGGTAGGGGTGAGCAAAACCAATTTCGAATTCGGTTCCGCATAGAACCGGAACCTACCCGAAAAAAATCGGTTCCTAACTAAATGTAACTGGAACCTACCCAATTAAATAAGGTACCTTATTATTTGATTCCGGTCAAGTTTCAATCAAATTCTAATTACCATATTTTAAAATATTTTAATGAAAACTAAATTTCGATAGGAGTCCGTAGGAAAAAAACAGGGACCAAATCGGAGTCCGGAAGCTCAAGAACGAAGAAAATGAAGTTTTAATACTCACCGAGAAAGTGCAATTCTCTTCGATAATTAGAGCATATCAGGTAGCAAATCATCCTCAATGCATTGATAATCATCTCCTAGACCAACAGGAACTAGACGTGTTCCACCTGTATCAACCAGCAGAATGTAAAATAAGAACATAACAGAGAGAAAGTGTGTGTTTGGGGATTCATTAGGAAGCAAACCCAGAGATAGAAGATCATCACTGAAAGCTTATAATATTAAAGTTTAACCGTTTTTTACTGTTAGTAACTTCTAAAATTAGCATGTACTAGTAATGTTGCCTAATAAGAATATATAAAAGTTAAGAAAAGAATTGTGGATGCTGGAATTCGGCCGAGGTCCACAATCAGAATTTGTAGGTTGGGGGCATTAGCGATCCTGCAAGACAAAGGTAGAGTGAGCGGGAGCAGACTACCCACCGGTGTGGTGGGTTCCGGGGGCACTCCGTAAGTCCAGGAGTTTTTGTATTGGATGCCCGGGCAACTGCATTTAGTACAGCTGATTTCACGCCAACTCCCTTCTAGTCTAGGATTTCTAGCTTTGGAAAGTGAATTAGTCCAGCAACTCCCCTAGCTGCACATGAATAGTCTCTTAGATTAGATGGCCTTATTGGGAATCTCATAGGCATGAAGCCAATCTCTCCTGTTGATGGTGAATAACCAGTGAATGAAATAACCCTTATTTGCGGATAGAAGACTGCTATAGACGCCCAAGTCAGTAGTATGAAATGAGCATTGAATAAGTAAAATGTGAAAGCAAGGTTTGCTATTACCTTAACTTTCTTTTAGTGGCCGTGAGGGCGTTGATACGTGTTTTGAAGAAGGGAATTCTCTCAGAACTTATGTCAGAGAACAAAAGCTTGTAAGCCATAGAGAAGCCTGCCATGAACCTCGAATTATCTCTCCTTTTATAGATCTGAAAAGAGATTTTGTAGCTGTGATAAGCGCTGGCAACGGGCCTACAACGTGCTGATATTTCTGGCAAAGGAGCCCACAACATGCCTTGGATTCAACTTTCGGTGATTGAAGAATATTTGCATGTGTTTATGCTTTAGTAAAGGGGGAAGCAGTTGGTATATAATGAGATAGAATTGTCTTAAAGCTATTGGTCTAATTAGAGTCAAATAATTTTGGGTTTGCATACTGTTGGGTTTAAGACGAAAAGACGATTTTACCCTTGGGTCCAAATTTGGCCCGTACAGTTTGTCTCTTACTCTCTAAGTCAATAAGTTCTTGATTTAGAGAGTATTTTATATGTGTCGAACGAAACAAGATGTAAGAGTATCTGTTAAGAATTCATAGTCCATGTTACATACGTCAGAGAGTATTCAATGTTTTTCAGACTAAGAGTAGTATAGTCTTCAACTTGTCTTGACATTTTGCCATGGGGAATGTCCCTTAGTCGACTGAACCGAATACAGGTTCAGGAGTTTCACTTGACTCGACAAGAGTCATGGGGAATGTCCCTTGGTCGACTGAACCGAATACAGGTTCATGAGATTCACTTGACTCGACAAGAGTCATGGGGAATGTCCCTTGGTCGACTGAACCAAATACAGGTTCAGGGGTTTCACTTGACTCGACAAGAGTCATGGGGAATGTCCCTTGGTCGACTGAACCGAATACAGGTTCAGGAGATTCACTTGACTCGACAAGAGTCATGGGGAATGTCCCTTGGTCGACTGAACCGAATACAGGTTCAGGGGTTTCACTTGACTCGACAAGAGTCATGGGGAATGTCCCTTGGTCGACTGAACCGATTAAAGGTTCAGGAGTTTCACTTGACTCGACAAGAGTCATGGGGAATGTCCCTTGGTCGACTGAACCGAATACAGGTTCAGGGGTTTTCACTTGACTCGACAATAGTCATGGGGAATGTCCCTTGGTCGACTGAACCGATTAAAGGTTCAGGAGTTTCACTTGATTCGACAAGAGTCATGGGGAATGTCCCTTGGTCGACTTATCCGGATGAAGATCAGGATAATCAATTGACTCTATATGAGCCATGGGGGATGTCCTCAGTCGACTGATTCAGATGATGATCAGGATAATCAATTGACTCTACATGAGTCTATGGGGAATGTCCCCGGTCGACTGATTCAGATGATGATCAGGATAATCAATTGAATCTATATGAGTCTATGGGGGAATTTACAATATCGTCTGACCAGATGAAGGTCATGTCTTCTATTTGACTCTTCCTGAGTCAAATGGGCATGTTCCATATGGAGGATGTTTCATTGTCTTATGTATCAAGACGACCATACATATTGATAAAGGTACAAGGGAGTCTACAGAAACTAGATCTGATGAAAGTCTAAGAAGATTTCATTCTACAACACTTGAAAAAGTACATCAGAGTTTACATTACCCGATGAAGGTCCAAGAAAGTACACACACTCCACAATACCTGATGAAGGTACATGGGAGTCTACACACTCCATTATACCTGATGTAAGTACATAGGAGTCTACACACTCCGTATATGATGAATATCCACGAGGGTCTCCATTTTTCATTCTACATGATCTAATATAAGTCAATGAGGATATCTATTCTACCAAACCTGAAGAAGTTTTTGATACTACTGTCGAATGGACTATCAAATGGACCTGATGAAGGTCCATAAGGTACAGTTGAATGAACCTAATGATTATCTATGAGAATCTTCATACTACAAGACCTGATGAAGGTCACGAGACTACTGTCGAATGGACATGTCGCATGGACTTGATGAAAGTAGAAGGAATTCATCACTCACTCTCCTAGACCTGATGAAGGTACATGGGACAATGGTAGAATGAACTTGAAGAATATCAGTCAAGGTCATCACTCTTCACACTTCTACAATACTACTGTCAAATGGAGTTTGTCCAATGAACTTGATGAAGATCCAAGAGACTACAATAGATTAAACTTGATTAAAGCCATCAATATCATCTCCATTCTACGAGACTACTGTCGAATGGAGTTGTCGAATGGACTTGATAAAGGTCCAAAGAACTATGGTCGAATGAACCTGATGGGAGGTATATGTGAATTTTCATTCTACCTTTCCATGAGACTACGGTTGAATGAACCTGTAGTATGGACTTGATAAATGTCTATCTAGGTCATCACTTACTATACTAGACCTGAAGAAGTTCTAGGATGCTACAATGGAATGAACTTGATGAAAGTACTATGTGAATTTTCATTCTACTTATCCATGAGACTACTGTCGAATGGGCCTGTCAATGGTCCATGAATATCACCACTCATTCTCCTGATGAGGGTTTATGAGACTACGGTCGAATGGACTTGGTTGAATGAACTTGATGGAAGTCCAAAGAAATCATTATTCATTACCCTAGACTTGAAGAAGGTCCATGATACTACAGTTGAATGAACTTGATGAAAGTCATTACTCATCACTCTTTAATGAGACTACTGTCGACTGGACTCGTCGAATGGACTTGATAGAAGTCCAATGAGGTCATTACTAATTATACAAGACCTTAATAAGGTCAATGATACAACAATAGAGTTAACTTTGATAAAAGTCACATAGAATTTTCATACTACCTAACCTGATAAAGGTTGGTCGGTTGGATCTAAAGGAGATCTAAGAGGATTCTTCATTCTACTAGGCATATTAAAGATTCCCAATGTAGTATGGAGTTGGCAATATTAAATCAATGTAGCGTGGAGATGATGACTAACCTTTGATTTAGTCTGGAGGAGTTGATAATCATTCCAAGTAGTCTATGAGAGATGGATTTTTCCATGTAGCCTGAAGTTGATGGTCATCCACCTTGTTGTTTGGGAATCGAATGAACAAGATGTTTTATCATCCCATACATGTCGAGTGAGACCACATGAGATGATACTACCAGTGTTCCTGAATTTAAATTTGTTTGGAATATAGGAAGAACTCTATTCGGCAAGCATGTTCAGTTATTATTGGTTTTGTTGTATCAAATAGAATCTTTCTCTCAAGCCCGTGTTGTGTCGAGTGGCACATTCCTCTAGTAGCAAGCCTTCATTTATGTTCTGTAGAGTGGCACATTCTCTTAGTGCCAATCCTTTATTTATTTTTTTTATACACCGTGTAGAGTGGCTAATTGTGCCATCACAGATGGTGTCTGTCTGTTGCACGAAGCTATGAATAGTTGTGTTTGTAAGGATTGTAGACCGAATGGTCTTTGCTTGCTATGAATAGCTAAGGCCCCACGGTGGGCGCCAAATTGTGGATGCTGGAATTCGGCCGAGGTCCACAATCAGAATTTGTAGGTTGGGGACATTAGCGATCCTGCAAGACAAAGGTAGAGTGAGCAGGAGCAGACTACCCACCGGTGTGGTGGGTGCCGGGGGCACTCCGACGCCCAAGTCAGTAATATGAAATGAGCAGTGAATAAGTAAAATGTGAAAGCAAGGTTTGATATTACCTTAACTTTCTTTTAGTGGCCGTGAGGGCGGTGATACGTGTTTTGAAGAAGGGAATTCTCTCAGAACTTATGTCAGAGAACAGAAGCTTGTAAACCATAGAGAAGCCTGCCATGAACCTCGAATTATCTCTCCTTTTATAGATCTGAAAAGAGATTTTGTAGCTGTGATAAGCGCTGGCAACGGGCCTACAACGTGCTGATATTTCTGGCAAAGGAGCCCACAACATGCCTTGGATTCAACTTTCGGTGATTGAAGAATATTTGCATGTGTTTATGCTTAAGTAAAGGGGGGAAGCAGTTGGTATATAATGAGATAGAATTGTCTTAAAGCTATTGGTCTAATTAGAGTTAAATAATTTTGGGTTTGCATACTGTTGGGTTTAAGACGAAAAGACGATTTTACCCTTGGGTCCAAATTTGGCCCGTACAAGAATAAAATTGTAATTGAGTTATACCTTGCTTGCAAAGTTCTTCATCAAACATCAATCATATTTATTTGTGAAACAGTTCTTCAAGCACCAAACTGGTTCTATATTCGGTTCCATGGTCCGGTTCCAGTTTCGACCAGTTTGGAACTGGACCTGTTAAAATCGGTTCCTTTATTTTTGGAACCGGAACCGGATCTGTTACAACAGGTTCCGGTTCCAAACCCGGAAAATCGGTCTGGTTCCAATTGATTCCGGGTAGAACCGTACCGATGTTCACCCCTAGCATTTGGTGCATCAAGGTAATCATAACACATATGGATTGAAGACAACATTGGTACTACGATACTTTTAGGTTTGCATAGCGTGAGGGGGTAATTCCTCCACGACATGTGCCACGCAATGTAGGAGGTGTAAGGCATGGGGAAGGCCCACGACCTCCGTGGAATTTGTAGCCTCAGGATAGGCCTTGCACTGGGAAAGGAAATGTCTGATGCTAGCCATCCCATTTGGGATCAGAATGAGAATATCACGGGGAAGACTATAAGGCCTATGTGGCACTTGCAGACTAGAGGCCTACCTAGCATGGGAAAATGTCTCATGGAGTTGGTCGTCCCCTCGATGTGTAGCTCCGTTCGCTGAGACATTAGACTGTAAAGTTCAAAATTATTATTTTGGGTAACATGAGGTAGGATGATGCCTTAGTTCCCGTATTATTTTTAGGTCGATACGGGGTGTGTGGTACGCCCACCCCTATTGTACTTATAATGTTTTTGTTTTACTGGACGATTTGGTGTGGGACGTCATTACCAGTGTCTATATAGATGGTAGGAGGTCAAAGATCTTCCCTCCCGTCAAATCTTGGTAAGAGTTATAGCGGTTCAGGATTGGATACGTCCCACCGAGACCTTATTATGTTTGTTGGCACGGGGTCAGAGTTTCTCCCTCATTGACATATTTGAATGGCATAAAAAGGAAACATTCACATGTGGCCATATTTATAGCGGTTCGGGATTGGGTACGTCCTACCGAGGCCTTATTATGTTTGATGGCATGGGGTCAGAGTTTCTCCTTCATGGCCATAGTTGAATGACACTGGAGAATATTCCCTTGTGGCTATGTTTATAGCGGCTCAGGGTTGGGTACGTCCCACCGAGGCCTTATTATATTTGTTGGCATGAGGTCAGAATTTCTCCCCCATTGCCATATTTGAATGGCACAATGAGGGAACATTTCCTTATAGCCAAGTGATCTCAGTGGGGGTACGTCCTACCAAGGCCATATTATCTTTGTTGGCATGAGGTCGGGGTTTCTCTCTCATGGTCATATTTAAATGGCACAAAGAGGACATTCCATTATGACTATGTTTATAGCGGCTCACGTCTCAACGATGCTTTATTATGTTTGATGGCATGAGGTTGAAGTTTATCCCTCATTGCCATACTTGAATGGCATGAGGGAACATTCCATTGTAGCCATGTTTATAGCGGCTCGGGGTTGGGTACGTCCCACCGAGGCCTTATTATGTTTGTTGGCATGGGGTCGGAGTTTCTCCCCAATAGCCATATTTGAATGGCACAATGAGAGAATATTCATTTGTGATCAAGTGATCTCAGTGGCTCGGGGTCGGGTACGTCCCACTGATGCCTTATTATGTTTGATATCATCGGTTCGAAGTTTCTCCCCCATCGTCATAGTTGAATGGCACGATGGAACATTCCTTTGTGGCCATGTTTATAGCGGCTCGGGGTTAGGTACGTCCTATCGAGGCCTTATTATGTTTGTTGGTATATGGTCGGAGTTTCTCCCTCATTGCCATATTTGAATGGCACAATGAGGGAACATTCCCTTGTGGCCAAGTGATCTCAATGGCTCGGGATCGGGAACGTCCCACTAATGCCTTATTATGTTTGTTGGCATGAGGTCGGGGTTTCTCCTCATTGTCATATTTGAATGGCACAAGGAGAAAATATTCCATTGTGGCCATGTTTATAGTGGTTCGGGGTTGGGTACGTCCCACCGAAGCCTTATTATGTTTGATGGCATGTGGTCGGAGTATGATCCCTATGGCCATAGTTGAATGAAACGAGGGAACATTCCCTTGTGGCCATGTTTAAAGCGGCTCGAGGTTGGGTACGTCCCACAGAGACCTTATTATGTTGTTGGCATGAGGTCGAAGTTTCTCCCTCATGACCATAGTTGAATGGCATGAAGGAACAGTCAATTGTGGTCATGTTTATAACGGCTCAGGGTTGGGTACGTCCCACTGAGACCTTATTTTATTTGATGGCATAAGGTCGAAATTTCTCCCCATGGCCATACTTGAATGGCACGAAGGAACATTCCATTGTGGCCATGTTTATAGCGGCCTGAGGTTAGGTACGTCCCACTATGGTCTTTTTTTTGGCATGGGGTGAAAGTTTCTCCTTCATGGTCATATTTGAATGGCACAATGAGAGAACATTCTCTTGTGGCTAAGTGATCTCAGTGGCTCGGGGCCAAGTACGTCCTACTGAGGCCTCGTCTTATTTGTTGGCATGAGGTTGGAGTTTCTCTCCCATGGCCATAGTTGAATGGAACAAGGGAACATTCCCTTGTGGCCAAGTTTATAGCGGCTTGGGGTTAGGTACGTCCCACCGATGCTTTATTATGTTTGATGGCATGAGGTTGAAGTTTATCCCTAATGGCCATACTTGAATGACATGAGGGAACATTCCATTGTAGCCATGTTTATAGCGGCTCGGGGTTGGGTACGTCCCACCGAGGCCTTATTATGTTTGTTGGCATGAGGTCAAAGTTTCTCCCTCTTGACCATATTCGAATGGCACAATGAGGGAACATTCCATTGTGGCCAAGTGATCTCAGTGGGTCGGGGTCGGATACGTCCCGTCGAGGCCTTATTATATTTGTTGGCATGAGGTTGGTATTTTTCCCCATGGCCATATTTAAATGGCACAATGAGGGAATATTCTCTTGTGGCCAAATGGTCTCAGTGGCTCGGGGTCGGGTACGTGCCATCGAGGCCTCGTCTTATTTGTTGGCATTGGCGTTTAGAAGGTGGTCAGGTAGAAGACTGATGTCTGTTGGAAGGATTCAGAATCCGTTGTGAATCAGCCTAATGATGGAATTGTGGTGTTGGGGCAAGGGCGTCAATAGTAATGCTTAAGATATGATCCCTTAGAGGAATGGCTGGAATAACTTTTGTTAAATCTACCGTGTTGATTAAAGTTGATTATATCAGCGTATTGAAGCGGAAGTTGCCTTGGCTCGGGTCTTTGATTGGTGTGTGCTTCGGCGTGGAAAGTACAAATGCCAAAAAAATATATTTTCATTTATAAGATTTTTCTTTCTATTGGGCCCCCTCAGGGTTACCCATACGTACACACATAAAAAAGGACAAAATGGAAGGAAATAGAGCATAAGTTCAAGTAGAGGAACCAGATGTATCTTCAAGAGGGGAACCAGCAAATGACGAGGGGTCGGGATCCCTTAAGTAGAAGGCACCACTGACACTAGCACTGGGTCGGGGATGGCCTCAGGTTATTCTAGAGCAAGGTCAAAGGACTCCTATTGTGTAATTTCCCTATTGGCCACCTTCAGGACCTTGTGAAGCATCTCCAAGTCTATGTCGAACTGCGTCATCTCGAACAACTCAATAGAATCCTCAGGCCCTTCTATTTTGGCCTCCTGCTTCACGGCCTCCAAGAGTCCGGGCATCTCGACATGTAATCTTTTCAGCTCTTCTTGAGACTTAGCCAGCTCATCCCAAGTCTTCTTCATATGATCTTTTTTCTCTTCAAGCCTGCTCTCGACCGTGACGGTTCACCACTATTGGAGCTTGAGTTCATTTGTCTTCTGGGTATGTCAAACATTTCCCTCAGTTGATATAGATCGGCCTCAGTTATTGTTGAAACCCTATCTATGTCAAGGTTCATGAAGTCGAGATCATGATGATTTGGCTCGGGTCAGGGCACTCTTCTGTAGTATGATTGATCCTCTTCTCCAGAGATGGTAGGTATGTTGTCGTAATCGTATGGACTTTCTGATCCCAAGTTGTGGACAGTTTCCCTCACGAGCGGCACGGTAGGAGGCAATGTGTTGATAGGAGTATGGGAGGAAGTCTCTAAATCTGACATTTATGTCAAGACATGACTCGAGGTGGAAGGTTAACTCAGTTAAAGTTAATTTTATTATTAGTACGCTAAAGCTATGGTTTACTATCGTCGTCCATACCAAGAGGTTAACCATAAAAAAAGGCCCTAAGCATCATAAAAGGGGCAAAACAGTAAACCATAAAGCATTACTCAAGGCATTAACACCCACAAAGAACCCAGAAACACATGTCTCATATCCCTAACAAAATCCCAGAAAGAACACAGCTCAAATATGATGGAGTATGTGCTTGGAGTGTCAATTCGAATTATACATTTTATTATTTATTAATAAAATAACTACATTTTCATTTCATACCTTCTTAATGGTATTGTCATTATATGTATTAGATTGGTGTATAGATATGCTAAGAATGACATCGACCTTATAATAGTTTTGACACTAGGTGTAAACTATTCTTAAAGTAAATATTCATAGTCGTTGGTTTTGGAATACGGTCGAATTCCTATAACCTAGAAGACTAACACAAGTCGTACATTAGAATTGGAGTTCCAATGGTTTAACCCGATATACCATGAGTTTTGGAAACTCGTATAGACATGTGGGTATATATTGAATGACTCATAGGTGATTCCTAATAGTTGGAAGTACACACCTCCGTTAATAAGAATCTCTTTGAGTCGAGTAGCATATATAATCCTTTGACTATAGGATATCATTGATTTTGTGTGAGATCCTCCACACTTTGATGTCATGTATGTCAGAAACCTTTCATGGTCTGGCCTCTAGATGTTCGTTAGGTATGGACCGATGCACTCAGTAATCAAGTGCGAAGCAAGATAGGATTCGTCGACCCGTATGTGTACCATAAGGGGTTTAGGTATCCATGTGAGTAAAGTCACGATTCTTAAAGCTTTGGCCAAAGTCGATCACCTAGGGTGGATCGCATCAGTTATGAAGAATCGTGGACATGTCGACATGAGATGTGCGCATCTTAAACTTGACGATATATTCTATGTTTCCTAAGCACAACTCGGATAGCCTACGACAGAGAGATTGTTAAACATATGTGATAACCTCGATTTGTATAGTTCGGAAAGGTCGTTCGTGTTCTTCGCGAATTCGGAGGTGGCTGAATTACGTATATATTAGCTAGGCTTATATGACGAGCGTGTCTGAACTTAGAGAGTCCCAATATTAAGTGTACTCATTGAGCACTTGGGTAGCCGATTAATTTTGATAAAAGATAATATTCGATATTATAATTATCAACCAAGATAATCAAGTGGTATTGGATAACATTAATTATTTACTTTGACCTATTTGGATTAATTGGATTAATTCAAAATTACACAAAAGGCTTAATTGTAAATTCATAAATATCTCTACCATTTGAGGATATTTTGGTAATTTCAAATTTATATTAATAGGTGTAAATCTATATGTCTTGATTTAATTGGATTAAATCAAAGTGGTAAACATTGAACTAATCCATTAAATAAATATTGTCTTGATTTAATTTATTTAAATCAAAGTGGTAGACAATGAGATTAGTCACACCTAATTATGAATATTTGGATGAATTTAATTAAGCATACCTAATATTTGATAAGACATTTATTGATTAAAAATTGCCTAAGTTTTGCTATAAATAGCAAGCTTTATGAAGGTTTTAAAAAAGCTTAAGCAAGGTAAAAATTTGTGAAAGCTATATTTTCTTAGAGAAAATTAGCTTAAGTTAAAGAAGTGTTTAGAGAAGCTTGTGAGGTATCTATAACATTTCATCTAGGAGAAATCAAGATTGGATCTTGGAGTGAAGCTTGTTAGCATTGGAATCAAGGTTGGATATTAAAGAAAAGCTTGCAACACTTTGGAAGTTCTCCCACCATTTCAACAAATAGAAGGAAATTGGATCTTTACTTTAAGCTTCCTAGGTAAGTTTGAAATTCTCTTAAGTTATGAAATATGTATTGGATGCATGATCACATAACTTAATTTTGAAATAAGGCTAATAAATTGTGTTAGGATACTTTAGAAGTATAAACACAACATACTTATAATTAGGTCAAATATATTCATGTTGGACATGGAACAAATAATAAGAGTTTAGAACTCAAGATTAAAAGCTTAGAGCTAAGGCTATCATTCTAGAATCACTTGACCACCTTTAGGTGAATTAGAATTGTTCATGAGACATTTCTTAATGGGATTCTAAAATTGGTTTATGATTAGATTCAAAATTTACGCACTGTAGCGCGCACGTCGCGTGTCACGCGCACTGATTTTATTTTTCTTTGTTCCGGAGTTTCTGGACTCCGATTCAGTCCCAGTTTTTTTCCTATACACTCATAATGGAATATAATATTTCATTAAAAATTTAAATTACACCCATGCTAGATATCCACGGATTAGACCCATTTTTCCGTTGCGCGGGGCACCGATCTGACCATAGGGGTTCCACAACTAACCCAACAAAATATACAAAAAAATAACAAAAATATCCACTAATAATCCCACCCTTCATGCTTTCATTAACAAAAAACCCAGAACAAGCAAAAAAAATACAACAGGTCATGCCAGCAAGCCACTTTCATTATTGCAAACAGAAAGATAAATAATGAGAGAATAAATCAGTATGGGGCTTATTTGTGAAGATTTAAGAATGTGTTGGAAAACATGTGAAGATGTTGAAGGTTCGAAGTTGCAAACTGTGAAGTTCTGAGATTTCTTTGGAGGATGAAAGTGGTAAAAGAAGGGCTTGAAGAGGAACAGTCTTTAAATAGGCTGCATGGGCCGGTCTTAATGCTCAGATTGAGGCAAGTGGGCAAGATCGACGCCACGTATGATGGAGATCTCAACCATTAAATTCAAACGAAAGGCCAAGATTGAAGTTACTATTTTGGTTGGACATAGTTGTCCTTGGTTTTGGCGCACAAGACGTGAATGTGCGACACCTGAAAACTCGGGAAGACGGAGCAAAAAGGCAGTCTGATAGATGTGATGGCCAGATGGGCATTTAAGGAAGGCAATTTAAGGTTTCATAACTTCCTAGATGGAGTTTAAAAGGCCTAGAAATACCTTTCAACAGACAGTGAAAAAGGTAATCATTACAAGAAAATGGAATCTTTGGCGATACATGTACCTTCATGACCTGAGTGACGTGACAATATGAATAGTCACGAGCTGAGACCCGATGACATGGGCACAATCTATACCTTTATTGTAGTTCCCAACATCAACTCACCAACACGTTGATACCGAGAACTATGAGACATATGTTGATGGTAATTTCAACATCGAGGAACTCTGAAGCTTGAAGAGAGGTATAATGGGTTTTGAGCTTAACAGGTGGAGGTCCAATGTCCTTGCGAGGATGAGAAATCAGAGGAATGACCCAAGCCAATATTTCAGAGGAATACCTGAGGAAAGAGCCACTTGAGAATAAGCTGGGATACCGAGCTAACCTAATAAAAATGTATCAAATTCAACTCTTGAGCATCTGTGAAGTCTGACCCAATGTGGTCTCGTGATTACCGACCCAACCTATCAAAGAAGCAAAGAGGAGGATCCAGCGATATTCCTTTTGGCGCAACGACCCGGGGACCGAGGTCGGGGTTGCTGTATCTTATACTTATGTATGAATAGCATAAGCCCTACATGAAAGTTTGAGCCTCCGACAGTGTAGGCACTGCATTTTTACACATAAGTCCCTATGATGAGTCTCATTTTGGAGACACTACCTTTTAAGTCACGGAAGTCACGGGAAACGGACATCGGAAGGGGGAATTCAGAATAAACAAGGTTCACTGTTTTCGTTCGTGCTACGTTCGTGTTTACGTTCGAACGTCAAACGGATTGCGGGCGTTCGTGCCGCGTTCGAGGAAGCGTTGGAACGGTGTCGGTAATTCTGGTTTTGCTGCTAGCCTCACATCTAGCCCAATTAGCCCCCCCAAAGCCCATAAAACACATCCCAATTTAAATAAATAAATATTAATTAAAACATTAACTAAATAAGATAATAATTAAATTAATTAAATAATTAAATAAAACATATACCAAACATAAAATAAACAATTACCAACTTAAACTAAAATCATGCCTAAATTAAACAAATCACATACTAAATCAAAATATAATCATGCCTAATTAAAATCAATCAACCAATTATATTCCCAATCTAATAAGATTATTCCCAAACTTAAAATATTGTATTCCTAATCCAAGCCAATCAAATATTCAACCTTCCCTATCTAGCCAAGATTTGTCCCCCCTCAATCTTTGACTTCCCTTAACCAAACCGAATCAAATCTCTTGCTTCCCTTATCCAACACCAAATCAAATCTCTTTCCTTGTCAAACCTAACCCTTTGCCTATAAAAAGAACCCTTCACCAACCTTCTCAACCCTAGTCTCTAGTTGGAGGAACACACCCAAAAAAACAATAAGCAAAAGATAAAGAGGAAACGACAGCAAAACCACAAGGAAACAATAGCAAAAGACGGAGAACGACGACTCAAAACAGTAAGACAACGAACGAGAACAGTGAACCATTGAACCAGGAGAGTTGCGGAGCATCCACCCTTCCGACGATCGTGCATCGTACATCTGAGAGGTGATTTAAAAGGTTAGACCTGAGGGTACCTTTTCATTAGTTTATATTCGTTTTTTTATTATTATTATTGAATTCTATTCGCATGAGAGTCGTTTATGGATGCATGTAGTGGCTTGAATGAAATGGAAGAGTGTCGTCTCTTGTGGTATATAGGATGGAAACCCAGACGTAAATTCCGTAGCCGAATCCGAATGGACGGTAGTGCGGTCTGTACATGGGACACAACTCCACGTACCACTTGAGTAAACGGCACCTTCTCTTGTGTGGCATTGCTTTGGTTTATTTATTTCTTGTCATTTAAATTATGTATGTTGCTTATTCCCGCATGATATGATCGAGTGCATGGGCTTAGTAAGTGCGATTAAAGGTTCCCTAATTGGAGGGGTTAAAATCCTTGACCACGACGCTTTGCCGCACCGATTGATGTGTGTTCAGTTGAATGCGAGATACGTTCAATCGAGCATACCTAGTTTGATATGATTGTCTTTATTTTCGTATGCATGATTCAACCGAGCACATGGGTTTAGTAAGTGAGATGTGAGATCCCCTATGGGGAGGGGCTAAAGCCCTTTACCACGATGCTTTACCGCGCCGGTTGATGTGTGTTCGGTTGGATGCAAGACACGTTCAATCGGACATACTTAGAATACTATGATTGTCTTTATGTTTGTATGCATGATGTGATGTGACGCGCATGGGCTCAGTATGTTGGTCTAAAGGTCCTCTCTTTGAGAGATCAAGAGCCCCCAAAAGGCCACCTTTACGGCAGTACTTCGCCGCGCCCCCATTTATTTTTTTGTTTATGTATTGCGTCCCATTTCATGCATCAGGTCTGTCCCCGTTCGAACGCGTTTACGAACGCAACTCGAACGCGCATGCATTTTTGCATTATCATGCATCAGGTCTCATTTCCGTTCGAACGCGTTTACGAACATCATACGAACGTGAGCATTCTGTTTCATTTCTGTTCGAACGCGTTAACAAACGCCACACGAACGTGAGCATTCTGTTTCATCTTCGTTCGAACGCGTTAACAACGCTATACGAATGTGAGTATTCTGTTTCATTTCCGTTCGAACGCGTTATCAAACGCCATACGAACGCGAGCATTCTGTTTCATATCCGTTCGAACGCGTTTACGAACGCTACACGAACGCGAATGCACTGAACTGAGACATATTCATCACATGCTATGTATAACTGTTTCTTAGGTGATTTTATTTGTGGAACCACACATAATCATTCTTATCTTTGTGCACGTAATAATGAAAAGCATGTTTATCCCATTAGTTGTTCCATTTGCCTTAGTCTTGATTTAATGCATTGCGATTCATATACCATTGCCATGATGACTTTGGAGTATTATTTCTTATGATATATCGGATGGAAACCCAGACATAAATTCCGTAGCCGATTCCGAATGGACGGTAATGCGGTCTGCACTTGGGACACAATTCCACGTATCACTTGGAAAAATTCTCACATGTATGCTTGTGCTGTTATTATGTATGCTTGCGTTTCTTATGAATATGATGTGCTGAATGAAGTTGTGTGTTTGTTATTACTTTGAGGTATTTTCAGGCATGTGTTCCTTTTAAACGTGAGATATATGTGAAATGTGTACATGAGTTTTATTTTGCATATGAGAATTTAGAAGCATGATACTCTTGGAAATAAGTGTTACTTAAGCTTGATTAAATTATTACATAAATCCTTTCATTACAAGTGACATAAGTAAGAGACCATTCTGAACCCAACGGTTTGAGGTCTTCCCTTGCGAGGGGTGAGTGCCGCCTTAAATCTTTGTCCCGGTTCACACCGGGTGGCGACTCCATGTTATTTAGTACTTCCCAACTAGGCCGCGAGCCTAGGAACGGCGTCGCCCAGGTTCTGTTGTCCACAGACAGGCTGACATGACGTGAGTTGATCAGAGACTTTCCTTCTGACACACGAAACGACGTTGAAATGGTTAAATTATAGGTTGTCATATGGGCATAACATGTAGCATAGGATAAAAGTGGGAATTATGGCTTTTTGCTGACAGATGGTGGTTGAGTAAGAAGACCAGAGCTACTATTTGCATAGCAGTTGGGGGAAATAAGCATGAGCGACAGAGACAGACTGACGTGAGCTAATATCACGAGTTGGTGTAATAGTAGATTTAGAAGCCTATATAAAATGGTTGAAAACTCATATTTATGGGTTAGCAATTTCTATATTTTACTACTTGTAAATAGAGCCTGAAAACTTAGTGATAGAGAGAGAAAGTTGGTCGGTCTTGACCTGAGTTCATAATAAAATTTCTTTTCTTTGCTCCAGTGGACGTAGGTTGGAGCCACTCTCCGCCGAACCACGTTAATCCTTTGTTTTCTCTGTGATTTTCTATTTTCTTGTCAAGTTTGATTTGGTTCCCAACTAACCAAACAATATCACTATTTGTGGGAGATTTGTTCGAGAGGTTGAATTCCCAAATCACCCTTGGAACGAAAAAAAACTGTCAAAATGGTTTATAGAAAATCATTCAATTAATAATTTAATGACATATCAAATTAGATTATATTTATGATTATTAAATGAATGAGGCTATTTTAACTTAAACTTTTAACTTGATTTTTTTTTAATTGAACGTAATGGCAATCCAATCCCCTCTTCGTTTATATAATCGGGTCCGAACCCCTAACTCTTATTTTTCAACTTAAAAGATTTTACCAATTCAACTATTTGGCACTCATAATTTTTTTACTTGAATTTAAACATCATAGTCCAACCTCAAAATTATTGTATCAATTATAGTACATTTATCTTTGGGAGATAAAATTGGCGACAATGAGGAGATAATTCAAAGTAGCTAAAGGAGATGCATTAGTAAATTGTAATTAAATAATGAGAATGATGTCAAGGGAACTCGATATTGTTTTATCGAGGATCAAGTGAGTCACGAGAAGATTTGGACAAGCTAATTAATGTGGAGTTTGTATTGTAAAGAACCACATTAATGTCCCAAATAATAGCTACTGAACCAAGTCAAACATCGCGATCAAAATATATATAAATATTCGATCAATGAGAAATCTGGATCAATAATTGGTAAAGCGGTTATAAAATACGTGGGATTTTTTAATCATTTTTCCTCTCTATTAAATACTAACCCCTACTAATCACTTTGAGATGACATATTTTCTGAACCAAAAAAAAGGCAAACTTTGATATCACTGTTCATTATTATCCTAACTAAAAGACATTTGAATTTTAAAAAAAAACCTAAATTTTCCTTGTGTAAAAAAACCCAAACTGACTTGAACATCGTAGGTTTCATGTTGGAAAATATTTACGGCTCTCTTTGTTGTTTTCTATTTCGCACGATTTAAAAAACATCACGCAGATTGTTACCACTAAGAGGTCATGAGAATAATGTAGGAAAATTTTCTAAATATGGTGTAAAAGAGTATGTATAGGAAATAAAATGATGTAATCCTTAAGTGAAAAGATTAAACCATTGGGTTTAAAGGGAATGATATGTCCTTTAAGGGGAAAGAATATAATTTTAGGGTGAAAGGATTCCATGAAGGGTTATAACCCTTAACAAAATGGCTTAATTGACATAAGGGTACCTTTTCAAGAGTAACATTTCATGTCTATAAATAAGGTCTTGGATTCTCATTTCTCTTCACTGAATTTTCCTATACATTCTCTTACAAGTCTTAGGCATATTATGAGGTCCTGAGTTTTCATAGTTAAGAGAATTTCCACTATTTGTCATTGTTCAAGTTCTTGGAAAAATGAGTGCCTTTTCTACAGGAAGAAATCAAGTAATCTTGGGAGAACGTTAGCCACAAGACATTTGTAGAGCACCGAGGCGGGGCTAATAAGTTCTTAAGGATAAAGACAACTCGACTTGATTTAAGACCATTATCTTCTTCAATATATTTTCAGGTTTTTCTAAGTCTCTTATATTTTATATTTTGGTTTGGTATGCTAATGATGAATTTGCATGTTAAACTTGTTTAATAACACATATATCACAACAATCTTAAGAACTTATTAAATTAACATGTGTTTTTAATACTAGTTTTGTATGTTGTAGTGTTCTTCTTCCTGCAAAATATATTCCGTGCATGAAAATAAACATGGGCGTTCGAACACTTGACGAACGCGTAGGCAAAAAATTTTATTTTGCACAGTTGCATTCGAACGTGTCTTCAAACACAACTCGAACGTCAATCTTCTGGAAAGGAACGTTCGAACACGTCTTCAAACGCAACTCGAACACAATTCCTCTGGAAAGTTTCATTCGAACACGTATTCAAACGCTGCACGAACGTGAACTCACTGAAATATTTCGTTCGAACGGCTGAACGAACATGACACTAACGCAAGTTAATCCTGGAATTTTTAGATTAAAAAATAATAACATAAACTTAGATTAATTTATATTATAGTATGATATTCATGGGATTGGCTTTATAGAATATATGTAGTAATGTTAACTTAGTAAAATCATATACTGAATTTTATAAACTTGGTAGTAAAGGTTATTGGACAATTATGACCCATATCATCACTATTTGTAAAAGACATGGTGTTCTTTGTACAAATTAACTATGTGACAAAGGAAATTGCTCTTTTATCATTTTGTAATTGGATTACTTGGATATATATAAATGATAAAAGTCCATATGATTAGTACCAGATTAATAAGATATGAGACAGTATTAATCCACGAAAGGTTTAATCATTAAATATCCATAGTCGTAGTATTATCGAGACTGGACATCGATAATGCAGAATAGGCTTGTATTACACTTGTGCGCGTTATGAAAGCTTAACGGCATAGTTCTCATATATTTAAGTATTGGATACTTATGCAAGTGTGATAGGAGGTTCTGTTAGCCGTTGGACCAACAGCTTCGCTCTGGATAGACCCATCGGAGTCTCATTGGTATTATGACTATGTGTCTATGGGAATCCGAATCATGGTAGGTGTATGTGGTCTTAACCTGAGACTTGCATCGCTAATACTTGCGACAATCAGTATACTTTGGTTTTGGTCGTCGGGAGCTTTAACAGGTTCTGTGTACGCCTCTTCTGGGTATACTGAGAATCGTAGCGTATTGGGTGTGATGTCAAGATGGAAGTATCACTTCAATCATATGGAGATGATGATCACGCAGGGATACAGAACTAGTACTCTTAAATGCTATAGCTATCGGGATAGTATGACTAGGTCATGATTATCCGATTACAGAGACTAGTTGCTAGTGATCCGATATATGCTTCGTACGGGGCAGACACAATTCCAGCCTTAGGCCTAGCATGTGACATCCGATACTGGATCGTATTACACAAACATTGTATACTACGCCTAATACAGATTATATATATTCCATGTTGAATATATTTCTGGAGAATTGGGTAGGCATGGTGCTTTGCTAGAAGCCAACCATGTCTTGTAAATCGGTAAGAACGTGATACGGGGTACGCACATGTTTGGATGGTCCGACAACCGTATTTACTGTCAATATATCCAGGGATCTCTTGGGTCGCTTCCCAAAGATTCACCGATGACATTTGACTCGAACTTAATTAATCTGAGATTAATTATGAGAGAGAAAATTAATCTAGATTAATTGCGGCAAGAATTAATCTGGGATTAATTCGTCGAGAAGAGAGAATGCGATTAATTTGGAATTAATAGGCAAAATAAATTTAATAGTTAAATTGGATTTTTCTATTTAATTTATTTAATTGGGCTAAAATAATATATGAGATATATTAATTGAAATTGGATTTTAATTCAAGCGAACGAATTAATTTAGAATTAATTCATAAGTGACTTCCGTAATAATTTTACTAGGTATTATTATTTAATTAAATTAGATTTAATTACGTAGCGACGAAAAATTGTTTAGTCGGATTAAACGAACCGGGCCCAAAGTGTGTAGTGTAAGCCAACTTGAATTTTGAATTCAAAGTGGTGGGACCCACTAACTTACATCAACATGTCACATGTGTGATGGAAGTTGTTGGTTGCATTTAATGCAATTTTACACACATCTAAAGCTTCTTGGACAAGCTTTGTATCATAACATATTGACTTTTGGAAAGTGAAAACACATCTCTCTCTTTTCCTCTCCCTTGGCCGAAACTTGCAACTCTTGGAGGGCAAAATTTTCTTTCAAATTTTGATCAAAGCTAGCACGTTGGGAGTCTTTGAAGGTGATAGGGAAACTCACCCAAGAGTTTGGAACTCAACACAAAGGCTTGGAGCATCTACAACAAAGAAAGTTTTGAACTTCTCATCCAAATCAATGTAAGTATTCCGCATCTTATTTTTGATTATATTCACACTAGAATCATGTTTAGGATCATTGGCATGTCTTAGAGACACTAAAAATGGTATCATGAGCCACATAAACTTGATTTTAAAATCTAGGGGTTATGGACTTTAATTTGGGATTTTTTGCTTGGAGCATGATTTGTCTAAATTGATTGTTTGGTTGTGTTAGTATGATGATGAATTGGATTTGTGCATCATTGGATTTGTGATAAATTGATTAGATTAATTTTCCTCAAATTCACATGCATGGCCGAAACTAGCCCTAGATAGGTTCATGGTGATTTTTTCAATTTGACAATTGGATATGTTAATTGGCATGAAATTGAATGTTAATTGTTGATTTAATTGGATTGAAATCAAAATTGGATGTTAATTTCATGTATTGCCGTGAACTTAAGCATGTTGGAATGAGTTGGTTTTGCTTCAATTTGTGTTGGACATGAATTGGATAATTAAGCATGATTAACTAGATTAATTGGTGTTTTGGAAATATTGGATTAATTAATTAATTGTGTTAATTTCACTTTAATAAAAATTAATGTGATATTTAGAATATTATGTTAATATGTATTAGTCTTTAAATTTGAAATTTATTAAATTGGACTAATTTGTTGTATTTGGGCTTAATGAGCTTGGTTGGGCCAAGTTTGGTTTTGGACAATTGGGTTGGATCTAATTGGGCCTAAAATCATTTCCATAAAATCCAAATATTACTATTGAGCCTTTAAATAATTTAATTGGGCATAATGGGCCTAAATTGATTTTTGCCATAGGGTGATTCCTATTTGGGCCTTGGCATCTTGGGTTTGATCCATAATGGCCAAAGCTCATGCCTTAAGAATTAATTAAAAGCTCATTGGACTTTAATTAAAATAGTATTGGATACTAATTGGGCCTTTGAGACCCATTTAGATTGGATTTGGAATCCAAGTCTAAAATGCACTATTATAAGTGTAATTATTTAACTTGGAATTAAATATGAATTAGTATTGGATACAATTTAAACTGGATTTAAAATTGTAGTTCGATATAATTCAAGAATACGTACTTTGAGTATTTATTCATAAATGAGTTGGACTCGCGCAAATCAAATCTTTGTATGAACATTGGATGGTCATTAATTCAAAGATTAATTAATTGGATTAGATTGATTGAATAACATGCTTTGTGTGAATACTTGGATGTATTTGTATGAAGTTGGGTGAGGGCAATTTTGGAAATTATTGTAATAAATTTAGAATTTATTAAATTGGACCTGCGTGTCCAGCCTATTATCTTCTTTACTCTTTGTATTTCTCTTCTCACCAATTCCCCTCAATGTAAATGAGGTTTTTTTAATATATTATGTAATTTGGTAGAAGTATGTAAAGTGCTAGCAGGAGAGAGGAAAGTGAGAGATTTGTTCTAGGAACAAAGTTTGTTATATATCCATCTGTATATCATTATTAATTTATTCGCGCCTTATTATGCTTTTAGAATGCATGTGTTAAGGGTGTATGATGAGACCTAATCAAAGATAATAAATTGGTTGCCAATTTACGTGAAAAACTCTCACTCAAATATTAAGCGTTTTTCCTTCCATTGAGTGGTTCTCTCTCAAGATCCAAGATTGGCATTGGTTTGTTGGCCAAAGTCAAGACCATTGTCCATCGCAGATGTGTTTGAACCACGAAAGCTTTGTTCTATATCGCATGTCTTGGGCGGTTGTGACTTGTTGGCCAAAGTCAAGGTCACTTCTAGTTCATCGACGTGGATTACGAAGATTTCCCACTGTCAATGGCTAGCACTTAACTGAAATCATTAAGTTTGTTGAGCCAAAGTCAAGGCTTAGTTGATTCAGAGGAAAAGGTTAGGAAATATATATTAGATATATATCTCGGACTTGGAGGTCCACCTACCGGATCCAGGAATTGGATGGGATCCAATTGATTTTAGATATCTACCTAGTTAAGTTTCATACAGCTTGTTGGCTAAGTTCAAGGTTGTGTGTTATTTAACGGGATTCTAGCTAGGGGTGATCACGATTTCGGGTCAAACCGCAACCCGACCTGAATCGCACAAACCCGAACCGCACCGCACGGTTTGAAAAAAAATTAAAACTGATTTCAGGTCAATCGGAACCGAATCGCAAATTTCGGGTCGGTGTGTGATTTTGACCCAACTGTGACCCGAACCGCCCAAAACCGTAAATTTTGACTCAAACCGCGACCCAAACCGCCTAAACCGCCGACTCGCGTTCAAATTAGATATTATTTTATATTTTTCTTATTCTTATTCTTTAACCATGAAATTTAAGATATTTAATGATCATATGACAATAAGTAATGTATAAATGAAAATTATGTATTTTTTCTCTTCAATTATTATGTGAAAATACACAAAGTTTTCTTTAAAAAATTTATAATCCAAACCGCCGACCTGAACCGCCCAAATCTCTAAACCGCCAACCCGAACCACCGCAATTTTCCTTATCAAATTTTCAGTTTCGGTTTCTAATTTCCCAAACCGCCAACCCGCACGGTTTGAAGTGAAAAATGAAAAAACCGACCCGAACACCCCTAATCCTAGCCCACTAGGAAACTAGGTTTCCCGAGTACTCCACAGAGGGTTAGAGGCTCGCCGAAAAATAGTGGGAGGCCAGTATTAAATTTATAAGTTCGTTTAATACTTGCTTACATGCGCTCTTTTATTTTATTTATCATCGTAATAAATACATATTAGTTGGACTAATATTGAATATTGCTTTCTTTGAACAGTTAGACTGTACAAGACACTACTCATTTGTAGTTGGTTATATAGTTGGACTATAGTAACCATTACATTTTGAGTGTATACGAAATCGTTGACTGGATAGTTGGACTATTGCAATCAAGATGGCTGGAAAGATTAGCGTTAGGGACATCATCATGGGCGATAATGTCTTTAACGACTCCAATTTTCCAGATTGAGAGATGAACCTCAGGATAGTCCTGGGGGCTGAGAAGTTACTCTATGTTATAGAGAAACCTCTCGGGCCTGAGCCCGAAGTTGAGTAAATAGTAGAGCATGAGCTTTGGAAGATTCATCGTGATGATAACTTTAGTGCTCAATCCATCATGCTTGCCGCAATGACTCCTCATTTTCGTCGTCAGAACAAATGATTGGATCCTTATAGTATGATGTTGAAATTGAAGGATATTCACAGATCTAATCTTAGATCTCAGAAGCACGAATTGCACAAGAAGCTCTTTCGCTCGCGTATGTCAGAGGGTACGTCTGTCGAGCACTATGTGTCGCAGATGATTGCTGACATCGAACAGCTAGGTCAACTGGGCATAACCTTCGAGACCGAGACTTCAATAGATTTGATCTTACAGTCTTTGCCCGACTGCTGGGGTGAGTTCATCATAAACTATAATATGATGAACCAAGAGAAAACTCTTGGAGAGTTATTGGCGATGCTGAAAGAAGCAGAGCCAGAGCTTCTGAAGGGTAAGAAGCGTGAGGCGAACCTTACTTCGACATCCCAGATGGCCAAGGCTTGGCCGAAGGCTTCTAGAGGTGTGAAGAAAATGAAGAAAAATGGCAAGGCTAAATCATCACAATCTTTTGGGAAGACTAATGACATATCCCAAGACGTCTGCCTACATTGTGGCAAACGAGGTCACTGGAAGCGTGACTGCCGTGAGTACAAGGCGGAGTTGAAGGAAGTGAAGACGGACAATGCTCCGGCTTCAGGTATGTTTGTTATAAACATGTCCACTACTAGTTTTAAAAATTGGATTTTTGATTCTGGATGTGGTACTCACATATGTACTGGTGTGCAAGATCTGCTATTTAGCAGGATACTGGCTTCAGACGAGATCGACCTACGTGTCGAAAACGGGACAATAGTCGTTGTTTTGGCCGTTGGGACCTATGTTTTGTATCGGCCCTTGGGGCATATAATTACATTAAGTGACTGTTATATTGTACCTAGTTTGACTAGGAACATCATCTATGTATTTTGTTTAACTCGTTGCGGGTATACCTTTGTATTCCGGAACACTGGGTGTTTTGTATATAAAGATGACATTTTGATATGTACAGTAGATGTTAATAATAGTCTTTATATTTTGAATATAAATGAATCTCAAACATATAACATGACAAACTAAAGGCTCAAATTGAGTAACACAGATGAAACTTATATGCGGCATTGTTGTCTGGGACACATCAACAAGACTCGTATATCCACACTTTCGAAGAATGGATACTTGGACGAATTTGATCCTAAATCATATGATGTCTGCGAATCTTGTTTATTAGGCAAAGTGCCTAAAACGCCTTTTAATGGTAAAGGTGTACGTGCCACCGACCTGTTAGCCCTCGTTCATGGTGACGTATGTAGGCCAATGTCTAGCCAGGCTAGAGGTGGTTATGAATACTTCGTAACCTTTACGGATGTAGCATCGCGTTATGGTTTTGTGTATCTTATGACACACAAGTCGGAAACTTTTGAGAAATTCAAAGAGTTTCGACACGAAGTAGAAAAATAGACCGGTAAAAGTATTAAAACATCACAGTTGGACTGTGGTGGAAAATACTTGAGCAATGAGTTTCTCGATTACATGAAATAGTATGGTATTCTTTCACAGTGGACTCCTCCCGGAACACCTCAATTGAAAGGTGTGTCCGAACGGAGAAACCGAACTTTGTTGGACATGGTAAGGTTAATGATGAGTCGTACTGAGCTACCAATTTCCTTCATGGGATACACATTGAACAGTGCAATACTTATTTTGAATAATGTTCCGTCAAAATCTGTTGGACAGACTCCATATGAAATATGGACAGGAAAGAAACTGGGTTTCTCATTCCTGAAGATTTGGGGATGTTGGGCATACGTTAAACATTTGGATGGTGCCAAACTAGAACCCAAATCGAATAAGTGCCTATTTGTAATTGGTTATCCTAGGGAAACCAAAGGATGTTGTTTCCACAACCCATAAGAGAACAAAATATTTGTTGCTCTCCATGCGGTTTTCCTTAGAGGAATTCATAAATGCAGTGGTAAGTGGGAGGAAAGTAGAACTCGATGAAAATCGGAGTGATACTATTCCTGGCACCGATCCCCTTACGGAACACGAACAGTTCATCAGGGATGAGATTGTTCCATAATCTTCTAATACACAAGAATCGCGTAGGTCGGAGAGAGTCAGAAAATAACCTAAGAGGTATGGGTTTCTGATCTCACCTCATGTAGATATTAATCTAACTGAGGAAGACGAACCAGCTACGTATGAGGAAGTGATACAAGGTATCGACTCCATT
The DNA here is from genome assembly GCA_019454045.1 of Zanthoxylum bungeanum. NCBI lineage: Eukaryota > Viridiplantae > Streptophyta > Magnoliopsida > Sapindales > Rutaceae > Zanthoxylum > Zanthoxylum bungeanum. The sequence continues at coordinate 393,175 of SKCR01029740.1, forward strand.
CATGGCAAGGTGCCATTAAGTCCGAAATGGATTCCATGTATAGCAACCAAGTTTGGACACCGGTTGATGTACCAGAAGGCATTGTGCCTATTGGTAGCAAATGGGTCTTCATGGTGAAGACAGACATGGATGGCAACATAAAAAGGTACAAAGCTAGGCTTGTAGCGAAAGGGTATCACCATCAACATGGTGTCGATTACGACGAAACCGTTTACCCGTTGCCATGATTAAATCCATTCGGATAATGCTTGTTATTGTTGCATATTTCGATTATGAAATATGGCAGATGGATGTCAAAACCGCTTTCCTTAACGGAAATCTTTTGGAGGATGTTTATATACAACAGCCTAACGGTTTTGTCGTGCCAAAACATGCAAACAAGGTTTGCAAGTTAAATCGATCCATTTATGGATTGAAGCAAGCATTGCGTTCTTGGAATCAACGTTTTGATGAGATCATAATGATATATGGTTTCATTCAAAACGATGATGATTCTTGTGTATATAAGAAGGTTAGTGGGAGCGCACTGACATTGTTTGTCCTATACGTTGATGATGTATTGCTTCTTAGCAATGACATTCCCATACTAAAATCGATGAAAGTTTGGCTTTCATTAAAATTCTCCATGAGAAACTTGGGAGATGTAACCTTTATTCTAGGAATAAGGATCTACTGGGATAGATCTAAAAGTTGTTGGCACTCTCCGAGAACTTGTACATTGACAAAGTGTTGAAGAGATTCAACATGGATCAGCCCAGAAGAGGCTGCTTCCAGTGTCACATGGCGTCTCTCTATCTAAGAACATGTGTTCTAAAACTTAAGATAAGAGAGATTCAATGAATCGGATCCCGTTCGCTTAAGCAGTCGGATCGATCATGCATGTCATGATATGTGCGCGACCTGGTGTCTCGTATGCTTTGAGCATCTGCAGTCACTATCAGGCTGATCCAGGTGATGGTCACTGGATTGATGTAAAGAACATCCTTTAGTATCTTAGAAGAACTAATGATGCTTTCTTAATTTATGGAGATGGAGAACTTGAGGTGACTGGGTTCACCGTTGCAAGTTTCCAAACCGATAAAGACGACTGTAAGTCGCAATAAGGGTACATATTTTGTTTAAACAACGGAACAGTGAGCTGGAAATCTTCCAAGCAAGATACTGTTGCCGATTCAACAATAAAAGCGGAATACATTGTTGCGGCTGAGGCAGCAAAAGAAGCATTTTGGATCTATAAAATTTCTAATTGGATTAAGAGTAGTTCTGTTAACAGCTGAGCTAGGCTACAACACAGGCTAAAGAATTATGATATCATCAATGATCCAAGTATGTACTTCGACGGTTTCATCTGATTCGTGAGATCACAAATCGTGGCGAGGTCAAGATCGACAAGATCGTTTCAGATGATAACCTTGGATATCCGCTGACGAAAGCGATATCTTAGCATAAGTATGAGCGACCCGTACATAGTTCAGGTGTTGGACACTTGAGTGATTGGCTATAGGCCAAGTGGGAGATTGTTGGACAATTATGACCCATAACATCACTATTTGTAAAAGACATGGTGTTCTTTGTACAAATTAACTATGTGACAAAGGAAATTGTTCTTTTATCATTTTGTAATTGGATTACTTGGATATATATAAATGATAAAAGTCCATATGATTAGTACCAGATTAATAAGATATGAGACAGTATTAATCAACGAAAGGTTTAATCATTAAATATCCATAGTCGTAGTATTATCGAGACTGGACATCGATAATACGGAATATGCTAGTATTACACTTGTGCTCGTTATGGAAGCTTAACGACATAGTTCTCATGTATTTAAGTATTGGATACTTATGCAAGTGTGATAGGAGGTTTTGTTAGTCGTTGGACCGGGAACAGCTTCGCTCTGGATAGACCTCTCGGAGTCTCATTGGTATTATGACTATATGTCTATGGGAATCCGAATCAGGGTATGTGTATATGGTCTTAACCTGATACTTGCATCACTAATACTTGCGACAATCAATATATTTTGGTTTTGGTCGTCCAGAGCTTTAACATGTTTTGTGTACGCCTCTTCTGGGTATACTGAGAATCATAGTGTATTGGGTGTGATGTCAAGATGGAAGTATCACTTCAGTCATATGGAGATGATGATCACGCAGGGATACAGAACTAGTACTCTTAAATGTTATAGCTATCGGGATAATATGACTAGGTCATGATTATCCGATTACAAATACTAGTTGCTAGTGATCTGATATATGCTTCGTACGGGGCAGACACAATTCCAGCCCTAGGCCTAGCATGTGACATCCGATACTGGATCGTATTACGCAAACATTGAATACTACGCCTGATACATATTATATATATTCCATGTTGAATATATTTCTGGAGAATTGGGTAGGCATGGTGCTTTGCTGGAAGCCAACCATGTCTTGTAAATCGGTAAGAACGTGATACGGGGTACGCACGTGTTCGGATGGTCCGACAACCGTATTTATTGCCAACATATCCAGGGATCTTTTGGGTCGCTTCCCAAAGATTCACCGATGACATTTGACTCGAACAGAATTAATTTGGGATTAATTATGAGAGAGAAAATTAATCCGGAATTAATTATGGTAAGAATTAATCTGGGATTAATTCGTCGAGAAGAGAGAACGCGATTAATTTGGAATTAATCGGTAAAATAAATTTAATAGTTAAATTGGATTTTTCTATTTAATTTATTTAATTGTGCTAAAATAATATATCGGATATATTAATTGAAATTGGATTTCAATACGGAATTAAAATTGGATTTCAATACGAAATTAAAATTGGATTTTAATTCAAGCGAACAAATTAATTTGGAATTAATTCATAAGTGACTTCCGTAATAATTTTACTAGGTATTATTGTTTAATTAAATTAGATTTAATTACGTAGCGACGGAAAATTCGTTTAGTCAGATTAAACGAACCAGGCCCAAAGTGTGTAGTGTAAGCCAACTTAAATTTTGAATTCAAAGTGATGGGACCCACTAACTTACATCAACATGTCACATGTGTGATGGAAGTTGTTGGTTGCATTTAATGCAATTTTACACACATCTAAAGCTTCTTGGACAAGCTTTGTATCATAACATATTGACTTTTGGAAAGTGAAAACACATCTCTCTCTTTTCCTCTCCCTTGCCCGAAACTTGCAACTCTTGGAAGGCAAAATTTTCTTTCAAATTTTGATCAAAGCTAGCACTTAAGGAGTCTTTAAAGGTGATAGGGAAACTCACCCAAGAGTTTGGAACTCAACACAAAGGCTTAGAGCATCTACAACAAAGAAAGTTTTGAACTTCTCATCCAAATCAATGTAAGTATTCTACAACTTATTTTTGATTATATTCACACTAGAATCATGTTTAGGATCCTTGGCATGTCTTAGAGACACTAACATATGTTTAAGTTAATATTAAAGTATTCAATTATCACAAGCATACACCTAGTTTTATTGTGATAAAGTTGAAAATTACTTATTTATTTGTTGAATGTTTGTTGTATACTTGGTTAAGAATTAAAAGTGTAATTATGCACAAGTAATTTCATTCAAGCTTGATTGAATTATATATATACATATAAATTTACACATATTTATTATTGTATTTGTGAATTGAAGTGAACACAAAGATTGAACGTCTAAGATATTCTATTGAGAACGTGTTTAAGGAAATTCTATCAACAATACGATAAGAGCCTAAGTGGACAGAGATTTAAGTGGTTATATCGGACACCCCTCGTCATCTGAGACTTTTTCTTTATTCACTTATCATAAGAAACCTTAGTCATAAATTTAAGGACTTGTGTTATTTGGTACTATTGTCCAATATAACAACAAGTTGATTCTTAGTGTATCACTTAAACAAGATCATATGTTTGATCGTTGTGTGATTTGTCTTCTGTAGACTTATTGATTACTGTTGGTTTTTCCAGTTACACATGGCTAGTGGAAATATCACAGTACCGGTCACTCATGGAGAGAAACCGGATAAGTCTGTTGGAGCAAACTTCAACAGTGGCAGAGTAAAATGTTATTCTACCTGACAATACTGCAGTTGGCTAAGTACTCAAAGATCCTCCGGATTTTGTGGAGGGAGAATAGAAACAGCCAAGCAACTGTGAGAAGTGACATGGTCGCATGTGACTTCTTGTGCAATAACTACCTCTTGGGAGGACTTGACAATACCATATACAATGTGTACCAAGGCATGACTTCTGCGAAGATTCTCTAGAAATCTTGAAAAAATAAAAAATCAAAGATGTCGAACAGAAGAAATTTATCGTGGGTAGGTTCCTGGACTACAAGATGGTAGTTTCAAGGATGGTAATGTCTCAGTTAGGTGAACTACAGTTGATCATTCATGAAATATTGAATGAAGAAATGAAACTCTGCGAGACGTTTTAAGTTGCCACAATTATTGAAAAACTGCCTCCATCATGGAATGAATTCAGGAGCTATTTGAAACACAAAAGAATCATATGAGTCTTAAAGACCTTAGAGTTCAATTGAGGATCGAAGATGATAACAAGAAGTCCGAGAAGGCTAGGTACAAGACTATGGAGTCTAAGGCCAACATCGTCGATGATGGAAATGTTAGTAAAAAGAGAAAGAACGTTGGAGCTTATTATTCCCAAGCAAACAAGAAGTTCAAGGGAAAGTACTACATTTGTGGGAAAAATGGTCACATGGTAAAAAACTACAGAAATAAGAAGTCTCGGGAAAAAGGCAAGAAAAAGAAAAATGAGACCCATGTCACTGAGGATGAGCAGCTAACTGATGAGATCTCAGAGATGAACCTCTCAGCAGTTGTAACAGAAGTCAACTTGGTTGGGAATCCGAGAGAATGGTGGGTAGACACGGGAGCTACTCGTCATATTTACGCTGACATCAAAATATTTTCATCCTATCATAAGGTCGATGGTGGCGATCATCTGACAATGGGAAACGCGTCGACTTCCATAGTGGTTGGACAAGGCACAATGGTTCTGAAGATGACATATGTGAAAGAGCTTACATTGAAGAATGTTTTGCATGTTCCTGATATTCGGAAAAACTTGGTTTCAGGTTCACTCCTCAACAAAAATGATTTTAAGCTTTTATTTGTTTCTGAAAAGTTTATACTGACAAAAAATGATGTCTATGTAGGAAAAATAATACCTCATCGAATGTATTTTCAAGTTCAATGTAATGTCAATCGACATAGTTCTAATAATAAAGTTACATTTTCTACTTATATTATTGAGTCACAAAATATATGACATGAGAGGTTAGGGCATGTTAATTATGATATAATGCGTAAATTAATTAACATGGACCTCATACCTAAATTTACAATGGATAACCAATATAAATGTGAATCATATGTTGAAGAAAAAATGAATAGAGCATCATTTCATTCCATATAACGAAGTTCTGAACCCTTGAAACTTATACACACTGATGTGTGTGATATAAATATTATGCAAATAAGAGACGGTAAAAAGTATTTTCTCACTTTTATCGATGATAACACGTGATTAAGTTATGTGTATTTGTTGAGGAGCAAAGATGAAGCTATTTAGAACTTTATACACTATAAGAACGAAGTTGAAAATCAACTAAGCAATAAAATCAAACGAATCAGGAGTGATATGGGTGGTGAATATGTGTCATCATTCGGTAAATATTGTTCCAATCATGAAATTATTCATGAAACTAGTGCTCCTTATTCGCCTCAATAAAACGGGATTGTGGAACGCAAAAACTGAACGTTGAAGGAAATAATGAATGTCATGTTGACAAGTTCTGGTTTACCCCAGAATTTATGAGGGGAAGCTTTGCTTTTCGCCAACTACATTCTGAATAAGCTACCTCACAGAAGATTGGACAAGACATCATATGAATTGTGGAAAGGTCACACACTTTTCTACAAATATATGAAAGTGTGGGGGTGTCTCGCCAAAGTGATGGTTCATAAACCTAAGAATGTGAGAATATGACCAAAAACTGTTGATTGTATATTCATTGGATATGCTCACAATAGTAGTGCGTATCGATTCTTGGTACATAAGTCTGAAATTCCTGACAGCAATCCAAATATGATAATTGAGTCAAGGAATGCGACGTTATTTGAATAGACATTTCATTGTAAAGAAAAACAAAGAACATAGTCTCTCAAAAGAACTATTGATACTACTACAGACAGTGATCAAGTTAATCAAGAATCAGATCAACATGAAAATGTTGAGGAAAATGAACCTAGACGTACAAAATAGCAAGAACGTCTAAGTCATTTGGACTTGATTTTCTGACATACTTGTTAGAAAATGAGCCTCAAAGCTATAAATAAATAATGTCTTCTTCGGAGGCACCTTTGTGGAAAAAGGTTATCAATAGTGAGATTGATTCAATCCTTCAAAACCATACTTGGGAGTTGGTTGATCTTCCTCCAGGTTGTAAGCCACTGTGCTACAAATGGATTTTCAAACGGAAGATGAAGTCAGATGGACCAATAGATAAGTATGATGTCAGAGTTATCACAAAAGATTATAGACAAAAAAAATGTCTTAACTATTTTGATTCATATTCACCAGTAACATGTATCACGTCAATAAGAATGCTCATAGCCATAGTAGCTATATTTGGTCTTGAAATACATCAAATGGATGTGAATATGACATTCTTAAATGATGAATTGGATGAAGAAAATTACATGGAACAACCAGAAGGTTTCAATGTTCCAGGACAAGTACAAAAGGTGTGCAAATTTGTAAAATTCTTATACTGATTAAAAAAAAGCACATAAACAATGACATAAAAAATTTGACAAATAAGTGTTGTCAAGTGGGTTCAAAATCAATGAGTGTGATAAATGTGTATACACTAAATCAACTCAAAAAAGGATATGTCATTGTGTGTCTCTACGTAGATGATATGTTGATAATTAATAGTAATCATGAGATGATTCAGTCTACCAAGAAAGTATTGACCAGTAAATTTGAAATGAAAGATTTATGAGTAGCTGATGTGATCTTAGGAATTAAGATTTCCAGAACATCTACATGTTATCTCAGTCTCATTATGTTGAGAAGATACTTGAGAAATATAATAGAGGAAATCTAAATATGGTTAGAACTCATGTGGATATAACTCTTCATTTATCAAAGAATATTAGCTCAAGTGTATCGCAATTAGAGTATTCGAGAATCATCGGAAGTCTGATGTATCTCATAAATTGCACACAACCAGGTATCGTCAAGTTGTAAACAAGCTTAACAGATATACAAGTAATCCAGGACATAACCACTGGAAAGCCATAATAAGAGTTTTGAGATATCTGAAAGAAATTTCAAAATATGGTTTGCATTCTACAAGATATCATGTTGTTCTATAAGGATACAACGATGCTAACTGGATATCTAATACAGTGATTCTAAATCCATGAGTGGATTTATTTTCACACTTAGTGGTGCAGCCGTGTCATGGAAATCCTCGAGGCAAACGTGTATCGCCCGGTCTACTATGGAATCTAAGTTCATAGCATTAGACAAAGCAACAGAAGAAGCGGAATAGCTTCAAGATTTCATAGAGGATATTCCAAATTGGCTAAAATTAGTGACATCTATAAGTATACATTGTGATAGTCAATCGACTATTGGGAGAGCCCAAAATACAATGTATAATGGTAAGTCTCAACATATACATTGAAGACACGATACCATAAGGAAACTGCTCTCAAGCGGCATAATTTCAATAAATTATATCAAATCAAAGGAAAACCTAGCCACTTACTAAAGGTTTACCTTTAGAGCAAGTTGAAAAGTCATCGAGGGGGATGTGCTTGAAGCCTATAAATTAAGAATCGTCATTGTGGAAACCCAACCTAGCTGACTGTAGATCCCAAGATCTAGGTTCAAAATGGACAACCGAAGCTTTATGCAATTCAAAACAAGCATTGTATAGTTATATACTATTTCTCATTCCTATAATGACGCAGAGTGTTGTCTGTCAATGTTAGTATAAGTTAAGGCTTTTAATAATCATTATATTAGTAGAAGACTCCTAATGAGGGTAAAGACATATTACGTTTCATAGTAGATCATTTATTTCAAGTAAGAAGTGAGGTCGCTTCCATGATAATTTTTGAAGGTTGAATTCCCTAAAGTACTTGATGAATCCAAGATCAATATTTATGGTCGAATTGAACACAACCGTAGAACGAGAAATAGTCGAAATAAAATTGTGTGATGGTTATTGTCTTGGTTTACACCAACAGCAGAACAGTTAAAGACTATGAGTCACTGGTTTGCCAAGTAAATCCGATTGTCATTCATTATGAAAGGTTCAAGGTGAAAGCTACCTATTCCGATGCAGTTTTATTTCACGGAAACTCTCTTAAGTGTCTGCATTGATATTTAGAAAATTGTGGGGGATTGTATGAAAATTTTCCAAATATGGTGTATAATAGTATATATAGGAAATGAAATGATGTAATTCTTAAGTGAAAAGATTAAATCATTGGGTTTAAAGGGAAACATATGTCCTTTAAGGGGAAAGAACATAACCTTAGGGTAAAAGGATTCATGGAGTGTTATAATTCTTAAGGAACTGCCTTATTTGACATAAGGATACTTTTTCAAATGTAACATTTCATGTCTATAAATAAGATCTTGGATTCTCATTTCTCTTCACTGAATTTTCCTATACATTCTCTTACAAATCTTAGGCATATTAGGAGGTCTTGAGTTTTCATAGTCAAAAGAGTTTCCACCATTTGTCATGGTTCAAGTTCTTGGAGAAAATAGTATCCCTTCTACAATAATAAATAAAGTAATCATGAGAGAACGTTAGCCACAAGACATCCATAGAGCACCGAGGTGGAGATAATAAGTTCTTAAGAATAGAGGCAACTCGACTTGATTTAAGATCATCATCTTCTTCAACATATTTATAGTTTATATTCTAGTTTAGTATGTTAATGATAAATTTACATATTAAACTTGCTTAATAACACATATATCACAACAACAAAGAACTACTTCCCTACTAAAAATCTCATCTGTTGAGGCCGGAAGTCAAGTACTAACGAGACAAATCTTATCCCGATTTTCAGCGTCAACAATAATTGATTTGACAAATATTTTTAGTTTGAGGATGGGAGAGGTTGTGAAATGTAATTACGATCCTGTTTCAGGTGTCTGAACTAAAACCAGTCAACTACAAATAACATCCTGATTAGCAGTTAGGCAATTAACTCTTGGAGTTATGACAGTGGGTTGTTACTTATTTCTACATACACAGACACAGTAGTAAGCATCAAGTATTGTTTGTCACATGATGCTCATAAATTGTGGAACATAGGACTATAGGAGTTGAGAGATGCTTGCTCTCTGTGCAAGCAAAGTCGGAGTGAAACTGTGAACAATTCTTTACCTAATGGAGAGAAAAACAAGAGAGAGAGAGAGAAAAGAAAACTTAGAAAGACAGGTAAGTACTCGCGAATCTTGAAAAGTAATTTGTATTCGATTGAGTATTTAAAAGCCCATACCTAGGTTTTTCTGCGCCAATAATGCAATTGGACTGACGTTTTGATCCATGAAAACGCCCTTTATGATTTATTTGCACACAGGTGGTTTGAAATTCAAATTTCAACAAGGTTTAAGATTCAAACATGCAACCAAACCAACTTACAGGTAACCAAGTTACAAAGGGCACAGCACACGCCAAACAAAACAACCGAACAAAACTTTTGAACACACATACAAACATAGAAAATCGCGCTTTTTTTTTTTTTTTTAATTTACTTGTATAGTAATTATAAAACCATAAATCCTGCATTATATATATATCATAGGGTAATATTGTAACGAATGTGCCTAAGAAGCACCGGAATAACAATATCCGGCGAACTCAGCTGCGGCAAATGGCCTTCAGATGACATGACTTCGACAATGGACTCAGCGCCGATATTCTGATGAAGATATTCAGAGACCACCACAGGTACAGCCAAATCCTTTATGCTTTGTATTATGTGGCATGGGACCCTGACAAGCCCAAGAATCTGCCTCATATCATTTTGGAAAATGGTTTGTGCCACACTCAGGGCTATGTCTGGTCTCATGTTGAAGAGGGTTCGACTAAATTCTTGAATAGCCACCGAATCCATGTCCCCACCGACAGCTAAGGGGGCGAATCCTGAGCACCAAGCATTGTAATTTGACCTTATTGCTTCGAAAAGCTGATCCAGATCCTCTTGCTCAAACCCTCCGTAATAATCCACATCATTCAAATACCTATCAATTAATACCCCCAACAAAATTTAATTATAATCATGTTATTAGTTCTATTAAATAATTTTATTACCTCGTTAGAAACTTACTTTAATTTGATAAAACTACTGCGCAACTTCTCTTAAATGTGACAAAGCTTCCCATCCAGTTATATATACATAGAAATTTGAACTAGATTCATCATATATTTCTATTTGTCAGTAACCTAAGATTCCATTAAATTTCTAATGAGGACATTCTCAGTTTTTTGAAGATTTTACATTTTATTAATTTTCATAGTATATCATCTATTTCAAGTAATAAGTGCTTCCATGAGAATTTTTGAATGCTGAATTCCTGTTGTCTTGGTATTGAGATAGAGAGAAGATGGTATTGGTTGGTTACCTGGGAGAGGCAGAGATCATGACGAGTTTGGTGAAGAGATCAGGGCGGGAGATGGAGGCGATGGCGCCAATCATGGCGGAAACAGAGTGACAGACGAAAATACAGGACTGGATTTGCAGCTCTTCTAAGATAGCGAGCAAGTCATAGGCGTAACCTTCAAGGGTAGCGTATCTATTGAAGTCAAAGTAATCGGGATTGGTGGTGCCGGCGCCCATGTTGTCGTACAAAATCACGCGGTAATCTTCCACGAGATGAGGCACCAGGTGCTTCCACACCGACTGGTCGGTGCCGAAGCCATGAGCTAACACTATCACTTGCTCGCCTGACCCCGTCACTTTCACGTTGTGAGCTTCTTCCACAATTCCCATTTGCGCTCAAAATCAAATGTGAAAGTGAAGTCGTTTTTGGTGGCCTGTCTTATTTGAAGGGAGTCGACTGGGGATCTTTTGGACCACATGTCTGTCACGATATTTCCTTTTTTGAAAAAAAAAAAAAAACCCATTTCTGGACCGATTGATGTGTTTCAATCAGACGGTTAGTCGGGACTCGGATGGATGATCATGGGTTATACGGTACAGGAAGTTATGGCGGCTCACTGTATATAACTGCAAGAGTAGTTAGATTTAAAATTAAAAATAAATAAATACATAATTGTAATTTTAAATCAATGAATTACAATTTTAATTTCAAATCACAATTTAATTATAATTTGTATTGAATTTAACAGATCGATCATTATTACAAATATAAATGTGATACAAGTTATACATCTATTTATGGATGATGGAACGAAAGACGATAAATTTTACTATATAACGATAATATCATGTCACTCATGGAATAATATAATTACATCATTTCATATGTATTAAAATAATAAAAATAATTAAATAAATAATAATTATATTTCACATGCTATATATTTATTAATTAATGATAACATATCACTCATATAATATTAACATAATATAAATCACAATAGATATGTACTTTTCACATAACATATTTACACCACTAATATTTGGAGAAACACATCAAGTTGTGTCCATACCTAAATATGGCTTACTTTATATATATATATATATATATATATATATATATATATTATATATATATATATATATATATATATATATATATATATATATATATATATAATGAAAGTACATATTTCTACGCTCCTGCATGAACAAAACTCGAAAGGTGGTATCATAAGGCTAGGCTAATGCATACACACTCAACACATTAATTCTTTTGACAAAATATATGTTGAAAATATTTACGAAAAGCAGAATCATCATGATATACATAAAAAAAAATAATAATAATAAATAAATAAATAAATATATTGAAAAATCACACAGTAATACATTGTAACAAAGTTACGTAAAAGCTTTTTCTTATGACGAAAAAACATAAACGACGGCCACTTTTTTTAATTTTTAATATATGGCTTATATTATAGGAACGATGTAAGATTTTATTTCAGGATGATTAAAAGAAGTGGACTAAATATTTTATTTTTATTTTTTTTAAAAATAAATATAAAAAATTATAAAATCAATTTAGGTATCGACAGTACATTTCTGATGTGGCCATGGATGGATTCATGTCGAAGCAATGCAATATGAATTATATAGCCGTGGATCGAGGACGGGAATAAAGTGAAATTTCATAAAGAGAGTTTGTTGGAATGGTGTTAAAAAAATCATAATTTTTTTTAATTTGACTTTTATCGTCGTCAAGTTAAAAATCTTACACCAATAAATTGGCGACTTTAAAATGTCAATAAAAATCATAATATTTTATTTTAACTTTTAGCGTTGCCAAAATTATAGTGACTCTAAAAGATAAACTTTTTAAAAAATTTAGTTAAATATTTCCCACTATTAAGAATTAAATTTAAAATTTTGACTTTTAACGTCGACAATGACTCAAATATTCCCGCTTAGTGAAGACCTTTAACAACGCCAAATTTTGGTGACACTAAAAGTCATATTTTTCTATAAATATTTATTTTTCTTTCATTTGCACTCATTCTCTCTATTTTTCTCTCCTATTCATTTTTTCTTAGTTTTATTGTTTCATTTTTGTGTTTTGTTAGTGTTAATATCTTATATTTTTGTTTGAGAAAAATCAGATGAAGAGAATGAAAATTAACATGAAGACGAGGAAAGTTAAGATGAAGAATTTGTAGATGAAGATGAAGATGGAGAATATTAATTTACATGAAGATGAAGATGAAGATAAATAACACTAATTTCGTATTTAAATATTTCATATATGTAATTTATCATTTTATTTTTGTTGTAAGTGATAAATTTTATTTTTTTTTGTTTAATATCAATAAAAAAAATTGTTATGATTCCTTTTTTTGATTAATTTTTAATAAAATATGTTATTATTTGTAACAATTTATAAATAAATATATTAGAATTTAAGAAAAATAGTTACGATCCTGTTTTTGCGTCGCTGGACATGATTATTAGCATCGCCGAGAGTCATATTCTTATACTGATGAATGGAAAATATTTCTCATATTGATGGTTTCTGTTAAGGAATATGGAATCAATATCTAAAATAGAATTCCTATTACCATTAGGATTTATGGTTTTATTATATTTCCCTATTAGATAAAGATTTCCTATATTCATTATTATTGTTCATAGCAATAGGATTCCTTTTCTATTTTGGTTTTCTATGTAGCCTATATATATAGGCCTTTACCATTGTAAATTTATATAGAGTGAATTCAAGACTTCCTTTCATTATCTAACATGGTATCAGAGCTCACGTTCTCCTTTTTCTAGTTTCACTCTATCAGATTCTCATCGGCGCGTGGGGGATCACGGCTACCATAATTATGTGACCCTCACGCGCCCCCCGTTGCCAACCATCACATTGCTTTTCCTATGCGCCATCCATTTGCACCACCCCTTCACAAGTGTGCTATGGGCCTGCTCTTTTCAGGTTTCGCCTCTTTTTAAGATTTTGCTTCCGCTCTCCGTTGGGATTTCACTCCCTCTTTGGCTTTGGTTCTCACAGGCTTCGGCTCTCTTTTGGGATTTCGCTCACTCTCTGGCTTCGGCACTCTCGGGCTTCGGCTCTTTTTCGGGATTTCGCTCCCTTTTTCAGCTTCGGCTTTATTTCGGGATTTCGCTCCCTCTCGGGCTTAGGCTCTCTTTCGGGATTTCGCTCCCTCTCGGGCTTCGGCTCTCTTTTGGGATTTCGCTCCCTCTCCTGCTTCGACATCCTCTTGGGCTTCGGCTCCCACTTCGGGCTTCGTAGGTTAAAGCTCTCCTGCTTCGGCATCATTTTGGGCTTCGGCTCCCCCTTCGGGCTTCGTAGGTTAAAGCTCTCCTGCTTCGGCATCATTTTGGGCTTCGGCTCCCCCTTCGGGCTTCGTAGGTTAAGGCTAAAGCTCTCTGCTTCGGCATCCTCTTGGGCTTCGGCTCCCCCTTCGGGCTTCGTAGGTTAAAGCTCTCCGGGGCTCGGCTTCCTCTTGGGCTTCGGCTCCCCCTTCGGGCTTCGTAGGTTAAAGCTCTCCTGCTTCGGCATCATTTTGGGCTTCGGCTCCCCCCTTCGAGCTCGTAGGTTAAAGCTCTCCGGCTTCGGCATCTCTTGGGCTTCGGCTCCCCCTTCGGGCTTCGTAGGTTAAAGCTTCCTGCTTCGGCATCATTTTGGGCTTCGGCTCCCCCTTCGGGCTTCGTAGGTTAAAGCTCTCCTGCTTCGGCATCACTTTGGGCTTCGGCTCCCCCTTCGGGCTTCGTAGGTTAAAGCTCTCCGGCTCCGGCTTCCTCTTGGGCTTCGGCTCCCCCTTCGGGCTTCGTAGGTTAAAGCTCTCCTGCTTCGGCATCATTTTGGGCTTCGGCTCCCCCCTTCGAGCTTCGTAGGTTAAAGCTCTCCTGCTTCGGCATCATTTTGGGCTTCGGCTCCCCCCTTCGAGCTTCGAAGGTTAAAGCTCATCCATTATCTCAAGGTTTTCAGCCTCCAAGTTTCAAGATTTCCAAGTTTCAGAACTCCGCTCTCCGATTTCAAGATGCAACCTCAAGCTTACTCCTTCGTTACCAGCTTGAGTTTGAGGGGGGGTGTTAAGGAATATGGAATCAATATCTAAAATAGAATTCCTATTACCATTAGGATTTATGGTTTTATTATATTTCCCTATTAGATGAAGATTTCCTATATTCATTATTATTGTTCATAGCTATAGGATTCCTTTTCTATTTTGGTTTTCTATGTAGCCTATATATATAGGCCTTTACCATTGTAAATTCATATAGAGTGAATTCAAGACTTCCTTTCATTATCTAACATGGTATCAGACATCAGGTTCTCATTTTTCTAGTTTCACTCTCTCTGATTCTCATCGGCGCGTGGGGGATCACGGCTACCATAATTGTGTGACCCTCACGCGCCCCCCGTTGCCAACCATCACATTGCTTTTCCTATGCGCCATCCATTTGCACCACCCCTTCACAAGTGTGCTATGGGCCTGCTCTTTTCAGGTTTCGCCTCTTTTTAAGATTTTGCTTCCGCTCTCCGTTGGGATTTCACTCCCTCTTTGGCTTTGGTTCTCACAGGCTTCGGCTCTCTTTCGGGATTTCGCTCACTCTCTTGCTTCGGCACTCTCGGGCTTCGGCTCTTTTTCGGGATTTCGCTCCCTTTTTCAGCTTCGGCTTTATTTCGGGATTCGCTCCCTCTCGGGCTTCGGCTCTCTTTCGGGATTTCGCTCCCTCTCGGGCTTCGGCTCTCTTTCGGGATTTCGCTCCCTCTCTGGCTTCGGCACTCTTGGGCTTCGGCTCCCCCTTCTGGCTTCGTAGGTTAAAGCTCTCCTGCTTCGGCATCATTTTGGGCTTCAGCTCCCCCTTCGAGCTTCGTAGGTTAAAGCTCTCCGGTTTCGGCATCCTCTTGGGCTTCGGCTCCCCCTTCGGGCTTCGTAGTTTAAAGCTCTCCTGCTTCGGCATCATTTTGGGCTTCGGCTCCCCCTTCGGGCTTCGTAGGTTAAAGCTCTCCGGCTCCGGCTTCCTATTGGGCTTCGGCTCCCCCTTCGGGCTTCGTAGGTTAAAGCTCTCCTGCTTCGGCATCATTTTGGGCTTCGGCTCCCCCCTTCGAGCTTCGTAGGTTAAAGCTCTCCGGCTTCGGCATCCTCTTGGGCTTCGGCTCCCCCTTCGGGCTTCGTAGGTTAAAGCTATCCTGCTTCGGCATCATTTTGGGCTTCGGCTCCCCCTTCGGGCTTCGTAGGTTAAAGCTCTCCTGCTTCGGCATCACTTTGGGCTTCGGCTCCCCCTTCGGGCTTCGTAGGTTAAAGCTCTCCAGCTCCGGCTTCCTCTTGGGCTTCGGCTCCCCCTTCGGCTTCGTAGGTTAAAGCTCTCTGCTTCGGCATCATTTGGGGCTTCGGCTCCCCCCTTCGAGCTTCGTAGGTTAAAGCTCATCCATTATCTCAAGGTTTTCAGCCTCCAAGTTTCAAGATTTCCAAGTTTCAGAACTCCGCTCTCCGATTTCAAGATGCAACCTCAAGCTTACTCCTTCGTTACCAGCTTGAGTTTGAGGGGGGGTGTTAAGGAATATGGAATCAATATCTAAAATAGAATTCCTATTACCATTAGGATTTATGGTTTTATTATATTTCCCTATTAGATGAAGATTTCCTATATTCATTATTATTGTTCATAGCTATAGGATTCCTTTTCTATTTTGGTTTTCTATGTAGCCTATATATATAGGCCTTTACCATTGTAAATTTATATAGAGTGAATTCAAGACTTCCTTTCATTATCTAACAGTTTCACTTTGTATTTTACTAGTAGGGAGCCCGCACGATACGCATGTTAATTTAGATAATATATATTTGTAGCAAATTAAGGAAAGTTCCCCATAATCTCATCATTTTAAGTAAGCAAACATAGAAAGTATTTAATTTTTCATATTCAACTTATCATATGAGTCTCGCTAGCTGGCCTATTGCTCAAAATACAACTGCCAAAGCTTTAACTTTGAAAATGCTTTCCTCATCATGTTTTGCATCATCTACAACCTGCAATACCAAATAAGGAGCATACATTATCATCTTGATATGGGAAAACTTTTAACCCAATGTTTATACCTGGATAATAGTAAGCAAAAACAAAATTGAATGCATTATGCTAATAAATACACTCGTATAATTTACTCTGAATAATGCAACACGGTGTTATTATATACATATACAATTATTTTTAAAATATATTAAGCATATTAAATATAGTAGTTCAATGTGTGTATGTATGTGTGTGTGCGCGCGCGCGTGTGTTTATTTATATATATATATATATATATATATATATATAAATATAATTATAGTATTTGATTAAAATTAGTTCATGCACATGTATATTAAATAAATTTCACTCAACCTTAGTCAGTTCAATGTATATATATTTTTAATTATAGTATTGGATTAAAATTAGTTCATACACATGTATATTAAATAAATTTTACTCAACTTTAGTTCAATGTATCTTTTAAAATATAAATTATATTTATACCTATTTAGTTCAATGTATCTTTTTATATATAAGGAACATTAAATAAATTTCATATTTATTTAGCTCAATATTTTTCTTTAATTAAGGAGAGAGTTATATCATTGTGATGTGTGCTCACGTGGACGCATACTATTTCAATGCTTGTTAGCTCTTGTATATCCTATTGCTATATTATTTTTGTAGACAAACCAGACTAAGCTTATGCTCGCAGGTTCAATCGAAACCGACTCTTTTTTTTTTTTAAACTGACTTTGTTAAACAAATTCGGTAACAAATGTCACATGAATCTAATTTTGTGATCTGCATAAGTCCATCAGTTTCACTTCGCCATGTAATCTACCTCACAAGAGTGTGGACCAACTGACTCGAATACTTTAGCCAATTACAAAGACTAGGGTGTAATCAAGCAGAGTAATAATTGACTTCACTCGACTCGACTCGATTCAATAAGTGCTTATATGAGTTTGAGCTTGAATCAAACTTGACATATATTATTCGAATTTGATTTGTTGAGAAAAATTAGGCTAGAGCTCGACTTAAATTCAATTACTAAACTATTCGATTCAGCTCAGTTCAACTCGATTAATTAAAAATTTTATTTTTTTATTTACTCAATTAAATTTTAAATTTCTTTAAAAATTCAAATGTTTGTGACACGCACCTATATGATATCGAGTCGAGTTGTATCAATACGATCCGAGTTGAGTATATTTAGAATAGTGTTCGCCAGTAAAAAATGAGTTGAGTCGAACTTTTACAATCAGACTCGTTTAATAATCAAACTCTTACTTTCAAATTCGAATAGCTCATTTATTAAACGAACTAATATCAAATCAAGTCAAATGCAAATCGAACTCTAGAGATTCATGAACGGCTCGGTTCTTTTACAACCCTGACAAAGACAAAATAGAAAATGCTTTAAATGCTAAACAACCCAGTTAAGACGTGATCAAGGAACTAATTGAGCAAGCAACAAACCTACTTTTGTTGTTGGATTGAAAACTCAAAATCCGGTTTAAAGTGCTAAACAACTTGTCTGCTTGGGTGGCCCAGAAGTTAATGGCGCACAAACAGCTAAAAATTCTCCCCCACAATCAAATTTATGTCTGTTTTAAAACACACTGCCTCAATAAACCACCCATGTGTGTAGATTATGACATTCTTAGTTTTAACTTTTCTACAGCTTCCCTTCCACTTCCAGAAAAAGCAGCTATCATACGATGATTTTTCTTTTTCAACGAAATTAAAGGTTCACTACCAGTCAGTAATTGATCGCATTCAGATATATTAATAAGAGAAATTGATGTCACATATTGGATGATCTACGCAATTCAGAAAGGCAGAAAAACCATTAGTAAATTTTACAAAGAAACTTCCCGAACAAATAATGTGATCAAAAGGCGATGTTTAGAACCAGAAATTTTAACCACCGCCCTTCCCAGTGATACCATTATTCCAAATCATAGCTCATCATGTAAATGAAAATTGTGATCTATATATATTTATAATTCTAGTAAATATATGATTCTATTCACAAGAGAGCAGATTTTCATAAGCTAGTTATTCATTTCAGATAATAGCGGAAAGAGATTTGTCTGCTTCATCGGCATTAAGAGAGAAGATATCAACAGGGGCACTAGTGATGTCAACAAGGCAATTATCTTTGATTCTACCATTTGAAGAGCCCAAAGGATGATCTAGATATATCACAACCACGGTAATATCATCATGGAAATGGCGCCTCGCACCTTTTTGTATTCTTTTTATGTCCTCATATCTCATTTCTCTTTTCCTTGCAGCCTCTTGCAGAGCAACTCTTACCAATCTCTTTGCTATTCCCTGATAAAAACCAGCATTTTTTTTTTCAAAGAAGTGACACAGGATAAATAATGTGTGCAAAAACAACAAAACTTATATTAGGATCCATATATGGTACTAAGTGTTTTTAGTTGAGGCCTTACCAATCTAGGGTTACTTGAAACGATTTCAACAGCTGCTTCATCACTTAGTTGCTCCCAAAGACCATCTGATGCAAAGATCAAGAATATGTCATTAGACTTCAACTTCCGAATCAATATCGAGGGTTCTGCTGTCATCACGGGCCTTTTCAAAGGAATCGGTAATCTAAAAAGAGGATCTCTACTAAACTCAGGTTTCTTCAAATAGACATCTCCAATTGATCTTGAAACCTAACATGGAAAAAATGTCAGTGACATCTCAAGGCATCAGATGCTGCTGCATTATGATCAGAAAATTTAAAACAAAGCGATAAGAAAGTAGTAACCAAGGAAAGCTGGAAGCAAAATGGTCCTTCAAGTTATCTTTAATAACAGACTCCATGTGACCACTGAAAATCTACCAGAAGTTAAAATGTGATCACTTTAGCCACAGAAATGATATTATAGATTTGAATTGAAGATAAATGTACGTATGGGAGTTATATGGATCATATACTTGTTCATGGTAAGTATTGTCACAATATATCTACTTTATGTCATCACAATTCACATAAATCTCGTCTATTGTCCTTCAATGCATTACATTTGTGTATATTTTCAGGAAAGAAGGGCCAAAGAAGCAGTACATGCATTTTACACAACAGAAAAATATCAGGTGAAAGGGAAGGAGAGAACCCAATGTCAGAAACAAATATTTGACTGGCAAGTATCACAATCACAGCAGATAGGGACATAATAGATTTCTTCAGACACTAGCAAATATAATCATCCAGCCCAAGTAGCATTCCTGATCAGACAAAGGATATTACATGATTTAGCCAAAAGGAAAAATTTATCGAATTGGAAAAGCATGATCACATAATTACAAATACTGCTACAATCTTGATATCTACATGAAAGCTGATGTGTGATGTAGTGCTCACATACATCACACATCATATCAGCTAAACCTTTTTACTTTTGCAGAGGATAATAACCCAAATTTCACTACAAAGTTCAACTGTAATGTGAAGTAAATAAGCATCCTAGAGTTGAGAATTTCACGCAAACACAGAGAAAACTGGTTCCAAGTTATATTTACTGGATAACAAAATAGTCATCAACCATAAAATTCATCATATAAGTCACCCAAGGTATTAACATAAACCAGATCAAAGTTGCTGTGCAGTTAAATTCACAACTCCTAAACCAATCACAGGCAGAAGCAGAACTTACAAATTTCTTATCACAAACTAGCATCTTTTTCAAATTTATCCACGTGTACTTAATCACTCATTGCAAGCCTTTTCAACCATTAACTTAAACAATAAAATTAAAAAGGAAAAGGAAAAGAAATGAAGTACCTGAATTATACCCTTTATTCTCCAAACTCCGCGACTGAAAACCACAATGTGAGAATCATCAGGATGAAGAGCCTCAACCTCCTTCCTAACCTCCTCAACACCAACATTATGATCAACAGACAACCGTTCTGCCACAACCCGAATGTTTTTCCGATTTTCTGACACTCTCCGGCCTAAGACAGCCCTTGAGTCACCAAGATTTGCCACATATAAGACACCCTTCGAAATGGCACCAACAAGACAACATGAACCCACTGAAGCAATCTGCGGCCGAGCTGGCCATGATCGCTTTACTAAATGTAAAAATTCTTCTTCTGTTGCATCAAATGCCTTTTTTATTACTTCGGCTGATAATCCACCTTGCTCTGTAGCAAATTCTGAAATTCCAAAAAAACAAAAATTATCGCATCAACTGAACACAAAACACACTTCAGTAAAAATGGTTTTTAACTTGGAAAGCTAAAAATATTGAGTTCTATAATATAATTTGTGTTGATATGGATTAATTGACAATTAATTATCACATTAACTGAACATAATTCTAATTATTAAATTTCATCCATGTTTATTCATTCATTTAAGAAAACAAAAGACATAATACTAGATTCCTAGTAGGTAGTAGTCAGTTGACTTTTTTTTTTTTTTTTTCCAATTTCCTCGTCGAAAATCGAAATAACCAAAAAAGAAAAAAAGAGAAACACATAACCCAAAAACATTTTCTCTGTGAAATAACAAAGTCTTAACTCAAAAAAAAAAAAAAAAAAAAACTTACTTTGAAGAAAAGGGAAGAGGTGATGAGTGATGAAGCGGGAAGCTTCAGGGCCACCATGGCCATCATAGACACCAACATAGGTGGCGGAAGGAGAAGTAAGCACCTGTCCTTGATCCTCCAACATAGAGTTAGCCTGGACAACGGCAATTGAATAGTCTCCTGAAGCATGTGGCTTCAAGTCCATGTGCCACAACAGCCTATCACCACCATCTCCTCCTCCAAAACATCTCCCCAATGGCCTCCAACACATCTCCAGCATCATTATCTATAACCAGTCTCTGTTTTTTAGTTTGCTAAATTTTGTAATTAAAGTTGTGTGAAAGCGAAACAGCAGCTATTAGTTTTAGTTAATTAAGGGGGGTGTGTATGCCGAATGGTTCAAACTTCAAAGTAAACGCGGTTAAGTATGTGGATGTGACGTGGACCTACGTAGAAATACTTATCCAGTATCCAGTATTGGTGGCAATGGTATCCTATTCTTTTCTTCTGTCTCTGTTTTTCTTTTTAAGTATCTCCACTCACACGACACAACTCACCACTCGCAATTTTCAGTTATACCATTTCACGCATGAAGCGGCCAATTGGGGATCTGGTAATATATGAAAATTTTAAAAAAATAATTTTAAAAAGATAACTTTTTTTACATTAGAAAGGGGTGTAGTTTAGTGTCAAATGACTTACGATTTGATTATCGGGTCTTGAGTTCGAATACATGTGGTGTATTTTATGTAAAAGCATGAGACAGCCGATGATTTTACCTGCTCCACTTAAGCATCGGTTGAATAATTTAACGGCAGAATTTCCTATATTTCCAAAGAAAAATTATTTCGGAATCAATTTCCAGTCGAATCTCCAATCTAATAATTCCAGTATTTTGGACCCTAATCACCTCCTGTCACATGTTCAGTATCCCACTCATCTTCTTGACACCCACAAGTGTAATGGACTAATGAAATATATATATATATATATATATATATATATGTGTATGTTGTTATTTTTATGGATATATTCAAGGTTGATGTTTAATTTTTTGATAATTTAATAGATTATGTTATAATATCGATGACATCGATTTAATTTAACGAATATGATTTAAATGATTTTAATTTATTTTTGATAAAATTATGAATTACTCAGGGTTCAAATTTCCTTAATGATCCTTATACCCTTCCCCTCACTCATTGTCATCCCTAGAAACGAATGTTCATAAATTCCTTATCTCTCAAAATTTTACTTAGAAATCATGACCCCTTAAGATATTATTATTAGTATAGGTGCAACCTCACCCAAAATACTAAGATAGGTCATTCACTGGAAGGTCACATATGACATATTCCCTCCAACATGCAAGCTTTATGGATGGCATGCTCCCTACTCCTATTCGTATTTCAAGAGAAAACTATTTATAAAGTAATTAAAATATTATCTATATTTCTATATACAAGCTGAGGAAATCTATGGCCTCTCAAGTGGGAGCTCTTCTTATTTTGGGAAAAATATTAACGCTATTGTGGCTGTTGAGTTGATAATGAACTAAACTGAACGCCTTTAATTATTCTTAATTAATTTCATTTTAAATTACTGGTGGCATAGGAAGATTAAGTGATTTTTTGGTATAAACCTTAAACAGTTAAAAATAGGGTTGAGTATCTTTTCTGGTTTTATCCGGAATCGGTTGGAATCAGATTATTTTTTCGTGTTTGGAATCAGAACTGATTGGAATCGGATCGGTTTTGGTTTCAAAATGGAAGAACCGAATTTAAACGGTCCGGTTCCGATTCTTTCATGGACGAATTTAAAACTCAATTTAAATCCAATTTCATAGTCAATTTTAAAACTCAATTTTAAACCTAATTTCATAACTCAAATTAAAACTCAATTTAAACCCAATTTCATAACCAATTTTATAAATCAATTTAAACTCAGACACTTCCTACAAGAATATTATGTATTAATATTATACAATATGTAGTTTTATTTATTGTTTGCCAAGAATATTATGTAATATTTAAGTGTGAATTATATTTTCAAAATTTGACAATAATATATAAATATGGTAAATCAGAACACCGGAATCCAATTGGAATCAAATTTTTCAGGGTAGATTCATTCCTGGTTTCACGTGAACCGAATTGGAATAGATTAGAAACTCTTAGTCTGCTTCTCCTTATTTCACGTCAATCTCTTAAACAAATTGAAGATGAATGGCTTCCATTACGATTAATGAAGATTGAGATGGTAACTCCCGATGTGATAAATGACTCTCTCCCAATACGTGTTGTCGTTTCTCCAAATTACGGTAATCACCGACAACTCCATTATAATTTAATTGCAAGAATTTCAAAAATTTGTCTCCAATTCAGTCTCACGCGTGGGCTTACTTATATGACGGTCATGATTTTACAGTGATTGCAAAAACTTGCACAGGTAAGTACATTCTTTTGATATGATTTTGTTTGTTCTTGCTAGGTTATTTTGGTTCCATGGCTTTATTGCATGAATTTGGTAAACTAGCTCAAGTAAGTACATTCTTTTGATTTGGTTTTGTTCGAGTTATTTTGGTTCTATATATGGCTTTATTGTGTAAATTTGGTAATTTAGCTAAGACAACAGCCTTTGAAGTTATTGAAATTCGTGGGCCTAACTCAACCCAAAAGCCAACTTGAGAGTTGAGGGTTGTCCAATATTCATATTTTGAGTTTAATTGTTTATCTCAGCCGATGTGGGATTTTTCCTCAACACCCCCCTCACGTGCAAACCGGTCTTTTGCCTGGTTCATGTCACGTGGACAGGTAGTGTGGGCCCACCCGTGCATGAGTGTGCTCTGATATCATATTGAAATTCGTGGGCCTAACTCAACCCAAAAGCCAGTTTGAGAGTTGAGGGTTGCCCAATGTTTATATTTTGAGTTTAATTGTTTATCTCAGCCGATGTAGGATATTTTCCTCAACATAAGTGCCTAGAATTAAACATGTATTGAGTAAGCTAAAAGGGGAAGGCAGCAGCGAAGGGGGGGAGATCCATTCTATCATGTGTCTTCACCCATCAGGGAGTTAGCTTTGTTGAGTCCAGCTGCTGGAAACCAACCTGGAACCACATGCATGCATGCTGCCAAGACTCCACCGAAAGGTTGAAATGAAAGCATGCAAGCTCATCTTTGAAAGTTGGAAAAGTTGCCAACTGCCCAAACCGTGTGACACTGTAGCACACGGTTTGGGCACTATAAAAACAAGCCTTTCAGTGAGCTTAGTGTTACCCAGTGAGAGTAGAGAAATCAGAGAGAGTGTTGTTAAGTGAGGTTTTTTTGTAGTTTTTCCATTTGTGTAAAAACTTGTATATTATTCTTGAGAGTAATAATATTGCATTCGGTTTTCCTCAAAAACACTCCAAGAGTGATCGGTAATTCACAACAAGTGGTATCAGAAGCTTTGGTTCTTCATTGGGATGGAAAAATCGAAGAACGGAGTTTGGTTCGGAAAATTCGAGTTCCGGAAAAGTTGTCAAAAATTCCTTTTGAGGGTACCAACAGCTAGTTCACGTCGAGACGAGCACGATGGTATTTTCCGGCGACCGAACCGACGTCCACAGACTCCGCACGCGCCAACCAGTGAAGTCTTCACGCGCCTCACTCGCGTACACGCTCGCGCGTGTGGCTGAAGGTTGACGACGATCCGCGTGGCCGCCAAGTCAGCGCCACGTCACGCCCAGTCAGCGCACAGTCAGCGCCCAGTCAGCAGACACGTCATCGGCCACGTCAGCGCCACGTCATCGGCCACGTGTCCGCCACGTCAGCAAATCGGTCCCACTTGCCACGTCAGCAGTCTGGTAAATTTCATTTAGCCCCCTGAAGTTTTTGAAATTTACAGTTTTGCCCCAGAATTTTTAGGAATTTACAAATCAGCCCATGTGTCGGATTTAGACCAACGAAGTGTCTATTCCACCATTTTCGACCGTTCCGGACGCAACGGTAACCTCGGATTTGTGAAATTCGGCCCCAATTTTATTGTATTTCATTTTAAACTTTAAAATTTAAAATGGAAATTGGAGATTCGTCTTCTGGTGCAATGATTAAACTGGCTGCAACTAATTACTCCCTCTGGAGACCTCGGATGATAGATTTTTTGCATTGCAAAGATTTGTTTGATGTCATCGAGTTGAATGGAGTGAAACCAGAGTCTGTTAAGGAGTATGACTGGAATAAACTCAACAACAGAACTTTGGGTCAGATTAGGCAGTGGATCGGTCACAGTGTCTTCCACCACGTAGCACAGGATTCAGATGCTTACGGGATGTGGAGATAAAGCTGGAAGACATGTTCCAGGCCCAAACAGCTCGGAATAAAGCCTTAATGAGGCGTTTGGTGAACCTGAAGCTACGAAGTGGAACTTCCGTTGCGGAACACACCAACGAGTTTCAAGCCTGGTGAACCAGTTGTCTGCAGTAGACATGCAGCTGGGAGACGAAGTTACAAGCCCTCTTACTACTCAGTTCCCTTCCTGATAGCTGGGAGACATTGGTGGTTACTCTCAGCAATTCCGCTCCAGGAGGTAAAGTTACCATGCCTATGGTAAAAGATGCCATGTCGAATGAGAGCCAGGAAGAAAAGATGTTGGCTCAGAACAGACAGAAGCCTTGTCTCGGACAACGAGGAAGACAACAGGAAGACATCGGTGGGAGAAGAGGCAGAAGCAAAAGCAGGGGCAGATCCAAGGACGGGAAAAAGACATACAAGTGCTTCCACTGTGGCATTGAAGGCCACTTGAAGAAGAATTGCCGGAAACTGCAACGGGAGCAGGGACAAGGCAATAACCAGCCGAAGAAGAATGATGCGAAGAGAAAGAAGAAGAATGATGCGGAGACACTAGTAGTTACTACAGTGGATTGTAGCTATATGCTCCGGCCAGAAAGAAGCATGCCTTCACACCGCAACTCAGGATGTCGAGTGGGTGGTAGATACTGCAGCATCCTACACGTCACTCCTCACAGGGATTTCTTCACAACATACAAAGCAGGAGACTTTGGAGCAGTGAAGATGGGGAATACCAGTTCTTCTCAGATAGTGGGAATTGGCGAAATACAGTTGCGGACAAATGCAGGGTATACAGTAACCCTGAAGGAGGTCAGACATGTTCCAGAACTTCGGCTCAACTTACTCTCGGGGGTAGCCCTTGACAAACAGGGCTATGCTAGCCACTTCAGCAACGGCACTTGGAGGATGATAAAAGGTGCCATGGTCATCGCCCGAGGACACATCTGTGGAACCTTGTACAAGACTCATGTGAAGATTTGTGCAGAAAGCCTCAATGTAGCTGAACGAGAGGCTTCTCAGAATCTGTGGCACCAGAGACTCGGTCACATGAGTGAAAAAAGGGTTGTCTACCTTGACAAAGAAGGATCTAATCACCGTCTCCAAAAATGCTAATTTGGATCCTTGCAACCACTGTTTATTCGGTAAGCAACACAGAGTCTCTTTTAATTTCTCATCTACAAAGAAATCAGAGTTACTCAGTCTGGTGTACTCTGATGTATGTGGTCCCTTGGAGGTAAACTCACTAGGCGGTAACAAATATTTTCTGACTTTTATTGACGATGCTTCTCGGAAAGTATGGGTAATTTTCTGAAATCAAAGGATCAGGTCCTGGACTATTTCAAACTGTTCCATGCCATGGTCGAGCGTGAAACAGGGAAGAAACTGAAGTGCCTTCGTACAGACAATGGAGGCGAATACACTTCCAGGGAGTTCGATGCCTACTGCGGAAGTCCACGGCATTCGACACGAGAGGACTGTTCCACGCACCCCACAACAAATGGTGTCGCTGAAAGGATGAACCGCACCATTATGGAGAAAGTCAGAAGCATGATCAGTATGGCTAAGCTGCCAAAGCCATTCTGGGGAGAAGCTGTTCGTGCCGCCTGCTACCTGATCAACAGATCACCATCTGTACCGTTGAACTTCGAGATTCCGGAGAAAGTGTGGTCTGGTAAGAATCCCTCATATTCTCACCTCAGAATATTCGGATGTTTAGCATTTGCACATGTATCCAAGGAGCTCAGGCAGAAGAAGCTCGATGCAAGGACTACTCCATGCATCTTCATAGGCTATGGAGACGAAGAATTTGGATACAGGCTATGGGACCCGAAGGAAAGGAAGGTCATCAGAAGCAGAGATGTAGTGTTTCTTGAAGACCAGACAATAGAAGACATTGAAAAGCCCAAGATGCCTTCTAGAACCAGTGCCGACAATGTTGATGAAAATCCAGACACAACCCCAGCACCAACACCAGTAGCCACAGATGATGATGAGGTGCAAGACATGCCAGAAGCAGAACCATAGGAGGAAGGAGGTGTTGAGTAGGGGGAGCTGCAGCCTGCTCCATCAGAGGCTTCATGATCATCCACAGATCGGATGACAACAGACAGCCAGAACCTCCAGTACGAAGATCTGAGCGAGGCCGGATTCCATCAGCCAGATACTCAGGATCAGAATACATTCTGCTTACTGAGGGAGGAGCCAGAAACCTTCAACGAAGCGATATCTCATAAGGACAAAGACAAATGGCTGCACGCAATGCAGGATGAGATGAAATCTCTGCAGAAAAACAACACTTATGAGATAGTCAAGCTCCCACATGGAATGAAGGCACTGAAGAACAAATGGGTATTCAAGCTCAAGAAAGATGGCAGCGGGAAAGTGGTGAAACACAAAGCTCGGCTAGTGGTCAAAGGATTCCTACAGAAAAAGGGAATTGACTTTGATGAGATTTTTTCACCGGTGGTAAAAATGGCTTCAATCCGAGTTATCCTAGGATTGGTAGCTAGACTGAACTTGGAGCTTGAACAGATGGATGTCAAAACAGCATTTCTTCATGGTGATCTGAATGAAGAAATCTACATGGAGCAGCCAGAAGGATTCAAGGTTTCAGGTAAAGAAAACCTTGTTTGCAAGCTAAAAAAGAGCTTGTACGGGCTCAAGCAAGCACCGAGGCAGGGCATGGTACAGAGAGTTCGACTCATTCATGGTGGGTCAATGCTACAAAAGAACTGCAGCAGATCAGTGTGTATACATTCAGAGGTTTTCAGATGGAAATTTTGTTGCTCTTCTACTGTATGTAGATGACATGTTGATTGTTGGACAAGAAGCAGCGAAGATCAGCCAGCTGAAGAAGGAACTCTCCAAGGCTTTCGACATGAAAGACTTGGGACCAGCTCAACAGATTTTGGGAATGGAGATTGTTCGTGACAGACAGAACAAGAAGTTATGGCTTTCACATGAGAGGTATATTGAACGGGTGATCAAAAGGTTCGATATACAGAAAGCCAAACCAGTCAGCGTTCCGCTAGCGCACCATTTCAAACTGAGCAAGAGTTCGTGCCCCTCATCCAAGAAAGAGATAGAGGAAATGTCAGCAATACCATATTCTTCAGCTGTTGGAAGTTTAATGTATGCAATGGTATGTACCAGGCCAGATATTGCACACGCAGTGGGTGTAGTGAGCCGTTTTCTCTCTAACCCTGGAAAGCAACACTGGGAGGCAGTCAAATGGATTCTCAGGTACCTCAAGGGTACAACGAAGTTTCTTCTGTGTTACGGGGGAGCTGATCCGATCTTGGAAGGCTATACAGATTCAGATATGGCGGGAGATCTTGATGGTAGGAAATCTACATCAGGATTCATCTACACTTTTGCAGGGGGAGCTGTGTCATGGCAGTCAAGATTGCAGAGGTGTATTGCATTATCCACAACAGAGGCTGAGTACATTGCCATAGCTGAGGCAGGAAAAGAAATGTTGTGGCTAAAGCGGTTTCTCCAAGAGTTAGGGATTAAGCAAACAGACTACAAGATACATAGTGACAGTCAGAGTGCTCTGGACTTGAGCAAGAACTCAATGTATCATGCCCAGACGAAACACATTGACATTCGCTATCACTGGATACGCGAGGTGATGGATCAACAACTGCTGAGACTAGTGAAGATCCATACAGATGAGAATCCAGCCGACATGTTAACAAATGTGGTTACCCGAGACAAGCTAGAGTTGTGCAGAGACATAACCGGGATAGCTGTCAGATGACGATCGTTTTAGATGCAGCTGGAGGGGGAGAATTGTTGAGTCCAGCTGCTGGAAACCAACCTGGAACCACATGCATGCATGCTGCCAAGACTCCACCGAAAGGTTGAAATGAAAGCATGCAAGCTCATCTTTGAAAGTTGGAAAAGTTACCAACTGCCCAAACCGTGTGACACTGTAGCACACGGTTTGGCACTATAAAAACAAGCCTTTCAGTGAGCTTAGTGTATCCCAGTGAGAGTAGAGAAATCAGAGAGAGTGTTGTTAAGTGAGGTTTTTTGTAGTTTTTCCATTTGTGTAAAAACTTGTATATTATTCTTGAGAGTAATAATATTGCATTCGGTTTTCCTCAAAAACATTCCAAGAGTGATCGGTAATTCACAACAAGCTTAGCTGGCCAAGTATGTATTTTATATACCACTGTTGTTGTGCTTTTGCCATTTGAACACAGTGTAGGTGGTCATTGTGTTATGCTAAAGCCCTTGGCTTTTAGATTGCAACGACAACTATTTTTCTTAGCTTTAAGATTTTAACGACAACGATTTGTATTTTTTTTTTTTAAGTTGAAAGACTATCTGAAATGTGTTTATATATATATATTTATTTTCATGAGTATTTTTTAGACAATGGATTCATTACAAGTTTTTTCAGTGAAATTCTATAATATTTGCGCATAGCTTAAAGTTCTGCACTGATGTATACCTGAGGAGATATTTAGTTGCTCGCAATTTGATTGTTGATAAAGAAAATATTGGAAGAGACACTCAAGTGGACGACAACTAAGCTTGAAGATATTTGATGGGTATGCATTAAAACATACATATGAGCCTATGAGCTTCACTATCTTATGGTAATAATTCATTATGTATAATCTAATAAATGTTGCTTGTGATTCTCTAGAATGAGGTAGCCCATGAAGATGAGTCTGTACAAGTTTCAAGAGCAAACTTCTATGATCTATTTGGAAGGATTGTGCTTATAATGAGACTTGGCAAACAAGTTTCTAAATTGTTTTGTGGTTGGATTTTTAACAAAGATTTTGTAATTTGACATGTTAACTTGTTCTATTGTTTGTTTGACAGGAACACATCAGGAGAAGGTAACGTGTGTCATGTGGTCTATCTCCTAGAAAATTCCATCGTTGGCGAGGGTCAAGAAAAAATGACTTGGATAGTTGGATGATTGACTTTACTGAATGGACATCGAACACCAACATCAATATCGAGACAATTTGTAATACCATTACATTTCCAGAATCACTACACTGAGAGGTGTGCAATTTCCATTCTATATAATCCACCAAAGTTTTTTGAATCAATTTGGAAGGTCTGAACTGTTTCCTCTACCTAGCTTGATTCATTCTGATATATATTACCAGAATTACTACTGATTTTAGGCAATTCTGGTCATAGATAAAAACACATATCTTGGCTGAACAAAACTTTGTTATTTCAACAAATTTCAAATGTGACGGTGAATTTTAACTTCTTTTTTGTAATTATGATGTTATGTGTATATTAGAAGATTAACAACTTTATGGGTCAATTATTATTGGCTTGAACTTTCTGAGTTGATCTTTGAAAGTCAAATATTTGTCTTAGTCTAATATCTATTCTTTTGAAACCATAATAAATCTTAAATAATTGGTTTGCAAAACAAAATTGTAGGTAACTATAATGACATCAATTTGTCATTAGTATCTATATGAAATACATTGAGATTGGATTGCAAATGTTTTCTTCAATTTGCTAAGAGTATAGTTAGCATTTTTTGCAAACTGGACATGGCTGTCGGCTAACTACATACTTTTTGTATGTGTTATGATTTCCTGTGCCTTTTTTTAATACTTAAAGCTGTCAGCCTTTACTAATAGAAGACTCTCTATACATGCAGATATTGGAAGCCAGAGTGATGTTGGGGCACGAATTGCAGAACAGAGCTAAGTCAAATCCAGAACCAGTTATTAACAATGTCTAATTTTGTTTTTGTTTTGTCGCATGATTTATACAGGTCTCCAAAGGACGTGGCTTGGTGGTGTAGGGTTCAGGATCTCACTTTGAGATCTTAGCTACATTTATATATAGGAGATATATATTTATTTATCCTTGAGTTAATGGCTCCCGCTGCGCTTCGCTCCGCTCTTTCCGGAAAGAGATATTTTTTGTTTGCTATCTGGAGGGAGGGACCAACCGACCGACATACCCCGTTCGTGCCTCACGACTAGTGAGTCACTCTCTCTCTTAGCATTCTTTGTTCCAACTAAGAGCTATCTCTTACTAACTCCGAAGAGAAATAAGAGATATAATTCTTGCTAACCTTGAGGCACTGTATGACCGTAGGTAGTCTTGTGCTTAACACCAACGGAGAGAGGTGACGCTGCGTGTTAAGTCCTCTATTCTACCTCCGACCCTCAGGGGTCGGAAATGCATTACTTAGTATTTCTTGTTCCAACTCCAATTATAGAAAAGCTCAGAGTAACATCTAATGCTTAAGAGTGATTTGGCGGTGGGGTTTCCAACGATTCCAAAAAAAAAATGATTTACACGGAGTTGAGTTGCAAAGTTACAAATTTTTTAGTATGCAAAAACTTCTAGAAATTAGAGGTTTATAGACCGGTTGAAATTAGAAAGTAATTTATAATTGGTATTTGGGTTATTCTTTTTTGTCCTTCTTGATTGTTTTTATTTCCTGAAATTGATTGAAACATAAATGAGATTTTGCTTGGAGATGTGTGTGAAACATATATGATGTTAAATTTCAGTTAATTGAAAACATTTTATGATCGACATAGCAAGAGCTTCATATTTATTTGCATTTATAGTGTATGTTATGCGTGTATTAGAGAATTAATAGTTTGGTGACCTAATTATTATTGGTTTGAATTTTTTGAGAACTTCCACATTATTAATAATAACAGTAACGACAATGAGGACTCTGGAGGATAAAATTGAATAAAAATTAACTATAAATCAAACATATTAAATAAATATATAAAAACTAGTTTTCTTAACACTCGAAAAGTATCTCCTATCATATATACCATGACAGATTTATAATAAATAATTACCGACTCTCCACTTATTAATGATCTTGGTCCCCAAAATTGACAATCTCTTGGGAATGGTAACCAGACCATATTAAATTTCATCGTCAAAATTACTATTTCGGACTTAAGTAGAACATGTAAAATCTCGGTTGTCCCAGATTCTTATAAGAAACGTACTCTCTATATTCGAACCTAGGATATGAAGGTCATATTATGAATCCTACACCATCAAGCCACACCCGTTATATTACGGGTAAAACTACAACACAAAAATTATTTGAAATATAATTTGAAAAACAAAACAATTTCGATATTGTTCAGCAAACAGCATCGTTGCATCCCTTTTAATAAATAAGGGATTTAAGGATGATTTGCTAATGGTAAATGGGGGAGAGAATATTATATAGACAACATATTTATGAGGCCCATAATATCCAGTAGAAAGGGTTTGGATTATAGAAAATGGTAAAGCTTATATTTGAAAAGCCCATATCAAGAAATGATGTCATTAATATTATTCTCTTTCTTTTGTTTATTTATGAGTGCTGTCTTACTTTAGGTGTTATATGTCATCATTCATTTTGTTCCTCAGATACTTCCTTTGTGTGAACTGTGAAAGGCAGTAAGCACAGCACAAGAATGAGAAGAAATGGAAAACATGTTAACATGGTCATCATCATGACATCATTTTGTGTCATTTTTTTTTTTAAAGCTTTTTTCAGCAAATGCGCACCGTTTTCTCACTTTATTGCTGCCACTGCCAGCCAGTCACGATACTCTTTAATCATCATCATCATGACAACCCCACCTCCACTCCTCTCAATCTCATCACGCCTTCCTTACCCGCATTCATTCATTTCTATCTTTATTTTACTCATTTTTTATATCAATTATATTAATATATATATATCACAATTTCGATTCTTTCTATTTTTTGTATATATAATAGAACTATACTATCGATAATTAAGATCAATAATTTGGTTGGGTATTATCCGTCAACCACCGCCGCAATTAGTTTGTCTTTATACATATGATAAAAATATTCTTCTTTTAATCTAACAAACAAACAAAAAAAAAAATAAAAAAAAAATTGAAGTTGGACCTTTTACATTATAGGATTTAGTTAAATATTTATAAAATTTGAATTTTTTTTTTTTTTGTTAATTATAGAAGTGTCATAACATACTTTTGACCAGATAATATGTGAATTACTTACAAAAATAAAATAAAAAATCATTAGTTTTAAGATTTATATATTAATTAATTAATTAATATGATAGCAAATCACAATATATCTCTCAAGGTCTCCACTTCAACACCAACATCTTAATTAAATGCTAAAATAGAATAATAAAAAGAAGAGACGGTACAAAAGTAGATGAATGATGATGGATGAATACTAATACAAAGACTATACCAATAAGTTTCCATCAGCATGTGAAAGCTCCTTTAACCATTCAAATGTTCTATGACGTGACATTGCTTGCTTTTCCCTGTTTTTCTTCTTTATCTTCAACTCTTGCAGCTTCTTTTCCATGTCTTGTCCTCTGCTGCTGCTGCTGCTTTCATGTTCATTATTGCTTTTGATTATGTCAATGTTGTTCAATGGGACTGTTTCTACTGCAGCAATTGAACACCTACACCCAGTACTAAACAACCCTTTTCTCTTATCCAAGAAACTCTGTTTCTTTTGCTGCTGCTTGTGCTTCCCCAACTTCAAATCTTCCTTATTCTTCCCCATAATTACGCTGGAACTGCTATTTGTAGTACTACTGCTGCTGCCACTGCTACTATTACGACTAACTGAACTATTAATATTATGCCATTCTATCTCATGAGGAGGAGCACGAACTAATCCTAGTCTGAAGATATCCCATACTGTTGCTTTCTGGCTCCTGCTACCAATACCATTCCCTATCAGCCGAGCATTTGAAACTCTAATTTGGGGTTTTGGACTTGGAAAGCTATGAAATTGATTTCTTATTTTGGGCCTATAATTTGTTGTTGTATTTCTGATGCCACGGTCCAATGATTCGGACCTTGATATACTACTACTACTACTATATTATTGTTGCGCCCATCTTTTTCGAACCTGGCTAATAACCCGCTGTCTGAACTTACGGAGAGACGTACTGGTAACATTTGGCCTTTGAAAAACACTTCATCAGCCGCATACATTTCTGATTCTACTGAAAGAGAGCCACCCCGTGAATCAAAATTGAATTCCTCCTCGTTTTCTTTGATCACTTGGGGGATTGCTTCTTTGCTAGACTGCAGCAGGCTTGTTTCTTCATTGATGAAATTGAGAGGCAGATCACTGAGTGATAATGCTTCATCTTCCTCAGAACCTTTGCATGATTCTTCTTCAGAGTTTCTTGCCATGTTTAAGACTATAACAAGTTTGAAGTTGTACTCAAAATTATTTAAACTGTTGGAGCTACCAACAAATAATATATAGAAAGACAGTGAGATATTTGAATATGAATAATTGTGAAAGAGAGGGAGACAAGTGGAATACAAACCAAGTAAAAAAGCAACTGTAAAAATTAATAGAGAAATAAAAGAAATGGAGAAGTCAGTACTGCAGGCGAGCCAAATCAAAGAGTGTCCCTTTCTTGTTCGGGCCGGCCAATATTACCATGAGCATGCACACTCGCTTTCAATATATTAATATGGATTGGGATGCATGCAATGCAATATTTTAATTTTAGATAACGTTTTGTGTGTTTCAAATTTGAAATATATGGACTACGAATGCAATGCAACGACTCATTTCACAAATGTCACACACTCATGGACAGCTTTGTTTGGCTCAATAAGAATCGTTTTATATATGAACCAAATTCTTTATAGACTCTATTAAAGAAAAGGAAATAAACCTACATGGATTCCTTCAGTTGCTTTCATAAAGAAAAGGGTTTGGCAAAGCTTTTATTTTGTGTTTTGAGAGTCGTTTGGTTTGGCATTACAATTAGAGAAATGCATATGAATTTTGTGGAGCAAATCAAAGATTGTGATTATTAGGCTCCGTCATGGGCTGCTTGTGAATCACAGAATGTGACCATCTTGAGTTTTGATCTATTCTCTCTCTTTTGTGTCTGTGTATATATAATATATAAAGGTGACAATGCCTTTGCCGTTTTGGCAGGAAAGGAATGGCGTGTATTTCATTTCACGCCAGGAATGAAGTTAGAGCATAAGCTAAAAGCATGAGAAATTGAGATAATAAAGTTGTAATTACTGCTTGAATTACACTTCAAAATTAATCATTTAAAAAAAAAAAAAGATATTTCTAAAGTAATCGTGTGTGATTTCTATCATAAAGATATACTCTCTTTTTGTTGTTTTATGATGATCCAGAAACATCTTTCCACCACGCAAGAATATTAAATTCATATATGTATATATTACAAATTCAATATTTAACTCGTTATTAAATTCAAATTAAGAATATTAAATATCCAATCTTTAATTATTTTACGTTGAAATACCAAGGTTAAGACCAAGCAAGCTGCCGCAAAAGTGTCAATCAGTAGTCAGCAAATGATTTAAAGATCAATAACCAACAATAATTACAAATTGTTGTGGGCAGAACCCATAATTAGCCTCATGAACTCTTATTCAACATCTCAATAGCCCATCAAATTTTTATTTTCACCCATTAGCCACTGAACTTTTAAAAACCGTGTAACCAGCCCTTTACATAACGCCGTTCCGCGCGTGTAACGAA
Organism: Zanthoxylum bungeanum; assembly: GCA_019454045.1. NCBI lineage: Eukaryota > Viridiplantae > Streptophyta > Magnoliopsida > Sapindales > Rutaceae > Zanthoxylum > Zanthoxylum bungeanum. The sequence continues at coordinate 429,311 of SKCR01029740.1, forward strand.
CGGAGCGTTAAGTGAGATTATTCAGATTTTTTCAATGCTATATAGACTTTTTTGAACACGTGGAAGCCAACTCATTCCACTCCCTTCCACTTTCCCAATTGCAACCCCAACACAATTCTGCCTAATTCGCTTCTCTGTCTACCACGCTTATGCCTTCCCCGATCCCGATCTCGACGCTCTCTCTCAATCATTCTGTGTCACTCCGTCGGACTCACTGTCTCTCTAAATCGCTCTCTCGGTGTCTCTCAAGCGGTCAACGTCTCTGTCAATCGCTCTTCCATACTCCATGAAGCCGCCGTCGACGCTCTTCCATACTCTCTCAAGTCGCGGTCAACGTCTCTTTCAATCGCTCTTCCATACTCTCTCAGGCCGCCGTCGACGCTCTCCGACCTGTTATAAATGTATGTGCTTTCCCCGAAAAAACCTGACCCATCCCTCTCCTCTGAACTATTTTTGTTGTTGTTTCTGATTTCATTCTTTTGTAACAGAGAGCGAGAATTCAGGTGATGCTGTCATAGCTTCCTCTTCGTCGTCGTCAATTTGTCTTTCTCTAGCAGAGGCTTAGAGTTGTTGCAGAGTTTGTGGTGATTATTTTTTGTTTTGAATTGAAATTTAATAAAGTTTTGAAATTTAACAATTAATTTAACGTCGTCATCAATTTGGCTTTCTCTGTGTTGCTTTGAAATTTACCAATTAATTATTGTATTATTGAATTGAAAATTGATGTTGTGATCCTCACTTTCGGATGTAGTTTCTGAATAATCAATTGAGAATTTTGTCTTTTGCTTTGTTTGTGCTTGTCCTTATGTAGTTGTGGTCCCAATTTGCAGGGAAAATGGGTGACAAGTTTGTCAAGTTGATTATTCACCATGGAGGTAGTTTTCATGACTATAAAGGGAAAGGAGAGTATGTGGGCGGACATGTTGACGTTGTTGAGGATAAATTCGACTTGGACCACTTGTCGTATGTGAACGTGCAAGCCTATATAAAAGAGCTTGGGTATGCTAGTGTGGGAGCTATGTGGGTTAATCATAAACATGTAGGGGATTTTTGCCTCGTTATGGATGACTTGATTTTGTGTTCAATTGTTAAGAAAGTAGGGAGTGGTGATAAGCTGGAATTTTACGTTGTGGGAGGGATTAAATTATTTCCAGATCTGAGTTCTCAAGTTTCAGAGAACAGACTTAACCAACCTATTGAGAATAATGTTATTGAAGAGAACTATAATGAATTTTACTTAAGTGCAAAATAATTCAATGGCTACTTCAAACAACTTGGCTTTCTTGCTGAAAAAAAGATTGCACAACAACCTGGGATAAGAGTAAAAGGCATAAAAGATTTTTGCAAGTCTGAATATAAGCTAAATGTCGGGTGGACTATTTGCCAGAGGGTAAGAAAGAAAGTTCTCAAAGACATTGTATGAGACTATATTGAACAATATGGGGACTTGCATGATTACTCCCATGAGGTTTTGAGAAAAAATCTCGGTTCAACTTGTGTGGTTGAAACCAGCAGAGAAGAAAGTATAAGAGGAGAATTCTTACGTTTTTATGTTTGCTTTAAGGCATGCAAAGAAGGTTTTATAAATGGGTGTAGGAAGGTAATTGGTGTAGATGGTTGTTTCTTAAAAGGATTTATTACAACTTAATTTGGTTACTGTGTTCTTACAACGAACTTTGAACAATCAGTAAACCGAACTGGAATGATACAATTTGAACAGTGAAACAAATGACACAACACAATTAATAGAACAGGACAATCGCAGAAGAGAACGCGAAAAAAGTAAATCAGTCCCAGCGATGAAGGCAGAATTCCGAGGCTTGTTGATGCGGCAACAATCTCCTTAAAACAAATTCGTCCCCTACCGATTGGTGCAGTAGAACGCGAGACGTCTGTTTCCCAGGATGCAACGGAAAAAGAGGAAATTGGGCACCACCAAATTCGACTGCAACGAACAACCGAAGTGCTTGAACTCTTCTAAAAAGAAAGCTTGAAACTTGTTTTTGTATTCAACTAACAAAAACGAAAATACACATCTCTATTAAAAAGAATTAACATGCCAATTAAATTGAGTTAGTGGGAGACCTTCCATTTGATTTGTAACCACTTAGTTAATTAATAAAATTGAATTAACTGTTATGGAACATCAAAAGCTTGGAAAAATAAAGAGGAGGCTTGCAAAAATTCGCTAGGCCGGGCTCGCACATTTTGGTCCGGCATTCGTGTACGCAGGACACGCGGGTGCACACGAGCCAAGCTTGATTCGGATTTGATTTGCACCCCCCCCCCCCCCCCCCCGCGCGTAGAGAGAGCCTCTATCCTTATAACTCTTACCCATCTACATATGAGCAATCATATATAAGCATAATATTCACTCTATAGCTTTCCCATATGGGACAAGCTTACTTTTCTTTATTTTCCAACACCAATGGGTGAACTTTGAGCAACAATTTCTCATTCACCCAAGCACCATTTTAAGCATATGAATATACCATTTCGAAGTACTCACGGAGGAGTATCCGAATCATTCAATAACAACCACTAACACGAAGTGGACCATGCTTAAAATTGAGCCTCAAAATGCTTACTCATAAGCATTTTTTCCAACAATCCCCCACATGAATGAAATTGGCGAAAAACGTCGAATAAAATTATTTTATAAAACATTTTATTTTGACCTAGAAGAGTTCAACGGTTCAACACCTGCATAGGATAGGTAGGCCTCAGCCTTTGAACCTTCCCTTGTGAAAATATATCTCATTTACTGGCTGACAGTGGACGCGATGTCATTGAACTGTACTGCCGTTCATGTAAATGGAGAATATATATCACACAGATATTTAACCTAACACATCTGAGTTCTCATTATTATGTTCATTTTGGCCATGAACATCAACCTGGTTCTGCAAGAGTTTCTAAGAATTGAGCCCATACAATTCCCTTTGAAGCGGCCCCACTTCTCTCTCACATAGGTGATTTCTTATTTAAGAGCATCTCGTAATACTCTGCTCGGATTCCCGACGCATAAGAATCATTAAAAGCCTTTGCTTAACCTCAATCCATACGAGCATCACTATTTCATTTCACCATAGGAATGGACTAGAGGGTAAACCCCCCACAGTGAACCAATTATGTCTTTTACGAGTAGGTTGTCCCATTGAACCTAGATCTTGGGATCTCCAGTCAACAAGGTTGGGTTTTCCTTCGTAATAAACATTTATCTAATGGGCTTTAGTCCCATTCCCCTCGATGATTTCACACCACAACTCTATTTAACCCTTTGGTTAGCGGATCCGCAATGTTATCCTTTGACTTTACATAGTCAATCGAAATAACTCCAGTAGAGAGTAACTGTCTAACGGTATTGTGTCTACGACGAATATGTCTAGACTTACCATTATACATATTGTTATGTGCCCTTCCAATTGCAGATTGACTATCGCAATGAATGCAAATTGCTGGCACTGGCTTAGGCCAACTTGGAATATCCTCTAGAAAATTTCGAAGCCATTCTGCTTCTTCAGCACACTTGTCTAATGCAATGAATTCTGATTCCATTGTAGATCTGGCTATCACAGTCTGTTTGGAGGATTTCCACGATATAGCTGCACCTGCTAGTGTAAACACATAGCCACTGGTAGACTTTGAGTCTTTCATATCAGATATCCAATTAGCATCACTGTATCCTTCGACTACAGCTGGATATCTATGATAGTGCAACCCATAATTACGAGTAAAACGTAAGTACCTAAGTACTCTCACTATTGCTTTCCAGTGATCAACCCCTGGATTACTCGTATATCTGCTGAGCTTGTTTACTGTACAGGCTATATCAGGCCTTGTACAACTCGATAGGTACATCAAACTCCCGATAACTCTAGAGTATTCTACTTGAGATATACCATCTCCCCTATTCTTTGATAGGTGTAGACTCACATCTAAAGGAGTTCTAGCCACAGCAGAATCATCATTGTTGAATTTACCAAGAATCTTGTCCACATAGTGCGACTGATCAAGAATAAGTCCATCTGAACTTCTCGAGATCTTTATTCCTAGAATGACATCTGCTAGACCCATGTCTTTCATGTCAAACTTAGATTTTAGCATATTCTTGGTAGATTTCACCATTTTAATATTACTCCCGACAATCAATATGTCATCAACGTAGAGACATAAAATGACATAGCCAACTTCTGTCTCTCTGACATAAATGCATTTATCACATTCATTGATTTTGAAACCATTTGCCAACATGGTATCATCAAACTTTTTATGCCACTGTTTCGGAGCTTGTTTCAATCCATACAAGGATTTAACTACTAACTTACAGACTTTCTTTCCTTGTCCTGGAGCTATAAAGCCTTCAGGTTGTTCCATGTAGATTTCTTCATCTAAATCTCCATTCAGAAAGGCTGTTTTCACATCCATCTGATGTACCTCAAGATTGCGCAAAGCTGCAATCGCTAGTATCATCCTTATGGAATTTATTCTCGTTACAGGAGAATAAGTATCAAAGTAATCAAGACCTTCACGTTGTCTGTAACCTTTAATTACAAGTCTTGCTTTGTACTTGTCAATTGATCCATCTGCCTTCATTTTCTTTTTGAAAATCCACTTGGACCCTAACGGTTTACATCCTGAAGGAAGATCCACTAACTCCCATGTGTGATTTTGTAAGATGGATTCAATTTCACTATTGATGGCATCTTTCCACAAAGCACCATCAACTGACCTTACAGCTTCGTTATAGCTTTGAGGATCATTTTCTAGCAAAAATGTCAAAAAATCTGGACCAAATGATTTTTCCGTTCTAGCTCTTTTGCTACGTCTTGGTTCAAGTTCAACAACTTGTTGATCCTCCGGAACATTTATTTGTTCTCGGTCCTGACTATCTTCAATGATAGTCTCATGTACCCGTTTTGTACATTTGAATTCGAATTAGTTTTACAAGGAAAAACGTGTTCGAAAAAGGATGCATTCCTCGACTCCATTATCGTATTCTTGTGAATATCTGGTATATTAGACTCATGCACAAGAAATCGATAAGCATTACTGTTATGCGCATATCCTATGAAAATACAATCAACAGTTTTGGTCCTATCTTCACTTTTTTAGGTGGAGGAATAACTACCTTGGCAAGACACCCCCACACTCGTAGAAATTTGTAGGAAGGTGCTCTTCCTTTCCACATCTCATAAGGAGTTTTCCCTGCATCTTTCCGTGGTACCTTATTTAAAAGGTAATTAGCTGATAAAACAGCTTCGCTTCTCCCCACATATTCTGAGGTAAACCAGAGCTGATTAACATAGCGTTCATCATCTCTTTCAAGGTACGATTCTTCCGTTCTGCAATCCCATTGGATTGAGGTGAATAAGGAGCTGTGGTTTGATGTATGATTCCATTTTGTTCACAAAGTGATTCAAAAGGAAAAACATACTCACCACCACGATCACTTCTCAACTCCTTAATTCTTTTGTTCAGTTGATTCTCAACTTCATTCTTATAGAGAACAAATTTCTCTATAGCTTCGTCCTTGCTTTTCATCAAATACACATAGCAAAATCTAGTGCAATCATCAATAAAGGTAATAAAATATTTATTACCGCCTCTCGATTGTATTGAATTAAAATCACATACATCGGTATGAATAAGATCAAGTGGTTCAGAGTTTCTTTCAATACTATGAAAAGATGATCTAGTTTTGCCTCAACACAAGTATCACACTTATGTTTGTTATCAATTTTAAAATTTGGAATGTGGTTCATGTTAATTAATTTCCGTAATGAATTAAAATTAACATGTCCTAATCTACCATGCCATAGATTAGAGTACTCAACAATATAAGCAGAAGAACTAGCTTTATTGATATTCTTAGGTTTAACAACCATTACATTGAGCTTAAAGAGCCCATCAGTTACATACCCTTTTCCCACATACATCCCATTTTTAGTTAAAACTACTTTATCAGACTCGAACACCATCCGGAATCCATGCTTGTTCAGAAGTGATCCAGACACAAGATTCTTCCGTATTTCTGGTACATACAGAACATTGTTCAAAGTCAACTCTTTCCCAGAGGTCATCTTCAGAATCACCTTGCCTTGACCTTCAATCTCAGATGTTGCTGAATTGCCCATGTATAATTTTTCCCCATTACCAGTAGGCTCAAATGAAGAAAACATGCTCTTGTCCGAGCACACATGTCGAGTGGCACCAGTGTCAATCCACCACTCTCTTGGGTTAGAACCCACCAGATTCACCTCAGAAACCACAGCTGAAAGGTTAATGTCTGAAACATCTTGAGTCATGTTTTCCATCACATTAGCCTCTTGATTCTTTTTCTTCTTCGGCAGTCTGCACTCAGAAGACTTGTGACCCATTTTGTCACAATTGAAGCATTTTCCTTGAAATTTGAATTTCTTGGAAACTCCTCCTTGAGGGCCCATTTTTGACCCTTTTTTCTTGAGGTTCTTGTTCTTATGGCCATGTTCAACAACATTTACTTTGGCCTCATGAGTTATTCCCCTCTTGTCAGATACTCTGTAATCTTCCTCAATTCTAAGCTTAAGAACCAAGTCTTCAATGCTCATTTCTTTTCGCTTATGCTTTAGATAATTCTTGAAATCTTTCCAACCAGGTGGTAGTTTTTCAATTATCGAGGCTACTTGGAATGTTTCACTTAAAACCATCCCCTCAGCATGAATTTCTGCTAGAATAATTTGCAATTCTTGTACTTGACTTAACACAGTTTTGGAATCAATCATCTTAAAATCTAGGAAACGGCCTACGACAAATTTCTTAGTACCGGCATTTCTTAGTACCGGCATCCTCATTTTATATTTTCGGTCTAAAGATCCCAAAGCCCTTTTGCTGTTTTCATCCCGGCATACACACTGTACAAGGAATCACTCAGCCCATTTAGCACATAATTCCTACATAGGAATTCAGAATGTTTCCAAGCATCGATCGCACTGATCACTTGGATATCAATCTCACCCTCCACGGGTTCAGGAGCATCTTCCTTTAGAAACCTCGCAAGGTTCAAAGTGGTCAAGTAGAAAAACATTTTCTGTTGCCACCGTTTAAAATTCTGTCCACTGAATTTTTCAGGTTTTTCTGCAGCAGTATTGACATGGCTCACATGTCCAACAGGTTGTCTAGCCACAGAGGCTGCAACACCTTGGCTAGCCACAGCGGCTGCCATATTAAGCCCAGAGGCTGAAGGAAGTTGGCCAGCCGAAGAGGCTGCCACTGCACTTTGGCCAGCCACGGGGGCTGCCACAATATTCTGCCCAACCACAGGGGCTGCCAAAACATCTACTGTGTTTGGACTGTTTTCCATATCCACAGAGCGAATTTTGTTTTAAGACTATTACAACTTAATTTGGTTACTGTGTTCTTACAACGAACTTTGAACAATCAGTAAACCGAACTGGAATGATACAATTTGAACAGTGAAACAAATGACAACAACACAATTAATAGAACAGGACAATCGCAGAAGAGAACGCGAAAAACAGTAAATCAGTCCCAGCGATGAAGGCAGAATTCCGAGGCTTGTTGATGCGGCAACAATCTCCTTAAAACAAATTCGTCCCCTACCGATTGGTGCAGTAGAACGCGAGACGTCTGTTTCCCAGGATGCAACGGAAAAAGAGGAAATTGGGCACCACCAAATTCGACTGCAACGAACAACCGAAGTGCTTGAACTCTTCTAAAAAGAAAGCTGAAACTTGTTTTTGTATTCAACTAAACAAAAACGAAAATACACATCTCTATTAAAAAGAAATTAACATGCCAATTAAATTGAGTTAGTGGAGACCTTCCATTTGATTTGTAACCACTTAGTTAATTAATAAAATTGAATTAACTGTTATGGAACATCAAAAGCTTGGAAAAATAAAGAGGAGGCTTGCAAAAATTCGCTAGGCCGGCTCGCACATTTTGGTCCGGCATTCGTGTACGCAGGACACGCGGGTGCACACGAGCCAAGCTTGATTCGGATTTGATTTGCACCCCCCCCCCCCCCCCCCGCGCACGTAGAGAGAGCCTCTATCCTTATAACTCTTACCCATCTACATATGAGCAATCATATATAAGCATAATATTCACTCTATAGCTTTCCCATATGGGACAAGCTTACTTTTCTTTATTTTCCAACACCAATGGGTGAACTTTGAGCAACAATTCTCATTCACCAAAGCACCATTTTAAGCATATGAATATACCATTTCGAAGTACTCACGGAGGAGTATCCGAATCATTCAATAACAACCACTAACACGAAGTGGACCATGCTTAAAATTGAGCCTCAAAATGCTTACTCATAAGCATTTTTTCCAACAGGATTATGTGAGGGTCAATTGTTGTGTGCCATAGGAAGTGATGGAAACAATCTAATGTTTCCAATTGCTTGGGCTGTGGTTCGGATAGAGAATGCTTATAATTGGAGCTGGTTTCTAAGGTTGTTGAAGTATGACTTGCCTTCAGGAGATGAGGAAGGATACACTATCATGAGCGACATGCAAAAGGTAAATTTTTCAAGCTTCATATCCGTAACTGATTTGGTATGTAAATATAATATTTTGTTTTGATTATATGAAAATAATATTATGTTTTATGGATTGCCACGTTCTATATGAATGTATAAGCTATTGTCGAAATGATATTACTTGTCGTTCCGGTTTGACATTACATAGTCTTTACTAAAGTTTTCAAATAATTTGTCTTGACAAGGCATTAAGAGATGAGTTACCAGTTGTTTATCATAGGATGTGTGCAAGACACATCTATGTAGCTTGGGCAAAGCTAAAGTTGGTAGGCCTAAGTTAAATCGTCGTAAAGACAATGATGAACCAAAAAAAGTTGGGAAGGCATCACGAGTTGGGAGGAAGATGACATGCTCCTTGTGCAAACAATAAGGCCACAACAAGACATCATGCCCAACAAGACCAAGAGGAATTCAGGTACTTCAATAATTATCGTTTTGTTAAAATTGCTTAACCTAGCTTTGGATTTAAAATTTATTTATTTGCTCTATTTGTGCATAAACAGACCATCAATGTAAGGAGAAGTTCATGGATGTTGCAAGGAGACAGGGCTGTGAGCATGAGCATGCAAAATGCGAATGCTTTCTTGCAAAGGCAGCAAGGTGGGAGTCAAACTAATACACAAGCAAGTTCTACTCAAAATCCAACACCAATACTCTCTTCCAGCATTGCTAGTGGATCAAGAAGCATTCTAGGACATAAGTACAAAGGATTGCAATGGAACGGTTTTGATGCAGTCACTGGAAGACAACTTCAAGAAATTCGAGACAAGAAGAGGACGCGTAAAGACCGATGGATAACATATTAGTTCAGATCATTTTGATGTTAGTAAGATATTTTAGATCATTTTGGACAAAACTCAAATATTTCATTTTGGATGATACTTTAATATTCTACTTTTTGCTTGAATTTGGCTTCAGTGATAGTATTATCAAAGCTGAATTTTAACTCAAATATATAGTATTATCGTTAATCGTTTAATCCCTTGACCGCTTTTGGTTGTCTCTACTCTGCTTTAGAACATACGTTCCTGTTGATTCTTGGTTTCAATCAAAAAGCACAACGAAAAAAGTTTATAACAAAAGAAATCTAAAAACACATTGCATCAGCTCTTTTGAAGACAAATTTGCTTGAAAAAGAAGTAGGAGAAACGTTACCATCAAGCCCGAATGCGACCATGATGATAATATTCACAACATTACAAGATTCGTCAAGCACTCAGAGACAAAAAACATGTTTGTTAAACACCTTAAATTAAACACACCATTTGTAATATTATTTTTTTAATATTGAAAATTTATTTATTTTAGTAGTGTTGATTAATGTTCAAATGAAATTAAATAGATCATTTGTAATTTTTTCAAGACATGATTGTGTTTGATGGTTTATGTAGTTATAAAGAGTTTTTAACATAATTTTTGAGAGTTATGTAGACTTATAGGTAAAATATTGAAGTTCAGGGGGTTAATGAAATGTATTATAAAAATTAAGGGGGTTTGTTATATTTGCACCGTTGGCTGTCACATCATCAACTCCAAACGAAAAAATCTGACGTGGACGGTAAACGAAACAGCGTTACACTGAATGGATTTATTACACCGTTTTTAAAAATTCGGTGGGCTAATGGGTGAAAATAAAAGTTCGGTGAGTTATTGAGATGTCAAATAAGAGTTAAGTGGACTAATTATGAGTTCTGCCAATTGTTGTGATGGATCACAAGATCAACTGCCCAGCACCAAAAACATACGATATGCAAAATCTTGTAGCAATCAAGAACTTGAGAAAATAATTTTAGATCAAGTGCCGACTGAACTATATTATATAAAAGCTTTACAATTAGCTCAGCACCGTCCTATACCAATGTCCAATAACTAATGATTGTTTTTAGGAGGATCTTTAAACTTGTCAATTCTAGCTCGAAAATGCTTAAAATCCCGTTAAAATTATTTGAAATATAAATCATCATAAAACTACTCTCAAGCAAGTAGGCTCTAGAGCTTGTTCTTGCGCTAATCATTAAGAATTGAGTTGGGCCTCTTATTTTTGCTAACTGATTGAATGTCTAGATATCAGCTCTATTGTTCTACATGCAAAATACCTTGGGCCGTTTGGGCCGGGTCGTATTTATTTCGGTTACAAACTATTTAATTAAAAAGATCATTTTTAATCTGCCGAGATTAATATAAGCTAACGATTTTTCGGACATTCTAAATCTATTTATTTCTCCAAAACCTTGATGATGAGCATATCATGTTCTTTATTATAATCTTAATCTGTAATTAGAGGAGGAAACATGATACAATGTGATTAATTTCATGGAAAAAGAAACAATCACTCTTTAATTTGTCTCTGACATATATTAAAATTATTAGGGGCGGTTAACGGCATCAGTGGTAGCGCCGGAAAGAGTGGGGGCGTCGGTGGCGCCACCGCCACGACCAGGCTTGGGTTGGAGATGGCCTTCAGTTCCATAACCCTGGCGCTTATAATCCTCCAAGTCTTTGTACTTCACGTATGGGCTGTCCTCCATTGGAAGACCTTCTAAGCTTTTCTTCTCAGGCTCAGCTCGCTCTCTCTCTGTTTGCTGTTGCTTCTTCTCCATCTTCACTCTCTCAGATGATTGTGTTTGATTCTTCTTAGCACGCCGGGTTCTTATTATATGTTAATTATTTTTGCCTTCAGCTACGTGTCGTCACATGTTATCTACGTGTTGCCACGTGCTGTTTCATAGATTGCAATATTCTACGTGGAAAATTTTCAACATAACACGTCTGCAATATCCTGATTTCGCATAACAATGATATGTATGTATGTGTGTAGAGAAAAACAGTGTGTAAAAAGAAAACATTTTTTTCATGGCGAGTATAAATTCAATGTCTCTAATGAATTTGTTTGAATATTAATATTAAATAAATTATAATAAATAAATTATTTTTTTTTTAATATTCAGCTCGCTTTTCAATTTTTTTTTAATTATTAATATTAAATAAATTATTTAAAAAAATCTTGAATTTATAAAAATAAATCTTTAAAAATTATAAAATCTTCACATGTTTCGTCCATGTCTCTAATGAATTTGTTTGAATATTAAATTTATTCTCTTTAAAATAAACAAACTATATTGAGGCATGATTTTATTATGAATGTTTTAATAGCTTTTTATCAATGATTAGTGATTAGTGAGTATCACTAGACATAATGGCTTAGTACTTTACTATCTAATAAGTCAATTCATTTCATATATGATTGTATAATGTATGCGAGTGCGACCTCAAATATACGCCAATTATGGTCCAAAAGAGTTACTGACGAGTTATATGATTGTGAAAACCAGGTGGTTAGCTGGCTCAATTCTAGAAGGTTTGACTGGATATGTTCCCAGTTCGAGTCCCGCTAGAGTTATCATCATTGGGATGACCATATCGTACCGTTCTTGATCCGAATTCGGATTAATCAGGTCCAATGTAGCACTGAATATCGGGTGGGGAACCCAAAAAAAAAAAACCATGTGGTTATCTTATAAAATTGTAGCCAGCAATAGTAATGATGTGAAACCCATTTGAAATGCTTATCTTATAAAATTGTACTGTTATATGGTGACTTCACAATTATGATTCTTAAAAAAAAAGTATGACGTGGCTTGGGGAACAACATGCATTACAGCTGTGTTACATGTATTTAAAGTCTTGCACCTTTAGTTATTTAGACAACTTATTTCGAACTAGAATCTCACACGGGACAAAGATCTTCTAAAAAAATGAAAATAAAAATAAAAATAAGAAAATGATTCTAATTCGGAAGGATCTCTTAAATATATAAGATCCAGATCATGAAGCCATTGGTGTACATTGAGAAAGAAAACACCCACCCATTTTTCTGGTTAAAATCTATCTCTCAGAGACAACATTAATTTGAACTTTTAATTCCAGCTGATGGCAATGGGACTTCCGACAATGTGCTTCCCATCAGACCACTCAAGACGTGCAAAGCTATTGGTATTTGTTGGCATTGAGCTTACGGTGAAAGTCACACTGTAAGATTTCTTCTCATTCGCTTCAGTGAAACTCAACGTTGCTGGCTCAACAGAAATCTTCACTGCAGGGCCTGGTGATGTCATGGACACTTTGTATGTCCCTGGTGAGCCCACGTTTGTAAGAGTTCGAGTGTATTTGAGAACACGAGAGCCACTGCCACTGCTCATTTGTGTGGTGTCAATATTGACAGCAAATGAAGGATAATTGAAATCAGCGAGGCTGTATTTTTTGCTGCCATCGCATGTGAATTTCCTTCTAGCAAGGCTGTTAATTTGTGCTGCCGTGTAATTTAATGCACAAAGGAAGCCCAGATAGTCGTCAACCGTTAGATCATAAATCAACCCCGGATTAAGGGCTGATACAGGATCAACGTGTCCAGCACCATGATCAAACGGTGTGGATGCTTTTCCTGTAGCAATATCTTGCATTTTCAGGCCGTTTTTGTACACAACATAAGCTGTGGTCATGAGAGCTGACCTTATCGCTGATGGGCTCCATTGAGGATGAGCCGATTTGAGCAAGGCTGCGAGCCCACTTACATGTGGACACGACATGGATGTTCCTGATATAATGTTGAACCCCACTCGCCTGCCGTCTGTTGCCAACCCAGTTGGTCCAACTGCTCCAGACCATCCCGCTAAGATGTTGACTCCTGGTGCGATCATGTCCGGCTTCAATATCTCTGCGGTGATGGAATTCGGTCCTCTTGAACTAAATGCTGCCACGACTGGTGATGGTTCGATTCCCACTTTGGTTCCTTCAAATAAAATTGTCAGAGTTGGGTTAGGATCTGTAAACAAGTACTTCTTAATAGCATCACCAAAGTTTTGACCAACAGCAGTAGCCGGTAACAAATGTGCATCAGCCACCAACTCTTCACCATTTGCTTCAGTGTTAGCCAGAACCATGCCTAAACCACCAGCAGCTTTAACAACGGCTCCCTTTTGGACTCTAGCATTCACTCCACGATCACAAATCACAATCCTGCCCGCAACTTTCTCTGGTATCAAAGTATCCATCATGCATAAATTCCCATTTGTTGCATTACTGGCATTACCAGCATACACAAATGGTAACAATTTCCCAGGTAAAGCATCGCCTTTAAAAAGTGACACACCAGAGTAATTTTGGCCATTGCCAAGACTAACAAAAGCTGGGAAATCTCGATCCAATGTGCCTGCACCTACAGTAGTTATCCAAGGAGCCACGTTGGATAAACTGTAGGAGCCAGGACCAGCATTTCCAGCTGAACAAGAGACTAATATCCCTTTCTCCATTGCTGCAAAAGCACCAATCGCAACATTATCTTTGTAATAATCAGATGTGCCACCACCAAGAGACATTGACAGAACATTGACATTATCATCAATGGCCTTGTCCATAGCCGCCAATATATCAGAGCTAAAACAACCACCAATCCAGCAGACCTTGTAGACGGCAACTCTAGCGCGCGTGGCCATACCACGCGCCGTCCCAGCTGCATAGCCGAATAAGCTGGCGCCTTCAACGACCGATCCAGCTGCAGTACTGGCAGTGTGAGTGCCATGGCCATCATCATCTCTAGGAGACTTAGACTCTTTGCTTTCATCAACGGGGCCCAAAGTAGCTTCATAGCCTCTAGCAAAGTATCTTGCACCAATTAATTTTCGGTTGCAATTAGATAAACTAAAATTTGTACCGCTTTCACACGCGCCTTTCCAGCTACTTGGTACAGGGCCAAGTCCGGTGTCGTCAAAGCTCTTGCTTTCTGGCCAGACCCCAGTATCTAAAACTCCAACGATAACTTCACTCGCAGAATCTGACTCGGGGAACAAATCGGTACTTTTGTCGAGTCCGAGAAACTCAGGAGTACGAGTCGTGTGCAACTCATATTTCAACTCAGGCAAAACTGAGAGGATCCCAGGCTGCTGCTCTAGTGACTTAGCTTCTTCTTGAGTTAGCTGAGTGGAAAATCCATGGATTACATTGTTGTATGTGTAGAGCATTTCCGCAGAGTCGGACACCGATTTGAGTGAGGACTCATACCAGTGCGTGTGGTGCTGGAAACTCACAGGCATCTCGGATTTCGCCATGTGTATGATGTAGGTATCTCTCTGGTTCTTGGCTGCCATGGACACGTGGCAAATACTCAGAAAAAGAAGAAGACTGATAAGAAACCAAAACGACTTCATCTTTGATTCTCTCGTCGCTTCCTGTTTGAGATGGAGATGAATGATGCCGAAAGAAGCTCGCCCAACAATAATAGTTTTATATAATACGTACGTGATATCAGGGGAATTAGAAAATTTATATTTACTTATTTATCAAATAAAAAAAAAATGATAATTTTCATATTATTACATTATTACTACTCACTTCACTTGTAGACAAAAGAGAGACGATTGTTGGTTGTCTGGTTCTTTGACGCATTATGACAGATAGATAATAATAATAGAGAAAGCAGAAATAAATACATACATTAAAGCTTCCATCACGTGTATTTCCGGCTTTTTATACACCTCCCTGTGCCCCTTTTTCTTTACCTACTCTGTTCTTTTTATCCTTTTGCAGATAAAAGAAGATCTCCATGCCAAGAATTCCAATAATAATCCACCTTCTTCACAGTAATAATAATTCATAAATCGTCGCTTTTACTAGGAACCCACATGCCAATCTCGGCCCTAACGCTATTCTTATGTTCTATGAATATCGAAGATAAAATTCCACAGGCACAGTACGTTTGAAAATTTACGATGGTTCACATCACGGGTGCTTGTCTTTAGTTTCTTTTTTTTTTTATATTTTATTGATGATACTATTTATTACATATTTCTACCTTTGGTTGGTGAATGTGGGTGGAAGTTTGCCAGTCAATCAACCCTACCTTTCCTTTTACAGATCAATGATTAATTTCTGTCTACTTTATTTGGGTTTAAGACTTATAATTATCTAAATTTATACTATTTTCTTTTAACTTTTAATTATTTAAAAATTGCTACCGACATAGTCATCACTTTCTTTTGATTTTTTTTTTTTTTAAATATATTATTTTTGTTGGATTTTTTAAATAAAGTCTTCCCAATATATATATATATGGGTCAATTATATGAATCTTTTGACGTCATAATATTATATCTGAGATTATTGATTCATCAAGTTTCACAAAATTTATGTTTCTTTTTATGATTTCAGAGTATAGTTAGGTAATATTTTTTAAATAAATTTAATTTATATTAAAAAATAAAAATAAGTTTTTTTTTTAAATTTTTTTTATATATTTTAATGATACAAAAATATTAATTATTTTATCATAAAAATAAAAAAATACAAATATTTTGTTGCCTTGTTGATCTCAAAATGATGTTGAGACATTATAGAAACAATAAAAATAATAATAAATATTATAAATATTTGAGGGGACGCATTAACCTATATAAAATATCTCAAAATATCTGAAGGGTTAATAGTGGTTATGTACTCACTGCTTGGAAAGATCCCATCTATATGTGAAATTTTGGATCTTAATTTGGAAGTTATGGGAAAGTGGGACATGAGATCACATGCAATAGCTGTACCTTAAAATTGAACTTCAATTGAGATTTTAAAAGATTATTTATGGATAAATAAGTCCAGTAAATTTTAAAAGATATTTAAAGAATGTAAAGATTTATAAGATTTTATGAAATTTCTTTTAATTAGAATTTTTTACTTATTAGATTTTAAAATATCTATATCATAAAAATTTGTAAAATTTGAAAGGACCACATATAGATTAAATACTATGTTTCAAATACTATGTTTATATATTTATGTTTATATATTGTATAATTAAATATGCTATAAAGATTTGAAATCGATAGCAATATCAAATTAATAGCATTCTTTAAAATTATGGTATTTGGAGATAATTTTTTCTTTAAAAAAAATATTCAATTAATAGTGTGACTTTAGAGGTGGAAAATTTTAGGCCGTGAAAAAATGATTTAGCATATGTTGTAAACTTTTCTTTCCCTCCATATTTGTCAATAAATTTTGAACAATTTGTTAGATAGCTTACTGTAATGAAATATTTGTCTGTAATTTAGTCCTCATTTTTTTTGGGATTATGGAGATTATATGCTTATGTTAATAAGAGTTTTTCAAAACATGAAAATAAGACAACCCAATAATTTTATAATTTATTTCAAACTCTTAAAAATTATTGACAAATAATTTTTTTTAAAAAAAAACTTCAGAAACTTCTCTTGGTAAAATAATAATTTATGATTTCATTTCTCATAAAAGAAAAGCATTAGTCCAATAAATGTTAATTCAAAAAAACAAAAATTGTGAATAGGGAAACCAATTAACGTAGCCATGTAGACAAACATAAAAGGATCACCTATACATGAAGGAAAATATTGAATGATTGCTAATCTTGGATTCTTATACATAAAATAAATAAACAAATAAAAATTTAATCTTAGCATGACATCTTTTTATTGTATGTCACACTTATTTTAAAACGAACATCAATTTGGAAAATAGAGTTTAATTCAAATTATAGGACCACTTAATTGTGTCACACTAGCAGACAAAAAAAAATCTCACATCAAAAATCTCATGAGTTAGTGTGAGATTGTTTTAGGATTTCATATTTATATATTTCACTAAAAAGTCTCACAAAATCACACATATAAAGAAATCCTTCAAAATAAGTAAGTTTTTCAATACCATAAATACTTTTTATTATTTGTTTAAAATATTGATTGAATACCACTAGATTTGGACACTCTTATTAAAAAATCTCAATAGTCTTAATGGAATACCACAAGACTTTTTAGATTATTTAAAAATATTAATTGAATACCACAATACTTATTTAACCCAAAAAAGTCTTTTAAAATCCTAATTGAATACTCCCCCTTATATTTTATCAATTAAATTTAAAAGTATCGGATTTTAATACTTTATTTAGGAGATTAGTCCCCATTGCGGCAAAAAATTAGGCTTTAAAAAGTCGTCTTCATCCACGGGTCGAGATTTTATTACTATTTTCTTCTCTTTTTTGGTAATAACTCATTAACTTGTCTTCATGGAGTTGGAAGAAGAGATATTTAATTATCATATAGTGAATGATACACCATAGTCAATCAGATCCTTTCATTTGAGATGTGATATACCACATTAGTAAAATAAATAATAATATTTTATTATTATATCTTTATAAAATTTTATCATATATAAAAAATTATAATTATAAAATCAAAATGTAAAGTGCGAGGTGACTGTCCAAGTTGAAATGAAATTACTATCTCTATATGGAGAAAAACTCATATAGAGATTGTCCTTAAAAAATAATTCAATCAATAAATAACAGGTGTTTGATATATTTTGAGAATTACCAATCAAAATAAAGAAAAAAAAATTATAATATTTATCATTTATTAATTAGATGATCCTTAAAGAATTATCATTATGAGTTTTTCTCGTCTAATAATTTGACAGGAATGGTAGTTGTTTGCTTGTAGTGTAGTGTTGTAACTGATATAGTTATCTTTTTATTAAGAACAAGCGAACCAATCTCAAAATTTTATTGGGTGATGGGATTGGGCTAACGGTAGCTACAATAACTTCGTTGTCTCCATTTTCTAAATTTGCGTCAGGAACTTAATGGCAACCCATCCTATACATGGGATACCTTTGGCATTGTAACTGCTACTCGCGTGAGTTGATGTTAATTTCAAGACAATACTAACATTAGTAATATTAATTTATTTACTAACATTTGTATCGGCTCTTCCTTTTAAAATGAGAAATCAAAATTATTTTATTAAAAAATTATAACTTTCATTAATTCACCAGTTTTTGATAATAAAAAAATTTATGAGTGCGTTACCCACTTACTGCTAATCATTACGATATAGGCATTAAACCGAGAAGAGTCCAAGCTTCACCAATACCAAGGCTACATACAACACTTTTTCCCAACTAAGCATGCAATTATTAGTGCTATCGCTGCATTACGATCCGCGTGAAATCGAACGGTTTCGATTCTAACCGGTTTCAGTTCCGATTCCGGAATCGGAATCGTAAATGATCGGTTCAGTTAGAGTTCGATCTCCAATCAAATCGGTTGGAATCGTTGGAATCGAACGGTTCCAACAGGAACCCTACCTCAACAGCTTGGGGCTAAGGCAGTGAGCCAATACTAATTTAATTCATAACCTACCCCTAATAATAGTAATAAAACGGCTATTTTTAGGGGCATTTTCTGTATAAAAAAAGATTCTAAAATTCTATAAATATAGGTCATTTTTCATTATTTCAACACACCAATTTCTCAACTCTCTCAATTCCTACAATTGTCTTATTCTCAATTCTCTCATTTATAATAATAAATTAATTATTATCATTCTCAATTTTCTTATTATTCTTACTCATTTCTTAAACAAAAAATATCAAGCTCATCTGATAACATAATATCAAATATGCCAACACAAGAGAGCGGCCCTAATGTCGATTCACAATCACGGAGAAGAGAAGTTAAGTCTCGTTCCTCGGATGTTTTCAAACTTATTTTCTTTTATGTCAATCATTACGATACAAAGATGCATTATGTAGTTTTTTTTCTCAACATGTTCAAAATATCACATTTTTTCCTAGTCAATGAGATATTTGTGAAAAAAATTTAGAAATTTTAAAAGTTTTAATGATACTACTTTAATTTTTAGCGGAGTTTATTATCCTACAGCACATTTATTTCTTCTTGAAAGTTTGAATATTGTTAGTACTCTCGATGAACATCTTGAAAGTAACGATCCTAATGATATTGTTTTATTAGAAACTATTACTGGTATGAAACATAAATGGTTGAATTATTTTAGAGAAATTCATTTACTTTATTTTATTGCTGTTGTTTTTTATCTTAGATTTAAATTAGAATGTTTGAATAGTGCTTTACAAGCTCACTATACTTATTTATGAATATTAGATGATACTGATATTGCAAGAATAATAGTGAGATTAAGAAATGATTTAATTGAGTTATTTAATGATTATATTGTAAGATATAACTTAGGAACATTAGGTGAATCTAGTAGTAGCGAACCAGTAATTCAAACAAGACTTAGCACAGGGGATCATTAGTTACTGCAACGAAATAAAAAAGCTAGGGATACGACAACTAATAACCCGAATTAGATAATTATTTATCTACAAATTTCGAGTTTTCTACTGAAAATTTAGTTAGTAAAAAATTTAAAATCTTTGAATGGTGGAACCGACATAAAAATATATATCTTGTTTTTATCAATTATTGCTAAAGAGATAATGATAGCACATATTTCCACCGTTGCAGTTGAGTAAGACTTCAGCTTGAGAGACAATATATTGGAAGTTAGACGATCTTCATTACATCTAAGCACTCTAGAAGCAACAATTTGTGTGGATGATTGGACTTGAGCTGATCTGAGACAACAAGAAGATGTCCCCGATGATTTTGAAGACTTGTTCGATAATGCATCTGCAACAACAAGTGCAAGCGGAACGGGAGCTGAAGGATCAACTAATAATGATGATTGATAATTACCAAATTGTAAATTTCTAAATGGAAAATATCTTAAAATTGTAATGGAACTACGTGAGTTTTGATTTCTCTCACCCCTGGAGAATACATAGGTAACTTAAATTTTTTAAAATTTAAGTTCAAGCACTTTAATTTAATAATTTTATTTATTTATTAAATTAATCTAAATTATTTTAAATTATTTCCGATTTTTTTTTATATAATTAAAAAAAGGTTCGAACCGGAACCGATCGGTTCGGTTTACGATTCCGGTTCCACTTAAGTGTGGAACCAGGAACCGGCCGGATCGATTCGGTTCCGAACTGGAACAGAACCGCCGACCGAGTCTAGTTCCGAGGACAGTAAGAGGGGGAATGGGCCAGGTCGAGCCCAAGTTTTGATAAGTCCTATCCAAGCTCGGGAAAAACCCGTCAGAACTTCTTTCGGGCCGAGCTTTATCCTGCCCGATTTTTTATTAATAAAAAAATTAACTATATTTTAATTTTATTATATAAATATTTAAATAATAATTTATTATATAAATATAAATATATTTAAGATTTTTTAAGTTCGGACCGGGCCGGGTCTGAGCTTAATGTCTTAGGCCCGGCTTGGGCCGTGCCTGAACCGAACCTCTACTTCGTGGGCCTGGATCGGGATTTTTTACCTCAAGCTGGGCCAAAACCCGGACGGACCGGTCCAGTCCGGTCCGGATCATGCCGGACAATACTTGTGAGAATTCAATTGCAGGTATTTGTAAAAAAGAGCTGCCAGTTTGTAGTTGGAACCATTTTTAGATTCGGTGTTCTAATACATTAGTATTTTCGTTAGGCTACTTCTGAATTGTCTATAATGGACACATAAGCCGAATATCACATGGGCTAACGAACTGACATCTGATAGAGATCCTCGTCCCGTAAGCCGGTAAGACGTGTCGCGCTGCGGAGATAGACACGAACGTCATCGCATCACCAATCCAGTTCCAAAATCTCTCATAGTGGCAATGCCATTCTTCTGCAAACTCCGACATTAAATAAATGGCATTTCTCGCCGGAGTTTATCGTCACCGTCAACTTTTCTCACTTCCAATTCAATCGAACTATAGCAACTCTTGTAGTTAGCTATATATCTTCTTATATATTAACCCGGTGGCTCAGCAGCAGTGAGTCAACTTGGACCGATTTCCCCGTAGAAAACGCGTACCATATCTTTAGGAGACTAGCGCATTTTCTGAAATCAAATGCTCTTTCCGCAAATTAGCCAAGGAAACTCACCTTATACAAATTTCATTACTTCTGCTTAATTAATATTAGAGAATATAAAGTAGTCTGTTTTGCTAGATAGAATTCATGTACTCTATTCTTTACAGAACCATTGTAACTTTATAGTGTCATGTGCAAGTCTCTGACGCTGAAAAATGGTATTGTTGGTTTGTATCATTTGAAAGAGTTCTCGTACGTAGTTATATGATTTATGCAAGTAAATGTTTTTCATACATAAACAGTGCCATTGTTGATCATGATAGTTTTTTTTTCCAATCAATTGATTTTGAAGTACATAGAATTATGACTTTGAAACATAATCAACATACTACATTGCAAATTCTTTTAGGCTCTCACAAGAGGGTGCATTATGACTATTATCTGTTATCTCAGAGGAAATCTATGCAAAAAAATTCTAGAACAGGTTCGAAGTTGTAAATTGATGAGCGATTAATATACATATATTTTCTGCATATTTATCTTAATATTTTATGTGTATTTCGAGTTGTATGAGCGATTTAATGTGTTTTGGGTGTATTTCGCAGGTAAAAAATCATATTATGGTTTACCCAGAATGAACGGGGGATGAATTAAACAATAAAATTGGAGCTGATTTGGGCCATATTTCAGAGTTAAAACGTATGTCCTGACGCTGAAAGCGCTTCTCGACGCATGCAAGAAGTAAATCTCGACAAAATATGCATCAGATAGGCGTGTCACGACGCGCCAAACGTGATCAAAAAGTGTCGCAACGTGTGTGACACGGGAAAATCAGCCATTCTTCGTCCAAAACTCGATTTTTTTAGAAATGAAGACCTCTTATATAAGTACAAACACTTCTTAAAATCTAAAAGGAAGCTTGATAACATAATTTTGGAGTCTCTGAGCATAGAAGAACGCTTAGAATAAGGTAATGATGAATGCTTTAACTGATGTTGGAGATTGAATGCGAATATTACAAATGACAGTTATTTCTTCCATTTTTTTTTCTAGTTTATCTTTTATGAATTCTTATTTTATATCATAATGATTAACTCATATTTATTGATTATCATGAGTAGCTAAATCATTCATCTAAGATTATAATGGATTTTAAGCACTATATTTAATTAAGTTGCATATTTTTTTATTCTCTGTGTTTGATTGCATATTTTATTGTCTAGCTAACAATAGAATGGTCGTGGTAAATCCTTAGGAATTCAATTAATAAAATTTAGGTTAACATTGAGAATAATAGCGCATGATCTAATTCCACTGAATAGATTTTCTTATAGGATAGATATATACTTCCAGGACATGCGTAGCCAATATTAGAACCTGATCTTAATGAATTTAGTTTAAATTAATTAATATACAAATATAGTTAACTGGTTTAATATGAATATTTTTACATGACCCTCGAAAAAGGCTTGTAAATAGTTCGCGTTCTATGTTAATAATAAGATTGGAAAATGGGTTGGACTTTGAAAAATTCAACCATAATTTAAGTGTTTTTATTTAAATTTGGGTTAAAATAATAAAATAAGAGCATCAATTCAAAATTTAAGGAACTAGACTTTTCTAATATCTTGAAAATATTAATAAACAACACTTGAATTTGGGTATGAACTTTTCCAAACTTAACTCATTTGCGAACCCTAGTTAATAATTCATAACAACTACCAAATTGAATGAAATATGCTTGAACTCATTATTTGTATGCTTAGGTGAAATTACAACCATATGTTATCCTATCATATAAGGTTTCTCTAAAAAGTTCGTTATTTGATTTTTATTATGTTATAGTTATTTAGATTAATCATTATCTCTTACAATCAATCGTTTAGTTTTAATTAAGTAGTTTAGTTTTAATATTAATAAAAAAAATAATAAATCACTGTGGGTTTGATATCCGACTATTAGCCACTATATTACTTAAGTGATACGTGCGGTAGCAAAATCACGATCATAGATATATGAGTCCCACGTGGCAACGAATAGGCAAATGGAAGCTGTTGAATGATTGAAGTGGTATAGATTTGCTATAAATGATATATCGATTGCTGGGACGGGCTACTTTGATGTACTTCAAGCATATTTTTATTCAGCCATACATGCAGCGTATTATATGGTCCTGTTAATTGAGTCCATGCACCTTCTTCCTGACCGTTTTGAAGCTAATGAGAGGTCTGTGTGTTAAACTCCAGAGGTGCTTCACTTTGTTTCAGGCTATGATCTTTTTGGAAAGGTCTGTTTGGTTAATGCTATTCCCAGATTGTCTTTTGTATGCAACAAGAAACTGATTTGGGCATATGTCAGCCGATTGAAAATGCAAGCAATTGCGTGAATTCTGACATAATAAATGATCAAATCTCTCGACTGCTAGAAGGGAAGACGCATATATTGATTTAGAATTGCATTTTTCTGGAAGGGTGGTTGCTGTGGCCACCAGAGCCCCTCCTAAGATCTACCGTGATGGGATTCAAAATGAAGATGCTCAAGATCACATGCATGTTTTTCTTGCAATAAATTTTATTGAACCAGAAACTTGCAAATAAAATACAAAAAAAAAAAAGTAACTTACAAAGCAAGTAATCAAAATCAACAACAGAAACTTGCAGTGCAAGTAAACAAAATCAAAAACGATAAACTGATTTTATAGATTGAGGCTAGTAGATAATGCTATGTCTTATAGCAGAAATTCGCCCCTACTCTTGTACTTGTAGTTCTTTGAGCGTCTGCCACCAGTATTCAACAATCTGAAGACCGAAATTTATGCACCAAAGTTTCGATCCCTAACGAATTTACTAAGTGTTTTCTCTCAAGATCAGAACTGTTGGTATATGAGAAATTTTATCTCTTTCATGTATCCATGCATTTTTCATTCTTATTCCATTTATAGAGAATAATAAGAATTGCCACAAAAACGTTTTTTGAGAATTTCAGTTAATCTGGAAGAGGTGTGTTGATCAGACACAATTCTTCAGATTTGAAAAATGAAAATCAAAAAAATCAAAAAAGTTTTATTAAATAAAACATTTAATTAATCACAAGAGCCCAAGACCCATCTTTGATTAATTAATATATATTAAATATATTAATTAATTCAAATGCCATGCCTACCAACCACACACATCCTTGCTATTTCCAATTTAATATAAGTGTCTAGAGAACACTTATAAACATTTCATTTCTCATTTACTTTTTAAATATGTGACTATTCCCTCTATTTCTATACAAACTCTTACAATACCTCACATTTGTATAGCAAATATTGGTGATACTGTACATAGCATGATCCAGAGAAAACTTAAAAACGATACACATTAGGAGATGTGTCTTTTGGACTTGAACCTTCCTTAGCAAGTACTTATTGGATTTATCGATGAGTCAGTGTGTATAGGAGACAATGAACTATTCATCATATTTTATAAATCAAGACAATAAGTATCACACATATCGAAATTTGACACCTTTCAATTCATACAGTTGTGTTCATTTTGGTCCTGAACAATCCTGGATTCATAGGAGCTTTAGAGAATTTAGCAATTTCATTATCATAAATGCGACCCCACATTACTCCTATACAAGTGACACAATAATTATAAGTATCATGCAATACTAATTTCCTTTCTTCTGTTAGTGTCATTAAGAATGATTAATTATTCATCCTTATCGTCATAGGTAGCATAACTTTTCTTATCATATGAATGAGCATCTTGTTATGCTCTATTATTTGAGTTTCACCAAACTAGTTTGCCACATTGAACCTAGAATTGAATTACCAATTTGCTAGGTTGGGTTTCCGCTAAGTTACTTCTCATTGTGTTGGTTTTAAGCTCATTCCCCTCGATAAATATAACACTCTTGCTCTTTTGGTATACCCTTTATTAATTGATCTGCAATATTCTCCTTTGATTTTACAAAATCAATGGAAATAATGTTAAGTCCAAGCCCAAGCCTTGCTTTTTCCAATTTAATATAAATATCTAGAGAACACTTATAAACCTTTCATTTCCCATTTGCTTTTTAGATGTGGGACTATTCCCTCTATTTCTATACAAACTCTTACATTTCTTACTTCAGATGAAGGGCCTGAGCCTACAAGCAAAAGGTTCTATAAGGATTCCATTTTGGATGGAGCAATCGGATCAAGGATTCCACTTGGAAAGATATCTGGTTTAGGACTAATGTTTTGTCTACAATTGCAGTGGTACACAAGGGGGGGCCTTGAGTTGTTTTAAATATTGTTTCAAATCTCAGGAGTATATGTTCTTTTAGTGGTGCAACTAATATGGTCTTTTCATTTGAACTAGGTTGAGGGCATTTTGATTTCAATTTCTGATTGCATATGAATGATCTTATTAGCCCTATGAAGTGTATTTTTTCATTCATGTTGGTTTTTATTGAAATAAACCAGGGGCCATTCGTATTATGTCTTATTTATGTAAATACAATTATTACAATTATTTAACGGTAATTGAGAAATCCAAATATTACAATTATCCTCGAGCAGACCCTGAAGGCCGAATCAGACCCACAGAGCAGACCCACGCACGAATCAGACCCTGAAGGCCGAATGAGACCCTGACGGTAGAGGCTGCGAGCGGAGGCTAGCGAGCAGAGGTAGAGGCTGATGAGCGGACCCTGACGAGCGGAGGCTGACAGAAAGAGTTAGACCCTGAAATTGATGAAGTTCTTCACTTTCTCGAGGCTTGTTGATGTCAACAATATCCTTAAAATAAATTCGTCCCCTACCGTAGGTGCAGTAGAACGTGAGACGATTGGATCCCAGGATACAACGAAAAAAAACGTACGAGTAAGGGCACCACCGAACTCGTATCCAACGAACCACAAAAGTGTTTGAACTCTCCCTTAACAAAACAAAGAAAAACGAGCTGTTGTGTGTGATGTTTTATTCTCTGTCTTGTAAACAAAATCTGAATGTTGTTTATATAGGAAAACGAAAAACACAGCTCATTTAAAGGAAATAAACATGCCAATTATATCTCATAAATGGGAGGCATTTCACTTGTTGTAACCACCAAGCTAATTAAATTAGCTGTTATGGAAATTCAACTTTTGTAACCACCAAGCTAATTAAATTAGCTGTAAAAGGCTTGGAAAATTGAAGAGATTAGTAAAAATTCGGCTGGGTGTCGGGCCCGCACAATTTGGTCCGGCATTCGTGTACGCAGGTGCACACAAGCCAAGCCTGTTTGGATTTTGATTTGCACCCCCCTGCGTGCACGTAGAGAGAGCTTTTATCCTTATAACTCTTACCCATCTACTTATGAGCAATCATATATAAGCACAATTTTCCCTCTATAGCTTTCCCATATGGGACGAGCTAACTTCTCTTTATTTTCCAACACCAATGGGTGAACTTTAAGCAACAATTTCTCATTCACCCAAGCATCATTTTAAGCATATGAATATACAATTTCGAAGCACTCACAGAGGAGTATCTGAATCATTCAATAACAACCACTAACACGAAGTGGACCATGCTTAAAATTGAGCCTCAAAATGCTTACTCATAAGCATTTTCCAACAATTTATAATGGTTTTGAGCCTCGGTGTGGCATGCATGTTGTAGGTGGTTGGTATATTGAAACATTCGACAGAGATAAAAAAAAGTTCGGTCAGTCCCGTGTCAAAGGTATTAAGATGGCTTTAATGCAAGCAAAAGATTTGACAAAGTAAGTAATTGAAATGTTGGATAAAAAGAGAAAGAGAATGAATTTCGAAACGGGATTTATATGATGATATCACTTGATTTAGAACTACAAATACTCAATTGTAAGTAATTAAACTTGTTGATGGTGTTTTCAGGCACTATGTTATTTAAGGAGTACGGCATGGGTAAAAAGGGTAATTCCCTTCTCGGTCGAAATCATTAATGCCGACCCGACCACATGAGTAAGAGACTGAGCACTTGACGATATGCGACCGACCATTTGAGACCGGGTGCCAGCATTCTCAGCTCAGAAGCCAATGATGGCCGACCATGTCTAGGCCGACCAGATAGCGAGATATGCTCCAGATGATAAAGTTATCATATTCTTATGGGGTAAAGAGATAAGTTATCCTACTTTCATAGGGAAAGATTGATGAGTCAGTATTCTAATAGGATATAGGAAGTGAATGTAGTTTTAAACTATGAATCCTTATGGGAAAAGGAAATTGTTTCAACTAGGAAATTCTTGTAGGAGAAGGAATCTGATTTCTACACTATTATAAATAGGAGGGTAGAGTATGCTTAAGGGGCATCATAATGAGAATCAGAACCGATATCAAGATCAGAATCAGTATCAATCGCATTGTGATTAAACTTGTAAAGCACGAGAGATACAAGAGATACAAGTTTCAGCAATAAAAGTATAGTTCTGTTTGTGTCCGTGAACGTAGGTTGGATCAAAATCCACCGAACCATATTAAATCTCCTTGTTTGATTGGCGCATTATCTACCTTATGCTAAATTTGCTTTTGGTTTCCCCCATAACCAAACAAATTCACTATTGAGGGAGGATTATCTCGGGAGTAATATTCCCATATTGCCCTGAGACCAAAATCAGCCGTCAACTGTTGGCGCCGTCTGTGGGGAACTCAACAAAAAGCGGTTCGCGTAGTAAGACGATGGCAGAAGGCGAAAATCACCAATCGCGGGGAATCCGACCACAGATTGGATGAAGAAGATATAAGAAAGCATAAGGAATGACATGGAGGATAGTCAGGCCCTCCTAAAAACCATGATGGACCGACTAGAGAGAATGAAATGGGGATCCGCGAGAAGCCTGAAACCAGAGCTAATCAAAAAAGAGGAGAGATAGCAGATGGAAAGAGGGTTGTAGATACAAGTGAGGACGATGGACCTAGGAGGAGGGGGCCTTACGGGATAAAATCCATAGTGGTGGAAGAAGATTCACAAGCAGAGGCCCCCCGACGAGCAGATAGGGAGCCCAGAAAACCACCGCCAAAGCACAAGGAATTCAAGTCGATACATCGGAACAACCAGGAAAGAGGAGCCCCGACCCAAGTAAACCATATCTTCAGGGAAGATACGTACATTCCCCTGAAAAAGCCACTGGGGCAAATCGTCATGGAGATCCAAGGAAAATGCCTCTTAATAGAACCTGGCCTCAAGAGATTCCCCTCTGACAAGAGAATCAAAAAGCCTATTGCGTACATCATAATCTGAAAGGACACGCGACAGATAGGTGTAAAGATTTGCGGGAACAGATGGAAGACCTGGCGAGGAATTGATATTTAAACAAATTTATTGACCATGAAGTCATGACGGCTAGGCAGAGGCCGCATGACCGACAGATAAATATCATCGCATGAGGGAAAACCCTGGCCGGAGATTCTAATCGGTCGAGAAAAATCTATAGCAGAGCTCGGGGGATAGACGTGCTAGAAACAAAACAGGCCCAAGGATTACAAAGTGGGCGGGCGGTACCAATAATGTTCACTGACGAGGACGCCCAATGGGTAAGCTTCCCCCACGACGATGCGTTAATTATCAAGGCAGTGATCGGCGGGTTCGAGGTGAACAGAATCCTGGTGGACCTCAGAAGTGCGATAGACATAATCTCCAAAGAGGCCTTGGACAGCCTTGAAGTAGAGTATGCGGCTCTGACCAACGATAGCACCCTCTTATATGGCTTCGGGGGCTCAACGGTCGTTCCATTAGGGAGGATACAGTTAGCAGTAACAATCGAGACTCATCCCCGAACTCGGACAATCATGATAAATTTCACCGTAGTGGACTGCATGAACATCTACCAAGTCATTGTTTGTCGGCCTTTTATGATGAAGACAAAGGCTGCAATGTATTGCTTTCACTTGAAACGGAAATTCCCCACCCGGGAAGGGATCGGGATCGCATACAGAAGTCAGAAGGCAGCCCGCAGCTGCTTTGCAACTCTCTCACGAGAAACCCTATGCATTGAGGAGGGTACCAAAGAACGACAGAGGAATGAAGACGGAGGAAAAGCCAGTGGAGATCATAGTCCTCGGCCAAACAGAATAGCCCGGCTAGCGGCGGCTGAGGAATTAGAAGGGATAGAACTCTTCGGACAGGAAAAAAACATAAAGATAGGGGGAGGCTTGGACAAGACCCTGAGGCAGAGCCTACTAGAATGTCTAAAAGAGTATCCGGACATCTTCGCATGGGGACATACTCAACGCCCATTACAGAGGACAGTTGGCGCCGATGCCCCTTCAACAATCGGCTCAGGGCTGGAGTTCGTTCCGCCGAGGCCCCTTCAACAATCGGCTCGGGGCTGGAGTGCATTCCGCCGAGGCCCCTTCAACAATCGGCTCGAGGCTGGAGTGCGTTCCGCCGAGGCCCCTTCAACAATCGGCTCGGGGCTGGAGTTCGTCCGCCGAGGCCCCTTCAACAATTAGCTCGGGGCTAGAGTTCGTTCCGTCGAGGCCTCTTCATCGGCTCGAGGTTGGATCTCGTTCCGCCGAGGCTGCTATGCTATTCGACTCAGGGGTCGGGTTACGTCCCACCGAGTCGTGCTTATTGGCCTGAGGACGGAACATTCCCCCGGAACCAAATGTCTCTTTAGCTCGAGGTCCTCAGAATATTCAGGGACATACTCGATGCATAGGATCCGTGAGAAGCATAGCACGAGGAGGGATGATACCCCCGTGGCGATTGGTTGCTCCAGTGTTACCGAACATAAGGAGGAATATACCCTTAATGTTTTGAAACACTCTCTGATCCTCACTTACCCGATGTAATGGATCCGTGAGAAAGCATAGCACGGGGAGAGATGATGCCCCCGTGACGATTGCTAGCTCCAGTGATGCCGGACCTAAGGAGGAATGTGCCCTTAGTATCTCGGACACTCTTTGATTCATTCATCATTTGGATCCAAGAAAGGCGCAGCACGGGGAGGCGTTGTGCCCCTGTAGCATGTGCCTGCTCCAGCGTGGAAATGAGGAGCCCTCGCATAATACACAAGCTCCACAGTGACCCGACGTATAGAGGATGTGCCCTTACCATTTTAAACGCTCTATGATCCAAATCCTGGTTCGTCGGGACACTGAATTGAAAGATTCAGAATTGTGTTTTGGAGACCTCAGGCAGGACGCTGCTTTGAGGCATTCGGGTTGTTGTTTATAGTTTATACTTGCGAAACGTTTTATTTTGGGACAAGCGCTAAGTCGCCCCCGCCCTTTAATTTTATTTTTCAAAGTTTTGTTTTCGTTTTCCACTGGTCTGGTAGGGGGACGCCAGTGCCGGACTCAGTAGGGCTTCAAAAGGTTGATTCACTTCCCTTCTGAATAAGTCCCACCTGATTAATCGATTCGAGGCTGGATTCGTTCCGCCGAGGCCATTTGATTAATCGGCTCGGGGTTGGATTCGTTCCGCAGATGCCACTTTATTTTTCTCAGCTCGGGGTCGGGGTACGTCCCACCGAGTTTACCTCTTTGGACTGGGGACGTAATATTCCCTCAGGTCCAAGTGCCTTTCTCAGCTCGGGGTCGGGGTACGTCCCACCGTGTCATCCCTTCGGACTGAGGACATAACATTCCCCCAGGTCCAAGTGCCTAGGGGTGAGCAACGGTTCCGGGTCTACCCGGAACCGGTTGGAACCGGACCGGTTTTCCGGGTTTGGAACCGGAACCGGTTGTAATCGGGTAGGTTCCGGTTCCAAAAATGAAGGAACCGATTTTATCCGGGTAGGTTCCGGTTCCAAAATGATCGGAACCGGAACCGGACCATGGAACCGGTTTCACATCAACTTGACCACATTATTTATGCTGATTAGTTACATTCACTGCCCCATCTCAGCAGCCCCTCATAAGCCTCACGCCTAACCAACTTCACGCCCACTGCCCCATCTCAACAGCCCCTCATAAGCCTCACACCTAACCAACTTCACGCCCACTGCCCCATTTCACCAGCCCCCTCAAACACGCAACACTAGCTCCCTCACTGCAAGCCTCTGCTCACGCCTACTGCCTCAAACCAGCCCCCTCAAACACGTCCAACAAAGTGAACAAACTCCCTCACTGTAAGCCTCTGCTCACGCCCACTGTCTCAAACCAGCCTCTGCCTCTTCACGTTAATTGTCTTTTCGCCAGCAGCCCCTGCCCCTTCACGTTAATTGCCCTTCGTCCAAACTGCCGCAATACTCAAGCACACAAACTGCCGCATACCACACCGTAAACAGTCCCTGAATTGCCTCACTAACTGCAACCTGAATGTAGTTTTCATTAAAATATTTTAAAATAGGGTAATTCGGAACCGGACCGGAACCGGACCGGAACCAGATTGGAACCGAATAATAGGGTACCCTGTTTAAATGGGTAGGTTCCGGTTCCACTTAGTGCGGAACCGAATTTTTCTGGGTAGGTTCCGGTTCCATGCGGAACCGGAACCGAAACCTGTTTTGCTCACCCCTACAAGTGCCTCTCTTCATTCGGGGTCGGGTTACGTCCCACCGAATCAGCCCTTCGGACTGGAGACGTAACATTCCCACAGGTCCAAGTGCATTTCTCAGCTCGGGGTCGGGGTACGTCCCACCGAGTTAGCCCTTCGGACTGAGGATGTAACATTCCCCCAGGTCCAAGTGCCTCTTTTCATTCGGGGTCGGGTTACGTCCCACCGAATCAGCCCTTCGGACTGAGGACGTAACATTCCCCCAGGTCCAAGTGCCTTTCTCAGCTCGGGGTCGGGGTACGTCCTACCGAGTCAGCCATTCGGACTGGGGACGTAACATTCCCCCAGGTCCAAGTGCCTCTCTTCACTCGGGGTCGGGTTACGTCCCACCGAGTCTACCTCTTTGGACTGGGGACGTAACATTCCCCCAGGTCCAAGTGCCTTTCTCAACTCAGGGTCGGGGTACGTCCCACCGAGTCAGCCCTTCGGACTGGGGACGTAACATTCCCCCAGGTCCAAGTGCCTCTCTTCATTCGGGGTCGGGTTACGTCCCACCGAATCAGCCATTCGGACTGGAGACGTAACATTCCCCCAGGTCCGAGCATCTCTCACAGCTCGAGACATGATCACATGCCACCGAGCACATCATCGTTAGCTCAGAGGCAAAAATTTCTCCTCACAATCGAGATTGGATCAGTCAGGGGTCAGGACCTCCAAATCTCTGGCACATATATTACAGAGGAGGAGTCATTTTTAGTTTGGACAACAAGAGGAACTTCATCTCCTGATGGAACGACCCAAGTAAGCAATATGCTTTGAGGTGGAGAATCGTTCAGAATAGGGTCACCATCTCCAATAACCGAGGATATGAAGATAGAAACAGAAGACTTAGTTGATGGCGAATGCAATTTCTCTGTGATTTCTGGAGCGACCACCAGCAAGGCGATCAGCACACCATCTTTTATATAGTTCCCGGCAC
Source organism: Zanthoxylum bungeanum (assembly GCA_019454045.1). Classification (NCBI taxonomy): domain Eukaryota; kingdom Viridiplantae; phylum Streptophyta; class Magnoliopsida; order Sapindales; family Rutaceae; genus Zanthoxylum; species Zanthoxylum bungeanum. The sequence continues at coordinate 462,041 of SKCR01029740.1, forward strand.
CAACTTGCATACTCGTTGGAACCGAGAACTAGGGGACAAATGTTGATGGTGTTTTCATGCACTATGTTATTTAAGGAGTACGGCATGGGTAAAAAAAGGTAATTCTCTTCTCGGTCGAAATCATTAATGCCGACCCGACCACATGAGTAAGAGACCGAACACTTGACGATAGGCGACCGACCACTTGAGACCGGGTGCCAGCATTCTCAGCTCAGAAGCCCATGATGGCCGACCATGTCTAGACCGACCAGATAGCGAGATATGCTTCAGATGATAAAGTTATCATATTCTTATGGGGTAAGGAGATAAGTTATCCTACTTTCATGGGGAAAGGTTGATGAGTCAGTATCCTAATAGGATATGGGAAGTGAATGTAGTTTTAAACTAGGAATCCTTATGGGAAAATGAAATTGTTTCAACTAGGAAATTCTTGTAGGAGAAGGAATCTGATTTCTACACTATTATAAATAGGAGGGTAGAGTGTGCATAAGGGGGGGGGATATCAGAATCATTACCATCAGACTTGTAAAAAAACCAGAAGCAGAGCCGAGAAGCGTGTTTGAGTAATAAAAGTATCATCCTTTTTGTGCCCGTTGATGTAGGTCGGACCAAGATCCGCCGAACCACGTTAAATCTCCTTGTCGATTGGCGTATTATTTGTCTTTTGCTAAGTTTGCTTTTGGTCCCCCATAACCAAACAAATTCACTATTGAATGAGGATTGTCTCGGGAGTAATATTCTCATATTGCCCTGAGACCAAAATCAGCCGTCAACAAAACTTAAGTGAGAGAACATAATAATATTTTCACCTGGAACCTCATATAATATGCTTAATGTTGACATCATTGAATAGGTAAGCTTTGTGTATTGCAACTTAATTCTTAATAGACAAGCATAAACTAACGAAATTTTGTCCTAACTATAGATTTGATCTACCATCACTAGTATTGAATCAGCTTTGGTGAATTTCATTTTCTTGAATTTTGTCTTTTGAAGCTCTTCTATGTATTTCTGCAGGAGGCTCCACCCAGCAATGTTTTGGGTTGCTTTTGTATATAGAGCTTGAAGATGCAAAGAGAAGGAAATGGAGACTCAGAAATATTGTTGAAGTGCCACTGTTCAGAATTCTCGGTTGGAGCAAGAAACTTGCTTGTTTAAGACAATACCATTAGGGACTTTTAGAAACTATAAATGCTTCAGTCATATGGCATGTTAAAACGCCTCTATCTCTGAGGTCAACAGTGGTTTCCATCCAATGGATCAAGGCCGTAATGCAGTTAAGGCATGACTGGAAACAAATTATGCTAGGTGACTCTTGGATATATTGTTGAAGGAACTTGTTCAGTAGGGGGGGGAGGGTATCTTTGTAAGTAATCAGAAAGATGAATCATTGAAAATGTTGGGGGAACATTTGCCTGTTCTGCTATTCATGTTTCTCATGAGACAAGTATGGAAGTACCTACTAATACTATATGTTAGAACCAACCATAAGACTCATGCAATACACAAAGAATCCCCCAAGTATACTTGGAAGTGTTTCTTTTTATCTCTGACTCTGATGCTTACAATAGGTACTGACTGGAAGATAGAATAATTCTATAATATATTCTTCCTAATCTACAGGGACCAATGAATTCAAGTACGCATACATAACGGCGTTTGTTCGAAATTAAAGGGACCTCAATTTCCCAGCTCCTGCTTGTCCCTCCATCTGTTTCATTTCCGAGCCTTGTGAACTCCTGACTTGGAATAATAGAGCAATAGGCCGGCATTTAGTCTGAGCAGTGGGTGCACTAATTCCTCTGCTCAGTTAACCCTGAGCGTTGAAGAATCAGATTGAGGGAGGGAGTTGGCTTACGGACCTGTTTCATGTTTCAGGGACCACGTCTAATTTTCGTTGAGGCAAATAATGGATACAAAGGGGACTCTTGACTACAATATTATCCATGATTATAACTTGTTGGTCTTGATCTGACCCAAATGCACTGCACAGTAATGATGTTGTAACTTTGATTCTTCGTACGTACCGTCGTGTTTGTTATTAGACACGCAACTTCTCTCCTCTCTCAAATGCTATTATTACCCAATTCGAATTAAAAATTCAACAATCAATGAAATGCTGAACAATTCAGCCAATCATTTTGAATTTGATAAAAACTATAATCTTTTAATTTGCTTGCAGCTGTGTTGATATTGAGTCCAGTTATTGATAAACGTAAATGACAAAAAAAAAAACATTTTTGTCAACACCTCTCCTTATGGGTTGGCCACTCATTCATGACACTATAAATTTAGTTGATTCCAGCAAGGCTCCGCAACTCGATTTGTCTCCGTGCACGATGCTTTCATTTCTTTATCTTCTTTCATATTCTCATCTTCCTTTTCCATTTGGACAATGATATACTTATTCATACTTTTCTCGAATTTTATCCCAACTCGTTCACTGTAGCTACAATAAGAGAAATGAGATAAAATTAAATAAAAATATGAGTAAGTTTATCATTTTTATTTCATGTCAAATCACTTGCTCAACTAACATTCACACAAACATTCTATATTTTCTTATAATATTTTTATATATCAAGAGTAGCAGATATTTTATTAAGTCTTTTTTTAGTTGAAGTTTCGAGTTTTTCTCTATGTATTGTGAGAGTAATTTTTTTTTACAAAAAGAAAATTCTAATGTATGGCTCTTAGTACATTTAATATGGAAAAAACAGTGATAACCCATATCTTCAACTGTCATGGACCTTATCTTGCAAAATCCAATTAGAGATGGACTTCGTTTTAATTAAGTCCAGCGGCAATTTCATATACAAGTGTATTTTATTGATTAAAATCTTTATATTTCTTAATTATAATTAGTAATTAAATATTTTTGAGTTTTCTTATATAATGTTATTTTTCTTAGTTTTTCCGGAACCCTTATTTTAAGCTTCTAATTAGTTTATATAGACTAATGTTTCTTTTATGAGTGAATGTTCAATTTCTTAAGTTGACACTTGTTATTTAATGAGCTTATCTAAGATGTATGAAGCACAAGTGTCATACGATATACTGAAAAATAAGGTCATGTATAATTACACATGTTATTATGCATGCTAAATTAAGCTAACATGTTTAAGTTAAGAGGATTGCTATTAAAATCCAATAGTTTTGGATTATGGTGAGCGACCTCATGTAATCCGAAATGTTAATATAGGAGTCGGAATACCTCAATTCTATTTTCCAATTAATTCGTAGATTTCGGATTAGATCCCTTTTGGAGTAGGTTAACTAAGGAATGATCATACTTCGGAATAAGCTGATCTTGGAATAAATGGGCCTCAGAGTGACGTCACTTCAGAGTGATGTCATTCTAGAGTCATGTCTGAATCTCTTCGGAGGTCTTGGGATTTCAAAGGTTATTCCGACTCTTCCCGTCTATTAATATTGTACATCTAATAATATCATGACATGTGTTATTATTCTATTGAATATTCGTCTGTGAATCGTAGTTTCACTAGTGAAACTTGCATATGATGATTCTTTAGTGTGGCATTACTAAAATAATTAGGCACCAAATACCTATTGTAATAAAAAAGCCAAAAAAAAAAAAAAATTTGTCAATATGAGTCATCTACCTTAAAATAATGAAACAGTTGTTGCTCCAAAAAAAAGTTGAAGTCAAAATCTTAAAGTAAAAAATTACCGAAAGAAAAAGAAACAGTGTACTGAGTAGACAGAAATAAAGTTTTTCCTATTCCGGATATGACCCTGGATTTTCTGTGGGTTCCATAGATTATAAAGAATCTGCTAACATTTTGATTTTTTCACATTATTAATAAAAAAAAAAATTTCCCGCCGCGTTTGTACATTCGCAAGCAAAAGCAATCATAGTAAATACGTTTGAATTTTGAACGCTGCGAGCGACCACCGAGATAATTAACAACCGGAAATTATTTTGACTTGAAAAAATATAATGAAAGGCAAAGGCAAAGCAACAGCAAATTGGAGTTTGAAATGGAAGATAGATTTACCTTTGATCTTGCTTGCTTGCTTGTGCTTCTTCGTTGCTGGCCTCTTCGGTTCCTCTCTCCTCTCAGAGTCTCAGGTTCCAGATTTTTCAAGTTCTGAATTTATTTTGATTCAATCCAAGCATGAAACATTTCCGATATGTCGTGATTAAATTTCTTAATTGTGCGTGTATAGACTAATACTATAATGTGTTGCAAGGAAAGTTTGAAATTGATTTTTTTTTTTTTTTTTTTTTTAAATTCTTCTATGGAAATATTTGACTTTGATTGTTGTTTCATTGGCAGGATGCATCGAAAGCGAGAGTGCTGGAATCAGTGAAAGTAGATTACAAATTGATGTCACATGGAGAGACTGGCGATGATTCTGTTACAAATATTCCGTTTCAGGTTCTTTGAATTGATTTGATTTGATTTTTAAATTCCAATGCTTGATTAGTGAGATGATAACTTTTAAAAAAAAAAAATTGTCAGCTTGGATCTCATCAGATGAAAGCTATCCTGTTCTTGGCCCAATCAGTTGAATTAATATGATCATTGATTGCGATTTTATAAATCTATCACGCAAGCGTACGTATCGCTCAAGTAATATAATGACTATTAGTCGGATGTCGAACCCACATGGACTTAATATTTCTCTTATTAATACCAAGGCTAACCCACTTAATTCAAACTAAACTATGGAGAAGAATAGTTGATTTAATGATTTAAGTGAATAGTAAATAAAAATCAAATAACACACGTTGGAAAACCTTATCGATAGAAGAACTTAGGGTTGCAACTTCACCTAAACACGCATACAATAAGTTCATATACTTTTCATTCATTTGGGTTACTGTTACTAATTATTAACCTAGAACACTACATTATTCACAAACCTCTTTCGATAGTCTGGTGAATATATTTAGAATAAATCAATTAACTATATATATATGTTAGTTAGATTAAACCAAATTCATTAAGCTCAAGTTCTAAAATTGGCTACGCATGCCCTTTAGGTATATGTCTATCCTGCAGGGAAATCTATTCAATGTATAAGATCACGCGCTATTATTCCCACGGCTAACCTATATTCCCTCTGTCGAGTTCCTAAGGATTTACCAAGACTATTTTATTGTTGGCCAAACAAATAAAATATGTATCAAAGTACATAGAATAATAAATAATAAATAACAAACCCAAAAGAATAAAAATATGCAAATAATTAATTAAACATGTTTGAATCTATTACAACCATAGATTTAATGAATTAGCTACTCATAATATTCAATAGATACAAGCTAATCAATATAATAAGCACATAACTCATAAAAGATAAAGTAGAGAGAAAATGGAAGAAAGAAACTCTCGTTTGCAGTCTTCGTCTTCAAACTTCAATTCTGGTTGATGCACTCGTTCTTGCCTTGCTCTAGGCGTTCTTCTATGCTTTTGAGGCTCCAAAATATGTTATGAGACTTGATTCTAGGTTTTGGGACAAACTTGTGCTTATATAGGGAGTCTAGGGAGTGTTTCCTTTTTAAAAATCGGATTCAGGGCAAGCTGGGATGAATCAGTGCGTCGCGACTTTACTCATCCATATTGGCTCAAGTCGCGACGCTCATGCATGGGCGTCGTGACGCGCCAATTTGCTTTAACTCAATTTGGCATTTGACGCTCGGCTCCAATTTTGTGAAGTGTTGCGTCTCGTCGTGATTCCAGCGTCAGGACGCGTTTTTCGACTCTGAATTTTTCCCCGATTTTCTCTGTATCTTTTCGTTTTTATCCCTAGTAAATTCCATTGAATCATGATATTATTTTGACTTACAAAAACGCACTCAAAACACATCAATTCGCTCATAAACCCTGAGATCACCCAAAAAATATTAAGACAAAGTGGCATGAAATATGTGTATTTTAACCGCTAATCTCAATCAGTGTTTAAAAAAACGGTTGAGGCGGCCGCCTCGAGGCGGCCGCATTATGCGGTTTTTCTGAGGCGCCCGCCTCTCTGCTGGTGAGGCGGCCGCCTCAGGCCGCCTCACGCATAATCGGGGTGAGGCGGCTTGAGGCGGCCGCCTCACCAGCAAAGGTTTTTTTTTTTTTTTTTAAATTTTCTAAAATGAAACGACGACGTTTTGGGCTTCCAAAACGTCGTCGTTCCATTGAACAACTGAGTGGCAGTAGAGCACTTGCACAAAAAAGGAGCAGAGACCAAAGTAAGTTAATCTTGTACAAATAATGCAATTTATATAATCAAATTAAAAAATAATACGACTTTATGTTATTTGTTTGGGAAGGGAAAGCTCCACAATTAGTGGATGAAGACAATATAAGTGAAGGAGGTTCTTTGGATGATGACCCATCTGATGATGACATAGATTTTGACCCAAGCTTCATGCCGCTAGACACTAATGATAGCTTATTTAGGGATTATTTATCAATAATTTTTTGAACATACTATGAATTATGAAGAAAGTAATGTATTTTGGATTACTTATTAATAGTTTTTTGAACATACTATGAATTATGAAGAAATGAATGTATTTTGGATTGTTTTTCCGATTTTCGGATCGAGGCGCCCGCCTCACCGCCTCGAGGAGGTCCGCCTCGCGCCTCAATGGCCGGCCGCCTCGAGGCGCCGCCCCGTATTTTTAAACATTGATCTCAATGCTTGAAAGCGAGAGTACTGGAATCAGTGAAAGAAGATTACAAATTGATGTCACATGGAGAGACTGGCTATGATTCTGTTACAAATATTCTGTTTCAGGTTCTTTGATTTGATTTGATTTTATTGTTAAATTCCAATGCTTGATTAGTGAGATGATAACTTTTAAAAAAAAAAAAAAATTTGTTAGCTTGGATCTCATCAGATGAAAGCTATCCTGTTCTTGGCCCAATCAGTTGAATTAATATGATCATTTCTTTGGGAAGTACCTATGAAAGAATTTCATTAATTAGTCCTTTCTAATAGTGTTCCATTTTCTCTGGTGCTTTTGTCTTCAACAGTCTCAGTAAACTGGATCATATTAGCTTTTCACTGCCGTTGGACTAGGTTTCTCTTCTTTGGTGTTGGCAAACAGCTGGATGGCCAATAAATCTCCCACCCAATGAATACCCATATATGTAGGGGTTAAAATAAAATAACTCTTAGTTTTTCCACAAATTACAAAATTATTTTAGACAGTTGGATTAATGCATTTTTAGTGGTTCAAATTGCAGTTAACATGTATCAGTCCATTGTACATTAATTTGGATATTCTTTTTCATTATATCTATTTACGTTCATTTTCCTGGACTTTTTCTTGATTTAGTTCAACCTATCTCAATGATAAGGCTCTAATCGGGTTATTGTTTTTATTTTCTCAAATTCATATGGCTTTGAGTTCACACCCTATGTTTCATGAGCTTTGCGGCTTTGCCTCCATACCTGTTGTTCTACTTCTAAGATCACAACATAGGTTTGAGATTTTGAGGGTTTAAGATTGAAAATTTTAAAATTGGCTTTTCTAGGTTAAGTGTGACTGGAAGCTACTTAATGGGGTTAGGCAGTCGTCTCTTGAAATTTATTTAAGTAATGATATAGCGCTAAAGTACACTTTCGGGACTTTATGTAAATTAATTTATGATGAACTAGTCACCGATGCAGATGCAGATAGGAGAATTTTTTTTTTTTTGTTCCGGAGTACTACACTTCTTACAGCTCATGGATTGCTCATTAAATTCCAACTTGCAATTTATATATGTTCGAGTAAAGAGCAAGTACTAGGAAAAATGAATAATTAGGCATGAAGGCTTGAAGACACCCTAACCAATTGGATCTAGTATAATGGATTTGGGTTGTTAAGATTTTGTTTCACGTTAACCTCAACCATTCTGAACGCATGCTTGTTTCTATCTTTTATCTATAACCTACCTGATACAGGTTCTGAGCTGGATGCCACGTGCTTTATATTTCCCTAATTTTGCTACTCCAGAACAATGCCAAAGCATAATTAATATGGCAAAGTCCAATCTTAGACCATCAACCTTGGCTTTGCGCAAGGGAGAAACGGCTGAGGACACTCAGGGAATTAGAACAAGGTATGTCCTGTATACCTGTGGTCATTGTTTAATATAAAACAATGGATATTATGAAGTCAAATGGATAACTCCTGGGGCTGTATTGTTGACTGTTAGTTATTTCAATCATATAGTTCATATGACTGTGAAAATCTTACATAAGCTCTGAACTTGTAATTGGTACCATCTTATATCTTGAAATGCTCGACTAATATCTTGAAATGCTCAACTAATATCAGAATTTTGTATTTCAACTTAATGCACCAACATTTTACTGATATACAGATTGCATCTCACAATATAGTTCTTGGATTAGTGGCTTTTGCCCGCAAATAAACTATAAATCAGTTCTTTTTAGTTATGTTAGTGTAAGCTTACTCTATCTTGTCAAACAGTTCTGGCGTGTTTATTTCGGCAGCTGAAGACGAAAGTGGGACTTTGGATATCATTGAGGAAAAAATTGCAAAGGTTACAATGCTTCCTAGGACTCATGGGGAGGTATCATTTCTTGTGAAGTTTATTAAATTTAAATTGAACATTTTGGAAACCTCTTATAATTCTTTTGCAGTCAAATAGAAATACATGCAAATTTGATTAGCAGATTGCAATGTGCTCATAGTTATTTTCTGCAGTTGTTGGGAGCGAGTTCATGATTTAATCTGAAGTTTTTTGGTTTTTTTTTGCCAGTGGATTTAACTTCAGGCCTGCATACATACCTTACTTATAGAAATCATCAAGTTCAAACATGTCATCTTCAAATTTTTTTATGAAATTTATGTTTTACCTTTTTTGTTGGAAGCATTTTATAGATGTTTAAACAATCACTTTGAATTAAAGATTTTAGCTTCTGAAATTCGACCCATTTTTGAGATATTAAACTTAGACAATTGTCGTTTTCAATTGGTTGTTTTTCGTTTTTGTTGAATTAATAATATACCTTACATTTCAGGGCAATATTGAATTTATTTGAGGATATCCCCATGTTTCAGGCATTCAATGTATTGCGTTATAAGGTTGGGCAGAAGTATAATTCTCATTATGATGCATTCGATCCCGAAGAATATGGTCCACAAAAGAGCCAAAGGGTACATTATGGGCTGCGTTATTTGGTCATAATTTTATATGTTTGAATCATTGAGTTTACGATTCATATAACATACTTAAAAGGGAACATCCCACATGCCACAAGTGTGTGCGCAAACATATATTAACAAGCACATATCACCTCCTACTAAAGTATCTGCTGGTTTTCCAAACACGAATGTATTAAGCCGCAGACCACAGTTCTAGATGAGTGTTTCTGGTTGCTCTCTCTCAAAATGGTTAATTCTATTTTGAAGCTGCATTTCCTATATAATATTTACTTGTTTTGAATTGTCTATGAAACCATAGCTCAAGATGGGATGTATCCAAGTTTTCATAACAAGCTGTAGTTTGTATGACTTGTATATTAAATACTTGATTATAATCATTCCCAACAACAATGATTACTAGTGTTGGCTAACGTTCATACAGGTTGCTTCTTTCCTGCTGTATTTAACGGATGTTGAAGAAGGTGGTGAAACCATGTTTCCATTTGAGGTAAAATCAACATCTCTTTTTCTTCGTCTCCACGTATGGTCAATTGTGTTCTTTTAATAACAATTGGTTGATTCATAGAATGGCATGATGACGGATGGAACATATGATTACAAAAAATGCATTGGCTTGAAAGTGAAGCCACGCCAAGGGGATGGACTTCTATTCTATTCGTTATTACCAAACGGTACAATTGATCCAGTAAGTATTCCTTTTAGCTACCATCTTTCCAAACTCAGAAAGATTAGTATAACAAGAGAATCCCCAGCATAAAGTTACAACGAAATGTGGGATGTGTGTGAACATCCAATACTTATACTTACGAGTAACACTAATCCAAAATATTCTATTGAATATTTTATATCAAGTGAAATGACATTCAGGTGGTAAGTTTTTGGCATTTCTCAATTGCACGCCATGAATAGCAGATTTTCCTCATCATTTGTTGGATGCTTTTGCAGATGTCAATTCACGGAAGCTGTCCTGTGATGAAAGGGGAGAAATGGGTGGCTACAAAGTGGATTAGAGATCAAGTACAATATGACTAACTATTTGTACATTTGATTCATAATTGCTAAAATTTTGTTTCATTCAAATGGTAACGCAGTGGCATCTGGCCTCTTTTCATTTAATGCCGGTAAGAAAATTTATCAATAATAAATTAGTTATAGTGAAGGATCATCAGAAAATAAGCTATCTATCAGGTATTGTCGCATAGTTCAGAAAGTGTAGAATGTCATTGTTCCGTGAATAATTATGGCTCTGCATTACAATCTGCTATTTGATTATTATTCCCAGCAAAAAGCAAAACATAGATCTCTTACTTGCACTGAGCTTTAAAGCACCGTGTCACGGGCCAACTTTTTCCTTAACGGAAAAATGGCTCGTGCGGCACTTACCACGGTCACGTCCCGTGTAAGTCAGCCTTCACAGAACCTCTGTCCCTAATTTTCCATTGTTGGGGAGGGAACAGACCCGTAATTTTATTGATTTATGAAAGCTCACAAGCTATCTCAACGCTTACACTTGCGGGCCCGCTCAACACCGGGACCCGGCACTCGAATAACACAACCGGATATAAAATATGGCATTTTCCGCAACTCAATCTCGACAATACATCATTGTCCCAACGTTGTCTAAGGGCGAGAGGGTTCACGGCTAAAGCCCCAAGACCACCGAAGCCCCCTTGGCCCTTCCCAAGGTTCACCTAGGCTTCCCCCCCTAAGGAGGTTTTAAAGACATTGCACATGTCTCACCAGTATACGCACCTAGCGCTTGAGTTGTCACACCCCCCTCTAAAATCTATCTTAAGAGGAGTTTTCAGGAACTCTTCCGGGCATTCAGTATAAGCGACTTTGGGTTAAAATCTCGTCCCTAAACGAGCTCGTCTTGATGAGTTTCCACAACACCCCCACTTTAGCGGAAAAGACCCAAAAGTGGGTCTACTGCCAAAATCCCCCGGCAAATCTCGGAATCCAACTCTGGGGCTGAAGTTTTCCCAGTACAAGTGACCATAAGATTCACTTTGGAACTTGGTCCCACTCGATTCGACACCCCGAGTCGTTAGCTCCTTCACAATGCACCAAATTAGGCTAACGACTAGCGGCAAGCTAGCGTATCTCAAAATCTCCCGCCAAACTTCAGAACGGGACCCCACGGGTGAGAACTTCCCAGTACATCTACCCATAAGAGTTACTTAGGGCTTGGAGCAAGCTCAATCCGACATTCCGAAATATAGGCTCCTTCACAAAGCTGCACAACTAGGCCAGCTCCTAGCGGCAAGCGAGCACGTTTCTAAATCTCCAGGCAAACTTCCGAATAAGGCCTCACGGATGGAAACTCACCAGTACAAGGGTACATGAAGGGTACATATAACCCTTAACGACCTTAAACTGATGTCCCGAAACATGAGCTCCTTTGTAAAGTGACTGCACGTCCTAGTCTGAAACTAGGGCCGTGACACACCGCAAGCCGTATGTAACGGCACGACACAAGCCCTTCTTATTTCCAAAGCTACACTACCGAATTAAAAGTTAATCTTCAGTAATATATCAATTTAATGTTTTGAATTAAATAATTATACATAAAACGTATCTATCTATCTATCTATATTTATATATATTTGAATTTGAAATTCATTCGTAGGAAAAAAACTACAGCAAAAAGGAAGGCAAATTCTCCTTCCGAAGACCACAACTGACAACACAACAGTGATCCGAAAAAGCTAGTCTAGCTAGCGTATAAGCATAAGTATTACAAAATCTAGAAATAAAACGAATTTCGACTTGTTCCAAATTAGCCACGGTATCTTGGATTCCTTTGATCAGCTAATCTCTTTTGCGCTAGAAGAATTACCTCACACCAAATTTATGACATTCAAGGCATCTGATTCAATAATAAAAGGGAAACACTTGGTTTCCTCATCCACCTTAATTCCTCATGCAATGGCTTCCGCTTCAGCTTATCCTTTCTGCATAGCTCCTGCCACCAATCTCCCCTCGCTGTTCCTGACCACCACGCCAATACCTCCCAGCTTCAACTCATGATTAATCGAGGCATTAACATTAACCTTGAACAATCCAATAGGAGGGGGGCACCAGACCTTCGGACACTGCTCAAGGTCCTCTTCATTATACTTCACTCTGCTCGGCTCAACATGCATCAGATCATATGAGCAAAGCGTTGCCTCTGCAGTCGCTAATATCATCTGGCAGTTAGACTTATAATTTTGGAATAGAACTTTGTTTCGAGCTCCCCAAGCAGCCCATAGCAGCACTACAACCTCTTTCATTTCTTTGTTTGATCTGCTCAGCCAACACGAGATGAGAAATTCCTTAACTGAATTACCAGAAAATTCTTTCACTGATTCGGTATAGGGAGACTGATTCCAGCACTCCTTGGACAGCTTGCATCTCAGTAGGGCATGGGCAACTGTTTCCTCACCCCTAAAGCATCGTTGACAGAGATCACGAACCATAACTTTCTTCATTTTCAGATTGGACGCTGAAGGTAGAAGATTTGAGGCTGCTCTCCAAGCAAAAATTCTGATCTTTTCAGGTATATCCAATCCCCAAATTTTCCCCCAGAAACCAGATTCCCTGGACGAACCTGAGGCCTCATCCTTAGCATTGATCTCCATATCCCAGGTAGTAGGCACTCTTGACTGAAAAGGCCCCCCTCTTGTCATAGTGCCAACAGAGTTTTTCTTCTCTCGGTACCCTAGGCAGGGGGATTTTCCTTATCACCTCTACATCTGCTGGCAAAAAGTGGTTTTCAAGCATCTCTAAATCCCACTGATTTTCCTTAGATATCAAGGCCTTAACTTTAGTCTCACTGCCAAGAGATGGGAAAGAAAAAAGGTTTAAAAAGACTCGGTCTTGGTATCCAATTACTATTGTAAATAGAGGCTTGTTGGCCATCTCCAATTCTCAATTGTATTCAATTTTTTTAAGCAGTTTAGAATCCCAAACAATACTTCTCCGCACAAAAGATGGATTAACACCCAATTCGGCCTCCAAAAAGTGACAATGCTTAAAATATCTAGCTTTCAGCACTCCCACTAAAGAATCAGGCTCCTCCACAATCCTCCACCCTTGCTTGGCTAGTAAAGCTTGGTTGAAAGTGACCAAGTCTCTAAAACCCATCCCCATTCTCTTTTAGATTGACTGATTTTTCTCCAGCTAGCCCAATGAATTTTCTTTTCAGAACCAGTGGACCCCCATCAGAATGCATTCATAGCCTTCTGAATTTCCTCACAAAAACCCCATGGTAGCTTGAACACACTCATAGAGTAGGAAGGCAAAGCCTGAGCTACTGCTTTAATTAAAGTCTCCTTACCTCTGCTTGAGAAGAGTCTGGACTACCATTGTTTCAGCTTGCCGATGACTCTATGTTTTAACTCGATGAAATGATTCTTCTTATTTCTGCCAATGAAGGAGGGCAGACCTAAGTATTTTTCATGAGGGGCAGCTATGTTCAACTCCAGAATCTGCTTTATTTCTGTCCGATGCTGCTGACTAGTGTTCGGACTAAACGACAAGGAGGATTTTTCGAAGTTAATATTTTGACCTGAACCTTATGCGTAACAATCAATCACAGCTTTAAGTGCACCACATTCTTTAGCATTAGCCTCCGCAAATAAAAAACTATAATCTGCGAAAAAAAAAATGAGACAGACAGGTTTTTCCCAAACCTAATACCTGTTATCTTCTTCTCAATTTCAGCTTTATGCAATAGGGATGAAAAGGCTTCCGCACAAATGATTAAAAGATAAGGAGATAAGGAGCAGCCTTCTCTAAGTCCCCTCTCGGGTGTAATAAAACCCCGCTTCTCCCTGTTAATAAGAATAGAGAAAGTAGCCGATGTAATGAAATTTGAAATGATTTTCCTGCAACGATCAGAAAAGCCTAATTTCTCCAAGACTCTATCAATAAAACCCCATTCAACTCTATTAGCCAACTTCAAAGCAACCCCACCTCTCTTTCCTATTTTCCTATTCTTCAATCTATGTAAGCCTTCAAAACCCACTATGATATTATCTGTAATCAGCCTGTGTGGAATAAAAGCACTTTGATTGAGTGACACTAAATCATGGAGAGCATTCTTAAGCCTATTGGCAACCACCTTGGCCACTATTCTATAGACCACATTACAAAGACTTATGGGCCTAAAATGAGTTATGTGTGTGGGATTTTTGACTTTAGGGATTAACACAATCAGCGTGTGGTTAAGACTAGCTAGGCTGGTATTTTCATTGAGAATGGAAAGACAGAGATTGTCACCTCAAAACCAACAGCTTTCCAATGTTTTTGGTAGAAACCGGCAGTGAATCCATCTTGTCCAGAAGCCTTAATCGGATACATACTCATCAATGCATCTTCGATGTTGTCCTTGGTGAAAGGGGCATCAAGCATCTCCCGATTGGCATCTGAAACACGCCTATTTAAACCTTCAACAGCTCTGTCCAGTTGAGCAACTGAAGGGCTGGTAGAGCTGAACAATTTTTCAAAATACGAGCAGGCTGTTTCTGCAATTTCATCCTCCTTCTGTAGCCACACCCCCTGGTCATTCATAAGCCTTTAATCTCATTTCTTCTTCTTCTTCTATCCGAAGCTTTAGCATGAAAAAAATTGTATTCCTGTCACCCTCTCTTAGCCAAGCTACCTTAGACGGCTGCCGCCAATAGATCTCTTGCTCATGTAGATGCTTATCTATTAACTTTCAGTGTCAATAATGTCCTTTCCATTATCGTTTTGATTACTATCCTGTTTCAAGGTCTTCAACCTCTTGATCAGCTTCCCGGCCCTTGTAAATCTGCCCCCAAATTCCTTACAACTCCACTGCATGAGCCTCTCCCGGGACTCTCCTATCATGTCTTTGAAGCGTTCTATACAGCCTGAGCTTTGGATCATGTGGTTTGGCTCAAGGCTCCAGCACTCTTTGATAATGTCGTCGCACTCTCTGTAATTGTTCCACAGGTCTTCATAAAAAAATCTTATTTGCTTTCTCTTATTTTTCCTCGCCACAGACCTCCAAGTATCCCCTGTCCAATCAAGAACAATGGGGCAGTGAACTGAAGTCCACGAATCAACATGTTTAACTACAAAGACAACGTTCATCTGGTTCCAGTGCTGACTTACCAAAAATCTATCAAGTTTTTCCTCCACCAAAGCACTGCCAAATCTCCTATTCGACCATGTAAAGGGGTATCCCAACCCTCCTAAATCTCTTAGTTCGCACTCATTGACAACACTACAGAACTCCAAAATAGACTGCACATCTCTATCCACTCCACCCAATTTCTCATTCCCATCCAAAATCTCATTGAAATCTCTGCCGCATATCCAAGGCAGATCGTGAGAGTGATTCATCCTCCTTAATAATTCCCACGTGTGTCTTTTTTGGCTGGCTTCAGGATGCCCATAGACGCCAGTGAATCTCCATTTCCAGCCCCCATCACTAGTGATAATCGCATCAATGTGATGCAAGCGATAAAAAGAAATCTCTAGTTCAATCTCACGTTTCCATGACAAAGCCAAGCCTCCACTTCTACTATTCCGACCAACTGATAAACCATGCTCAAAACCTATTTTACTCTTTAATCTATTCATCTGAGAGACTGACAACTTGGTTTCACTAAGAAAAACAACATTCGGCTTCTGTAGACTGATAAGCTCTCGGATAGCACAGAATGCCCGATCGTTCCCCAATCCCCGGGCATTCCAGCAACATACGATCATTGCATCCGGCGGGACTGGTCATCAGCCCCCGCCGATATCAATGTGGTTTGACCCCCATACCCATCACTAGTTGCGTTGCCCTCCTTATTTTGGTCTAGAAGTTGGAGAGCTAACCTTCTAATATGGCACCCCTCTGTATCATACTCACTATAACGGATTTTTTAAATTTCTTTTGTAAGGTAAAAACTATCATTGATAGGAAAACGAACATTTAATCAAATCTGGAAAATCATGTATCCAGACTTCATTGCTCGGACTGTTACAAGCGAATTTAGCTAATTGGTGAGCTAACATATTACAACCTCTAAGGGTGAACTCAATTTGAACATTGTCTAATTCTCTAGTCATCCTTTGAATATCAGAAATCAACAAACTTATCTCATTTTCACTGCTGCTGACGCCATTAGCTAGGAGAACCACGTTTTTAGCATCAGCCTCCAGAATTGAGGGCACTGCCTTAGCTGTTTTTACCAGCTCCACTCCAAGCCTCATAGCTTCAGCCTCAATGAACTCAATATCTCCTCTGAACCTTGTTTGCTGGATAGCAGTCACTATCACATCCCCTCTATCATTGTGAATGACAGCCCCCTGCCTTGCTAACTGCTGCATCCACATTAGCTTTGTACCAATTAACTGGGGGAGCTACCTATCTCTGCACTTCAGCGTTTCTGCCATTTTCTTCCTCATTAAGAGCTCTACTGCGCACACTCCTGAAGGATTCTATCAGGTTGAAGGTTCTCTGCTCTGCACACTAAGCCTTGGGAATTCCACAACTGCTTCTCAAAGATCAACTTGTTCCGAGCTGTCCACATTGACCACAAAAGTACTCCCAACTCTTCCAGCTCTGATTTAGACAACTTTTGCTTTACATAGCTTAGGAAGCTCCAGAAGTCCCCCATCCCCTGCCCCTCAGAAAATTGGTTCCACAATGTCATTTTCCATACATCTTTAACAGCTTTGCACCTAATAATTACGTGGACCACATCTTCAGCTTCCCTGCCACATCTCTGACAGATGGGGGACTCAATAACCTTCTTCCTGTATAGCGCTTTGGCAGTTGGGAGCATGTTTTACAAGGCCCTCCACAAGAAGATTTTGATCTTAGCTGGAATATCTAAACCCCAAACCAAGCCCCACCAATGTCCATCACCAGCTGAGCAGCTTGCTATGTTACCATTCTTAGCTCTGATTGCCACCCGGTAGCAGCTCTTAACAGAAAATCTCCCTCTGACATCAAAATGCCAAAGTAATATGTCCTCAGCAGTCCTGGAGGGCAAAGGGATATTAATTAATTCTTCTGCATCCATGGGAATAAAAGATAGTCTAATTAGATGCTCCTTCCATTGATTAATACACTCACTTTTGCATCTGCTAGAACCTCACTTTTGCAACAGGTCTGAATGTTGCTGGTCTGGGCAGCCAATTACTGTGGTAAGTAGAGACGGTTGTGCCGCACCCTATCCTCCATCGGGCTCCTATCTTAATAAGTTTTAGGTACGGGAAACACATAATACATATTTTGTTTTAATGTTATTAGCTTGAATCTTTAGGATATCATAAGTTTATTTTCGAGTTATTATTTGACCGTGTAATTACATCTTTATGATGTTTTTATGAATTAATTTTATATCATTTTCAAAAAAAGTATTTCCTCTTGAAGTATCTAGCCTTGTATAAAATTACAAAAATAATCATCTCGGGTCTTACAACAAGCCCGATATTTTTTATTTAAATATTTATAATAAATAATTTTATTGTTAATAATAAAATTAATTTGATGTCATCCACACTTAATTTTTTTTTAAAAAACCACTTGATTAATGATATTAATAATTTAGAAAATTATACAAAGAAATAATTTCGAATTGAGATATATCATAATTTTAAATAATTTTCATTACTACTAAGAGGTGCAATAATTTTCATCATGCATATATATGACAATATAATAATAATTTTCATTATTATTACAATATAATTTGATATAAGAATATCATTCAAAAATCTATCAGAAAAATTGATTTCCTGCTATAAATATAAAATAAAATTAAAATATATTAATAATTTTTTGGATAAAGAATAAAAAATTAAATGATGAAGGTAAGTGAAATCTGAAAAGTGGTGTCTTATTCTTCATTTTACAAGAAGAGTGAACCACAAAAATATAATTAAATATTAAAAATTTATCATTCATCAGACTTTACAAGAAAATGGAACCAGCTGGCATATTCTTCTTCATTTTTGCCCTTACTTCTTCATTTCGTCTTCTTCTACATTTTTTCATTTTCTTCATTTCTACAACTTCTTCATTTCTCCGTCGATTTCTTCAAATCTGCAACTTATTATTCTTCTTCTTCAGTTCTGCTTTGTTTTTTTTTTTTTTAATTTTTTTGGTGTCGTCCGATGCGGTCGCCTCACGCCGCCTCACACAGCCTTGACGCGAGGCGGGCTGAGGCGGCCGCCTCACATGGTGAAAGGCAGCAAAAACGACTGGGGCGAATTAGGCGGCCGCCTCGACGCGCCGACGCCCAGAGGCAGCGCCTCAAAACATTTTTTTTAAACATTGGATATAAATTGATCAAGTGGTCGAGTGCTAATATATTTTCTCTCTATCATTAACTCTTCAATTCTCAGCTTCTCTTTAAGCGGTGAGATGCAAAATTTGCTAACCCCTGAATCTGAAAATTCTACCCCTTTATATAGGCTCTTAAATCGACTATTCTACCAACTCATGATATCAGTCGTCGTCACTAGGCCATCATCGCCTCATGCTGCTTTCCTCAACCACTCAACAAACAGTTGTATTGTCACTGGGTTCAACCACCCATGTCAGCAGAAACCCATCATTACAATCTCTTAACCACTGCTACACACTTTGTTGATGTGACAGCCTATGATTCAACTGCTCTGTCATTGTTTCGTCCTATGAATAGTTGACAGTCTTCTTCCATTGAGAGCCGTTGATCAACTTATGTCATCATTAGCCTTCTAAAAGTCCAAACTCCCAGATAAGGCATATGTCATGTGACCTAGTCCTCCGGAAGCTTATCTCTTCACTCAGGACATACGTCATAGGACTTAAATATAGATTGGTATGTGATCACATCTTCGTTCCTCGGGTCGGGTCGGCATGCATGGATATCATCAGGTCAAGCTCAACAAACTCTCTAATAACCTCAAATCCATCATTCCTTCACTAAGTCGGGTCAGTAAGATAACTCACTTCATCCTTAACACGCTCTACCTTTCGAGCGAACTCATTTATACAACAGGGTCGAGTCCTTTTGTCAAACTATGTATGCTTCTCCAGACCCATGAGCCTTTATTATCCATCTTTAACTAAGTACAACACTCATTATGACCCTTCTCGGTATTTGAACCCTCCTCAAAGTGAAAAACCACCATCAAGATATTTTATTATAATCAACCATTCCCACCAACAATGATTAGTTTACTAGTGTTTGTTGAAGAAGGTGAAGAAACCATGTTTCCATTTGAGGCAAAATCAACGTCTCTTTTTCTTGGTCACCACGTATGGTCAATTGTGTTCTTTGAATAACAATTGGTTGATTCATAGAATGGTATGATGACGGATGGAACATATAATATCTAAAAATGCATTGGCTTGAAAGTGAAGCCACGCCAAGGGGATGAACTTCTATTCTATTTGTTATTACCAAACGGTGCAATTGATCCAGTAAGTATCCCTTTCAGCTACCATCTTTCAAAACTTATGACAAGAGAATGGGATGTGTATTATTAAGGAATGTGGATTAATGAAAATAAAATTAACAAGTTCTAATAATCCCAAATGGTGCATCCCAATAGCTTATTAGTAACACTAATTCAAAATATTATTTGAAATTTTTTATATCTTTAAAATAGGTGGTAATTTTAATATCTGATTTCTCTATATTTTTAGTAAACCTGTAAGCATTTGCGTAAGTATGTAGTCTATAATGCATGGATGCTAAAATCTTCGTGGAAAACGGTTGATCCTGTGTTGTTTTGATCAGCGTTAGATTGCATTGCAACAGTAATGATGAAATCCCATTTGTTGGGTGCTTTTGCAGACATCAATTCACGGAAGCTGTCCTGTAATCAAAGGCGAGAAAGATTTATTGATATGTGAATCCACTCTTTGTAGTGGTATATGTCCAATATTTGTGTTAGTTTTTCTTTTTCTTTTTTATGCAAGATTAATAATCTTTCTGTCAACACACAAAAGATCTGGTGCGGATTAAGTGTGTAGATCTAATGGTGAAGACTTGAGTTTTTTGGAGCTTCCTGAGATATTTACATAATCTCATAGATCTATTGGTTGTTCTATATATAAATTGATTGTATGTTGTACAAATTTTATGTACAATATATGTATTATGTTGTTTCACTTCTAATTATGAATATATAGTCACTGATTTTGACAGGGGCTGAGGTAAGGAGACTAGGCTGGACCCGTAATTCCTCCCGTTCCTCAATAATTTTAGGTGTGAATATGTATATATATTAATTACGAAAAACACATAATATACATTATCTTATATTGTTAGGTTTTATCTTAATTAGCTTGAATCTTAAGATATCCTAAGTTTACTTTCGAGCTATTATGATCGTGCAATTACATCATTGTGATGTTTTTATAAATGAATGAATTTCATCTTTAAAAAAAAAAAAAAAAAAAAAAAGAGGTCATACTGATCTGGCCAGTGGCCTCTATCATTTAACACCAATAAGAACATAAATTAAAAAAACGAGATATATGGTGCGTTTGGTAGAGAACATTATCAGAGTATAAGATAGGTTATAAGCTATGAAATAAACACTAGGGTATGCTAGCATAAAAAATACGCTTATGTTATGCGATTATGATTTTGTGAGCATTAATGCTAGTGTGAAAATAGATGTTTGGCAAAGCATCGAAACGCTAGCGGCGACGCTTTACCAAACACAATGATAGTGAAGGATAGTCAGAAAATAAGCTATCTATGAATTATGGCTGTGCATGACAGTGCTATTTTATTATTATTCCCAGCAAAAACCAATTGTGGAAAAGAATATGCTCATCTTTTACTTGCTCGCAAGCTACAGTACAAATGTAAGGCACAGCACAACCACTTTGAAGGAGTACAAACTACCCTACCAAATTATAAGTTAACCTCAGGAAAAAGAATTAACAATATATCAATTTAATGTTTTGAATTAAATTATACATACCATGTATCCTCTGAAAATAATATTTATGACTCCCAAACACTTGAGAGATGCAGCAAAGCGATTTACTGGCTATACACATCAAGATATTCTTCACCAGATCAGTGACACGCTGTTATCTATAACTCAAAGCCTGCCATCTGTCTTAGCCTGTGTTGCCTGCAAATTTATATGTCAATTCTGGAAAGTTGATATTTGAATTCATTGATTAACTCCTTGCCTATATGCAACAAGTATGAAAAAGCTGAACTTCTTGGCTTCATAATATAATTCCTCTTCCACAATCAACTTCCCTTCCCTTCCCTTTGCATGCTTCGGTTGGAATTAAAAGGCAAAAAATTTGGATTTTCACTTGTTGATCGAGAGCTGATAGATGACAGAGGCCGAAAATTCACTCTACCTATGAACATCATGGCATCACAGTTTGTGCCAATTTTGGTATGGTTGCTTTCCCCACCGCTTCAATACATGCATACACCCGGCTGCTATGAACAGCCCAAGGGCTGCAAATGCTACCATTGCTGAATTCTCAATGTTGCGATAATAGCCTCTCTGCAACATTAGCAAGGCAGACATCTAAGCTCATCTAGTTTTAAGAAACTGAGAAACAATGCTCTATGTAACAAAGAAACTGAGAAACAATGCTCTATTGTAACAAAGAAACTGAGCTAAAAATTGATTCAATCATGTCAAAGTGCAATCAACTGCTGAGGCATGACCTTCCATTCAGAAGCAGGCTTGGCAACAGTCTCAACTAGGAGTGGGCACAGGAACCCAATTCAACCCGTCTTTTATCAAACCTTAAATAATCGGGTTGGGCCGAAACTCAAAACGGATAATTAATATTACATAAATATGAAAAACTAAAAAATGATTAATTTCCTACCATTAGCATAAAGAAAGTGGTTAAATAGACAGGTATAGCATTTGATGTGTCCTTTTTCTTTTATTTTCGCTGCACTTTCATTGGGTTCTAAGTTCTAACTAACTCAATCATTGATCGGGTTTAGAAAAATTAACCCGATTAACCAGCCAAAACACATTCAACCAGCATATATTTATTTAGGCCATGATTCTCATAATGAAATGTCAGTCTGAGAAATACACCTGCAACAGAAAAAGCAGAACTGCTGCATTTGCAGGAGCAAGAGAAAGGCTTATCATTCCTCCACGCAACTCATTTGGCACATACCTGCAAACGTAAGAAAAAAGCAGAGCCATCAAACAATAAAAACTCACTAGATAACTCCAAATAACACTGTAAGAACAAACATTTATTCAACATACATGGTCCTCAATCTAGCAAGTAAAGGTAGAATCAAGCCAACACAGGCATGAAATAAGCAGAATAGTGTCACTAAGACTCCTATTTCCTGCAAAGCATCGATAAATCATGTAAACTTCTTACTACTTTTCAATAATCAGAACAGATAAATGAGAGTTTTTCTTAATTCTGAAACACATGCCATTCCATACCTGATAATCATATGCTATTATAGAGTAAGCAAATCCCAGTACAACAAATGCATATAATAAGCAATCCTCTGCTCGAAGTGATGATGGTCCACTAATAATCCATGGAAATACCGTACTCCCTAGCATTCTTGCACCAAGCAAGCATGGGTATATCAACCCAAGATGCACTTCTCGGCCATCAGCCTAATGTCGCATAAATAAAATAATTCACGTATCAACAGATTGCTATAAATATTGTCTACATTTTTCTTTTACCCCTTTATAGAAAATTACTCATTTATATATGATTCGTTTAACCATTTTTCATATTGTAACATATAATGTCAGGGGAAAAGAAAAGAATAATAAATAGAAGGTTAGTAGGTTACCAAAAAAAACTACTCTCTAGCAAATGGTTTTGACTTCATTCTTGGACATCAAGGTTCAGGAGTTTTTAGGGGGCATCTAGCTGGTGTTTAAGTATCATATGTCTTAAAATTCCAGAGCAATTAGAAATTACAATTGGTATCCTAATTAAAGAATTGTAACCAATATCCTAATTCATACATTTTTTTTAATTATATTTAGATTCACCAAAATTCCCGTGTTGTAAAAAGACTTAGGGAGGCTAGCCATTTCCTAAAAATTTTCAAGCTAAAAGAAGCTCTAAGATGAGAGGAGGAACACGGAACAGAAATCAAAAGTTAGACAGAAAATTCCAGTTTTTTCAAATTAGAGACATGAACATACCACCAATGTCGGGGCCCACAGAATCCAGAATAGGGCAATGGAGAACTGAAGGCAGGCTTGTGCCAAAACCAAAAGCCATATCCTTTTATCTGTTCATTATAAAAAGTTGAGCAAATATGAAAATTTCTCAAAACAGAAGTAGATAAACCACATGATATTCTCTCACGATTTCTTTTATATTAGCAGAGTTAAATAGGATATGGATGCAAGTAGATAAACCATGTGATATTCTCTCACAATTTCTTCTATAATAGCAAAATTAAATAGAAAATTGATTCAAGAAGATAAACCACGTGATATTCTATCATGATTTCTTCTATAATAGCAAAGTTAAATAGAAAACTGATGCCTTTTGGTTTAATCATAGGTAGGATGAGCAGCAATGAGATATGTGTAAATAGAAAGCTGACTAAGCTCCAAAAAAAATTAAAAAGGTAAACCTTCACTAATAGTAGAGTAAATGCAGCAAACAGAGGCTACACGACATGTTCATTTCAATCAAGGAAGATATAACACATAACATAATTTGATATCCCTTGCCATAAATATTAAATAAGAGCTGATAAACTGTCCAGGAAAAATCATGCGAGCACCATGAGTTTGTCTTGTGTAGATTATAAGAAACAAAACCTACAGTATCGCAAAACTCTTAAACTCTTACCGCCAAAAATATATGTAAAGAAGGAAGTTCTATAATCCTTAAACGCCATCTTTTTATTTTCTGTCCATCCTCTGCTAACATAGACGATTCCTAATATTGCCAGGAAAATGGACGCCATGGAAGGAGGTGCTATGCCTTTTTCCACATTACTACCCACTAGCCAATTTGAGAGTACCTGACCTCCGATTAAGGTTGCAGACTCGAAGAACGTCATTAACCAAAAGGTGTCACTCAAAATATCTTGCCTGTGCCCTTGCTGCAAAGAGGAATTATAAGAAAGACCATAACTTAAGCAAATCATGAGCCAAAACCGCTGTCCATATCAAATGTTTAGAAAGGAACAAAAGTTTGTTCACACAAACCTTTTCATGTTCGATAACCACCAACGTCTCAAAGTTGAACAAAAAAATTGAGGAGGTAAGTGACAGACAGATATTTGCTACCCAGACACTTGGATGCGTCGTAATCCTCTTCCATACTCCTACAAAGAGGTGTAGGATGAAGAAGAGCAAACAGACTTTCTTTTGACCTCTTCACACATGCATGAAAAAATCAGTCTTGTTAAGAGTTCAGACGAGTCTATAATTTTTACAAAAGAAACAATATTCTAGAAAGGTGTTCTCTAAGTGTAGGACAAACAACCTCTCAACTTATCTCACTGTTCCAATATTATTTTCAATTACCACAGCAATCAACCAAAATCCAAACACACCAGTATTTTAGTTCCCTAGAAAAAATAATTTTTTTAAATCTCCTAAACATTAACACTAGTTCCATTTAACAGTCTCACTCTTGCCTCAAACATAATTTCCCTAAACTATACCCGAACACAACACGTTATGTTGAAATTCCTTTTAACCCAAAACTTAAGCTGAAAAAGGATTAAACAATCATATTTTTAATTTAATATGGTTCCTCACAAACACACAATGATTCAATCACAGACACAATTTAACAAACACAAAACAATAAAGGCCTTCCACATAATTATTTTTCTCTGCTTCCAATCTATATTAATATCAGTCAATTCATCCAATGCAAGACTGGAACACGTAATGCACTAATTTATACTGAATTAATTATTGCATCACTATGCCATATAAAGCTATAAACAAAGATAAGTTAACTTACATCAAATCAGAGATGATGCCTAGAAAGCTACCGACAAAGAGAGCAGCTGCGTAACCAACACACAGTAAGAACACCATTTGTTCCTTACCGACACCATAATAAACTAACTCATACTCTCCAAATACCGACCACAAACCTTCCATCACTGCAAACGAGAAAAAAGAAAACACGAAATTCAATTTGAACATTAACTCCACAACCAAACAGAGCCTGATATTAAAAGCGTAATTATGAATTATAATAATAAATGAAATAGTAAATAAAAGTTACCTGAAGCGAGAGAGAAGAGGAGGAGGAAGTAACGCTGAAAGCGAAGGAATGAAGTGGAGGTTGAGTGATCGAAGAGAGAAGAAGAAGAGGAGGATTTGTTGGATGCATAAGGATTTATAAATATGGAAAAAAAGCATGAGATCAATATGAATATAAACAAGAATGGACTTGGTTCCCAAACCAAGCTCTCGATTGTTACTCCCATTTTTTTTTAAAAAAAATAATAATAATAATAAATTGAACTTTTCAGATCTCAGAGAAAGCGTAGATCCTGAATTGTTTTTGATTTGAGGAAATGTAGGGATTTCGGAAGAAAGCGAGTGTGAGATCCGAGTGGTAGTTGTAGAAGTTCTTCCTTGGGAGTTCTGCAGCTGTAAAACTTGCAGCTTTTAAGAACAAAAATACGAAACTCACCGTTTAAGTAATACGGTGCGTGTTAAGTAACCATAAAGGAAATATTTTTGTGGGAAAAGTTAAAAGTGTAATTATTAATATTTTCTCTGTGGCTTGGTGGTGTATGGTTCAGGATCTCACATTGAGGTTCTCGATTCGAATACAGGAGGTGCACTTCTTGTAAGAGTCTGGGACATCCAGTGGTTTTACCTGCTCCGCGGCCCAGAATGAGTGGTTTGGTGGAGAGTTTCCATCATTTCTAAAAAAAAAAAAAAAAAATGTAATTATTAATATTATAATTGGAGCTGAATGATTTTTAGTATATGCCTTGCGTAGGGAACATTTGAAGGACCACCGTGTCTTCAACCACCTTAGCTGGCTGGAAGTGAAGTGACTATCACATAATTTACAATATTACACCAACTTGTGTAGAGTGATAGCAATCGACTGAAGCCGGGTGAAGATAGTAATTGACAAATGGTATTTACATAACATAGAGATTCATCCTCTCCTCTATATTTTTAACACTTGATTATTTACATTTTGATCGAGGTGGGTTACATTACGAAAGAAGTTTCAACAACTGTCAAACTGATGGTCTTGGAACGAACCTATTGATTATCCATATAACCATCAGGTAAAATGACATCTCATTTATGACTTTGGCATCTGTAAAAGCTGCTTGTTGTGAAGCACTTTCAGAGTTCTATGACTATGACTATGACTAATGACTATGAAGCTTTTGCTATTTTCTCATTCTGGTTGTGTACTTGTAAAAAACAACATTCAATCATTTATATATCTGAAATAAAATCCAATTCATTGATAATATCATTCACTCAGCTACCTGTACTGTACAAACTCCAGGAACGCTGTACGTAGTATTTCATATTTCGTCCTTCCTGGTAAATATAGGAAACATATGAAGAATTGGGAAATACCCTAACCTAAGAACTCTAAACTTGTACATTTATTTACAACATACTCGGTGTGAAACTGGAATGAGTCGGGATAATATTGTTATTGCCATTGGCACACCATTATTGGCAAAGACAACTACTACAAGATCTACTAGCATATTTAACCGTCTGATGCTTCCAAACTGAGAGATGTCTCAAGCGCCACTTCGATCAAAGTAAACGGAATAGAATCTCATGTCTTTTGCCTGAATTAAACCAAGCCAAGTTTTTGAAAGCTATTACAAATATCAGAGCTAAAGTACGCAACTTTATTCTATTCTGAGTTGTAATCCAGAAAAAAGCACCTGGCATATGCAAAAACTGCAGTAAACCTAAAATAAATAAACAATAATGGCAACCAAGAGGTAAATGTTGAGCAGGAAGGAGATGATAAAATGAAGGATGATATAAGATAATCATAATATAAGAAAATGATTGGGCAGGTCATTCTTTCTGTTAACTATCCCTACAAAGATGATTCATCAAAGACTCATAGGGAACATCAAAGAATTTCCATCACATAAAGAGTTATCTCTAGTCTCACAAGTCCATCAATCCAATCTCCTTGCAGAGGAATGATTCTGCTTTATCATACATTCATACTACTAAGCTATTTTCCTGATGAAGCAGCAGTAGGCAAAAGCATCTATTGGAAGAATAAACCTGCATGGGGGCAATATATACGCCCATTTACGACCATCTTCATGAAGGATACATCTCACTTTTTGCAATGTGCATCCAATAAATAATGACATTATTTTATTCATGATTTGCAGGCGACAAGGATACTAACTAATACATCCATCATTTTCAGGAGTTTTTCACTCGTGGTTTGGCACACTAGGCTCTAGGAAATCACAATTCATGGACAAACATAGATAAAACAACTAAATCCATACCTCATCCAAGGCATCTGGATCAAAGACGACCCAGTAACATCTAAAAACCTTCAACACGGGGCATTAGGTCATCCACATTCCTGTAGAAATGTAACAAATCACAAATAAGAAATAGGAACAAAAAGAAAAACTTTAAACTCATTATTAGTTGACCTGGACGAAGTATTTTTCATCAAATCACCTCTTGTCTACAGCACCTAGTTGACCTGCTTTATATGCCTTTAGATCAGAAGCTAGCTCACCACATGCTTCAGCATCTGCAGAAACCTGTTTAATATCTCCCTATACCAATGAAAACATGAAAAGAGTATGATCCAACATTCTCTATGGTGGAAAGCACCGAAGATATCAACAGCAATGCATGCTCTCAAAACAAATACTTACACCAATGTCATCTTGGATACACCCAGGGATGCTTCTAGAAAGAATAGTAACATACTGCTCCATAGCAAACTCTGGAGTCATGTTCCCAAGTTGTTTCCATGCATTCCTAGCACAAAATAACAGTTTCCCTTATCAACCAGCCCTTACTTTTGATATATCTAGCAATCAAGCATAGCCCTCCAAGGGAAGATCATTCTATTAGCATCCAGAACTTAATTCAAATTTTGCTATATGTTATACACTCAGGTTGTAACCAACCATATTTTCTTTTTTCCTTGAGAATGAAAGACCAGTAAAACTGATCAAAATTTTCACAATTTTCAGCTTAGTCTGCTTAGCTTGAGACAGTAATAACAGTTTTTTTTTTTTTGGATAGGAATAACAGTTGAAGTTTAGGTAGATGGTAAGAAGAAACTTAAACTGGGAAGACTAGGAGAAGGTAACAGAAAGGGATAAAAAAAAGTTCATACCCTGAAGGGACAGAAAGGAGAGTGAAAATCCCACCGTAGAACATAATTACTTAAAGAAAGATGTAAGTTTAAACAATGTGATGAAAATTATCTATACTGGTTTTGATAAAATACTATTTTGATTCCAGTCATAACCAAACAAAGTTTTTTCCCATTAAGTGGGGTCGGCTATATATATCCCCACTCGTTTTCCTGGATATTAACATAAGCCCTCTATTGTTCATGTTTTAAAATTCTCTTCTTTCCTCATTGACATCAAATCAGTTTTTGTTGACGGCCGATTTTCGTTCCAGGGGCAAATCGGTAAACTCACTCCTCGAACAATCATCCCTCAACTGTGAATTTGTTTGGTTTTGGGACCAAATGCAAACTTAGCAAAAAGATGAGAAAACACACAGAATAGACAGAGGGTTTAACGTGGTTCGGCGGAATGGATCCAACCTACATCCACGGGCACAAGGGAAAATAAAGTTTTATAACGTGGTCGGGTATGACCGACCTGCCTATCTCTCGAGCTCGGCTGACTGACCTCTGATGAGCTCACTCTTACACTTAAGCTTTTTGCTATCTATTACAAGTTATGCATGAATGAATTTGGCTAACCCTTTACAATGAATTCCGAATCCCTTTATATACTAGGGTATACTAGGGCAAATTTTACTGTTACAATAATCTCATGACGTCAGCCACGTGAATCTATCATTAATGCGATGGCTCTCTTTCCCAACTGCCTTGCTGAAAGTAGGTTTGTCATCTGACATCTCTTTAAACCAAGTTACTATTGGCCACTGCCTCACGCTACCTCCAGCCTGTAATCTATCATCTCTCATATGATAGCGTATGCTAGAAGATAAGCCGGTGACCTGCTCCGATAACGTCTGACCTCTTTGGAAGGTGCAAGTCCCCATGTAGAGCTTATGTCATCTTGATTTGATCTTGAAGCTACTACCCCGACCCGTCCAAACAGGTCAGGCAAATGAATAACATCCTGTCCTGTTGAGCTACCAGGTCAGGTCGGTCCTGAGGCCTTGCTTCCCACTCGATTCTCTAAACATCTTCTCATCGGGTTGGGTATGATCTGTTGAGCCGATCCTCATTCTGACACGAGGCTCTGAATGTCGAGCTGCTCTAAGAGTCTGATGCTGGGGCGATTTGAACTTACCACCTCGGAACTGACCACCTCGGAACTGACTACCTCAAGTCTGACCACCTCGGACCTGACTACCTCGGACCTGACCACCTCGGGTCGGCCTTCACAGATGCTCACACTGTCGAATCCGATATCTTCTCATCAGGGCGGGTCGGCAGTGATGAACCACCTCGGGTCGGCCATGAAACGCAAACAAGTCTGATCTCTTTGTTGGGTTGGATGTCTCTGCTACGTGGGCCTGGGTCCCTTATCTAGAAAGTGAAAACTCATTTATACATTTCTTTAAGATTCTGACTTCTTGGGGACCGAAAACCACCATCAACAGTTTTCTACATTATTCATGTCTATTTCTTGAAATTATACGTAAGACACTATTGTGTGTGGCTCCAATTTTGGAACACTACTATTAAATGATATTATTAGCTAACTAGATCCAACAAGTTTAAATCCCAGTCAAATTTAAATGCATACAAGGGAACTGTTTTCTAACCCAAGAACTTAGCTAACTATATTATTATTGGCACATGAGGCAACAAACACCTAAATCCAAAAAGAAAAGTTTCAAATTTAATTGATGCAGAAAGATCCTTGAACAAACCAACAAGAAAGCAGCTAAGCGCAATATAATATATAAGCATAAGCCTTAACATTTAAGAAGAAGTTGAATACCAGTTTGCACGGGCAGAGACCTTCAATGCCATGGGTTGAGACTCATGGCAAGGACCGACGGTGGCAATCTTGTGAAGTCCATACAACTGCATCTTCACATCACTGCGAATACTTGAAATCCGATCAGCATTACATTTATTCCCAACAAATGCCACCGCTGCACCAAAAAGCCTCTCTAGCTCAGTTCTCTCTATTCCCTCCCAATCATCATCCTCATCAAACAACACCTCCTTAATATCATCTTCCTCATTCTTGTTTCCCTCACAAATCTCATAGCCACATTTACTCTCTAAAACCTCTATCTCTTCACTCCTGGCCATATCCACCTCAGTTGACTCAAATTTGGCAATATTTTCACTCTCAATGAAATTTCTTTTATCTATCGATTTCTCGTTGCTATTAAATATACTACTCTTGCCAAAATCTTCTTCAATTTTGTTTGCTTCATCAATCTCATCATCACAATTACTATTTAAAACCACCATCTCTTCGCTTCTGGTCATACACGCCTCAGTTTTAGTTGACTCTACCTCAATTTTGACAGTCTTTTCACTCTCAAAGAAATTACTTTTATCCACCAACATCTCATCACAATCAAATATAATACACTTACAACCGTCTTCATCTTCTTCATTTTTGGTTGCTTCACAAATCTCATAGACACATTTACTCTCTAAAGCCTCTATCTCTTCACCTTTGGCCACTCCCACTTCATCTTTAGTCGAATCTGTCTCAACCTTGGCAAATTTTTCACTTTCACTGCAGACACAGGCACAGCCCAATTCACCAACAACTCTCTCCATAAAATCTGGAAACTCCGCTTCCTTTAACAACGCATTCTCATTCTC
This sequence comes from Zanthoxylum bungeanum, assembly GCA_019454045.1. Classification (NCBI taxonomy): domain Eukaryota; kingdom Viridiplantae; phylum Streptophyta; class Magnoliopsida; order Sapindales; family Rutaceae; genus Zanthoxylum; species Zanthoxylum bungeanum. The sequence goes on from SKCR01029740.1 coordinate 493,159, forward strand.
ATCAATCTTGACATCATCATGTGATCCACAACAATCATCCAAAAGTCCTTGAAGTAAAATATTTTCTTGTTTTGACTCCCCTAAATCCTCATCTTCTCTCTTCTCCCCTTCAGAACCACGCTCACAAGTCACCACCTTTTGAATAAGAACTTTACACCCACAAACGATATCATACTCACAGTTGGGTGAAGGAGAAGATGATAAAGAAATAATTTTTGCGAGAAAGAAGGAAAAGATAAGAGAGAGAGCAATGGCCAACACAAATTCAAGAAAAATCTCCATGACTCGGTGCTTTTACTGACAGAAAAAGAAAAGGGTATGCTTTTTTTCCTGAAAGACAGATAGTGAGAGAACAGAAGAAGAGATGAAGAGATAGTTGTGTGATGTTAATTTTTTTTTTCCCTATAATTATCTAATTAAGGAGGGGATTTTGCAGAAGAGAGGAAAGTATATTCGGGTTTTAAAGAACAACCGCAACTGCTATTTAGCTGTCGGTCCCATTTTGTTTGCTGGTAAACAAAGGCCGAGTATTTGAAAGAGACGTCTCCGCTAACCGTGCCTGTCACTGTGAGACATGGTGACCGAGGTCCGAGGGAAACACACATCATCAATTTAAGCGGTGCTGTGAAGGGGTGAGTAAATTTTCAATACCCGTCGGGAATTTCTGAATCCATATTTCGAAATTTTCGGGACGATACATGTGGATATATATTTCGAGATCGATTGAATATAAATTGAATATACCAGATCAAAGATAATCGGGTAAGAAAATTCTTAGGTCGAGTAAGAGAATTCGATATATTACCACAATATTTGTAAAAGTTAAGTAATATAATGGATATCTATCGAGAATTGAGTATTTATTCCTTATAAATTTTGATAATTTTGATTGGGTATCCATTCGAGTTTTTACTTTCTGACCGAATACTCGATTCCCGACTCATCTCTAATAGTTCGGAGCGAATCGGGAGTCAAATAATAATTCGACAATTGTTGGGAACAAAATCTTATTATTCGAATTTCTTAATTCTTGATCAGAAATTATCGAACCCGAAATGTCAATCCCTAGTGCTGCCATGTGTGTTTGTAGCTTAACAAGTATTTTATTTATCAGTATCCTTTTATGTTGGGAAATTATCATTCGGCCCCAGAAAGATTTTGACAAACTCAATTTTTTTTAAAATTTGACTTGTATTAATTTTCATCCGAAATTTTAATAAAATCTTCATTCTCTCACTTTTCATTTAGGAAGATTGATATATACTTTATATTTTGATACATTATTAAAAAAAATGGGTGAAAAAATAATAATTTCCTAGTTTTTTTTCAGTGTGTGCTTAAATACCACCACTCCAAAAAATGAAGTTTTGGGCGTATGTTTGCATCATGGTGGGGTAGTTAGCTTAGCATGTAATTATCTACAATTACAAGCTAAACCCGTAAATTTTCCAATTTTAAGTGGAATAAAAAAAGACTTTAATATGCATTACAAAACCATCAAATAAATATATCATTTAAAACTTGAAAGAAACCAACCACCACATCCACATTGGCGGGTAAATGATTCATTCGAAAAAAAAAGATATGTGTGAGATGAATATTTTGATATTTATATAATAAATTTAAAATTAATCAAAAGGAAAAAAAATATTAATTAACACATTATATATATTCATTGAATATATAAACTAAACATGTCCATTCCAATATCTCGGATACTTGCTTCTTGCAATTAGCAATTCCTTTGTGTGTACTAATACTAATCATTATTATTGTTTTGAAAATCGGATAAAGAATCGATTGAACCGGGAACCGATCGTGAGTCCGGTTCAGTTAATTGATAAAAATCGATAGTAAAAAAATAGGTCAAATTTTTTGAAATAATTTAACCGATTAAATTATTGATCCATTAAAAATTTTAAAATCACAAATTCAATTACCAATAGGATTTTAAAAACATTCGACATTACTTTCACATATGATAACGCATTAATCAATGGTTCGATAACATATGGTACTCAGAATCCTTGTCCCTTGCTTGCTTCCATCAATTCAGTAATAAATCAAGTATAATGACTTGTGAATGTGTAATAAATAATGAAAATGTTTCACGTTTGTTAATACAATAAATATTATTTTTATTTCAAGTAACCTGATTATTCATTTTTAATCGTTCACAAGTCACAATCCATTATTACGATGTTTGGTAAAAGTGAAAAATTTTAGACAAATGACAATTATTAGTTTTCACACTCACGTTTTATGTAACACTGGTGTCTTTTTTTTATTTTCATTAGGCCGTGTTCGGTACTGGGGAATTGTATTTGCCAGCAGCGAGTTGAAATGATTTATACAATCAAATGAGACTTGAATTTAGATTTAAAAATGAAAAATTCACACCAAGATCCCATTTATATTGAATTAAGTAATGATCGACTCAAAACTTTTGAGAATGCAATTCTGGCCGGGAGTATGATTATTTAGGCATCATAGTCATTGAACACATCTCACGTCTATCTGATATTGGAAATCAACCAAATAAATAAATAAATAAATAACAAGTTGGTATAGCGAGCCACGCATGTTCCTACATTATTGCAAGAAAGCAAGTTTAATCATCTCAAATGATAAGTTCGCAATTAATTTAATGATATTATATGTATTGCATAAATTTAGTCATATTATTGCAATACAAATGAAGCTTCCTTCACGAAATATTACAAGTGGGTCGGTCGCGAATAGAGATTGGATCAATTGGGGAGTAACATTGGTCACAGTCACGGTGACAGTTCGGAACATTCTCTGATGTCCATGAATTCCAGAGTCAACTCATTCCGGATGGGCATCTCGCATCTCTCTGAAGTGAAGAATAATTCCAGAGTGGAGAGGGCAACCCTCTGAGGTGTACCCACCCCCGAGGAAATGTCATTCCGAAGTCCGGATGATCATTTCATATTCACTCCGATCTCCATAACAATGCTAAATTCCTTACAAGATAATGGACTTTTATGACAACTCACTTACTTTGATGTCAAAATATAATTTGACTTGCATAATTACAATTGTTAATACACTTAGTTCCGTACATGCAAGTGGACATGTGTCAATCGAGAGATGTGACACCTCAACACCATTCACTATATAAATATCATAAATCCAGTAGGAAGAGGGGTTCAGTGGGAACAACGAATAGATCATTAATTACAAGTACAACTTTTATGGTAAATCATTGAGAGTTAATGAGATGGAGAAAAACTCTAATTTAGAATGGTTTGTCCACATTTACATGACAAATCATGTGTTGGACTCAAGGAAGCACAAGCATAACAGGTAAAGCTCATTATTTTCTTCCTATTTCACTTTAGATCACACTTTACCGCATTCAGATATAAAAAAAAAATAACTGCCATACACTCACCCATGACATTAATTAAAATATTATACACTTAAAAAATAACATAATCACTAATTTCTTAATAAAATATATTTGATTATGAAACTGATTATGAAACTAAAAATTTACATATTTTTTTATAATTTTTTTCTCATTACGAATAGTTTTAACACATAATATTTATCATTGTTAAAAATAACAAATGCCAAATATCATATTTATAGTTCATTAAAAAAAATTATATTCAAGAGTCGTAGAAAGTCATTTACACTTGTTTTAATTGACAGATGACAGAGGATCAAAATCAATTGAGATTTGAGAGTCAGCGGATAGAAATTCAGCACAGCGGAGCAAAATTATTGGTCCGTCACATTTCGTAGGGTGAGAATGACAGAATCTGTTTTGTCTAATCGAATGCTCAATATACCAATTCTCAGTTCTCTATGAATTAAGGTTTCGGTTTGCTTCTTTTTGCCATCAATCAACTAATCGGATTTAGACATGGGAGGAGGCAACGGTCAAAAGGCCAAGATGGCACGTGAGAGGAACTCTGAGAAACAAAAGGCAGCTAACAAAGGTCAAATTTTTATTAATAGATAATTGTTGCCTTGGTTACTTGATTTTGCTTTTGATTTTTTTTTCCTATTTACAGGAAGTCAATTGGTATCAAACAAGAAAGCTATGTCCATCCAGGTAATTTTGTATGAGTTTATGTTATTTATTGATGTAAACGTTGAATTTCACCTTCGGCTTATAATCGGGAATTTGTATGATGGGAGGACTAGCGATCCTACAAAACAAAGACAAGTGAGCGAGGAGTAACTTCCCACCAGTGTGGTGGACACCGTAGGCACTCCAACACTCAAGTTTTTGATGATGATGAACAAAATTAGGGAAAAACAAGGTTAAGGGTTACCTTGGACTTTGTTGTTTGATTGTCGTGCAGGTGGTAGGTTTGTGTGTTTAGGGAATGACGAGTGCTTTGAGAACTCGAGTGTGTGAGATCCAAAGATCAAGTTGTTGAATCATAGCTTGAGTGCCTCAATCTCTTGGACCTTCTATCTCTTTATGGGATGTGAAAGTAGCCTCTTAGTCGGTTTATGATTCATTGGAGTAGTTGAATTCCAATTCCATTAGGAGAAGGTAGTGAATCGGGATTGAATTAGGAATGCCTAGGCATCCTGGGACTAAGTGTAATCCCAATTGTATTTGGATGGGTCCAAATACTTAGTCTCATTGTTGGAAAGAGACTATGACTAATAATGTCTACTGAGACATCGCATAACATGTACGTGATTCTTTGGAGGCCTTTTAGGTCATATGGGCCTCTTACCCTTGTACATGGCCCCTACATGTGAATCTTGTGAAAACTCGTCTTCCAGTGACTGAAATTCGTGTGAAATGGGCCTTGGTGGCAGCCCATAATGCCATTTTAGGCCAGATCCTATGATGTTATTTTAGGCCAGATGAGGGCCAAGGGTCATGTTCTGGTGCAAATATGATGTGTGGGCTAGAGACATAATAACATTTGGGTCATTGTCCCAAATTTGGCAAGTACTATTTGTCTCATACTCTCTAAGTTAATGAATCATTGACTTGGATAGTATTCTTACGAGTATGTCGTATGAAATCACCATGTCATTTGGAATATTGGCGTCGCTTTAAACTTATGAAGGTCATACCATGTAGATGAGGGTTCGGGAATTTTCTCAGTCGACTGAACTAGATTGTTGTCCAGGAGGTTCTTTGACCCTACAAAGGTTATTAGAGAATGTCCCGTTGACTAGACTAGACGAAGGTCCAAAATAATCTCCAGTCGACTAGGCCCGAAGAAGGTCCAGGGGAGTCTTCAACGTCGTCTGGACCAGATGAATGTCCAGGTCGTTAACCCGACTCGACGAGAGTCACATGGAATGTTTCCGTCGACTGGATCAGATAAGGTACAGGATAACCTCCAATCGACTAGACTTGAGAAGGTCCAGAGGAGTCTTCAACGTCGTCTAGACCAAATGAAGGTCTATGGGATTCTTCAACATCGTCTGGACCAGATGAAAGTCCAGGTCTTCAACCTAACTCGATGAGAGTCACGGGGAATATTCTCGTCGATTGGACCAAATGAAGGTCCAGGATAACCTCTAGTGGACTAGACCTGAAGGTCCATGGGAGTTTTCAATGTCGTATGGACCAAATGAAGGTCCAGGTCTTCAACCTGACTCAACGAGAGTCACAGGGAATGTTCCCGTGGACTGGACCAGAGGAAAGTCCAGGATAACCTCCAGTCAACTAGACCTGAATATGGTACATATGACTCTTCAATGTCGTCTAGGCCAGTTGAAGGTCCAGATATTCAACCTGACTCGATAAGAGTCAATGGAAATGTTCCCGTTGACTGGACCAGATGAAGGTTCAAGATTACCTCATGTCAACTGGACCTGAAGAAAGTCAAGGGGAGTCTTCAACGTCGTATGGACCAGATGAAGGTCCATGTCTTCAATCTGACTCGACAATAGTCATGGGGAATGTTTTCGTCAACTGGACCAGATGAAGATCTAGGATTACCTCCAGTCGACTGGACCTGAAGAAGGTCTAAGGGGGTCTTCAACGTCGTCTGGACCTAATGAAAGTCCAGGTCTTCAATCTGACTCGACAAGAGTCGTGGGGAATGTTCCCGTCGACTGGACCATATGAAGGTCCAGGATTACCTCCAGTCGACTGGACCTGAAGAAGGTCCAGGGGAGTCTTCAACATCGTCTGGACCCGATGGAGGTCCATGAGGGTCTTCAACTCTAGCATTCCATTCGCTTGATGTCGTCTGTCGACTGGAGATCGCGCCGACTGAACTAATTGATGGAATTTGGAGGCCGGCCAATGCAATGGCCACACTGTGTCATATGGAGTATATATTATGGTCTTTTTCGAATCATTTGTACCAGAAGAAAGCTCTGATGTCATCGAATACCCTTTCAGGTCGCCTGAGAATAACGATAGTAATCTCTTGCAGTTTGGATAAGATGGAACGGGTGGAGGGTGCCTCTCGATCGTCTGGGATTATTGGGAGTCAATGAGTATGTTACTGCGCGATTGGGGGAGACTGACTATTTCTTATGTTATTTGAGCCAAACTGGTATCACTTCTTGTCATTTGGAGAATAATGACGTCTTTGACTTTAGTTCTGATGTGGAAGGTCAATCTTTCCCAAGCGACATGGTTGTATCTTCGGAGGGTGGATTGTCCCCAGGCGACAATGAAGACCGTCCCTTTTTAAACGCGGAACCCAGTTGGGTTTCATAAGAGGTGCCGCAAAGGTTTAGTGCCCACATCTGCTCACTACTGTAGCCCTAACGAGTGTTCTGAGGCGGCTTTAGGCGGGAAAATGAAGCACCAAATGGGAAGTAGGCATAAGTGAGGTTGGGAAGCTCATTTGCTTCATTCACCAAAAATTCTCTCGTTTAGCAAGTTGGAAGAGCTCTCATAATCTTCAAGGTATTCCTCATTCCCCTTCTCTTGTTCTTCAGTGCCTTCAAAGTATTTTTATGTAAATTCATACTATTCTTAATCATTTAGGTGATTTGATCTTTAGGGATTAAAAGCGTAGGAAGAATTTTGTTTAGGGAATTAGGGTCAATTAATTCGTAGGACGTAGAGATTTCGAGAATATAATTGTTTATAGGATGAATATAGTATAGTCGTATGAACTAATGTCGAGTGAAAGTTTAATGGGTTCTAGTGATACCCTTATAGATATGTGTGTTGGGTCACCTGATAGAGGTTCTAGGTCCAGCTAATCGTCGGAGGAAAAAGACGATCTTGCATGGTCGTATGGAGATTCTGGTAAGACTGTAGTGTTGACAATAGTCGAGTCACCTTCAGGAGTACTTAAGGATGTAAGATCACTTAAGACCTTACCTGTAATGGGGGAGTCGAGTGGGAATCCAATCACTAGTGAACCAACTAATATTTAACGATGAATCATGCTAGTTGAGTGACTGAGCGGTCGATGAGAGAGATGAAATTGAGATACAGGTTTCCTCAATCGGTTGAGGTGAGATTGGCTACGTCGAGTGAGAGAATCGACTACAAAATACATGGGTATGCATGGTTCTACGAACGCCTTTTACTGATGGGCTGAGTGTAGGACACAGAAATCGGCGACGCTGTTCTAGGCTCGCGGCCTAGTTGGGAGTACGGAATAGCTCGCAGGGAACTAAACCGGAGAAATAACATGGAGTCGCCACCCGGTGTGAACCGGGACAAAGATTTAAGGCCGCACTCACCCCTCGCAAGGGAATACCTCAAACCTGTTGGGTTCGGAATGGTCACTTACTTATGCCACTTGTAATGATGTGATTTGTGCAACATCTTAACTGAATCTACACAACATGCTCAAGAACAACCTATATTTAGTTCATGCTCATAAAGATAAATCCTATGTCTAAGTTTGCATGCTTGGAAAGTAAGTCATCATAACACACGACAATCTCATGAACATATTTCAATTATATAATGCAAAATGCAAACAACAACATAAACTTAATGCAAATTCCAAATGCAAAACGAATAACTAATCATGCTTAAAAATAAACAACTAACTAAGCTAAATCATGCTTTAATAACAAATAAATAACTGTAGGCACTGCATTTTTACACATAAGTCCCTATGATGAGTCTCATTTTGGAGACATTACCTTTTAAGTCACGGAGGTCACGGAAAACGGACATCGGAAGGGGAATTCAGAATAAACAAAGGTTCACTGTTTTCGTTGGTGCTACGTTCGTGTATACGTTCGAACGTCAAACAGATTGTGGGCGTTCGTGCTGCGTTCGAGTAAGCGTTCGAACGGTGTCGGTAATTCTGGTTTTGCTGCTAGCCTCACATCAAGCCCAATTCGCTCAAACCTTGGCCCACACGCCCAAGCCCACTTTAAACACATATTTAACACATGGTGAAATCAAAATAAATCTAAAAATCACATACCAAATTAAATAAAATACTTACACAAATTAAAGAAATTGCATGCCTAATTAAAATCAATCAACAAACTAAATGCCTAATCCAAGCCAATCAAATATTCAACATGTCTAATCCAAGCCAATCAAATCCATTGCTTTCCTTGTCCAACACCAAATCATATCCCTTTTTAAATACACAAATCTCTTTCCTTGTCAAGCCTAACCCTTTGCCTATAAAAAGAACCCTTCACCAACCTTCTCAAGGCTAGCTAGCTCATTCACACAAAAAAGCCTCCTCTCTCCACTCTCTCTAGAGTTCACGCCCATTACAGAAAAAAGAAGAAAAGAATCTCCAACCCTTTTCCCCTAGCTCACATACAAAACACAAACAACACACACAACAACCCTTCCCTCACTAACTTAACAAGAACAACACACAGCAGCCCCTAACCCTTGAAATCAACCCCTAATCCACCGAAAATCAGCCCCTCTAAACCTCCATACATTCACCGAAAATCACACAAACACAGCAGCCTAAATCACTCCCAAAACAGTCACTAAAATCCCTTAAAACAGTAACATAAAATACACTTACAATCCTTGAAATAACCACACAGAACAGTCCACCAAGAACACCAAAACAGTCCACAAACAGTAAGCAGATGACACAGAGGAAACGGCAGCAAAACCACAAGGAAACAGCAGCAAAACGGAGTCGGAACAGTAGCTTGAGCGGCCAAACAGCGAAGGAATAGGCAAACCAGTGAACCAGAAAAGTTGCGGAGCTTTACCCCATTCCGATTTTCGTGAAACGCGAGTCCGAGAGACAGCTTAAAAGGTTAGACCTGAGGGTATCTTTCACACTTATTCTTATTTAATTTCTGGTCATTTACTTTGATTATATTTTCAATACTTGCGGCATTTGTTATGTGTATGATGTGTGTTGTGGGTATTGGATGAATGGAAGAGTGTTGTCTCTTGTGGTATATAGGATGGAAACCCAGACGTAAATTCCGTAGCCGAATCCGAATGGACGATAGTGCGGTCTGTACATGGGACACAACTCCACGTACCACTTGAGTAAACGGCACCTTCTCTTGTGTTGTGTTGCTTTGGTTTATTTATTTCTTGACATTTAAATTCTGTATGTTGCTTATTCTCGTATGATATGATCGAGTGCATGGGCTTAGTAAGTGCGATGAAAGGTTCCCTAATTGGAGGGGTTAAAATCCTTCACCACGACGCTTTACCGCACCGATTGATGTGTGTTCGGTTGAATGCGAGATACATTCAATCGAGCATACCTAGTTTGATATGATTGTCTTTATTTTCGTATGCATGATTCAACCGAGCGCATGGGTTTAGTAAGTGCGATGTGAGATCCCCTATGAGGAGGGGCTGAAACCCTTTACCACGATGCTTTGCCGCGCCGGTTGATGTGTGCTCGGTTAGATACAAGATACGTTCAATCGGGCACACTATGTTTAATATCATTGCTTTTAATTCTTTGTATGCATGATTCAGTCGAGCGCATGGGCTTAGTATGTTGGTCTAAAGGTCCTCTCTTTGAGAGATCAAGAGCCCCAAAAGGCCACCTTTACGGCAGTACTTCGCCGCGCCCCTTTATTTGTCGCTTATGTATTGCGTCCCATTTCATGCATCAGGTCTGTTCCCGTTCGAACGCGTTTACGAACGCAGCTCGAACGCGCATGTATTTTGCCTTGTCATGCATCAGGTCTGTTCCCGTTCGAACGCGTTTACGAACGTAACTCGAACGCACATGTATTTTGCCTTGTCATGCATCAGGTCTTATTTATGTTCGAACGCGTTCACGAACGCCATACGAACGAGAGCATTCTGTTTCATTTATGTTCGAACGCGTTAATAAACGCCATACAAACGAGAGCATTCTGTTTCATTTCTGTTCGAACGCGTTATCAAATGCCATACGAACGCGAACCTTCTGTTTACCGTTCGAACGCGTTTACGAACGCTACACGAACGCGCACCCACTGAACTGAGTCCTCTTCATTAGATTTCATGCATAGTTTTCCTAGTAGCTATCTCCACATGTTTAAATACAAATATGTTAATGTATTACAATTCATATGCTTATGTCATGATAACATTTGAGTATTATTTCTTGCGGTATATCGGATGGAAACCCAGACGTAAATTCCGTAGCCGATTCCGAATGGACGGTAGTGCGGTCTGTACTTGGGATACAATTCCACGTACCGCTTGGAAAAGTGCCCATATGTGTGCTTGTATGGTTAATATGTGTGCTTGTGTTTTCCTGAATGTAATATGCAAATGAAGTTGTATGTTCGTTGCTATTTTGATATATGTTAAGCATGCAATTTTAAACGTGAGATATATGTGAGTATTCTGTTTCATTTCCGTTCGAACGAGTTTACGAACGCTACTCGAACGAGAACCTTCTGTTTACCGTTCGAACGCATCTACGAACGCTGCACGAACGCACACGGTAAACAGATCCTCTTGCATCACATTATGACATGTCCATCTTAGCATATGGTTACCCCTTTGTACGCTATGCATTTGTATTACCTCTCTAGTTGTCTGTGCCTACAATGTTGTTTATCGTCATTTTGATTTCCTTTACATTACATGCAAATGTTACCATGACTGTTTGTGTTTATATTTACATGAATGATTGAATTCTTATGACGTTATGTGCTTGTTGTTGCAAAGGCCTACTTTTGAGCATGTGAATTTGGCAATAAGATTTGGTTTCATGTATGTTAGATGTAAACCATACTTTTAAGCATGTGAATTTAGGATTGTGTTGCACTTGGAAATATATGTCATAGGCTTGGTTGGATTATTGCATAAATCTTTACATTACAAGTGACATGAGTAAGGGACCATTCCGAACCCAACGGTTTGAGGTCTTCCCTTGCGAGGGGTGAGTGCGGCCTTAAATCTTTGTCCTGGTTCACACCGGGTGGCGACTCCATGTTATTTCGCACTTCCCAACTAGGCCGCGAGCCTAGAACGGTGTCGCCCAGGTTCTGTTGTCCACAATAACCTACGAATTACCACATGCTCACACACAAGTTTGGATGAGACGAAATACGTGTCTCTTAAGTGGTACGTGGCGTTGTATCCCGGGTACAAACCGCACTACCGTCCATTCGGATTCGGCTACGGAATTTACGTCCGGTTTCCATCCTATATACCACAAAAGGGAACACATATTCCGCTCATCCAACAATCACATCATGCCTCAAACAACTCTCATGCGATAATATTTAAAATAAATATAATAAACGAAAGATAATAAATAAAAGGGTGCCCTCAGGTCTAACCTCTTTTGTCGTCTCAAGAAAGAGCGTTACACGTCCGTTGGAAGGGTGAATGATCCGCAAATCTTTCGGTTCACTAACTCAACGTCTTTCCTCCCTGTTTTGCTGTTCGGGCTGCTGTTTTTTACTCCGTTTCGCTGCTGTTTTGCTGCTGTTTTTAGGCCACTGTTTTGGTTGTTTCAGAGACTATTTCGGGTATTTTTGGAGGGTAAAGGGCTGCTATTTTTAGGCGGTTTTGAGAGGGTCTTGTGCAGTTTTTTTGGTGCAGTTTTAGGGTGTTTTTTGGACAGTTTTAAGGGCTAAAATCACTGCAAAACTGATCAGGTCAAGGCAGTGATATGCGGCAGTTTGATGGGCAGTGAGGGGCGTTTTTGGCTTGGTTTATGCGTGAACTATGGGCTGTGCAGTGGGGGGCTGACTTGCGGCACCAAAGGACAGTGTTTGGGGCTGTTTGTGGTGTGTTTAGAAGGCTGTGAAGGGGCTGAAATATGCGGCAAAGGGCAGTGTATTTGGAGGTGTGCGTGAGTGGAAGGGCGTGGCTTTTAGGGTTTGGGACGTGGCTAATGGGCTGTTTGTGAACGTGGGGCAGATGGCAAGCTTCTTGTTTACGTTAGTTGAATTGGCGAAGGTGCGTGGGGCTTGAGCGAAGGGCATGTGGCGTCTGTTTGGCTATTTAATGTGGCTAGTGGGCTGTTTGTGAACGTGGGGCAGATGGCAGTGAAGGCTTAGGCGGTTGTTATGAATTGGCTGGCTTCGTGGAGGTAATGCAAGGGTAGTGAAGGCTGTTGCGTGAAGTTTGCGAGTGGAGAGTTAGTGCGTGAGCGTGAAGGCGTGGAGGCTGTGCAGAGGTTTAGGCGTGGACGTGATTTTTTTGATACGTGAAGAGTTAGTGTGGTGCTTGATAAGGGCTTTGATGATGCGGCAACAGGAGGGTTTATTTCTTTGTGTTTTTCGTGAGAGTCTTAGGGTTGATTTCGTGAGAATGAGCCAGCCAGGGTTGGTAAGGGGTGAATGGATCTTTTTATAGGCCAAGGGAGGGGGTTTACCGTGTTGGAGAAGGAATCAAATTTGTGTATTAATTAGGAGATATTTTTAATTTAGTATGTGATAGGGAAAATCTTTAATTAGGGGAATTAATTTGATTTGTTCTTTTTAGTTAAGGATATGATTTATTTAAATTGGTAGGTGATTTAATTAAATTAGGAATGTGTTTTATCTTAAATTGGTAGGTGATTTAATTAAATTAGGAATGTGATTTAATTTAATTTAAGTTTAATTTAATTATTTAATTTGTGAGGTGTATTTTAATATTTTATTTATTTAATTTGGATGTAATTTAATGGGTTTGGGCTAGGGATGTGTTTTAAAACGGAGGTCCAACAAGAGAACCCGAAGCTACTCCAGCGAGTTAAATCCAACAATGTGTCAATTCTTGACCCTTTCCTTCCGACGTCCGATTCCCGCGACTTTCACAACTAAAGAGGTAGTGTCTCCATACGAGACTCATCTTCGGGACTTATATGCAAAAATGCAGTGCCTACACTGAGGTTTCTAGTGCCCAGGCTAGTCTATGATGTACTGGATCACTACGAGTTGGCCTATTCATAGTTGATGCCCAATATATAGAGGATTTTATTGCCGATTGAATGTATGTCGTTTGAGTTGGGGATTGAGTTTGGGTTGAGAAATTTATTACATAACTATTACCTGAAAGAGAACTTGATGGAGAATGGGAGATACTATTTGTATTTTCGCCAGAAGAAAGAGCATTTAGTGTTGGGGCTCACGACCAACGATAGGGGAGACTGGCAGAAGTTTTACTTCTTCGTGAAGGGAGAGAGTGTCTTTGGGTCGGCTGGAGATGACTGAATCCTCGAGCATTGGAGTCCGTCGAGTGAGTGTTTTACTTCGTTGTTCTTAATTATAACTTTTGTTGAAAATAGCTCATTTCTTTTCATCATGCAGGTCTACTCCGTAACCGAGCATTCGACACCATCAGTCAAGCCGTCTCAATTACCAAGTTCATCATTAGCTTGCCCGCTCCTGAAAGGAATTGGAAGTCCGTTCTGGAAGATAGAAGACTGAGACTAACTCTATTGTGGAAGGAAGTCTTCGACACTGAAGGTACCCATTTGGACCTTAGTAAGCTCATCCTTAGCTTGCCCGCTCCGGAAAAGAATTGGAAGTCCGTTATAGAAAAGAGAAGACCGAGACTAACTCCGCTGTGGAAGGAACTTTTCGACACTGAAGGTACCCATTTGACCTTAGTAAGCTCATATTGGCTGTGGTAGTGGGCACTTGGTCTTGTCGACTACTCTTCGAGAGGCTCCTATTTTTAAAGCCACTAACACACGTTGAAATTTTGTGTGCGGCAGAGATGATGTGATGTGAACCTAGCAGCATGGATTGATTTCGTTTCTTTAGGCTTATTTATTATTTATTTTCATATATGGAACCAACGTGAATGTCTGTTTTTATTTATTTTTTGAGTTAGTTTATTTTATTTATTTATGGGTTCAAAATGGGCTAGGAATTAGGAATTATGGGCTTTTAGTTGGTAATGGGTAGTTTAGGGCTATATTAGTCTTTTTAGCTCTCTTAAGGTTTGAGTATGTTACTATTTAAACTAAAAAACAACTCTTAATGAGAAACCCTATTATTTGTGCGTGAATAGTAACATTTTCTTGAGATTGAGAAATTTTATCATCGTTCAGTGATTGAACAAAGACTTATCAAAGGGTTGGCATCCTTTGTGGCGTCCTATTTGCTGGCAAAATTCATCTGAGGCTATCTCCAAGGGTTTTCAAGGACAGGTTCTTTGGGGGTCTACGGGATCTTAGATCGGGTTTCGTCTGTTTCGTATCCTGTTTCATATCAATTGGTAATGAAATGAAACATGTTGACGTTTCAATAAATAAGAGTAAGGTGGTTGATGGTGTTGATGATAGTGATGATATTGATGTGAGCGATAACATTGGTGTTCATGATTTGGCTGTTCATGATGCCAATGAGGTACTTGATGTTACTGTTAAGGGTGAATATCATATGGAGCAATCTTATGTTGGTTGTGAGAACATGATTTATGGTGTGCAAAAAGTACATGTGGCTGAATATGTAGAGTGTGGTCAGATCGTGGATGAGAGTGTTGATTGTTTGAGAAAGCGACATGGGCATGTTGAGTTTGTTTTAAATGAGATTTCAAATGTGAATCCATGTGGGAATCTATTTGTTGTTGTAAGTGGCGTTAAGAATGAGAGTAGCAATGGAGAGATTAGAGTGGAAAAGTATTGCAAAAAAAGTCATTCATTCGCCTTATTGACTTTTGCTCACCTTAACCATTTTTTTCCATGTGATTTTCTTTTATTCCAGGATTCTCGTCCATGGATCTTGTCATTTTTATCTATGACCCGGGTTCGGATTCGAGGTCGAATCCTTTTCAAGAGAGGGAGAATGATGTGAACCTAGCAGCATGGATTGATTTCGTTTCTTTAGGCTTATTTATTATTTATTTTCATATATGGAACCAACGTGAATGTCTGTTTTTATTTATTTTTTTGAGTTAGTTTATTTTATTTATTTATGGGTTCAAAATGGGCTAGGAATTAGGAATTATGGGCTTTTAGTTGGTAATGGGTAGTTTAGGGCTATATTAGTCTTTTTAGCTCTCTTAAGGTTTGAGTATGTTACTATTTAAACTCAAAAACAACTCTTAATGAGGAACCCTATTATTTGTGCGTGAAAAAAAAAAAACAAAAAAAACAAAAAACAAAAAAAAGAAAAAAAGTTAAGTAAGTTCACGCCTGTGAGGCTGTGAACCCAAAAAAAAAAATTTCCTTCATTGGCTAGTGCATATCAGTAGGCAGTAGGGTTTGTTTGTTTTTTTGACCTTTTTGCATGAAAACTTTGTTAATAGGCTGTTGCTGTTGTTAAAAAAAAAAATCAGATCTGGTCAGTAAAGTTTGATCAATTATCTTGTGTGTTAAGTTGTGCTAGGGATTGCCTTAATGTTCCTTAATCGAAAAGAAAATTTTTGGTTGAATTTGTCACTGAATTTTGAATCTGAATTTTTTGTGTTTTGTTTTGAAACTCATGTGGTTTTTTTAGTCTTATTTTTCTTCTTGTCTTTATCTTTGTTATTTTTTTAGTCTTTTCTTCCTTCTTGAGTTTATTTTTGTCAAGATGCCAAGTGTGTTGGTTGATATTATGGGGTAACCAAGAGATAATATCTTTCGTACTAGAGTATTTGTGAAAGATGAGGTGTGCAGTGTGATTATTGATGGGGAACATTGGGCTAATTTAGTTAGTACCAGTCTCGTGGAGAAATTGAGGTTGTCATTGCGAAACCATCCTAAGCCTTATATGTTACGAGGTTTGCCTAATTGTGATGAGGTTAAGGTGGAGTATCAAGTCATGGTTGCCTTTACTACTATGAGGTTTCATGATGAAGTATTATGTGATGTGGTGCCTATGCTTGATTGTCATGTATTGTTGGGTGGGTCATGGAAGTATGATAGGCAAGTGTGGCATCATGTTGAGAGGAGTAGGTACATTTATGTCACAGAGCGGAGGTCAGTGATTCTTTCTCTTTTAACACCACAACAAGCATACAAAGATCAATTAATAATGAAGAGGAGAAGTGAGGTTGAAAAGAGGAAAAAAGAAAGAGATGTCGAGTGCTTAGCACATAAACTTGCTAGTGATATTGTGAATATACAAGAAGAAAATATGTGCATGTTAGTGAGTGAGCAAGCAGTGAAGAGTGAGTGTGATGCTGAAGTTATTTCTATTACTGAAGTGGATGACTTAGCTGTTGCTGGTGATGATAAATTTGAAGCTCAATGCATGGCTAAATGTATTGATGAAACTACATGTGTAGTTGAATGTGTTGAGAGTTTGAACATGCAAATGTGAGTAGTGAGTCGGGAAACACATGGGTAAATACGTGTGAGAGTTTTGTGAGTGTTAAGCATGTAGAATTTGTTGTGAATGAGATTGAGAGTGTGAACTTAATTAGGAATCTCATTGGGAGGGAGGGAGAGTGCAAGATTTTGCGGAAGAGTATGGGCAAAAGGGAACAATACACAAGCATTATTGTACTAACATTGACACTTTTCTTCTATGTGATTTTTCTTTGTTCCAGAATAATCGTCCAATTGATTTTATCATTACTATCTATGATCGGGACACGGATTCGAGGACGAATCCTTTTCAAGAGAGGGAGAATGAAGTGAACCTAACAGCATGGATTGATTTCGTTTTTTAGGCTTATTTATTATTTATTTTCATATATGGAACCAACGTGAATGTCTGTTTTTATTTATTTTTTGAGTTAGTTTATTTTATTTATTTATGGGTTCAAAATGGGCTAGGAATTAGGAATTATGGGCTTTTAGTTGGTAATGGGTAGTTTAGGGCTATATTAGTCTTTTTAGCTCTCTTAAGGTTTGAGTATGTTACTATTTAAACTCAAAAACACTCTTAATGAGAAAACCCTATTATTTGTGGCGTGATAGTAACATTTTCTTGAGATTGAGAAATTTTATCATCGTTCAGTGATTGAACAAAGACTTATCAAAGGGTTGACATCCTTTGTGGCGTCCTATTTACTGGCAAAATTCATCTGAGGCTATCTCCAAGGTTTTCAAGGACAGGTTCTTTGGGGGTCTACGGGATCTTAGATCGGGTTTCGTCTGTTTCGTATCCGTTTCATATCATGATGTCAACTACTTCAAACTCTCGTCATTTGAAGAGATGAGGCTAAGATGAAGAGCAAGAAATCCAAGGAGAATGAGACTAAACCCTTGGAAATTGAGATTTCTACACCAAATGGTGTAGTGTCGGCTATGACTCCTCTTGTTGCACCAAGACAATCGACTGAGGTGACAGTTGCTTCGAAGAAATGGAAAGATGTGGCCGAGCTAGAGGAGCACTTGGAGAACGTCATCGTCAAAATCCCTCATGGGTCGATTTCCATTTCCGACCCTTCCAGCCTCTCGAAGTTTTTCAGGGGCTCATACTTAAAGAAAACGAGTATCAGCCGGCTAAGCTAAGCCCCCTGGAGTCGATCAAGAAAGCTGTGGCCCTGAATTACCAGATAAAGACTCTTAGATTTGCTGTCTCCATTGTTGTCTCCATTCTTGTTTTGTCGAGTGGGCGCTAATTAGATTATTTTTCAGGCTCTCGAATCCAATCTGTCCATCCAATAATATTTTGAATCGAGCCAGAGGCGAGTCAGGGATTTGGAGAAATCTAACACGACTGTGAGGAAGGAGAACGCTGAGTTGAAAACGACGTTTGAGGCCTCAGAGAAAATGGCGAATAAGACCAAGAAGGATGTCGAGTCGACTGGGGCAACATTGAAGCTGGAACAGAAAGTGACCGAGGCCGAGAATGAGGCCTCTAAGGAAAGCGTGGAGTCTCTTAACAAAAAGAAGGATGAGCTGGTGGATCGGCTAGAGGGAGTCGCCTATGAGGCAAGGCTGACAGAGAGGAGCAGCATGATGAAGTAATTTTTGGCGTGGGAGCACAAAGCTTGGACCCCCAATAAGTGGATTAAGGAGCATGCTAGGTAGGACGTCGGGCTCCCTTCGTCGGATGAAGAAGATGAGGAGGGCGATATGGTCATCCCCAAGGGTGAAGGAGGTGGTGAGGCCGCGGGGGAGAAGGTTGTAGCTGAGGAAAAACTTGATGGGATGGAGGAGTCACTGCAATCAAAGGAGACGTAGCCATGGAAGAAGTTATTGGGATTGGAAAGAGATCTAGTCGAATATGAGAGGGGGCTTCGGCTCCGTAGGTCGAGCTACCAAAGTCCTGGATATTCCGACCGGTGATGATATTAAGGATGCTCTTGTTGGTGATGTTCTTGCCCGTTGACGTTCTAGATACTCAAGATATTGGACACTGACATTTTCCTTTTTGACTTAAGTTTTTTTTGTACATAAACTTATTAACTTATAAAGCTTGTACTAAAAGTTTTCAAGTGATGAATGAATAGAAATTTCTTTTCGAGATTTTTTGTCTTCCTTATGTGTGATCTTTTGCCTTATAATTGTATCTTTGCAAAACATAATCTTTGAAGGCTTTGACAAATGTCTAGGTGATGTTAATCATGAAGTCATGTCCCCTAGTAAGAGAGTAGTCATCCTCGAGTGGCTGGCCTTTGAATCCTTATTCGATGGGCTAGCCGCAGTATCGCTTGAGAGGCGCTGCGTTCAAGTTATTTTGGTTTGGGCTGATGGTGGAACCCCCGGTACTCATAAGTTGATACTATCTGCCCTAACTGCCTTTGGAGACTAGTGTTGGTACTCCGTATCGTGAAGTTTACTTCTTCCAATGTCCGCAATCGTTCTTGCAGAGTAGCTAGTTGAGCAAGCATGATGTCTGGGGTGTTCTCGTTCCCCGAAGCAATAGATGGTCGAACTGAAAGTTCAACTGTAGGTTGAGGGAGCTTTGCTTGCTATGAATTGCTGGGCCCCACGATGGGTGCCAAATTGTAGATGTTGAATTTTACATTCGGCTTACAATCTAGAATTTGTATGATGATGGCACTAGCGATCCTACAAAATAAAGGCAAGTGAGCGAGGAGTAACTACCCACCGGTGTGGTGGACACTGTAGGGACTCCGACGCCCAAGTCACTGATGGTGATGGACAAAAAGAGGGAATAACAAGGCTAAGGGTTACCTTGGTCTTCGTAGTTTGATTGCCATGAGGGCGGTTGGCTTGTGTTTTAGGGAATGATGAGTGCTTTGAGAACTCGAGTGTGTGAGAGCCAAAGCTCGAGTTGTTGAATTATAGCTTGAGTGCCCCAATCACGTGGACCCCCTCTCCCTTTATAGGATTTGAAGGTAGTCTCGTAGTCGGTTTAGGATTCATTGGAGTAGTTGAATTCCAATTCCATTAGGAGATGGTAGTGGAGTCGAGATTGAATTAGGAATGCCTAGGTGTCCTGAGATTAAGCGTAATCTCAATTGTATTTGAATTGGTTCAAATACTTAGTCTCCTTGCTGGAAAGAGACTATGGCTAATAATGTCTATTGATTCATTGCATAAGATGGCCTGTGGTTTTTTGGAGGCCTTTTGGGTCGTATGGGCCTCTTACCCTTGCGGCAAACTCGTTTTCCAGTGATTGGAATTCGTGTGAATTGGGTCTTGATGGCAGTTTATAATGCAATTTTAGGCCAGATGAGAGCCAAGGGTCATGTTCTTGTGCAAGTCTGATACTTGGGTCAGAGACATAATAACATTTGGGTCCTTAGCCCAAATTTGGCGCATACAATTGATTTATCATTATTTTTATGCTGCTGTGATGTTGTTTTCTTGTGCTATTTTTTATGGGTTTGAATGTTTATTTTATTTGTGTTATTAGGGTGGCCTAGTCCAAGTTGTGCAAAAACTCTTATTTGGTTGTTTAATATCTCGAACGGGTCAATTAACAATGGGGTTTATTAATACAACATCTCAAAATGTATGATCACTGAAGATATTAGTTGTAAATAACTTCAGTGCAGTAGCTACTTTCCCAATAGAAGTGATTGGGGCGATGTTAAATGTTTTTTAATGAATATAATTGGGACTTGTTTCATGCTGATTATCAAAATTGGCATTTGTTTTTGTAAAGTTCTTTTACCGGATGTAAAACGTGTAGTTTCATGTGCATATGAGAGTTTTATGATAGGACAGACTCTGTCAATCCTAAATCTTCCCTTCACGCAATAAATATAGTATCATTAACAAATTGCAGCATCCTTGGATCTACTCTGTGTTCTTCAATGTTGCATATGTAAACTGTTGAATTGGTGTTGATTTTCCCATATGAGGAAATTCACTATCCGAAGATTGAACTGCACATATTTGCTGACTGTGTGGTAAAAGAGTTGTGTTTAAATTTTAATTGTGAATGCATTTGCACGACTTCAGAGGTGAAGTGTAGGGACTAGGGAGCATGCTGAAGCAAAGCACCCCAAAAGTGATGTTTATGCCTTGCTTCCCTCATCTTAAGAACTGATTAGAGTTTGGGGGACGGGAAAATATTATGCAGATATAGGATGGGAACATGATCTCCGGTAATGTATGTATATTGTTTCCTTTCCCAAAAATATTTTAGATCAATGGTCATTGCAGTTTGTAGAATGTGTTTTTGTGTTTGAAATGGACTGGTTTGATCATTCTGTCTCCTTTTATGGAACTTGTATAATTTACAAGGATAATTGATCTGTTCCTTTTATATTTCTCGAGCACTGTATTAGTTATGGACTTCCTCCATTTTAGTTATGAATAATCTCATATACAAATAAAGTTGTGATGCAAAATATAATGCAAGAAAAATTGCAAATAATTTCTATTAAGCAGCGCAATTCACCACGTAATACAATTCTAAAAGGACAAACTTCGGGTCAAATTGATAACATAGCTATATGAAAATAATTTGCATTTTGATTCCAATAAAAAATAAATAAATGAATAAATTTGCATTTACGAACAAGATGGTCAAACTCAAACATGGGAAGATAAATAGAGGATCGAGAGCAGAGGCCTAAATGTGTTCGGTGTAGTTATTCTGTGAATTATGATTTTACCAATGAAAACTTTAACTTATATATATATTTATCATTTTTTATTCAAATTATATTTACTAAACATAAATTATCCGAACATAGTTTATCCCCACTGCCAACACAGTTTGGTGAACTTATAAGATAACTTATACTCACACTGTAATAGTTATAAACTAACTTCTCTACCAACCATAGAGAGAATTGAGTGGTCAGTTAAAAGTGGTAAATCAACAATTCTAGTTCAAACTACAACCCTTTCAGAAAAGCTCATCATCTCTAAGCTTCAAAATGTATTTTATATTTTATAAGAAAGAAAATACTCAAGATAGTTGCAGAGAAATTTAATGTAAACACGCTGGCACCAAATCTTTTTTTAGAAGAAAGAAAATACTCGAGACAGTTGAATAGAAATTTAATGCAAACACGCTGGCACCAAAGCTTGAAATTGTTTTAGGTTCTCTCTCAACAAACTAAAGTAATTTAATCAAATAGTAAAACCCATACCCATACCCATACCCATACCCATACCCATATCCATACCCATACCCATACCCATACACACCACAACCCATTACTTGCAATCATCAATGACAAAAGGCAGACACGGTTGATTGTAAAGCATAATACAAATATTATTTGAGCAATGGGATGGAGTTCAGTTCAGGTGAGAACTCCATGAGGCAGGTTACTGTGTACGCGTCCTGCTACTCTCCGCAGCCCTCACTTGTGCGAAATATGGATGGGCCTGCAGCAAAATTTATATGATCCCAATGTATCATCATTCATGTAAAAGTTCGCAATCTATTTTGAAATAGACTTTCCCAAAAAAAAAAGGATACATTTTGATAGATCTAGGTTATCCCCCCAGGGATAGTCCAGTTGGATTAATTATTGCAGTGAAAGCAAGATATCAAGATATCGATTCTCCCTCACCAACTTTGGAAGGAAAAGTTTTTTAATTTGCATTTGTTCATGGAGTGGGATGGCTTAAGGGTGTTTGAAAAGAAAAATGAGAAATCTCACTATTCTTATTATCTAAGTATCAAAACAATGTTTTCCTGTAGACGACGCAGAGAATATCAAACACATCTCCAAACGCTGCACAGCACAAAATAGTACTTGCCATTGCATCTCTAGCAAGTATTTGCCTTCTATACCAACTCTCACTTAAGAGATGTCAACTTTTACCAAATTAATGAAAATAAAATATGTATCGAGACAAAGCGGGAACACAAATCAAGGTTAAACAAGAGAGAGAAATGTAATAGCAAAATGCTTATGTAAGATTACCATTGCTTCTCTAGCAGTTAGCCTACACTGGTGATCATACTGAAGGAGCTTATCAAGAAAATCAATTGCCTGCATTTCAAATAACTTTAAAAATGAACATCAACCTCCCACAATTTGCATATTGCAGCTAAAAATTTATTTAACAGATGGTTTTCAAAAACATAAGATAAGAAACCTCTGGAGAAACCAGATGCTGATTATCAGCATTAATAAATTTGGACCACGGCTTCCGGCTGTGCCTGCAAAATAATCAATACCAATGAAAAACTATTAGTTTCCTCTATTGCACTATTTAGTGAAGGATGGCCTAGCGTGCTCTATTTAGTGAAGGGCTACAGTAATACTTGAAACTGTAATCTGTCTAGAAGAAAGAGGAAATGTTTCCATACTAGATGTTCACAAGAAAATTCAACATTCGGTAAAGTCATACTTTGTTGTTGAAATGACAAACTAACCTATAACAGGGAACAATTTATTTTCATATACCTCCCAACAAGTGCATCGAGTTGAGGATCAAGCTCTAAATGATATTTGTTCAGATATGCATTTAACTCATCAGTTCCCAGTACCTGGAATTACACCAACTAATCAAACAGCAGTCCTGTGGCATCAAATTAGTAGTCAAGATTTCAATGCACAAACAAATTATGAGCCACTGAAATGCATGCAGCACATGTACACCTTTAGTGCCTATATACTATCAAGCAATGCATAAGCAGAACTTGTGAATTAGTACGTAATGAGCCAGCAGTAGATTCTGATAGCTGTCATCAAAACAGTAACGTCATCCTACAGGCAGGTGGAGATTCCCCTACTACAAAATTTATCTCCTCAAAAAAAAAATGAAGAAGAAAGAAGGAAGAGGGGCGACAAGAGAAAATGCGGGTAGTAACTAGTAAATCTCCAAAACATCACTAGAACTCATCAAACCATATTATAGACATCATGCTTTGTGATCAATGCATTTCTTCAGGGTCATTATGACACATGCTTTTATAGTTCGTGTCTGTCTCTTCTTAACAAGAATCACGTTCTTAACTGGAAAATGAATTCCTGCTCATGATAAACATAATAATAAAGACAAATAATAAACCAAATAAATTATTTCACAACCAGTCAAAAATAACCACTCATGCCTATAAATTCGAAATCAATTTGCCAAACCCCAAAATCTTCATTACCTTGGCAATTTTGACAAGCTGATCATGATTGTCATGACCGTAAAAGAATGGTTCCTTCCGAAATATCTACACAAAGAATAACCGTGGATGAGTAAATAAAAGATGATAATATTCAACCGCCAAATATTGAATAAAATGAGGTGCACACGGGATGGGAAGGAGTAATTCCCAAAAATAGATCCATAAATGATGGATGGCATTCCAAGAGAGAAACATCAAATAACAAGTATAATCCTAAAGGAATAATCCTTACCATTCCTGCAAACATGCAACCAAGGCTCCACATATCTAAAGAGTAGTCATAGTCCTGTAAATCCACAAGAAGTTCTGGCCCCTTGAAATATCTGGGAAGCAGAAAATGAAATTTTAGTCCCTTAAAAAGATGAAACAGCTGTTGGAAGGGTAAATATTTGGAGGGTCTTGACAAAGCGAAACTAATAAACACTTGTCCGAACTGCATGCTCAACTTTATCCAACAAAAAACAGAATTAGTAGTACATGAGGCCTGACGGTGACACACAATGTTAAATACTTTCAAAAGTCTTAAACTGCAACATTAGGCTGGCAAAGTTCCAATTTTTTTAGAATAGGCCTGCAAGAGACCTAAGTTTTATGGAGCTTGATGAATCAACTCAGATAGAGCACTATGGCGTCAAAAGATCCATGTAGCCAACCCCACATAGTGGGAAAAGGCGTTGTTTGGTTTGGGTTAGGCCTGCAAGAGTTTGCGTCAAAAGATTCTTAGAAAAGAAAAATAAGTTCATCTCAGTTATCAGTAAAAGATAGTTTACACAGATGCATCTTCAGTTACCAATACAATATAGTTTACACAGATGCATCTTACATGTTTTCTCTTGAATTCCAAGAAAAATATTGAAATCGTTAAAAAGCTGAAAAGTTAAAAACATTATTTGTAAATTTTAGGCATTACCTAGAAGCCACACGAACATTATACTCCTTGCCAGGATGGTAAAATTCAGCAAGACCCCAGTCTATCAGACGAAGTTTTCGCAACTCATGGTCTATCATAACGTTGTGAGGTTTGACATCTCTATGCATTATTCCCTGTGAATGGCAGTAATCTAATGCCTGCAGTTTGAATGCAGCTAACTTCTTTAGCGTGAAAAGTTTCAAATACAACACTATGAACTACTCGTTCAAAAATTAGTAATTGATTATTATAGGAAGCTATTAAAACAGAGCATTCCACTGAATTCTCTTCTAAATCAGGAAAATCAAGCTTAAGATTGCGCTAACAAAGTGCAACATGAAAAATTAGTTTCTGCCGAAGATTAATGCAAAAAAAGTTTGGAATTTGGTGGCAAAGAATGTGTATATCATCCGACCACAAAGAGGAAAAAGAAAAATTTCACCAACTTAACCTTGCAGTGGGGACATAATGATTTCAATGGTCCTAGGAAATGCCAAAAAGACCAAGACAAAAATAAACATTTCCATGAAATCCTTCTTTCTTTTCATTTTATAGGCAATCAAATGCTCTAGAAGGTAACCAGGAAAATTCATAATTACAAAAATCTGTTACATTAAATTTCATTTAAATAGAATTCCTGAAGTCAAGTTCATTAAAAATATTAACTGGCTAATAATTCAGCTAAGTGTGTGGAGAAACAGAGGTAGTAGAAACAAGTAATCCAAATAATAAATCCAATGCAGAAATTACCTTCAAAAGCTCGTATATGTAATAACGTATATCATAATCAGTCAATGTGGGGTACAAAACTTTGAAATCAGTGCTGTTCACAAACTCAAATATCAAGCTAGGTGTTTTTGAGTGCTGATCTCTAACAATATCAAGAAGCTTGACAATATTTGGACCCCCACAGAGGTTCTGAAGTATTTTTATCTCCCTCTTTATCTGCACAAAAAGATATAGAGAATCATCATAGTTATGCCTTCAACATTATCTCAACAAAATAACAATAGATTCTGTGTGGATGATACAAAACATCATTTTATAATACAACAGAATGCTTTAAGTGACAAATACTGTTAAAGTTGACCATAATAAGCAGCACATTTACATATTACAAGAGCAGATGAGCTTATAGAAAATATTAAAATATAGCTAAAATGCTAAATTAAACAATATCTCCTTTCCTTTCCTCTTTCAAACAACAGAACCCTTGTAGCCAAAGCATCATAAATAAAGCAAACAAGATGCCAATTCTTGAAAAAGTATTTTTTTTATGCAAAGCAGTTAAGCAACTACTTTATTCATGTGCTACCTTCCTCATTTGCAAAGACACTAAGAACTTACCTTCTTTTTCTTAACAGGCTTGAGGATCTTAATAACACACCGCTCATTTGTATTGACATTTATGCCTTCAAAAACTTCACTGTATTTCCCCCTTCCAACTTTCCGAACAACCTCATAATCATCTTGATCACTGAAAAGGACATAGAGAAAATATTCTAGGAGCATAAGCAATAACCACTATTAGTGAAAAAGAAAAAAGTAACAAAAAGAATCATTATAGTTGAAACCAAGGTGCGAAATAGTTCTAACCTACATTCTATGACAGAACAAATGTAACAGAAAGGCCAGTTTTAAAAAAATACAATGAGAATTGATGTGATGCCAACAACAATGACATTAAGTATAACCCTAGATGCAGCAAAATGGTGAGAATTGAGAAAGGATCCACTCCACATAGCTATCCCCAACTAATTTAGTTTTAAAAATTTGATGTGTTTATTGTTTCCTTATGTTTGAAAAGTATGAACTTCAGCAACAGCGGAAAAAAATAGTTTTGTGTCCAACATTATTATTATATTCAACCATATCCAATTAGTAAGCTTAACAGGCAAAAATTTAAAGCTTTTGACCTCCCTCAAATCAAATGCAATGGACTCTTACTAAATCAATTGCGAAAAGAATTAACAATACATTGATCAGAAACAACTGAACGAGTACAGGCCACTTCGAATCCTAACAGGCTTACATTGACATATCATTTTGTTTTACTTTCTTTTAAAGTCTTAAGCTTCCTCAGCTATATGATTAATCATCATATACTTCTGAAAGAATCACTAATAACAGTAATTTTCTTTTTATTACTAATAAAGGAATAAATAAATTTTATTTTTTCCAAATTCAAGCTCACCGATCACATTTCTCTCTTCTGCACCATGGGGATTTACTAATCAAGCCAATTAAAAGCACTAAAAGAATCACTATAAATTGACAAAATTTACCCCCACTGAACAGTGAGAGACTCGTAATCCCAGTACTCCTTAGGCCGAAGAACGTTCACGTCGGCGTAAACTCGAGCCTTCGACATCACTCGCCGCGAGATCTTACCGAGATCTCGTTCCTCGATCTTATCGACGATATCGTCCCCGTAGGTAACGGTAGTGGTGATGTTAGGATTGTATGTTGGGCTTGGGCAAGGGGTGCGCAGGATAGGATGGTGCGCAATTGGCGCACGCAAGGCAATAACGGCGCACGCTAACAAGAAGCGGAGGGGAAATACCTGCGCTACTAGTGATGCTGGGGGTTCGCTGTGCTTTCTTAGCTCATCTTTCATGTATGTGTACTACCACGAGCCCACTTGCAGTTTTTTTTATTTTAACTTTTTTTTTATTTTCTATTTTCTGTTCTTTTACCACAAAACTGGATGGAACGGTAAATGGATTATATGATTACCTACCCAATCTAAATTATAAGTAAATAAAAGAGTGCTTGAAGTTGAAATGAAATTTATAAATTAACTTATATTCTAATAAGATAGTTTACACTTTCAATTAATACTCTCTAAAAAGGAAATAGGGCACTATGAGGTGCGGCCTGCCGGTTTCATAGATTGCCCAGAATTTAGGCAAGTCATTTCTTCATTTTAACCACCTTTAATCATGAAGATCATTTATATACCTCGCCTATTATATCGTTCATCTCTTCTCTTAATTAAAACAACATTCTAATCTCAAACACTGTTGGCAGAATATAGAAACCAGGGGAAAAAAATATACATGTATATGATAAATACATCAAAACTTGACAAGAAAAGTTACGCTAGATTCACTACAAGCTGGTGATGAATGTGTATCAAAATTTTCCAAGTTAAAAAGGAAGAAATGAGGAATGATTTTGCCATTTCCTGAGAGATTCACACTGCTTTAGGTTGGACCTGCTCAAAATCAAAAACCTCAAACATGAGGCGCCGGACATCTGGCTTTCCATAGACGGTGTAAGCAAGCCCATGAAGGGCTTGTTGGACAGCAGTTGTGGAAGGATTTCTTAGTCGTCGATTGTGCTCATACGCGTCTTGAACCTGTTCAGAGTAAATGATTAAGCGATGGAGATTCTTTTCTCTAAGATACCTCCCACAGAACTTGTTCATAAGAATACGCCTATGCTTCTCCTGTAGCCAATGTCCAGGAGCATCTAGATGCTTCATCAGCAGCCTCTCAGCCATTACGAGATCCTAAACAGATAAAAACTAGAAGATAAAAAACTATATGGATAAACATGAAAAAGAAGTTACGACAAACATTGTGCTTTAATCTTTTTTCCCCTATTATTGCGATTCAAAAGGGCAAAAGAAAGAAAATTTCTTAACCTGGATCTTTTGGCCGACATACTCTAGTCGCTCATAGCAAAATCGAGGATGCTCAAACTTGTATTTTGATGGATGTAAGAAACAAAGCTGTGACAGCAAGAGAAGAAACAATAAATTAGGAAATAAACAGTAAGGTGAATCTTAACATGCCAAAATCTTACAGAATGATTGGATATTTGGCAATCCAAGAAAATGAACTTTGCCTATGAATAAGAAATTATGCAAAATTCATCTGACACAAAAGTTCACCTTAAAATGGTGCAGTTCTTGGAAATAGGTTGATTAGACACACTGCTGAACCATTGAATTTTATGAGAAATGAAACTAATGCTATGCATACATTACAAAATTGATCACTGATGATAGTTATGGCCAAACCATGATTGATCTGCTATAAGTATGCTACTCTATTTCATAATAATTTGTTCCTCCATTTATATTTCTCACAAGTGTTGCTGGTAGAATAAGACGTACTCTAGTTCAATGAATGTTGCACTTCAAAACAACAATCATTACAGCCTCCGCACAAGGTCAACATAGTTAGGACCAAAACACAAGTTTTAGTACATTTATTACACAAACATATACTGATATACACACACCATAATATACAAAAGGCCATAAAGAGCTACCTGTAGCCCAAGTCCAAGTTCAATATTCCTGGCTTCAGTAATTTCTGGAATTCTGTCTTGTACTGCCAAAGGATATCCCAGCATTTGCATAACCTGGGGTCTGCTGTCAAAATCCCACAGATTTCCTCGAAACCGATGCATACCTGGTGGAACACAAGCCCGGAAAAGCCTTGGGTGCGCAAAGAGAGCGTCTTCAGGTGGCTGTGAAGGAAATAAGAATTAACTGAAAAACTATTGCAACACAGACACAAAGAAATCCCATTTGTCAAGGTAAAATAATTTGTAATAAAATCTATTGCATCACTCACTATGTAGGTATAGCAACAACTAGCTTCACAAATAAATGCGCTCTTTGTGATTGTAAAACAACCCTCACATTCAGATATAATATTTTCCAGTAAAAATTTCTGATCACTATCGTAGATCAACCAGACTCTGGGAATGCAGAATCCGTGCAATTGAAACTTCCTAACACAGTAACACTATGTAAAGTTTCTTTATTAAATTTTTCATTTTTCAATTGAGAAATTGTTCAAGAATGAAAGCAAAACGGAATAAAGCTTGCCTTATAAGCTGCGACATCTTGCCAAGTAAGCTTATTGCCTTCAAATTCAACAGATACATAATCTACATCTTCGAGTTGCCGCCTTAACTTTGGCTGGCATTCGTCATCTTCTGGATCCATCCCAAATACTTCAAAAAGAATACGATATACTTCTGGCAGACCAAAACACAAATATATAGCCCCAAACAAAGCCCAGAATACAGCCCTGAACAGAAGAATGCAAAATTAGTACCCACAATGTTCTATCAGTCAATTGATCATCTTGTTGGCCACTAATTCCTAACACATCATTCTATGTCAGAAACTTTTACAATTAAATTGCAAATTATAATAATGTTCACTGCATTTCAATTTGGAAGATGAGGTCCACAAACTTAATGATCACAATTTAGTACATTGCAGGAGTGAGAAAAAAATTATGATTAGCTTTGCTATAGGGGGGAAATGGGGGTATAAACGAGCAGTGTTATAATAGAATTAGAATGCAAACATATAAAATAGGAAACTGTGTACCAAAAACCAGACCTGAACTCTAAATTTGAGGTTCGAATAGTCAAAAGAAATCACATCATCGAGTTTCATTCTTCCTCCAATTTATCAAAAGAATCACTCTTCCATAAAATTACATATTTGTTCTCAGAAACAAACAATTCCATCTCATATGAGCACAGCTCCTCTTAACTTCAGCTCCCTAACCATTAAAAAAATTTGTACCTCATAACCACCCCTTTCTGTCCCATCAATTCCTGACCTTTCATTGTCCAGAAAAATGTATCCCTCACGAGACCTTTTCATGATTTAATATATCTAACTGCAATGGGTCTTACTCATCCTGATATTTTATCCCCACAATTGCAGGCTGCAGCTACCTTATAAATGATGTTATTTTGGGTCAAGCACTAGAACATAATAGATATTAATCTTTCGGATATGAGCATAGTAGGAGGCAAAAAAAAGTCCTCTTCAACAATTAAATTCTATCTGAGAAACCCCAAAACAAGTGAGCCATTTAAGAGAGGCGTGCCAACTTTCAGAACAAAAGGCATCGACTCAAGACCAACCAACATACTAAATTCAAATCAATCTACACAAAAAATTATACAAAGGCAATTTTTTTAAGGTCTCGATGGGGATGAGAAACCTCATCACTAAATACCAACCCTTACCCCCTATTATTACTCAAACTCGGTGGCTCCAGACAAAATGCATTCACGATCAGCCAAGCTGATCCCAAGGGGAAATTTTTTTCAATTAAAAGCAAATTAAAATGACAACATGATAGGGTCCATGTTCCAATTGCAGGTGGGCTGGTGTGTGAGAAAGGATCCATAGGTGGTGACTGGGCTGAACAAGAAGTTGAGACTGTAAGACATGAGGATGACAGGCCTCCAGTACAGCCACCAATACAACACGTGTATACAATGAGGAAATCCAAAGTGATACCCAAGGAAGGGAGAGAAAGAAGAGTACCAACTGACAGTAGCTGCATCAAATGGTTGCAACAAAACGCATGCTGCTGACGTGGAGGAATTCGGTTAAGGAGCAATCATGGGGCTAAGAGAGGGGGGGCTGGCAGTAGGGCTATAAATAAAAGGATGTAATCTTTTAGAATAGGCAGTTATGATATTTTATTTTCTGGAAAGGGGTGAGAGACACCTTGTTGGGAGAGGGGGAAATTGAGTGTATTTTGGCAGTGGCCATACTTGATTTCTTGTAATTCTCTTTCAGTTCTTGAACACCATTTATGATGCTACAGAGCTTGTTTGCAGTTTAATATAAGCGTGCTAGATAATATTTTAGCTAAACTCTTGTTCTTTCTTCTGGCAAACCATTTTGTAAAATCCAAAGAACAGTAAGGTTCTAACACAACACTCTAATGAAAGCTCAGGCTCAGGAACCACATATTCTACGAGCAGCAGCAAGGCAAAAAGGACACCTTTCTCCTAATCACAGTATCTAATGCATCTTACAGATAGGACAATCACAGTTGTTATCTAATCTCACATTTGTTTCAAAATTAAATAAAAGACAACATAATAGGTACTGAAGTTCTCCAAAAATAAATAACTATACAATATAAACAAAACACATTAAAAATTAATAGAAGCATAAAATTCACAAAAGCAAAATGAGATTAAAAAAAACCAAATTAGATACATAAGAAAACTTACTTAACAGGCGGTTCCCGTTCTTTTCTAATCAATTTATCCATCTCATCATAAGGAAATACCAAATTCTGCAAGCTAGCTGCTTTAATCCACTTGGGCAGATTCCTTTTCCCAATCAAACCAAACACTCTTTCTCTCATGGGAGCCGGTGACTCTCTGGGATACCTCTGCAAGAAAAACTCACAAAAGGCCAATTCAAGCACAAACTGCCCCAAAAAACACAGCCTTGAATGCCCCACTCTCACATGCCTCGCCTTATTCCTCTCGCAAAACGGATGCTGAAACGCTAAGTACAACAAAGGATCAAAATGCTTAGCAGGATTATCATCTCCAAGTTGATCCGACGGCTCTAAAGAGTACCCAAAAGCTTGCTTTGCCTCAAGCAAGTACTCATCAATCCAAGTTTTATCCGCATTGTTAAGATGCGAAGGGGGCAAGCAAGAACTCAACAAAGGGAATGATTTTAAAGACAATTGGGGGCTTTTTAAAAACCTATCAACTAGTTTCTTGTCATCAAGTGGAGGTCTTAAAATAAACTTCTTTGGGGGGACTTTTCTCTTAGGAGAGGTAACTTTTTTCCGTTCTGCAAGCTCTTTGAGAAGCTTTTGTGGGCTGTTTTGGGGCAGGTCTTGTTGTGGGTCAACTGCTACGGCCGAAATACGAAGATTTTGCGAGGTGGGTTTGGTGAGTTTCAGTGTTTTTAGAGAAATTTGGAGGGGAAATGGAGAGATTGAAGAAGAGAAAGAGAAATTATCAGAAAAAAGAGATGAAAAAGAAGAAGAGAGTTCCATGTTTCAGAGAGTAATAATGATAAATATGTGAGGTGGGGGGGTTTTAGTGGAATCCTTCAATAAAATGAAGTGCGTTTTGTTATCGCTGCCATTGAATATTTGATAGATGGCATGGAGTGGAGGGTTTTGTGTATTGTGTTGCAGAGGTTGTTGGTTGGATAAGGTGAAAGAATCAAATAAATAACTGAGAGAGTGAGAGAAACGCAACGAGGCTCATCAACATCTATGAAATGATGTCGTTTTAGAGTTGAATGAATGAGGGGGCATTCAAACGCAGGTAGTGCCGCCGTTTTATGAACTGTAGAAATGGATCAATGAACCCAGTCTGGCCCATTAGATCTGAGATTTCGACCCGATGCGAAAATGGGACTGGGCCGCAGAACTTGCAATCTCTCTTGTTTAGAGTAAATTAACAAAACGACAGCACTTTAAACTTGGTAGATACCAGGTGCCACGCGTCGTGTCACGGTCCTAGGATCAGACTAGGACGTGCAGTCACTTTACAAAGGAGCTCATGTTTCGGGACATCGGTTTAAGGTCGTTAAGGGTTATATGTACCCTTCATATACCCTTGTACTGGTGAGTTTCCATCCGTGAAGCCTTATTCGGAAGTTTGCCTGGAGATTTAGAAATGTGCTCGCTTGCCGCTAGGAGCTGGCCTAGTTGTGCAGCGTTGTGAAGGAGCCTATATTTCGGAATGCCGGATTGAGCTTACTTCAAGCCCTAAGTAACTCTTAGGGGTGGATGTACTGGGAAGTTCTCACCCGTGGGTCCCGTTCGGAAGTTTGGCGGGAGATTTTGAGATACGCTAGCTTGCCGCTAGTCGTTAGCCTAAATCGGTGCATTGTGAAGGAGCTACGACCCGGGGTGTCGAATCGAGTGGGACCAAGTTCCAAAGTGAATCTTATGGTCCCTTGTACTGGGAAAATATCAGCCCCAGAGTTGGATTCCGAGATTTGTCGGGAGATTTTGGCAGTAGGCCCACTTTTGGGTCTTTTCCGCTAAAGTGGGGGTGTTGTGGAAACCCATCAAGACGAGCTCGTTTAGGGACGAGATTTTAACCCAAAGTCGCTTATATGGTGGCTTACTGGATGCCCGGAAGAGTTCCTGAAAACTCCTCTTAAGATAGATTTTAGAGGGGGGTTGTGACAACTCAAGCGCCAGGTGTGTATACTGGTGAGACATGTGCAATGTCTTTAAAACCTCCTTAGGGGGGGAAGCCTAGGTGAGCATTGGGTGTGGCCAAGGGGGCTTCGGTGGTCTTGGGGCTTTAGCCGTGAACCCTCTCGCCCTTAGACAACGTTGGGACAATGATGGATTGTCGAGATTGAGTTGGCGGGAAAATGCCATATTTTATATCGGTTGTGCTATTCGAGTGCCAGGGTCCCGGTGTTGAACGGGCCCGCAAGAGTATGCATTGAGATAGCTTGTGAGCTTTCATAAATCAATAAAATTACGGGTCTGTTCCCTCCCCAACAATGGGAAATTAGGGACGGAGGTTCCGGGTAGGCTGACTTATGCGGGACGCGACCGTGTAAGTGCACACGAGCCCTTTTTCCGTTAAGGAAAAAGTTGGTCCGTGACAGTTGGTATCAGAGCCCTAGGTTGGGCAAGTGGAATGTCTACGGATGTGAGTAGATGTTTTGAGACGTTGTGAACATCGTAAGGCTAAGGTGAAGCCTCGATAGAGAAATGGCCCGAGAGGAGGCCGGCCGCGAGAGTGCGTGTTGGTGCACGTAGGGAAGTATAAATCCTCAATTGAGATGGATGGATGTGAGACAGTATGAGAGCACATGAGAAGTGCTAGTTTCATATGACGTTGGCTCGGGTGAAGCCAAAATGTTCGGGAGAGACCCGAAATGAGTGCGAAACTTGCCTATGAGAGACAAGAAAGTGGTCTACACACCGTGAAGGTGTGGGACATATTTGGGATGTATAAGAAACATCACGAGAGTGCCGATGTGATATTGGCATGAGTAATCCGTTTATGAGAACCCGATGTAGGGTTGGTTGAAGTTGTATGGGGTTCCAAAAGGGGCGTGAAACCCTTTTCCCATGGCAGTTGAGTGCCAGAATGTGTAGAGAGTTGAGATGAGTAAGCCCTCTTGTGTGAGGCAATGACAGGAACCGGGCGAAAACCCGATACTCCGTGAGTAGTTTGAGAATGTCTTGAGGAATGACACGCCTTGTAAGGCTATGAGCAACAAGTTGTTGGATTCTGTGATTAGGAATGCCATTAGCTTAAAACAACGAGTTGTGTGGATTCTCTATAGTGGGAATGCCCTCAACTCAGAGCTAGGAGTAACGAGTTGTGTGGATTCTCTATAGTGGGAATGCCCTCAACTCAGAGCTATGGATAACGAGTTGTGTGGATTCCGTGAGTGGGGATGCCAACAAAAGTGTGATGGCTTGAGATAGGCCAAAGTAAAATGGGGGAGTGAGCCTGAAATGAGTCAGGTATCTCCAAAGATCCTTATGGAATGTGATAACCATTGTGTTGGTTATGTAATGATTGTGTGGGAGACCAAGGTTGAAGTATCTTGGTAACATAACGAGTTGCTCGTAAAGGTAGAGTGCCTTACGAGTTGGAGGTGCAATGAGTTGCACAAGGGTTGCATGAAAATTGGAACTGCGAGAGATGTGAGTATGGTCTCGGAAGAGCCGAGATGCTTGTATTTTGGAGAATGTTTGTGGATAATACGACTACGAGTAGTCGAAATGAGAGTGTAAGTACGAGTTACGGGGGTAAGGGCCAGATATGTGACTTTGGCTTTGGAGTGAGTTTTAAGAATGGTGATTACTTCAGGAAGTGGTCTTACCTCGAACAAAGTTTCGTGAAATGACCCTGTGAGTCAGGGTAAAATTGGCTAGAGTGCCAAAAGTGGGGTGGAAAACACCCGAGAAAATAGTACGAGTTGGCTTGGTGCCTAAGAGTACTAAGGTGAGAAGACCAAGAGTGGTCGTGGGAATGATAGAAGTTGGAAACAATTCTGTCTGCGACAGTTGAGTATCGAGACAATTGAGAAGCTCATGAGAGAGCAAGTGACCCAGATTTATGTGTGAGAACGAGATAGTTGCTAGTGATATGAGAGCGACTACGTGTGTCCAAGAGGGGACTAGTGGGAAATTAGCTCCACCATAAGCTAATTGTGGATCGGATGTGTGTTCATCTTCGGGAAACCCGATGTGCTACGCCGAGCGCCTTGAAGAACAGGTAGGCAGGGGGCCAGGGTGAAGTGAACAACCGATCTATTCATAATCAAAATGAACAAAAACCCTTTGTTTTTATTAAAAACCCATTCACGTTTAAGTGTATGGAGCTTTTTGTAAGAAGTTACTGAATCAGAATTGAAAACTCGCACACAAGAGCGTGTAGAAAGTAGTGACCGAAATCAGAAACACTCATGCACGAGAGTTTGTATGGAGTTGTGACTGAGACTGAAACACGAAAATAATACACAATCACGTGTGTGGAGTTGTTCCACAGGTAATGATGGGGATTCCTAGAAGCTGTACGAATGGTGTGTTGGGTTGATAATCCAACCATGTGCGGGAACTCGTGCCTAGTGGCAGAGTTGAGCCATTATGTCAAAACAAAGACTCATGTACGGGAGTGTATATGATGTTTTGTGTTTAGATGTTATGTGCCCAATTCTTTATAAAGTTGCATGATGTTACAAACGTGGACATGTAATTTCATTCGTTGAGATAAATGACATTGCAATGTCTTCATTGTGTATGTTACGATGGGGATTCCAAGAAGATGTGAACAATGTGTGGAATTGATAATCCTAACATGTACGAGAATAAAAGAGTTCCCAAACATGTACGGAGATAATATCAAACCCATATTGTGGAAAGTTACAGAAGTTGGAGATTTCGTCAAAAAAAAATGGTAAACCTGTGCCTAGTGCCGAAGTTGAGCCATTATATCAGAAACCAAGACTTATGTACGAAAAGCGTATATGATGTTGTTGTGTTTGGATATTGTGTGCCCATTTCGATATAGCATTGGATAATGTGGCTAACATAGACATGTGATTCCATTCATTGACATATGAATGTGGTTTCAATGTCTTCCTTGTGAGCCCATAACACACAGGTCCCAGGATCGAAAAAGATTCGTGACAGATACAACTTGAGTTGCCATCGTTGAGGACGACGGTGGATGAAGTGGGGGAGGATGTTACTATCCCAACCCTCAAGTCGTACCATCGTCGCGGACGACAATGGATGAAGTGGGGGAGGATGTTACAATCTTAACCCTCAAGTTATGCCATCGTCGAGGACGACGATGAATGAAGTGGGGGAGAGTGTCACGGTCCTAGGATCAGACTAGGACGTGCAGTCACTTTACAAAGGAGCTCATGTTTCGGGACATCGGTTTAAGGTCGTTAAGGGTTATATGTACCCTTCATATACCCTTGTACTGGTGAGTTTCCATCCGTGAAGCCTTATTCGGAAGTTTGCCTGGAGATTTAGAAACGTGCTCGCTTGCCGCTAGGAGCTGGCCTAGTTGTGCAGCGTTGTGAAGGAGCCTATATTTCGGAATGCCGGATTGAGCTTACTCCAAGCCCTAAGTAACTCTTAGGGGTGGATGTACTGGGAAGTTCTCACCCGTGGAGTCCCGTTCGGAAGTTTGGCGGGAGATTTTGAGATACGCTAGCTTGCCGCTAGTCGTTAGCCTAAATCGGTGCATTGTGAAGGAGCTAACGACCCGGGGTGTCGAATCGAGTGGGACCAAGTTCCAAAGTGAATCTTATGGTCCCTTGTACTGGGAAAATATCAGCCCCAGAGTTGGATTCCGAGATTTGTCGGGAGATTTTGGCAGTAGGCCCACTTTTGGGGTTTTCCGCTAAAGTGGGGGTGTTGTGGAAACCCATCAAGACGAGCTCGTTTAGGGACGAGATTTTAACCCAAAGTCGCTTATATGGTGGCTTACTGGATGCCCGGAAGAGTTCCTGAAAACTCCTCTTAAGATAGATTTTAGAGGGGGGTGTGACAACTCAAGCGCCAGGTGTGTGTATACTGGTGAGACATGTGCAATGTCTTTAAAACCTCCTTAGGGGGGGAAGCCTAGGTGAGCCTTGGGTGTGGCCAAGGGGGCTTCGGTGGTCTTGGGGCATTAGCCGTGAACCCTCTCGCCCTTAGACAACGTTGGGACAATGATGGATTGTCGAGATTGAGTTGGCGGGAAAATGCCATATTTTTATCCGGTTGTGTTATTCGAGTGCAGGTCCCGGTGTGTTGAACGGGCCCGCAAGAGTATGCATTGAGATAGCTTGTGAGCTTTCATAAATCAATAAAATTACGGGTCTGTTCCCTCCCCAACAATGGGAAATTAGGGACGGAGGTTCCGGGTAGGCTGACTTATGCGGGACGCGACCGTGTAAGTGCCACACGAGCCCTTTTTCCGTTAAGGAAAAAGTTGGTCCGTGACACGTCGCGTCTTTCGTTCTTCAATTTACAATACAAAAACTCTTTTTACCAGCAATATGGTTTCTTGTTTGTGTAATGTATTGCATCAAACACGTATTCATGTCAGGCTTTTCTGTCACCGTTAACTATTCACACTGTCAAAACTATTAGCCATCAATTATTGATCCACATTTCCATGTCTATTATTCATGCTTAAGAATCTATCAGTAATTTCTGGTTTTATTCGCCAGTATTTTTAAACCACTTGATATGCTTTTGGACTAAACTAAATAGTCCATATCACTCCATTTCTGAATTATTTTTTTTCCTTCGTCATCGGTCCCCTCTATTAGAGTTGTTGATGCAGCATTTGTTCCACGGCGTATGGTATGGATAAAAGAGATGATCTTAAAAAGATGAAAATTTTGAAATTCGTCACATTTGACAAATTTGATATATCAGTAAACTAATTTGCAGCATACATAAGTATTCCACCATTCCCTGTCTATTGTTAATGCATGGAAACAGCTAATTTGCAGCACACAGAATTTACGAGCCGTCACAATTTCAGGAGCAGTGTCATTTCATAAGGGCCCCAACATTATCAGCTGAGCCTGGACCCATTAGTCATAAATTATCCGTCTGGGCTAC
Source organism: Zanthoxylum bungeanum (assembly GCA_019454045.1). Lineage (NCBI taxonomy): Eukaryota > Viridiplantae > Streptophyta > Magnoliopsida > Sapindales > Rutaceae > Zanthoxylum > Zanthoxylum bungeanum. The sequence continues at coordinate 531,664 of SKCR01029740.1, forward strand.
ATACACTCACGATTTTATTTTTGGGTGGATTGCAATTGCAACTCATCCGAACCACATGAGTCCATTGTATCACCAACATTCCCCGGAAGCGACGTGGAATCTGACGTTTATCATCCGAATCAATCACATATTTCATTTCCATATTCACAGCTAGTGGTAATATCAAAAACAATTCACTTGTACCCGATATATAATGGGGACAATCTTCTTGTGGTCTAGCTGGGCATGTTTCATTTTAGGGGATGGTCACCATGCAACTTTTGTGGCTGAAAATGTTTGTGAGCATTTTCAAGGCCAAGTAAAGGAGAGAGAAATGAGGTATGACTGATCATTGAACAGATAGTGCTTGGACGATTATGTTGGCTTAGATACGCCCCTTGTCTCTCTAGAGGTTTCTGATATGGATCCTTGAAGGTGATTTTTCTCACTATTTAAACAACAATTTTACCTCATTTCAAATTAATTAGAAGTCACAGCACCTAACCTTAACCTGCCTGGTTTATTCAAATTTCAATAACGTTAAATTGGAAGTGTGTTTTGTGTAGCCAAGTGCTGTTGTTGGTAGCCAAATCCTTCAAAGCAGATATAACTGGGGAGTCTGATATGGGACCCGACCCAAAAAGACTTAAAAGTTCTGCATTATTGAATTGGGGACCCGGTGCAACAATGAGATGTGCACTCATAATATGTATTGAGATCAATAAGAAATTTTGTGTCTTGTGAGCTGAACAGTCAACTTCGGTGCAAGGGATTCATAAATTGCAAGATGTGAAGGGACATCCAAGAGGAGGCCCTTGACGTTTACAAGAGCTATTTATTTCATTTACTTTAGCTAAACATCATTTATTTATTGCAGAGAAATATCCCTATACTGCACCATTTTCGCAGATGAGTACAAGTATAATGATAGTATACGGATGGGCATCCCAAATTATCTACAAAAGGCCTGTGATAAAATTGTAGGGTAATAGATATGTGTAACAGTGTAAGGAGGATGAAAAGTGCATTTCTTGTAATAGTCTGGGCATATTAGGTTTTACATGCTTCGCTTAAGCCCGTATCAAATGATTTGGAGGCGGGTTTTTCAAGTTTCCAAAAAAAAGGAATTGAATATTCAAGCAAACTAAACTAAGATTAAATAGAATGTGAAGTGTGAAGTTCGTTGTGATGAAGATGTAATGTGTACTTATGTGAATGGGAATATGCGCCACGTGGAAACTCTTACCTTTAGCCGCCACTAGACATGCAACTATCCCCCATATCTTCAACTCAGCTCATTAAAGCCCACACCACACACTATTATCAACATCCTTTTCCTTTTTTCCATCCTTCTTACCTACTCTAATACCCAAAATGCCATTCAATTTCAACATTGTACGCCTCATATTGCCCTTCTGCTGCTAGAAAAGAGACCCAGTTCTGGTAATTCATCGAGGTGATGACTATTACAGTTATTAGAGAACTGAGCGCCTGTGCTTGAGCTTTTACTCTTATCATTATTGAATGCTTCTGCGGTTCCGGTTTTTATTGAACATTTGAACAGGGTCAAAAGGAAACAAAAAAGTACATACTCAATAGGTGTTGCATCACTCAAGCCTAGGCCATCAGAGGAACTGCTACAAAATTTTCCCCACTGGCCTAATTATATATCTACTATATGTCTCATGGGAATGAGCATGACAAAGAGCATCAGCATCAGTCTTTGCCATGATGGATGTTGCTCAGGAAGAAGCTGCTGCCTCTACTGTGAATATGTCTAACAAGAAGAAGGAGCTTCTGTCTACTGCCATGAAGAGAACTAGTGAATGGTTTGCTTCCTATATTTTGTTTTATAAAGTGCTTGTTTTAGAATAGAAAAAAGGATGACACTGGAGATGGTATCTTTTGTTTTTCAGGATTTTCTCCCAGGAGATTCCTAGTGATGTCAGTGTTCATGTTGGAGGAACTTCTTTTTCATTGCATAAGGTAGAATTCCATCTAATATATCTTGCTTGTCAGTTTCAAGTATATTTTTGTACCTAACAGAATAATAAAATAAAACCAATTTGAGACTCAAGTATGGAATTATTGGTGTTAATCGAGTAAGCAACAGAAATCTATAATCTGATTTGAATCTTTATAATTGGTTGATATTTTCTTTTCATTTCCTCCATCAATTGCAGTTTCCATTAGTCTCAAAATGTGGATACATTAGGAAGCAGGTTTCAGAATCTAGTGAAGCTGATCTTTCTGCCATTGAAATCCCTGATGTTCCGGGTGGAGCAGTAGCATTTGAACTAGCAGCAAAATTCTGTTATGGAATTAATTTTGAAATTAGCACAGAAAACATTGCCCAGCTTAGATGTGTGGCAGAGTATCTTGAGATGACTGAGGACTATGCAGTTGGAAACTTAGTTGGAAGAGCTGAAGCCTTCTTGAATGAAGTAGCATTTACAAGCCTTGCAGGGGCTGTTACTGTTTTACATAAGTCAGAAAGCCTGCTTCCAATTGCTGAGAAAGTAAAATTGGTTAGCCGATGCATAGATGCAATAGCATATGTAGCCTGCAAGGAAAACCAATTTTCTGGCTCTGGTAGGGCTGAGAGCGGTACCGATGGGGCAATTTCCACCATGATGTCTCATTCAAAGACCATTGTTGATTGGTGGGCAGAAGATTTGACTGTTCTTAGGATTGACATTTTCCAAAGAGTTCTTATAGCAATGATGGCAAGAGGTTTTAAACAATATGCTCTTGGTCCTGTACTTATGCTCTATGCACAGAAATCTCTGCGGGGTTTGGTGAGATATCTAACCAAATGTTTGATTTGTTTCAGTCTAATTGGTTTTTGTGTATAACTTAGAATTTCTTTTCTGGTGCAGGAAGTATTTGGTAATGGGAGGAAGAAAATTGAGCCACAACAAGAACATGAGAAGAGGGTTGTTTTAGAAACAATAGTAAGTCTTCTGCCAAGGGAAAGGAATGCAATGTCTGTTAGCTTTCTCTCTATGCTGCTACGAGCTGCAATGTATCTTGAGACAACAGTTGCTTGCCGGCTTGATTTGGAAAAGAGAATGGCCTTGCAATTAGGACAGGCTGTTTTGGATGATCTATTGATTCCAGCTTATTCTTTTACCGGAGATACATTGTTTGATGTTGATACTGTGCAGCGCATCATGACGAATTACCTTGAGTATGAAGTGGATGGGAACATTTTGAGCTTCAATGCAGATGATGAATATGTTTCCCCTCCACTAAGTGACATGGAGCGGGTTGGGAAGCTAATGGAGAACTACCTTGCGGAAATTTCATCTGATCGAAATTTATCTGTAGCAAAATTCATCAGCCTTGCAGAACTTATTCCAGAACAATCAAGGATAACAGAGGATGGAATGTATAGAGCCCTAGATATCTACCTCAAGGTGCACTATGAGTAATTCCTTCAGTTGCCACATCTAATTATTCATTGAAAACATATACAGATTTGTTCTAAATCAATTTCTTTACATTAATCTTACGGTATAACTGGAACTGAGGCGTCGTTGCCTTTATTCTGCAACTGCTGTGGAATAAAATCACTAGCTATCAAGTAGGTGGTTGGTTGGTAAATATTAGCTTCCAAGTAAAAGCAGGCACTTTAGAACAGTTAATAATACTAAGACTTTGTAAAATAGAATCCTGCAGGATTATTTTGGATGCACTGGTGAAATTGCTGAACCTTGAATAGTACTCTTACATCTTAGGTATTCATTTAATAAAAGTTTTCACCAATTGCTTTATGATTCACAGGCTCATCCTAATCTAAGTGACATGGAGAGGAAGAAGGTATGCGGCTTGATGGACTGTCAGAAGCTATCCAGGGAGGCCTGTGCTCATGCTGCCCAAAATGACAGGCTGCCTGTTCAAACTGTAGTCCAAGTGCTTTACCATGAGCAACAGCGCATTCGCGATGTCATGGATGGAAACCTCACAGGTGGAGATTCCCCTTCTGTTCCTTCCAAAATAAATTTATACTCCACTGATATCCGTCCAGTATCAAACGAGCTCTCTAGTTTACGAAGAGAGAATGAGGACCTGAAAATTGAGTTATTGAAAATGAAAATGAAAATGAAAGAAATTGAGAAGTTGTCTATTAAATCATCAGCAGCTAGCAGTCCGCTGGGAAGCACCCCCCAATCTTCTGACAAACCACCTTTGCCTAGAAAATCTTTCATGAACTCTGTGTCCAAAAAACTTGGGCGGCTTTATCCATTTGTTCGTGGCGATGGAGTTTCACCTTCCAATCCCAAAACCCGAATGAAACCCAACAAAGACAGGCGCCATTCAATATCTTGAGATTGGTTTGTTTATAGCATTATCATGTCTCCATGAAGAGAACAGTTTCTTTGTTGATTTGTCTATTAAGGGCTTGAGCTTGTTTCCCTCTTTATATTTGCTGGTTTTGTGTGATATGATCAGTGTAAATAACATTGTTATTATGTTGCAATAAACACATTATGCAAAAGAAGTGGTATCATATATTGCATATTTAATGAGTCCTTTCAAATAATGAGCTTTAGAAAAATCAAAATTGTGAGATGGTGATTTTTGTGACAAAGTACTTTGAACAGTTCGGTAAGGGCAGGAAGGGAATCTCTCCTTTGGGAGGATGAATAGTTTGAGGATATTGACCGTTTCTTGACCAGACATAGTATTCAGACCTGGTCTCCTGGATTTGACCGACCCGAGGAGATGACATAGTGCAGATATCAAAGATCGAAGACATCAGAACCGACCCCGACCACTATAGCCCGATAGCTCGGGTCAGTCCTATCTTTTCTCCCCGATCAAAAGAATGAGCTCGGATATTACGAACCAGGTCGGACGCATTTGGATTAGTTCGGCACAAGAGTTTAACGTCCTCGAGAAGTCCGACGTGTAACCGGGACAGTTTGGACATTTCCCTCTGACATGTACCACCGCGTGAAAGAATCTTTACAGGCTGTCTTCATAATTGTTGTGTGTGGCAGTACCCAAAACAGAGTGATTTAATGGAAAGTCAGATGTCATTTTTCATTTTCGGCAGCGGCAGGTTTTACTTTCGGCAAAGAGCCCATCCAACGGCAGAAAATTCATGTGGCTGACGTCATAAAGATATGGGAACAATGTTACTTTTTCTTAGTATATAAGGGAATGGTAAACACATTTGTAAGAGTTGTCAAAACTTTACTCAAACACTACTTGTAAGAAAACACTAAAAAAATTAGCTCGGTAATACGTGACCACCCTTGAAAATGGGTCGGCCGAGCTCGATTCAGTTATAAAACCAGTATTCTACTTTGTTCCCGTGGACGTAGGTTGGATCCATTCCGCCAAACCACGTAAATCCTTTGATGATTCTGTGTTTGTTCTTATTTTCTGCTAAATTTACATTTGGTCCACATAAACCAAATAAATTCACAGTTGGATGAGGATTATTCTAGGAGCGGTATTCCAAACTTGCCCCTGGAACGAAAATCACCCGTCAACAAGGACAGGCTATCATATTCTTGTCTGATGCAGACCATCATTGAACCTAAATGATGGTGCCATATGAGTGTATTCAAGAAACAAGAACCGGCATTAAAAATTCAAGATAGGAATCTATTGTTTTTGTGACAGGCAGAAAAAGCTAAACTCTCCTACTTCTTGTTGCCGTTGGGGAAATTTTCCAGTGCCGAGTGAAATATAGAATTTATGATCTCCAGTTTTGAAAGTAAATATTTCCCACATTGTTTCAGTTGTTGTGGATACAACTTAAAGCCAAAACATAAAAGTCCTGATTAGATTAATGATCTGTTAGAGAATATAAACAATCACCACAAATTATTAAAATGAAGACAGGAATATATAAATTAAGACCATGATGCAATTCTATTCCAAAATTGGGACTAAAAGGAGGTTTGCTAGATTATAATTAGAAAATAAGACAGTTTTTGTACATATGTCAGCTCAATCTAACCATTTTAACCGGATTTGACAGTGATGATGTACGGTTATGATTGATTGTAGATCATAATGAAATATTTAATCAAGATGTAATTCTAATGGGTTTGGCAAGCCAAAGAAACCAGAAAATTTTTTATACATGACTCCATCACCCATTGTACTAGAAACTGATTAGCAGAAAAATACCACACAATCAAGCATCAATCAGAACAATAGTCGATAGGAAGCAATCTAAAATGTTTTCATATCGACTTTGAAAAATTCATTTTCAAGTCATATTGAGGCTCAAAACTTGCAATAGCCAAGGAGGCTGCTGCTGGTCTAATCTTTCCTGCTGCCTCAATAGTTGTTCATTCTTTATACTGCTGTCAGGAACCTGAAGAAGCCCCAGTTTGGTGCCTGTCAATACTTCACTTGCTCTAATATTTGTCCTGTTTATGTGGCTAGATCCAGTGGAAGAAGAAGAGAAGCTTGCCCCAGAATTAGAAGAAGTTCTCGTCGTCTCTGGTTTTTTCCTCCTCCTCCTGGTATAGCTTGTTGGTCCAAGTGTCAACTCAATCTCACATTCATCTATAATCTCTAACATTCCATCCCCATTTGATTCCGTGATGTACTTGTCCGCTGGCTGCTTCAGGTCAGCCTTCATGCTTGGCTGGTGTAATTGTGTGCTCAGATGTTGATTAGCCTTATTGATGATACTGATTCCGTTTTTAGAGGAGTTCCACAGTTCTTGGCCAAGTCCATTAGGCCTACTGCTTTCAATGTTCTTCATCAATATCTTCTGGATTCGATATAGACGATGAAGCTCATATACCTGTTACATCATTTTCAAATTTCAAGCTTAGAATGCATCATAGATATTCAAATTCCGTTTCAGGAAATAATTAACCCAAAAAAGTACCTGCTCTTTGAACGTTTCCTCATGCTTTAACATGGCCATCCTCATGAATTCCATGTCGTAAGGGTTAAGAAGCTTCTCCATTGAAGCTTGGATTAATATCCAAGAATAAACTTTGAACAAATCTTCAAGTGGAATTATCCTTTATTGTCTAAAAAGTGGCTCTACTTCACATATATCCCCTCACAATTCCAGCTCTACTAGACCTGTAAGATGACATAAATTGCAAAGACTAAATAAGTATCTTCATTAGTAATCAAAAGAAACCAAAAAAAAGATGTTGGGGCTATTATAACATCAACTGTTTTTCGTATGATTCGTCTGTTGCTTTCCATCCATAAGAATTCACTCATTTTGGGCCACAAATATTAACTCCACATCAAAAATATCTTCCTATATAAGTGTGTGTGTGTTTCTTGGTCATGACGTTTATATGTAATGTATGTATAGTATATGCTTATCCTCATGACATGTATCTACTTTGGCCTTTTTTGCTTCTTAATTTCCAAAGAGGTGAAAGTCATTAATGTATGGAAAATATGCAAATGAATTTGGAAAAAGAGGACCACATGATGCACAGTCGTTTTAAACTAAAGACTTGCAGATAATAGCCGTTCACTTGGTAGGTTTGGGGATCATTAATATACGTAAATACATAATTACAGACAACATAATTGCCATTTGCCATATCTAAGATGCAGATCACTAAGTACTAAGAAAATGAAATCCATATTATTCAAATCAAATTCATGCAAATCATTTCTGTTGACTAACAAAAAGATTTCAGCACACAAATTGCTTAGAATAAAGGAAGAATAGATAAGAATCTTCTGACCTGTAAGAGTTTTTTTTTTCCAACAACTAGGTGATGAGAAGATCAGAGGATGAAAAAGAAGCAAAAGAAAAAGTGTTAAAAGAAACAAACAATAAGGTGAGCAGAGGTTCTCTCTTGCACTTCAACTTCAGAGCTAACTAAATTACTCACATTCTCCATCAGTACATACTGCAGAAGATGGAATAATATAAGACTGATAAGTAGTATTTAAAGATTCTCTTTGACACAGAAACCGAAGTGGGTGTTGCATCTGGGGTTGGAGGAGGCATGCCAAACAAATCCCAGTGCCTTAGCCAATACCATTCAAGTTTTGTGAAAGAGATGCCCCCAGCCAGACAGGTCCAGCCCAGCACATATATTTGATTCTATATTCTATATTATATATTATATATTATATATTATTATAATTATGGATATTAATAATATCCATTCCATTCATGTTGAGGGTAACAACGGCTTACATTGCCCCAGACAATCATCTAAATTAACAGCTTAGGCTGTTAAGGTGAATCACATGCACCCAAGATTTTTTATATCACTTGTAAGTTGTAACAGTTGTCTCAATTATATACTACATATAATCTCATGCTCCATATTAATATTTTGAACCAACTTAAGGTGGCATTTCCTGCCCCGCCACAATGAGATCACGACCGTTCGATTAAATTTTTATCTTTTGAGTTGAAACAGTCCAAAATTTGTGGAGAATTTAGTAAATTTATAAATTAGTTTATACTTTTTATTGTAATACTTATAAATTAGTTGTACATTTAATTAATATTTTCTATCAAACAGTGAGTAAATAAACTCGAGGGCTAACTTCAATAAACTCGTAATCTCAAATCAACAATCTGCAGAAACTTTAAACCCTTGATGATCAATTATTACATAGAAATAATAAGGTATTTAATCATATATCTATATATAAACTAAATTAAAAAAAAAAAATGGAATAAGATCGTGGGGGGTTTTAATCTTTTAATTTATCCCGTACAGTGTGATATAATTAGATGGGTCTATAATGTTGGAGTCATTATCTATGAATCCGTCCCAGTGAAGAGCCAACAACATGATTATGGCCGTTAAATGGCCATGTGACTGGGGTGTTAAAGAAATTAGAAATCAATCAATCATAACATGAGATCCAATGGTCCAGAAAAAGTGGAAAAAATTATGGGGTACAAATTAAATGTACTTGTATAAACTTAAATTAAATATGTATATGACTACTTTTTTTTTCATTTTTTTTTTGAATCGTTGTAAACCCGCCATTAATGTGAAATCATGAATCATATACCACCAAATCATTGTATATGACTACAGTATATAATAAATGAAATATACGGCCTATGGATTGATCGGATCACCTGATCACAGGATCTCTTCTTCTTTTCATTTTTTTTTTAAAAAAAAATTAGGAAAAAAGAAGTTAAATGCTATTTGTCATTTGTATGTTGTATCTATAAAGAGATCATTGCAGACAGACTGTAACTGGAAGATCAAAGTTCAAAATTATGAACATAAATCACAATTAAATGTTTAATTTTGTCTTAAAATAACTATAAAGATAATTTCAAAAAATAATAATAATAATAATAATAATGATCCATGTCGGCTCATAGTTATCAAGAAAAGGATGATCAGTCACATGGCAGTAAGGTGAATATTGTGTAAAAAAATAATGCAAAATTGCAAATTGCAAATTGCAAGACAACCAAAACTAGAAAGAGGGACCTGGGACAGAGAGAGTGACATGAAAGCACGCGTTGCCGGTGTGGGGAGGTGCAGCCGTATGGGACGGTGGGTCCAAACGGGTGTGCTGAAAAGGCTGAGCCACGGCCCTTGTGTTCTTGCTTCCTGGTCCCACGTAATTGAAAGAGATACTGAATATTGAATAATGAATTAAATATTTAATCATCAGGGAAAAAATAAAATAATTGTACAGAATGGAATTTCAGTAAAAGTAACAGTTGAAGTATGTTTCTCAAAAACTTGAGAGATCGTGCTACAAGAAGAGCTTAGCTTAGTAGGGGAATCTGGTGGTTACTGCCATTAGGCATTAGCATGCATGTCCATGTCGGTGTCTATTGCATCAATACATGCATCATGCATCTTTGAGCAACTCAATGAGCAGAGCAGAGCACGCATGGAATTTTAGTCCTCCTCATCCAATCATAATCATAATTTCTACTCCTATAACCTATAGCTATAGGTATATAAATATTGTGGACTAGACTTAGCCACGGTTCTGGTTCGAAATCGAAATAGAATCGGATAGAACTGTAAGGTTACGGTTCCAAAATCGGAACCGAACTGAAACTCAAACGGTTCAATTACGATTCCACATAATTTGGAACTATAACCTTAAAGTTCGGTTCGGTTCAGAACCGGAACCAAACTTATTTTTTTTATTTTTTCCCCTAAAAAATGAACCAAACCGGAACCGAACCGAATTTTCCGGTTCGATTACGATTCCAGCTTCCTAGAACCATAAAACCGAGCCATAGTCAGGTCTACTATTGACTTTGTACTCGGTTCTTAATTTCAAAATTATATAAAATTTAGAACATTAAAAGCTAAATCTTTACTTTTTATACGATGAGTTAAATAATGTAAAAGTTATTTCTTAATCTCCTTAATTTACTTTGAAGCTTTGGGTAGGGTAGCATGGATATTACAGGAGAATTAAAATGTCTTTAAATTACATCTAAATAATAGCAAGTATGTTTGAAAAATAATAACATTTCTTAGAAGATATGATGCATGTTAGATCATTACAAATATTGAAGTAAGATATGTGTTGCATGTGGATCACACGTCTTAGACGCATAATTTATAGACTATTGACTCCAAGTGCCTCTATATAGCTATCTTCGGAAAAATCATTCTAAAAATAAAATAGATTTTAAAGGTTTTTTTTTTAATTGTTACTTTGACAATAAAATTTTTATTTAAATACAATGTTGAAATCAGTGACAAGATTTTTATCATTTGTATTGTATATATTATGAAATTTTGTCTTTAGTGTTAATATATTCAAGAATTATGTCTCAATGGACGTGGCTTGGTGGTGTAGTAAGGTTCAAGATTTGACCTTCAGGTCATGGGTTCAAATCAATAAAGTGTGTTTTTTGTAAGAATCTGTGACAACAAGTGGTTTTACCTATTCCGCTTAAACCTGAAAGGGATGGATATGAGACGTGGCTAAGACAAGTAACCCACTTCATAGCCTTTAATTTACATACTGTTAGTAAGATATATTATAAGATCAAGTAGCCCTCTTCATAGCCCTTTTAAAATATTTCAGTCATCAGAAGCATGTTGCATTGGATATGAGACGTGGTTAAGACATGTTACATTTTTTTTAATTTGATTATAGCCTCTTTCTGCAATTGAAAAGATCAAGAATCACGACAATCCGTAGGTATAAATTATTGGTACCTTTCATAATCACGAACTGAATTATGAGCCATGAGTGTTAATAAACTAATATTAATTCAAGATTAGTTATGCTTAAATTTATAATAACAAAACAAAGTTAATGATGACCTAATGTGGAATCTCGAACCTAAAATAGTATTTATATAAGTTTTGTGAGTCTTGGGTTTAAAAAATAATGTAATTTAATTAATGTACCCAACTATCCTTGGTGGAAAAACAGGAGGTACCTTTGCTATCAGGCATTTCATGGCTGCCTTTCTAGGACTTCAAATCACTTGGTACAAAAATCATGTATTGTTTGATTGGATTTATTTTGTAACATAAATATAAATTTTTTGTGTGTTTCAATTTCAAATAAGATTTAGGAAAGAGAATCTAATAAATATAATTGTGGAGAATAATTCTGAGAAGCGTTTTAATAAAATGAAACTCTCTCACTGACACGACTTGAGATTTTAAAATTTCATTTAATTAAGTGTTTTTTTTTTTTTTGCTTGTTTGAAAGATAATAAAGTGTTTGTTAATTGCAATAAAGTTTCATCCTTTTACATCTCCTTTTCCTCAAATGAAAAAATCATAACTAATTTTTTCTGTCTCAATTTAACACACAAAAAGGAAAAAAGGAAAAAAGAAAAGGTGCATTACAAAATTCAAATCGACAATTGCACTCTTTATGAATTCTTCCAATTAAAACATTAAATTTAAAAAAAAAACATAATTTTCAACAGACATCATGTCATAAGTTTGTGGTATAAAGAACCATCATGGCTTTGGACACTAGCTTTCTTCGAGGCCACAGTGGGTGGGCTCAAATTTTCTCTAGACTTTTTGATAAGCTTTGAATAGGCAAATATATATATTATTATCATGTCAAGCATAATTTGTCTACACACGCATTTTTATGTCCAGCATAATTTGTCTCCACTCACATTTTTTTCCCCCTGAAAAATCATCCTCAGCCATACTAACAGCACTTTTATAATTCAAGATTCGATTATGGGACCATCAGCAATTATGGTTCACATCTGTTGCTTTAATTAGGTGGGTTTAAGTCCGATAGTACCACATATGCACCTTCAATCTTTATATGACTCAAAATATCTAAATTTGAATTATGCATTTTACATAAATATACTTTCCACGTTATATTTGAGAACAGAACTATGTACGTCAGGCTATACACCTAATTCCACCAAAATTCAAATTGAAGGAAAGGTCCTTCGTTAGTGGGGGGCGTAGAAATACGTCTTCTTTCCAGTGATAATATTGTTGAGGCTTGGGATTCTGGTTTAGTCATTCATGTACTATTTATAGGGTCAGGATTCAGATTTGATACTATAACGTTCAATTGGGTTTTGGGCCCAATGAACATCAGCTTGCATTTTTTATTTATTGTCCTTTCTTTTTCGCCCGTTTTCCCCCCTTTTTCCTGGTTAAAAAATAACTGTATGTTTGCCTACTGCCGTCAAACTAAAGACAATCAAATCATTAATTGTTAATCGGGGAATTTTCAAACTATAATATCCTTCTCCCGCGGTATTTATAGGGTCGGGTCAACTCATTATCCGACCCAACCCGATACAATTCGATCCGTTTTAATTAGATTTGTAAATTTGTGAATATAATTTCGAGTCACAATAAATATGATCCGTAAAATCGGATCAGATCACGGGTTTAATGTAAAAAATCGAATTTAATCCGACCCGTGACCGGCGTAAACACACACGTATAACGCAAGCGCACGTATCGTTCAAGTAGTATAAAAAGTATCGATCCCACGAGGACTTAAAATCTTATCTATTAATTTTTATGAGGTCAAATGATTACTAAAATCTGACAGGTTGTTTGATTGATTTGAAATGGCGACGATTTTAAATTTAAAAGCAAGTAACTAAAATTGGTTGAAAAGATATTTTGAGAAAATTCAATATTAAAACTATCTAGGGTTGTGATTTATTCCAATATTATTTAAAGATGAAGTTGTTATCTTATAATTGGGTAAAATATTGATTTATTAACCTGGAACACTAAATTATGTAAAAGCCTCTTCCGATGGTCAATTACAAATATCCAATTTAACTTAATTAAACCATATGTCTATGTTAATCAAATTAACTGGATTCATTAATATTAAGTTCCAATTATGGCTACCCCCGCCCAACAGGTATATTCCTATCCTGTAAGGAAATCTATTAAAGGATTATCTATCCTCAAGGAAGATCGTGGGTTATTGAGTCTGAGGTTTTAAACCTAAAATCCCTATGTCTAGTTCATTTTAAGTTTACCTTATCAATTTTATTAGTGGCCAGTTAATAAAAAGCATTAAGATTAAGACTCAATAAATAAATCTTTATATTACCCAAATTATAATTTAACCCTTATAAACCGGTGATATTAGATTTCATCACAACCCTAGATTACTAACTTAGTTATGACACATAGCTAGGGCTTGTAAAAACTTAAAAGACATAAAATGAAAATGCTGAAAAGTAATTGCGAAAAGTAAAATGCTGAAAGAAAATTACAAATGAATAAAATGCTAAGGCAAAAGGAATTACTTTTACTACTACTAATTTAGATATCTCCCATAAAATAATATATAAACTTTGTGATAATATTTTACCAACCGACCAATCTGGCGGTATCCTGATTAAGTCAAATTAAGTCCAACCAACCATATAGGTGGTAATATTTGTCCATAATCCAGCCATAAAGGCGGTACCAAAATAAATTTACCAACCGACCAATATAGCGGTATTCCTTGATTAGTCAGGTTTAAACCAGATTAAAATTAAGTTACCAACCGACCAATATAGCGGTATTCCTTTATTAATCAGAATTTTAAATAGTAAATATATTATTTTTAAGGGAGATTAATCTAAATAGCAATAGTAAAATAATTACCTTTCACCCTAGCATAGTGAAGTTACCTCCGCATAGTGAATAGTAAAAACTGTAAAATAAGAAAGTAGATTACTATTATTACAAAAAGTAATTAAAATTATTACAAAAGTAAAAACTAAAAACGAAAATTCTAGAGAGAGAAACTCCCTAATTACATAGAAGGAGTGAGAGAAAAGGTGTACTAAAAACTGAAAATTCGGCCTCTATTTATAGTAAAATAAATTCACTGTTTGGTAACTGTGCGCGCGTCGCGACTCTAAGGCGTTGCGCGTCGCGACGCTCGTTTGTCGACGTGGCACAATGAGACGGCGACACGTAGCAAGGCGGCTGACTGTACAACTGACACGTGTCAAGGCGGCTAATTCTCAATTATTGTGATGACGTCATGCTGACGCAGAGGCGACGTGGCGATGACGTGGCGCTGACGTGGCGTGGCGGCTGACTGTACAACTGTCGGCACAATGGGATGGCGACACGTGGCGACACGTGTCAAATTCTGATTGGCTGAGGCTGACGTGGCATGTTGACTCGGTTGACTTGCTGACGTGTCTGATGACGTGGCATGACACGTGGCATGGTTGACTCGTTGACCGATGACATGGCTGATGACGAGGCGACACGTGTCAAGTCTGAGTGTCGGCAGCATATGATGCTGACACGTGTCACGGCGCATTTTAGCAGATGGGATGTGATGGTGACACGTGGCACGGCGCATTTTAGCAAAGTCAAACTTTTCAAATTGTTGACCCGTTGACCATGGCGCATTTTAGCAGAACCGGCACACGCTGGGCGTCGCGGCGCGAAGTGCTCCAGAGTCGCGACGCGAAGAAGACCAAAATAACCCTGTTGACGCATTTTTGTCCGGTTTTGCCCCAAATTGCCTCCAGTGCTGTCCAAACTTTATTTATCTGCAAAATAACAATAAAACACATCAAAACGTTCATAAAACTCAAGAAACTATACAAAATATTAAGTTAAATGAGTGGGAAATAGTGATATAAATACCACTCATCAACCTGACTCGATGTTGATTGTTTTCCACCTTTTCCTTTATAATTAATTTATCATAATTTGGTTTCTATCAAAATTGTGTCATTACAAATATATATACTATGCATTTTTCTGACCCAACCCATCTCGTATTTTTCTGACCCGACCCACATTGACTCGATCTGCGAAATTTACATTTTTAAATTTCAGATTTCGGGTCTTCCAACCTGTATAACTCAACCCGATCGGGTTTAAGAAAATTAAAAAAATAAAATTTACCCGACCCGACCCGTGAACACCCATCTTCCCCAATAGCTTCCATTTTTCTCTCTAACGGCCAACGTGCTGGCACCAAGAGCAACACG
The DNA here is from genome assembly GCA_019454045.1 of Zanthoxylum bungeanum. Lineage (NCBI taxonomy): Eukaryota > Viridiplantae > Streptophyta > Magnoliopsida > Sapindales > Rutaceae > Zanthoxylum > Zanthoxylum bungeanum. Next base: position 547,040 of record SKCR01029740.1, read on the forward strand.
TATCGATAATGAAAAAAATTTAATATCACTAATTAATAATTATATAATATGTAAGAAATTTTGTTAAACAAAACTATAATTTATTAATTATTTTAATATTTATGGGAATGTATTATTAAATTATTACATAAATGACTTGACACGATATAATTTCTCCTCAACACCAAATGAACAATAACAATAAGCTGCTCTATCTTAGTGTTTTGTGATTATATTGAGTTGTATGAGCGTTTTGATGTGTTTCAGGTGTATTTTACAGGTTAAAATGATATCAAGACCCAACGAATTCAATGAGGGATGAAAATGATAAAATACGGAGCAAAACGGACCATATTTCAAAGTCAAAATGCGTGTCACGCCTGTATGAAGATAATTCATCCAGAGAGTAGCCAATGTGGCCCGTCGCGATCCGTCGATCGCCGCAAGCGGAAATTATCCCCTACCTCGTCAAGTATTCAATTTTTTTCAAAAAAATACACACATGCCTCCTATATAAGCATAAGTTAATCCCAAACCTAAGAAGAAATCTCATAATACAATTTTGGAGTCTCATGGCATAGAAGAACGTCTAGAGCAAGACAAATATGAGTGTTTTAACTGGTGCTGAAGATTGAAGGTGAATACTGCAAACAAGAGTTCTTTCTTATATTTTCTCTCTAGTTTATCTTTTATGAGTTATTGTTTTGTATTAGTAATGATTAGCTTATTTTTATTAAATATAATGAGTAGTTAAATCATTCATCTATGGTTGTAATGTATCTCAAACATATGTTTATTAATTAATTTGTATATTTTTATTCTTTCGTGTTTATTATTCACTGTGTTTGATTGCATATTTTATTTGTTTAACTAACAATAAAATAATTTTGGTAAATCTTTAGGAACTCGACGAATGGAATTTGGGTTAGTCATGAGAATAATAGTGCACGATTTAGTTCTTTTGAATAGATTTCCCTTCATGATATAAATTATACCTGTAGGATATGCGTAGCCACTATTATAACAATATCTTAATGAATTTTGGGTTAAATTAATTAACATATACATATAGTAACTGGTTTAAGTCGAATATATTTACCTAACCATCAAAAGAGATTTGTACATAATTCAGTGTTCTAAATTAATAATTCGTAACAACCCAATTAAATGAAAAGTACATGAACTCATTGTTTGCGTATTTATGTGAAGTTACAACACTATGTTATTTTCGCATATAAAATTTATCTCCAAAATTGTTGTTTGCTATTTATTTAATTTCCGTCAATTTCATATTAATCACACATTTTCTCAATCAACAGTGTAGTTTAAATTAAGTAAATTAATGTCGATATTAATAAGAGAAATAATGAGTTCATGTAGACATGATATCCGATATTTTATCATTATATTACTTGAACAATATGTATACTTGCGCGATCAATCACCTAATGACCAATATGATTACTCATCTCCTTATGAAATTTCACTTGATGATAACAACCATTTTCCCCCATAAATTGATGACAGGAATATATGAACCAACAAGAACTATTCTTTACAAAAAGCTCATAACCTGCATTATCACTTCGCTTAGATATTTCTTTTACATTTTTGGTCAAAACTTTCACTAACAAAGCCTCTCTCCATAGCTTAATTATTCCATTTAATAAAATCAAGCTCTAATTTTGGTGATAAATCAAGTTGTATTGACTATTATTCAATGACTGACCCAGAATTAATTAGTTTTGTTGATTTTTCAAATCAAATTGAATGATTTTTCATCTTTATTTATTATATAGCTGGCGTTAGAAAATCATGTATTAGTATTTAATAGATACGTGCCTAACTTGGACTTGGACCCATGCACATGTTTTTATATCAACCCGCCTATTTTGGCTGCTCCCAGCTTACTACTAAGTTTTGACCCACGTTAATTATGAGCTTATTTTAGGGGTGTTTGCGGTGCGGTTTTTTCGTTTTTTACTTCAAACCGCGTGGGTTGGCGGTTTGGGAAATTAAAAAACGAAACCGCAAATTTGATATGGAAAACCGCGGCGGTTCGAGTTGGCGGTTCAGCGATTTGGGCGGTTCGGGTCGACGGTTTGGATTATAAATTTTTTAAGAAAATTTGATGTGTTCTAAATTATCAAATAGCAATTATTTCATACTAGTCAGGGCAAAGGGCCCAACAGCCTGGCGGAGTACTTTTCTAAGTAATTTGATTTTGCTTGTGACGTGCGTTCGAATCTTAAGGCTGTAGAAGTTTATAGTTGTTGGTATAATTTAGTGTAATCAAACAGTAATTTAACATGCAAACACAACAGATCAATTCACAGCAAAATCTATATGCTAAACCCTAAACCCAAAACAATATAAGGACTAATAAGTAAATTCAGATGTTACTGAGATTGTCCAAGTCGAGAAGTTCTCTGTCCTTAAGAACTTATTGGCCCCGTCACAGGTGCTCTACGGATCCGAATTGGCCAACGTTCTCCCAGGATAACTTGGATGCTTCTTGTCCAAGGTGCACTCCTTGACAAGTGTTCGAACAAGGAAGATGGTGGATCTCTTCTCAAAACAAAGGGAAAACAAGTGTCTGAGAATGCATGATTTTTTATGTCTAGTCTTTTCTGCCAAATTTCCAACCACCAAATTTGGAGGGTAAAGCCTTCTTTTATAAGGCATGGAGGGGTGCCAAAAGGGGCACCTCTTGGGTGGGGTTGTAACCCTTCATGGTTAGTAACCACCCCTCTCCCATACAAAAGACATAAAAGCCCTTTATAAATGAAGAATTTACAACAATCCCCCACAATTCTTCAATTATTCATTCAGACACGTGAGAGAGATACCGTGAGCCAAAGCTGCATCGAAATAGGTAGCTTTCGCCTTGAACCTTTCCTAGTGAATGACAATCGGATTTACTTGGCAAACCAGTGACCCATAGTCTTGAACTGTTCTGCCGTTGGTGTAAACCAAGACAATTGCCAACACACAGCTTTGATTCGACCATTTTCCCGTTCTACGGTTGTGTTCATTTTGGCCCTGAACAACGGTCCTGGATTCATCAAGTACTTTAGGGTAACCCGCCTTTAAAGATTCCCATGGAAGCGGCCTCACTTCTTACTTGAAATAGGTGATCTACTATGAAGAGGTAATCTGTCTTTACCCCCATTAGGACTCATCTCCTAATATAGTGATCATTAAAAGCCTTAGCTTATCCTAACCAATGACAGACAGCACTCAGCGTCATCCACGGAATGGGAAAGAGTACGAAACTCTTCAGTGCTCGTTTTGAATTGCACAAAGTTTCTGTTGTCCCTTTTGAACCTAGATCTTGGGATCTCCAGTCAACTAGGTTGGGTTTCCACAGTGGCAATTCTTAGATTATAGGCTTCAAGCCCATTCCCCTCGATGACTTCTCAACTTGCTCTCGAGGTAAACCTTTAGTTAGTGGATCCGCTAGGTTTTCCTTCGACCTGACATAATCGATCGTTATTATGCCACTTGAGAGCAGTTGACGTATGGTATTATGTCTCCGACGTATGTGTCGAGACTTACCATTATACATTGTATTTTGGGCTCTCCCAATAGCCGATTGGCTGTCACAATGTATGCTTATCGCTGGCACCGGTTTGGGCCAACTAGGAATATCCTCCAGGAAGTTTCTAAGCCATTCTGCTTCTTCCGCTGTTTTGTCTAACGCTATGAACTCTGATTCCATAGTAGACCGGGCAATACATGTTTGCCTCGAGGATTTCCATGACACGGCTGCATTACCAAGTGTGAAAACAAATCCACTCGTGGATTTGGAATCCACCGTATCAGATATCCAGTTAGCATCGCTGTAACCCTCTAGTACAGCAGGATATCTCTCGTAATGTAGCCCATATTTTGAAGTTTCACGCAGATACCTCAAAACTCTTACTATGGCTTTCCAGTGGTTGTGTCCTGGATTGCTCGTATATCTGCTAAGCCGATTCACAGCTTGAGCGATTATCAGGTCGTGTGCAATTCGTGAGATACATCAGACTTCCGATGATTCTCGAATACTCTAGTTGCGATATGCTTGAACCAGTATTCTTTGATAAATGAAGAGTTAGGTCTACAGGGGTTCTAGCTACATTTAGATCCCCTTTGATATATTTATCGAGTATCTTCTCAATATAATGAGTCTGTGATAATATATATCCGTCTGATGTCCTAGAAATCTTAATCCCTAGGATTACATCAGCTATCCCCATATCTTTCATATCAAATCTGCTGGATAACACGTTTTTGGTAGACTGAATCATTTCATGATTACTACCAATTATCAGCATATCGTCTACATAGAGACACACAATGACATATCCCTTTTGAGTTGATTTAGTGTACACACACTTATCACACTCATTGGTTTTGAACCCATTTGACAACATTTCTTTGTCAAATTTCTCATGCCATTGTTTCGGTGCTTGTTTTAATCCATACAAGGATTTTACAAGTTTGCACACCTTCTGTTCTTGTCCAGGAACACAAAACCCTTCTGGTTGTTCCATGTAAATTTCTTCATCCAATTCACCATTCAAGAATGCCGTCTTTACATCCATTTGATGTATTTTAAGACCAAATATAGCTGCTATGGCTATGAGCATTCTTATCGATGTGATACGAGTCACTGGTGAATAGGTGTCAAAGTAATCAAGGCCTTCCTTTTGTCTATAACCTTTTATGACAAGTCTTGCCTTGTACTTATCTATTGATCCATCCGTTTTCATCTTCCTTTTGAATATCCATTTGTAGCCCAATGGCTTACAACCTGGTGGAAGATCAACCAACTCCCAAGTATGGTTCTGTAGGATTGAATCAATCTCACTATTTATCGCCTCTTTCCAAAGAGGTGCCTCAGGAGAAGACATAGCTTCTTTATAGCTTTGAGGCTCATTTTCTAACAGGTATGTCAGAAAATCGGGACCAAACGACTTAGACGTTCTAGCTCTTTTGCTACGTCTAGGCTCGATTGTCTCAGTATTAACACGTTTATCTGATTCTAGGTCAACCTGATCACTGTCCTTGACAGCGTCGGTCGTTCTTTTGAGAGACACTGTGCGCTGTTTTCCTTACAAGGAAACGTCTCTTCAAAAAATGTCGCATTCCTTGACTCAATTATCATTTCCGGATTGATGTCAGGAATCTCCGACTTGTGTACCAAGAATCGATACGCACTACTGTTGCGAGCATATCCAATGAATATACAGTCAACAGTTTTTGGTCCTATTTTAACCTTCTTAGGTTTAGGAACCATTACTTTGGCAAGACACCCCCACACTTTGAGGTATTTGTAGGAAGGTACGAAACCTTTCCACAACTCATATGGTGTCTTGTCCAACCTTCTGTGAGGAAGTTTGTTAAGAACGTAGTTCGCGGAAAGCAGAGCTTCCCCCCACAAGTTCTGGGGTAGTCCCGAACTTGTCAACATGGCGTTCATCATTTCCTTCAACGTTCGGTTTTTGCGTTCCGCAATTCCGTTCTGTTGAGGAGAATAAGGAGCAGTGGTTTCGTGAATAATTCCGTGCACAGAACAATATTCACCGAATGGTGAAACGTATTCACCGCCTCTATCACTCCTGATTCTTTTGATATTCTTGCCAAGTTGGTTTTCAACTTCGTTCTTATAGTGTACGAAGCTCTCAATTGCTTCAGCTTTGCTTCTCAGCAAGTACACATAACAGAATCTTGTGCTGTCATCGATAAAAGTGACAAAGTACTTTTTACCGCCTCTTGTTTGCACAATATTCATGTCACATACATCGGTATGTACAAGTTCCAGCGGTTCAGAACTACGTTCTATAGAATGAAATGATGTTCGATGCATTTTTGCTTCAACACATGCTTCACACTTATGTTGGCCATCAATAGCAAATTTAGGTATAAGGTCCATGTTAATTAATTTACGCATAGTATCATAATTAACATGTCCTAACCTCCCATGCCATACATTTTGTGACACAATAATATAAGCAGACGAACTAGCTTTATTAATAGCACGGTTAACAGTCATTACATTTAGCTTAAAAAGGCCCTCAGTCAGGTAACCTTTTCCTACATACATATCATTCTTTGTCATTACAAACTTATCAGAAACAAAAACAAGCTTAAAACCAGCCTTACTAAGAAGAGAGCCCGAGACCAAGTTCTTCCGAATATCTGGAACGTGCAGTACATTTTTCAATGTTAGCTCCTTTCCGGATGTCATCTTCAGAACCACTGTGCCTTGTCCAACCACCTGAGAGGTAGACGAGTTTCCCATTGTCAGATGATCGCCGCCATCGACCTTCTGGTACATGGAAAACATCTTGCTGTCTGCACAGATATGACGAGTAGCCCCAGTGTCTACCCACCATTCTCTCGGATTCCCAACTATGTTGGCTTCAGTTACCACTGCTGATAGTTCCATCTCTGAGATATCATCAGTCAGCTGCTCGCCTTCAGTGACATGGGCCTCATTCTTCTTTTTCTTGCCCTTGTCCTGAGACTTCTTGTTTCTGCAGTCCTTTGACATATGACCGCTCTTTCCACAGTTGTAGCATTTTCCCTTGAACTTCTTGTTCCCAGAGTCAGCTCCACTGTTCTTTCTCTTTTTGCTACCCTTTACACCTTCAATGATGTTGGCCTTAGACTCCAGAGTCTTGTAGCTGGCCTTCTCGGACATCCTGTTGTCCTCCTCGATTCTCAATCGAACACTGAGGTCTTCAAGGCTCATCTGCTTCTTTTTGTGTTTCAGATAGCTCCTGAAGTCCTTCCATGATGGAGGCAACTTTTCAATTATGGCGGCAACTTGAAACGTCTCACAAAGTTTCATTCCTTCATCCAGTATTTCATGAATGATTAATTGCAGTTCACCCAACTGAGACATCACCGTCCTTGAATCTACCATTTTGTAGTCCAGGAACCTACCCACGACAAATTTCTTTTGTCCGGCATCTTCAGTTTTATACTTCTTCTCGAGAGACTCCCAGAGAATCTTCGCAGAAGTCATGCCTTGGTACACATTGTACAGGGTATTGTCAAGACCACCCAAAAGGTAGTTCTTGCATAAGAAGTCTCCAGACATCCAAGTCTGTTCTCGCTCTTCCTTGGCCTTCTCGGATTCACCCTCCACAGGACCCGGAGGATCTTTGAGGAATTTTGCCAACTGGAGAGTTGTCAGGTAGGTAGAACAACATCTTACTCTGCCATTGTTTGAAATTTGCCCCACCAAATTTCTCCGGTTTTTCTCCATGAGAGACCGGTACCGTGATATTTCCGCTAGCCATATGTAACTGGAAAATCAACAGGGTCAATTAGTCTACGAAAGACAAATTGCACAATGATCAACGAATGATCTTGTTCAAAGTGATAAACGATAAATGTAGATATATATAATTCAATCAAGATTGGATGGAATTACTTGTGTATTATTACACTTTAAATTCTCAACCAATTATGCAACAATCAAACAATTTCAACTTTATCACTATGTGAATGCTTGTGATAATTGAACAACCTAATAATAACTTAAATCTATACTTCCAAGATTAATGTGTTAACAGTATATGACTTACCAAGTTAATATTATTTAAGTTTGCAGTTTATAGGAATTACAGGACTATATCGTTAGTGTCGCGTTCGTATCTACGTTCGAACGAGACTGTCCAGTGTGTGTGCGTTCGTGTTGCGTTTGATAACGCGTTCGAACGATGTGTTTCCAGAGAGTTCACGTTCGAGTAGCGTTTGAAACGCGTTCGAACGGATGATTCCAGAGAGTTCACGTTCGTATAGCGTTCGTGAACGCGTTCGAACGGAATGATTCCAGAGAGTTGCGTTCGAGTTGCGTTTAGTACGCGTTCGAACGTTCTAAGGCAGAAGGCTTTCGTTCGAGTTGCGTTTGAAGACGCGTTCGAACGTTCTTATGAGAATTCAAATTTTTAGCCTTCGCGTGCGTTGGGCGTTCGAACGCCCTACGGGTTTTTTATGCACAGTTCGTATTTTCCAGAAAATATTAAAACCCTAACATGCAAGTTACTATTTAATAACACGATACAATAAGTTCTTAAGATTGTTGGTATAATTTAGTGTAATCAAACAGTAATTTAACATGCAAACACAACAGATCAATTCACAGCAAAATCTATATGCAAAACCCTAAACCCAAAACAATATAAGGACTAATAAGAAATTCAGATGTTACTGAGATTGTCCAAGTCGAGAAGTTCTCTGTCCTTAAGAACTTATTGGCCCCGTCACAGGTGCTCTACGGATCCGAATTGGCCAACGTTCTCCCAGGATAACTTGGATGCTTCTTGTCCAAGGTGCACTCCTTGACAAGTGTTCGAACAAGGAAGATGGTGGATCTCTTCTCAAAACAAAGGGAAAACAAGTGTCTGAGAATGCAGGATTTTTTATGTCTAGTCTTTTCTGCCAAATTTCCAACCACCAAATTTGGAGGGTAAAGCCTTCTTTTATAAGGCATGGAGGGGTGCCAAAAGGGGCACCCCTTGGGTGGGGTTGTAACCCTTCATGGTTAGTAACCACCCCTCTCCCATACAAAAGACATAAAAGCCCTTTATAAATGAAGAATTTACAACAATAGTCTCTGACCTTCAAGTCTTGGGTTGAAATCAAATTAAATGGTGTATTTATTGTAATAATTTGGGATAATTGGAGATTTGACATACCCTGTTTAAGCTCATGTCTAATGGTTTTACGGCATATTTCAAACGTTTCAAAAAAAAAATGTAGAAGTTTATATTTTCTTTATTTTGTTGGGTTGTAATTATTCTAATTTTAGAAAAAAAAAATATAACGACAATGTAATTCAACTTAATCAAAATTTTGACACACATTTTTGAGTTATTAATTTCATACAATCTAATTGTTAATATTGAAAGTTAAAGAGTAATTTAGTTATGATAATATATCTATTTATTAGATTGAAATCAATGGTTGAAAATTTGTATTAAAAATTCAAATAAAAAAAAATTAAGTTGAAAATAGTTTAAATATATACACACATACGGTCAGACTTCAATCTACATCTTATAGTTCACATAATGTCTACATTCAGCTAAAATATATAAAAAAAAATTATATTTATCTGTCATTACAGTCCACATAAAGTTCACATGAATATTACACGAATCTGTTCGTGTATTATATATATATATTCGTGTTCTAACGTATTACCTTAACAAAATTTAAAATTTTTATAGAGGTACGAAATATAATTTAGTTTTTGAATTAAATAAATGGCTTTTTATCGTGTTAAGAAACTAAACTGCTAATAAAAAAAAAAAATTTCAACTATTTTTTTAGTTTGTAGCAATAAAAATTATTTATATGATATAGATTTCAAAAATTGAAGATTATTTGACTTTACAAATCAAACATGTTGTTTTCTTTCAATTGCCATCGAAAGTGATTCGTAAATTTCCTTTATCACAAAAATGATTTTTCTTTTCTTTTTATTTTTGGATTTAAGAGTTTCTTTATATATTATAGTAACAACTTGTACCGTATCAGAAAAGAACGTGACACCTAACAAGTGTCATACTCAATTGTAAGCATAATTTGGAAAAAGGAATCAAGATAATCATTAACAAACAAAAAATAATAATAAATTTACGTATATGAGTAGCCAACAGTCATTATATTCCAATCATATTCCTAAAATTATATTTGCATAATCAAATCAACATGTTCATAATTATACCAAAGTCATGAACCTAGCAAGTAATTTGACTAAAAAGACATAAGGAAACACCATAGTTATGACTTTATACGTATAGCAACTCTATTATTTTAATATATATATTTTACAATTATGAAATTGAGGGTGTTATTATTTATTATTAATTATTTGTACAACTGTTCACCAAGTCTTCTTCATCATGCTTATTTTATTTAACTGAACTAAATTTATTTATAATATTCTGCAGCACATATTTTAATAATAATATAAAATTAAAATTTAATTATCTTCAAATTATTATCAAATAATTACTAATCATAATTTATGAAAAATTCAATACAAAATCTAACACATCACAAAATTCAAATCCTATTTTATTTTCTTTAGTGCCTTGAAATTTTCCCCAGATTGGAGTGGATGGTACTTTCATATTATAGTAAATGAAAATTGATTATTTTTATGGAGAAATTTAAATAAATGTAAAATGGTTCCATGACATTATTTTGTTTGTTTGTTATACCGAATGTTCGATGACCCTGTCGGTTTTCTACTATAATTGGATTAGCATGCATGCTTAGCATAAACAAGTTGAATCATATTATTAAGCTCAGCAAACCAGTAAAGAGTTTGTTTTGTTTATTACAACGTAACAAAAAGTTGACTGAAAAGACACTCTTGTGATAGAAAAAGCAAAGAGATCCTAACTAGAGGTGGCCTCGGTTTCGAATCGAACCATAATCGAATCGATTTGATCAGTTTAATTAAATTAAATTGTAACTGCGCTCGCCACCACCGATTCGGTTATGATTTATAAAAATTCATAATCGAATGATAACCGTAATCGATTATGATTTTTATATATATTTTTTATATTTTTAAAGTAAAAAAATATTTAATTTCGGTTATGAACCGTAACTCAACCGTTGCCACCTCTAATCCTAATCATTTCTTGAAAAAAGGAATCAAGTAATATTTTCGCCTTTTTTTATAGAGCCAATACCCATACTTTCTCCTATAGATATATTGTTTGTGAAGACTTAACTAAGTTATAATTTGGCCGAGAGGATTGCATTGAGAGTTCATAAAATATATCTCTTATAAGAATTAAGAACAATCGAGAATTTTATCTATTCCATTTAAAAGTAAATGAAAGTTCATGGATTGCAAACAAAGAGTAAAGAGTTAGTTTCTATTACAACGTAACAAAAAGTTGATTGAAAAGACAATTGTGATAGAAAAAGCAAAGAGATCCTTACCATTTTTAAAAAGTGGAATCAAGTAATGTTTTTGCCTCTTTTGAGAAAGCCAGTAATTACCCATACTTCCTCCCGTACGTTGTAAAGACTGAACTAAGACTTGATTTGGAATAAAAATAAGAATATAAGTTATCTTAGAGAGAATAATCTAGTGAGAATATAAATTATCTTTAATTTTAATATTAATATTAATTATGTATTTGACATAATATTTAAACGCTAACTTACACAATAACATATAAACTCATAAAATTCTACCCCAAACACTTTTAAATTAAAAATTATTCAGTCCAGCACATTAATTACCATGATTCAAACATAAAAAATCCCTAAAGCGAAATATGGCTGCTGGTACTGAGTTACTGTTTTTAGTCCTGGAAGCCCACAGTGAGCAGCCTTAACGTCCATGCTACGTTCAAAATTTTGCCCATTTGTATGTCAACACGTTTCTAAATTTATTTTACTAGGACCACGTTTTGGTATTAGAATCAAACTTGTAGTTTCAACCCACCCAAAAGAAAAATTAAGACAAAGTGAGCAGTTATATGACTGAGATGCAGGCGGCCATTGACAGAACACACCACGGCACAAGATCAATATTGAACATCATTGTCATAAAATAAAATGAAATAAAGTTTAAATCCATTTCCTTGCCAGTAAACAAGATTCCAATCGCCAACTGGCTTATCATGAAATCATTTGAGTCAATCTTATCTTCCCATTTCATATATATATATATAAAGGGGTTTGCGTCCTCTATCTTTGTTCATGTATCAGAAATCAATCCCTGTTTAATTTGAAATAATTAATCAAATGGGTTGTCGATTGAATCATATTCTGGTTCTTTCTCTTTGTCTAAGTTTGTGCCTGTTTCCTGATACCATAATGGCCCAACTCAAACAAAACTACTATTCCAGAACCTGCCCCAATGTAGAAAAGATTGTCAGAACTGAAGTTGAAAAGAAATATAGGCAAACTTTTGTGACAGTCCCTGCTACCATCCGTCTCTTCTTCCATGATTGCTTTGTCCAGGTAAGCACATACTGTACTTAGTTGGAATTCATAATTAGTCTGATGAGCTTAATTAATTTATAATTTGTAATTTGTATCCGTGAATAATTATTATTACAGGGCTGTGATGCTTCAGTTATAATTCAATCAACTCGAAACAACAAAGCAGAAAAAGATCACCCTGATAACCTGTCCTTAGCCGGAGATGGATTCGACACCGTCATCAAAGCCAAACAAGCAGTTGAAAAAGTTTGCAGAAATACTGTTTCTTGTGCTGACATTCTTGCATTAGCCACACGAGATGTCATTGCACTGGTAATTAATTATTTTTTTCCAATTAAATTAAATTTAATCTTGTAGTTTTATTCATTAATTAATTAATCAAGTGAAGTGTTACTTTTGCGCAGTCTGGTGGACCTTCGTATCCTGTTGAGTTAGGAAGACTAGATGGTCTAAGTTCGAGAGCTTCAAGTGTAAATGGGAAGCTGCCTCAGCCTACTTTCAATTTGAATCAGCTCAATTCACTCTTTGCTGCTAACGGCCTCGACCAAACAGACATGATTGCTCTCTCAGGTAACATTTGCCGCGTCTCATTAGCAAAAGGAGGAGGTCCCATCCCATCTGACTCATTATTATATATTATTATATATTATCTATCTATCAATCAATTAATTATTTATTTATTTATGCTCTGCAGCTGCACACACCGTTGGATTCTCTCATTGTAGCAAGTTCGCCCACAGAATATACAATTTCAGCCGTCAAAATCCTGTGGACCCTACACTTAACAAGGCATATGCTACCCAACTTAAACAAATGTGCCCTAGGAATGTAGACCCCACAATAGCCATCAACATGGACCCCAACACACCCAGGACTTTCGATAACGTCTACTTCAAGAATCTTCAACAAGGCAAGGGCCTCTTCACCTCCGACCAAGTCCTCAACACGGACGGCAGGTCCAAGCCCACTGTTGATAGATGGGCCAACAGCCCAAATTACTTTCATAGGGCCTTTATTACTGCCATTACAAAACTGGGCCGGGTCGGTGTCAAGACCGGAAGGACCGGGAATATTCGCCGTGATTGTGCCGTCTTCAACTGAGAGAAGAAAATGCCATCATATTGTTTGTTTTCAGGCCATATTTGAATTTTATTATGTTCTTTTGTCCATTGTTGTGGGTACTCAAAGATTTGAAATAACAAGAACAAAGAGAGTTGTGATGGTTGAGATCGTGAAGAGTAGTATATTGACAATAAATGACGTAATGGTTTTATTTATTTATTTATTTTTTCCGAATCACCTTATTATTTGAATGTCTTTGAGGATGCTGTTAAGGTGGTCTGGGTGTTGGGTAATGGTGTGAGTTTCAGTATCATATCTTGAAATTTTAAGTTCGAATCTAATAGGTGTGCTTATGGTAAGAACATGAAACAGCATAAAGTTTTACTCAATTTCAAAAAATAAAAAAATAATATTAAGGTGTTTTAATTAATCATATATGGCTGCATGCACCAACCATATGATATGTGCAGCTCTCCAATGGAGATGGTTGACTGATTGTGTCAACATTAAAATCAAGATGCGTACAAGTAAGGATAGTTGTGGGTAGGATTTGGTGTAGGTTTGTCATTATTAAACCTACATCCGTATATGTAAATAAATTACTAAACTCGCACCATATCCGTTGCGAGTTTTAATTTTCATTAGCAAATCGGCACCCGCATATAAAAATAATTATCAAACCCGCACTGGTAACTAGCTGATTTTTTGTGTGTTTTTAAAATATTGAATTCATTTATGCTCTCAATAATACAATCTTTTTGATTAAATATTGATACTTTTTCATTATATATATATATATATATATATATATATATATATATATATATATATATATATATATATATTTGACATTTTACAAACTAGGACACATAAATAAAAGTTTAAAATATTTATAATATAATGTCAAAATTCATATTATCACAATTATATATATGAATCACTAGTTGAATATATTTTAGGGTTATTTACGTTTTACTACTAAAGTTACGATCAAATAACAATTGGATACTATGAATATTATCATATTACATTTTACTACTAAACTTATAAAAATTTAACATTTTACTACTTTTTCATCTAAACCGTTAGTTGACCGTCAGTTGACCTTTAAAAATACTATTTTATCCTCCAAATAAAATAAAAGTGAAAATTATAATTATACCCTTTAAAAAACATATCTAAATCTTATATATAACAATAAAAGAAATACAATCAACAATCACATTTATAAAAATACTTCAATCTCTAAATTATCCATATAACCCAATAAAATAAAGAATTTAATTTACCAAATAATTTAATAATAAAATTCTCATAATAACCAAAATACTTTAAAGTATAACAATAAAAGAGATATACTCAAAAATCATTATTTCCAATATTCAGCCGTACGATTACCACCGTTGATTATAATATTTATAATTATAATAATGTGTGTGTTAAGACTCTTTTATCATTAGGATGTCAATATGATGTCATGGTCAACTAACGGTGTGGATGGAAAAGTAGTAAAATGTTAAATTTTTATAAGTTTAGTAGTAAAATGTAATATGTTAATATTCATAGTACCCAATTGTTATTTGATCATAACTTTAGTAGTGAAACATAAATAACCCTATATTTTATTATGTTAAATTCATCAAAAATGATAAACCTACCGAATTTTTTCCCTCCCCCCTCACTGTTGCTACAGTGAGGGGGGAGGGAAAAAATTATGTATGAATATCATTGCTGTAAATTCATATCATCAAAATTATTGAACCATGACTAAAAGTAATTCAAAAATACTAAGAGAGAGCAATTCAAAAATTATAAGTTAGTGAGTCCTTTTATATGAGGGATTTTTTTGCTCTAAAGATATATAAAAAAAAAAAAAAAAATTAAGCTTGCGGGTAGCAGATACCTGCAGTGGGTATTCGCTGGTTTTGCTTAATTATCAAACCCGCACCAACCCGTAGCGGGTTTTGTTTTAAATTACCAAACCCGCTTAAAAATTTACCAAATCCTACCCATTACGGGTGGGTTTTTGCTGGTTTGCGGATTTGTGTGTGAAATTACCATCCCTACATACAAGTAATCTGTCTAATTAATAGGTTTGATATTATAATTGGTTATTTTGTTTTTGTTTTTGTTTTTTCATTTTGGTCAGTCAATAAGACAGGCTTAATAGTTAGTTGGTGAAACACTTGATTAATATTTTTTTTTTTTATTACAACAATTTTAAAGGGTGAAGTTTCAACTTCTAGTCTCTAAATTGATCCATCATACAGCTGGGTTTTTTTTTAGGTCAATACTGTATATCAACACTAGCTATATAGCGTAAGGACCAAGTCATCCGCACGAGCCATCGTATTTGAATAACTTAGCCTGTTATCTTCTACAGTTAGATTGGATGATGCTTGTGAGTTGAGACAAAAAGAAGTTGGGACAAAATTTCACAGCTCATAGTCGAGTGAACTTTTAGTTTTGTTGCCTATTATTTGATGCTTGAGACAGACAGTTCCCAAAACATCTTCCACATCAATCGATATTAACTCCACAATCCCACAAGCGATCAGATAAAAAATATATATGAAAATAAACCATTTTTTTTTTTTTTTTTTGAAATCGTTGGAAATCCCGCTACCAAAAAAATTTCTTCTTTTCTAAATCGTTAGAATTCCCACCGCCAAACCACTCATTCCGAGTTTAAACAGAATAAGTAAAATCCTCAACTGTCCCAAACTTTTCAAGAAATGCACTCTCTGAATTCGAACCCAGGACCTGAAGGTTAGATCCCCAACCCTACACCACCATTAGATCAATGACCGCTCTAACATCTTCAGCTTAACTTAACAATTAATACTTTCCACGATTCCAAACTACAGCATGTCTCCAAATTTGTAGGAATGACATAATTATTTCCTGTATTACAAATTTACAATGTCTATAAAATGAGAGTAAATTCATAAGGAACCAAGAAATCACAAAACAAGTTAAGATCTTCAACTTCAAGACATATAATCAATATATGGCTCAGCAATCTGACTCTAGTTAAATAGCAAATGACATCTTCTATGTATACTTTTCAGGAAACTAAAGCAATCAAGAACAAAGATTCATCTCAGTATCTGATTGGTGGTTCTCAAGCTAAAGAGTAAAAGACAGTAAGATTAGTACCTCTGTTATATTTATCAGGCCATATATTTAGTCCATCTAAAATTAGCAGTCGAAATAAGTATTTTACTTTCTGCATTGAATCATGATTGCAACATCAATATCTCCTTCCTATCAGTAGGCAGGTAAGTTTTGATGTGAAAAATATAAGTCAAGGCAAAATTGTTGGGAAATTCTAAACTACAAGCCTATAGGACAATGGTACAACAAATTCCACATATTGATTAGTATTGAGGGTTGCAGGAGCTGTAAGGAAATCAATTTTGTGATGTGAAACTCAACTACCTCAGAGTGAGACTCCCACCTCTTTGAGTATAAACCTCTGTTTGATTTCCTTCACAGCCACAAAATGATCCAGGGGATAGCTTCCGTAAAAACTTCACACTTGGCATCCCAAGGTCTAAATACATCAGCCATTAATAACTGTTCAAAATATCCAGACAATGATAGAAATATGACTTCACCTGCCTAGTAGATGTTGAACGTGCACATCAGGTGTGTCTAAGCTCTAAGATCAATCAGACTTGAGGGCTGGAGACTCCTAAAAGTATCACGCTGAGACCACCAACACGTTCCAACCTTAGGGAACCTCACGACTTCCTTAAAGGCGCACATAGCAGAGATCTTTCTCATACTCTTTCTTTCCCCCTTCTTTTCTTGTTCATTTGAATTTGCTTAATAGCTTTTCTATTCAAATACCATAATTTTGTTTGATTAATTTTCTAGAACCTAGCTTAGTTTAGCAACTAAAAATCATCACAAATATTGATTTTTTTTGTGAATCTTGATTTTTAGACTTTAATGAATCTTGATTTTTAGACTAGAAATCATCACAACCTGGCTTAGTTTAGACTTTAATGAATCTTTATTTTTTTGTCTGCATGTCTAACTAGAAGGTGCCTCACCTCCCTCGGAAACCTTTTTCCTGTGCCTTGAGCCTTGGTTCCGTCAAGTTTTTGCTCCTTAATGCAACCTGCATCTTCAATAACTATGCATTGAAAGAGGAAAATGTAGTGCTTTCATTTACATATAGGGTTTTAAACAACAACAATGATAGGTTACACCCAAATGACACACTTTAGACTAAAAAAATTGAAAAATAAATAAAAAATCAGAATTTATATACGTAGGGATACCTATCATTGTTGTTTAAACAAAGGTGGTAGAAACTAGAAAGTAAGAAGAATATAAGGGAGTAATGTGTCAAAAAGTTTCATGTAGAATCATCACATAAAAAAGAATAGACTTATAATTGAAACAATACACTGATGGAACCCTCGAATTCACATAGTCATCACACAATAAAACACACAAAAAACAGAAGCTTAATTGTGCTTTAATTCATAAAATGAAAACCAAATACAAAGATAGTTGAAGGTGAAGGTTAATTCACCAGCCCTTGCACAACATTAAAGTGTTGGCAACCTCCATTTCCAATCCCCAATCCCAAATTTAACCAAATGATAACATATCCTAAAATCAATTATTCATTCTTATTTATATTTGAACCCTAATGACTAAAATGACCAATTTAACCCTTGGGTCCTAACATACACCAAGTGAACAAAGATGTTAAGAGAAAGAACCCATGCCCTAACTGCATGCCCAAAAGACCCAAGTGCTCAACTTTTTAAGAAATTATGCCTTAATGCTTGAGACAAAAAGAAAAAATTCAAAGAAATTATGGTAATGTAGATTCCGGAAAACCCTTTAACTCAACACTGTTAAAGAGTGCCATGCAGCCACGAGACACACATAAACACCGCATTTATATAAGGAACAAGTTAACCGACAGTATCTCTTGAAGAAAAATTCAAGAAAGCAATAAATTCAACAAAGGCATGCCTCAAAACTTGAATGAAGAGATTTATTAACAAAATAATTATTCATGACATGATCACAAATTACAGATATCAAAAGCCACTAACCTAGTTGCACTAGCTGATAACTAGATTCTTACAAGTCATTTATCCCACCCCAGAAACAATCGGCACTATGACCTATACACAATCTACATAACTTGATTCAAAACTTTATGAAACATTTACTTATACTGCTGCAGTCCTTGTAAGTATGGTGTGGTAAAGATCAACATTAGCATTGACTTCAAGATTGTAATAATTCAAAACCAATTTGCATGCAACCTAATCATCAATCTTCTGATGCATGCAGGAGAAGATCTCAAGCTGTGACGGCCAATCATTTCCAATAAATTGGGGATTTAACTCTGTTGCAACTTGAAAGTCTAAAATGGATGCAGAAAAGGAACCATCTTTGTGTCTAGACCTCGACCCAGATAGTTCCAAACAAGGGTTTATTAATCTCTTCATAAAAACATCAAGGCCATTGTTTAACAAATTGGCACAATCCACTGAGACTTTTAATCCCTCCGCCTCCAACTTCTGTTCCAACCTCTTCCTTAAGAAATTGGTATCGGGTAGCTCACCACAGTTTTGACAAATCTCTGTGTAATAGGAACCTGCTGAGGTTTTGTGAAGTACTTTTGGCGTCCCTTTACGGTTTATGGGGATTCCAAGAGGAGCTTTTAAGGGGCTCCTACTATAAAAGCTTGGACTGCCACCAGCCTGATCAACCTCCTCTCCATCTTCTACAGAGCCTGGGGGTCTACTACCCAAAGAAAGCAACTCAGTAGCACTCTGATGTTCTTGAATTTTAGGAACTGAATCTTCACATACAGTACTATGGCTCTTCCCATGTGGCCCAAGAGGGCTAGGACGGTCTTTCAACTTGCAATCACGAAGACCCGGTGTTATCCCCTTTCGAGAGGGTTTTAGCGACTGAAGAGTACTTCTTTGATGCCCCTTTGCCACTTTACCACTCAAAGAGCCATCAACATTGGGCCCATTTGGTGGGGGAGTCTTTGAAAGACATGCATTTTTTATAATTGATCTGAGGAGATGATTATGAAGACGGA
This sequence comes from Zanthoxylum bungeanum, assembly GCA_019454045.1. Taxonomy (NCBI): domain Eukaryota; kingdom Viridiplantae; phylum Streptophyta; class Magnoliopsida; order Sapindales; family Rutaceae; genus Zanthoxylum; species Zanthoxylum bungeanum. The sequence continues at coordinate 566,151 of SKCR01029740.1, forward strand.
CATTTTCTCTTCCAATCGTGCTAATGCATAGTCTATCAAACTCAGATTTGCTAATTTTAACACTTAAATATCTTGCGAGGAGACTAAAATACTTATCTGATTTAGTAGAGCCAAGCTTCTTCTCAATATGAGATTTTATCGCTAAAGTGTCCAATCGCGTATAATGCCGATCAGCCGGCATTTCAGTTTCCAGATTCCTCACTATCGTCAAAAAAAAAAACATATAATTACATAATCACTCATTGACATTTAAAATAAAAATAATAAAAAAAAACATTATTGTTAATCTCAACATCAGCCATGAATGGCTTCTTACATAAACTTATGAACCCAACCCAGATAATAATTGACCTCAACATTCGACTCTTTAACTAATCTTAAACATTCATCGATAAAGTATCAATACTCGTTAAAACAAGAATACAAAATTAGCACTTCTTAATTTTGAATTCAGAAAAATACACCATCAAAAATCACAATTATCCAAAAAAATAAATAAAAATTCCCAGCTGTGAAGAATAAATTTAAGCTCAAAATCACACCCTTTTGGATAATCCAATGAAGCAATTCAGAAAGGCAAGTAATGTGGTAAAGAAAAGAAAACCAACCTGAATTAATGCAGTAATGAATTTAGTTTCAGTAAACTGAATGCAATTATCCGATCATTTGGTCGTAAGCTTCCCGTTGAGAAACAGGGTGGAAACGAAGACTAGGGCTGGCTTAGAAGCTTCGTTCGTCAAGACTCAAGTGATTACATTGTGAGTCAAAAGACACGTGTGTCTTTCTTACATATGTGTAAGCTGCTTTTTACTTTGGTGTGGCCAATCATCTTTCGAATTCTTTTCTTCCTTATTTTTTTTTTTTAGAACCCACTTCCCTAACAAGTAATAACGCAAGCAAACGAAGACGCGCCCACCAACACCTTGTACCATTGGAGAATAAATAGTTAGGAAAGTTTTGTCAAACGTGACACGACATGGACATCCATGTCACCGGTCTGGGTCGGTATTCGGACCCAAACCCATAACTGCTTTTTTATTATTATTATTTTTTCGAAAACGTTTGAAACCCTACCGCCGAATTACTGTGGTTAAATTAGTATCATTAAACGAAATTAACATGCATCAAACGAATCTTAATCATTCAAAATCAGAACACAATTATGGAATCAAATATACACTAACATGTCAAATTAACATAAACTATTAGACTTTAGAAAAACCTGGAAACTTGAAGATGATGATCAACTTGGTCCAAGTCAAGTTGTCTCTATCCTTAAGAACTTATTAGCCTCGTCTCGGTGCTCTACGAATAGTTTTGTGACGTTCTCCTATGATTACTTGGATTCATCTTGTAAAAGGGGCACTCCTTTCACAAGATTAGGGGTGGGCATTATCGGATTCGGATCGGATCGGACCGAATCCGAATCCGATCCGATCCGAAATGCCCAGGGCAGTTTGATTCGTTCGGATCGAATCATCTTATCGAACTCGATCCGATAATTATCGGATCGGATTAGTTCGATCTGAATTCGAATCTGATCGAATCGGACCGAATCGATCCGAAATCACCATATTTAGGATCAGATTGGTCTGATCCGATCCGAATTCGGTGGGTTTGAGTCAAAAAAATCGAGCGGATCGGATCGGATAAAATCCGATCAGAAATAATTCAATTTTTTTTATTTAATATGTAACGACGTCGTTTTGCATATTAAATAAAAAAAAAATCGATCGGATCAGATCGGATCGGATAAAATCCGATCCGATCCGAAATCCGTCGAACCTAGGGGTGAGCAAAACCGGTTTCGGTTCCGGTTCCGCATGGAACCGGAACCTACCCGGAAAAAATCGGTTCATAACTAAGTGGAACCGGAACCTACCCAATTAAATAGGGTACCCTGTTATTCGGTTCCGGTCCGGTTCCGAATTACCCTAATTTTTTTCCCTTCTCTATTACTAACATAGATAAAGTGAAATGGAGCGTTTGTTTAACTGTTTAAGTGCATTTTTGCTTTGATCATTACTGACTTTGACTCGTCAGGCAAGCCCACAGTGACCAACTTTCCATTCACTTTGAGCAGACCAAGTAGTGGTGCAAGGGAATGAACTGCAGACACAGTGTCGATAATGTAATCCATGGTACCCATAGCAGCCTGCAAGATGGAAGCACCAATCTCACATTACTTATAAGATGCTCATTACAATATTAATTGAATAAAGCAAAATCAAGGATACCAAAATTCATTTTTCCAAGTTTGCAATTTCCGAATATACCTTAAATTTTGCAGGATCAGTGGAAACAAGGAATGCGTCAGCCCCAAGTCTGCTTATTGCTTCACTCTCTTTCTTGGGAGAGGTACTAATGACAGTGACTTTCAATCCAAAGGCCTTACCAATTTTAACAGCAACATGACCAAGCCCACCGAGTCCTGCAACACCCAAATGCTTGCCTTGCTCAGTCATTCCATAATATTTCATTGGGCTGTACACTGTGATCCCCGAATAAGATGATATTTCCTTACTTCATTCAAGTAAATGATTCTAAACACATTTATTACTTTGGGTATTGAAAAATCGGGTATCAAATTTGGTTCCGGTTCCGGTTCTATGGTCCGGTTCTGGTTCCGGATGTTCTGGAACCGGAACCGGACCGGTTAAAACCGGTTCCATGTATTTGGAACCGGAACCGGACCGGTTACAACCTATTCCGGTTCCAAACCCGGATTTTCGGTCCGGTTCCAACCGGTTCTGGGTCTACCCGGAACCGGTGCTCACCCCTCGAACTCGAACCGGACCAACTCGATTCGATCGGATTTGCTAATCGAATCCGATCCGATGCCCACCCCTACACAAGATCTTGAACAATGAGGAATGATGGAGACTCTCTCTTGATTCCAAAAAATATGACTTAAGACTTATATAATTTTCTGGATGATCAATGAAAGAACATAAGGCTCTTTTATATAGGCATGGAATGGTGCATTTGAGGGCACCCTTTGGTTTGGGGTGTAACCCTCATAAGGATTATACTCATTCCTTATACCTTTTGGAGCCTAGAGGTATGTTCTTCCAATTTTAGCAGACATGTCCATACATGTTTGTGTCTTTCCCATAGAACACTACTTAAAGGATATGACCCTCATTCATCCATACTATATATATATATATATATATATATATAGAATTGGCAACAATAACCATATCTAGACGCCAATGAGGTAGTGGTCTCATTGGTAACCCATGTCTCTCACCAAGTGAGAGACATGGGTTCGAGTCCCCACAAAAGCAGTGGGGACTCAAACCTTTCTCTTTAGGAGGAAGAAGTTCTCCTACATGAAAGTTGATTCCCAAGTTGTGTCTTGGCTGATTTATAATTTGTAAGTCCCGAGCTACGTCTCGGTTGATTTCTGGGCAGTGCTATAATTGTATGTATCTAGAATCCCAGTTGATAGCATATTGTAATATATGTAGTTTGTAAATTTCAAAAAAAAAAAAAACAATATCTAGACTTAAATGGAACATGTAAAATTTTCAATTATCCCATAATCTTACCATAAATATACTCATAAACTCGAACACATGATCAGATGACCTGACAACTAAATCTCAAGTCATTTCTCACAAAATCACACAATTTATGAGCCTATATTTTTAAATACATTAATATATATATATATATATATATATATATATATATATATAAATTTAATTAACATGATGACGTCTCTTAATCTAAAACTTTTTATTTTATCAATTGAATTAGTTAGTATCCCTAATTAAATTGTTTATATAATGTTCTAATTATTTGACATATTTATTTTGGAAGAATGTCATGCGTGTGATGTGTTCCTAATTTTTTTTTTCCATAATTATATATTAAATCACTGATTTTTTTCATAATTATCTATTAAGTTGTTGTTGTTCCACCATTGACAGTCCTTTACCATATAAACAGTAAAAACTATATGGATAATTATTATATAAAAAAAAAGACTTAATAAGTAATAATTTTAAATAATAATAATAATAATTATGACCTATAAAATGTTTTCTCATTTGTTTGGCCTCCAATGCATCACATCATCACTGTACGAGGGATACTGTTTGATGGTTGGGGTGCCAGAGATGAGGCCAAAGCCAACTAATCTTTTTTTATAGCTAAACTAACTTATCCAATTCATGATCACCAAATGATTAAATACCAAAAACCCATTAATTAACTTATATATATAAATAAAACAAAATGTTGCAATTGAAAAAACAAGTAATCCATAAGAATTTGATATCTATATTTAGAAATTAGAAGTACAAAGTTAAGTGCGTTTTTCTAGGATAGCCGTAGACTACTACTAAACAATCACTTATTAAAAAAATTAGTCCGGTTTGGATTGTCAAAATTATTCTCACAATCATCGATTAAGTGATTATTTAATAATCTCAAATATACCAAAGCTTAGGTTTGAGTTAAATAGTGTTAAATTAAATTGGGGGTTTAAGAAATACTTATATAATCCTTTTTCGAAATGGGGCCGAGTTGGGCTGATGAAAAGCACTGTATATGGGCTTGGCCTGTCGTCATAGACAAGCAAGCTGTGGATGTCATTGCATATGTATTGAAACCCAAGTTAGAAAAAGGACAAGTAGAGCGGACCTGGTTCCGGTTCGGAATCCAACCGGATGGAATCATAAGGTTACGGTTCTATCTAATTTCCGTTTCAAAATAGAAATCGAATCGAAATCCGAACGGTTCGGTTACCGTTCTACATAATTTTGAACTGTAATCTTAAGATTCATTCTTGTTCTGTTCAGTTCGGAACCAAATCAAACCAATTTTTTATTTTTTTGGTTCGGTTCTGGTTCGATTCGGTTCTAGGGTTCCAAAAAACTGGAACTGTATAACCGAATCGAACCGTAGCCAGGTCTAAAGTAGAGAATGTTGGGGTAAATCAGAATAAAATATCTGATTAAATATCAATTAGAATAACTCATATATAATTTAATATAACTTATGAGAAATATATGATTATATTAATGACATAAAATAATAGCCTAGCAACTCTAAACCAAGAGATTAAAAAAGTATAGGAAGAATGGATAGAAAACTAAAAAATAAAGAGAAATATATATTGATTCGTAAAAGAAGAAATTAATTATTTCATATAAGAAACCAATTATAAGAATGGAAGGAGTTCAAATATTAATTATTAATTACTTGTTAAACTCAAAACATTTATTATGCTCAACGCTGCAGGGACCAGATGGCAAAATGCTCCAGTTATAATCAAGTAAGGAATTATCCCTGCAGCCTCCATCATAAATGTCGAACCAATGAACTTCTTCTCCAGCCCATTCGAAGCTGCAAAAGTAGAGACTTTTTCCAAAAAAATTAGGATAGAAATGAATGTAATAAAATTTTTCTGGAGGAATCACATGCACCCTAAGATCATCATCCTTTGACTTGCAATGAATGGTCAGATTCAACTGATTAATATTGCATCTCTCACTCTAACTTTAAATACAATAAGGTGTACTAATACATTTATCATGAGTTTTACATAGAGATTATATACCATGTATTCCACATAAAAGAAATATTATATAGAGATTACACTTTCTATATACGTTTTGCGTAAATTCATTATATTTTCTTTGTTGTATCTTTTTTTGGAGAAAATCTACAATACAACGGAAGTCATTCGTGCAACAATCTAATCATATCATGTGACTCATGTATCCGTTGCACTCTTTCTGATAATTTGGGATACTAAATATGATTATCTTTCCTATAGAAATGGAAATAAATCTTATCTTCAATTTTTTGTTTCTTATATATTAATTATTTTTTGTTGCTTTGTTATCTCTTTCTTTATAAATAATAATTAGCTGTGACAAATATAGTATGTTAAAGATGGTCAATCTTATCCTTCAACATATTTCAAACTAAACAAAGGAGGAATATTCATGTACAGTGGAATTCATATATTTTACTCTTTTTTTTTTATTATTCTCGAATGGTAGTTTAGTTGGCTTAACTCAAGAGTCAAACAGAGTGTCATTTTACTTTTCTTAAGAATAAATGATTTTATTTATAAACTTCACCTTCAACATGCGTAAATTTTTTCAATAATTTTTTTTCATTATTTTCTATCCCGAATCGTCTTTCTTTAATTTAATAATAACTAAATTTCTTTTTATAACTAAATAAATAAATTATAATTTTATTTAACATAACTCTTAATCTCTTATATATTATATAATTATTAAATAATAATACCACGTATTCCACATAAAATGAAGATTATATAGAGATTACACTTTCTATATACGTTTTGCGTAATGGAAATTCATTATATTTTCTTTGTTGTATCTCTTTCCGATAGAAATGGAAATAAATCTTATCTTCAATTTCTTTTTATATATTAATTATTTTTTGTAGCTTTGTTATCTCTTTCTTTATAAAGAATATTTAGGTGTGACAAATATAGTATGTTAAAGATGGGCAATCTTATCCTTCAACATATTTCAAACTAAACAAACGAGAAATATTCATGTATAGTGGAATTCATATATTTTACTTTAAAAAAAAAATTTATCAAATGGTAGTTTAGTTGGCTTAATTCAAGCGGAGTGTTATTTTACTTTATTTTTTATTATTATTATCAAATGATAGTTTAGTTGGCTTAATTTATATACTGGGACAGTCAACATATGCAAGCTGAATCCTAAAATTATGGCTAAATCTAAAGAAATTTCAAATATTAAATATATAAATATTTGAAATTTTAAGAACTCAAATACGACCCTCAAACTTTAAAGGGATTTAGGGCTGCCTCAAACTCATGCAATGGGTTCAAGAGTTCATGGGTTAAATCCAATGGAATATGTTTATTTTGAGGGTGGGGAGGGGTGAGGTGCATCGTAAAAATATTATTTATATAAAGGAAATTTATCAGTTGTATATCTAAAAATCAGCATATTACTAAAAATATACAAATCCTGAAAATTTATTTACTAGTCCATCCAAAAATTGTAAAACATATCAAATATATGTTAAATTTGGATATATGATTGAAAAGTGTATCAAATATTGAGTATAGATCTGATATAAAATACGTTGATATTTTATACACTTTTGATACACTTTGTAATCTTTAGGTGGATAAATGAATACAATTTCAGAATTCGTATATCTTTATTCGATTGATCATTTCCAATATATAAATTGTATCAATGTTATGCTATTTTTGATGTCTCCAGGTATAAACTAAATTACTTGGTTCTAAGTTTCATCTTCAAGCAATGCATCTCATTTGTTGTTTGATGCTGAGTTTCACTTCATCTTGTCGTTAATTTATGCTATTTAAATAATTTTGACGAGTTTGTTTCTTTTAAGGTAAAGGATGAGAAAAGTCTATATTTCATTTTTTTTTTTTTTTTTATCTTTTTACTTTTCTAAGATTCAAACTCAATTATCTTAAAGACTGAAGCTATCTGGAAGGGATTTAAGAGGGCAGAGATGGAAGACGAGATGTTTGGCAGCACCAAGAAGGAGTTATCATGGCTACCCCCACTTGTTTCTTGGGTTAAAATGAATGTTGATGCGGCAATAAACAAGGAAGCAGAAAGAGTTGGGCTGGGTGTGGTAATTAGAAATCATCTAGGTGAGTTCCTGGCTGTTGCGACTAGGAACACCAAATTTCAGGGTGATGTGGAACTTGCTGAAGCGGAGGCTATAATGTTCGGAGTAGATTGCGCTAAAGAATTGGGGCTGTCGTTAGTAATCTTAGAATCTGATGCTCAAAATATAGTGAATTTAGTCCTAGGGAAAATCTCAAGTTTAAAAGAGGTATGTTGGATCGTTGCGGATATTAAAAATGCGGTCCAATATATGCCTTCTTTTAGGTTGCAGTTTGCTCCCAGAATTTGTAACGATGCAGCTCATCGAGTTGCCAGATTTACCTATACTAGCCAGGTTTCACCGTTTCTGGTCTTTGGAGTGGTATTTTCCCCCCTTTTATTTCATGTAATCTTTAGTTTTCTTCAATACACTCTCTTTCAAAAAAAGAAAAGAAAAAAGATTCAAACTCAAATGTTAAGTTAAATTGAACTACTTGCTGAGTTCTATTGATCATAGATATCTTATGTTTTAGTTTTTGTTATCAAGCGTATGAACATCTCCTATAAATATTTTGATTTGAATATATTCTTAATACAAGTCAACACATGTCTCAACTATTTAATTAAATAATAAAGAGTTTGAGTTAGTTTGCTAGTTCAATTTAACTAATGCATTTAAATAATATTTAATATCATTTTAAGTATTCCCGTTCTTAAACATTGATGTCTAGCATCCTTAAAATTAGAGATAACGGAAATTCTTATTGGATATGGTATACAAGAGTCAGATATTTAACACTTGTTTTAATAAACAAGCCAGATGCATATGTGTAGTTTTTAGTCCCCATTATATATACAGACTGATGAGCGGTTAATATGTCTATATTTATTGCCCTCAATATGCTGCATATTGTGATTTTAATTCGATATTTGTGAGCGTTTTGATGTGTTTTCCGTGTGATTTACAAGTCTGAATGATAGTATAACTAGGTCGGACTCATCAAGCGAAGAATCATCAAATTCATAGTGAAAACAAGCTGTCTTCCATACCTTATGGTGTGTGTCGCAATCACATCCATCCTCATCACAATGCTACCTAGTGCAATTTTGGGACATAACATAAATTTGGAGACGCGTTGCGATGCATGTCAATGAGGTACGCAACACATTTGCGACGCGACAGGGTCAAGGTACAAATTGAGACAGATCGTCATCATGTCAGGCCCACGTCACGATGCAAGTCCAAGTGTGGCGCGACGTGACTTGGAAAATTACCAAAATAGGCCCTCTATTTTCGCCTATGCCCATTAAAATGGGAAATGATTTTTCATTTTGAGGTTAGTTATTTTCTCACTTGTTGAGAGCAAAAGGAAAAAAAATTAGGGTTAGTTTCAAAAGAAGAACACCAAGAGAATAATTTTGAAATTAGAAGCAAAAATCAAAAATTTAATTGGATTAAGGTAAACTTTTATTTGTTTTTTATGGAAATTATTTACCTAAGCATATTAATAAATACTTGATATATATTGCATGTTTCAAATTTATTGTTAGATAATATATTTATTTCCAAATATTTGGTTTTGTTGATTTTGATGATAACCTTATTTTTCTTTTATTAGAATGTGTGATTTTTGTTCTAATTAAAGTAATTAGCTTTAAATATTAAATGTTATACAATCACCTAGTGGACATTAACCGCCTGTCTACAAACAATGAATTCCTTTTCAACAAAAGAAACTAGTATTTGGATCAAGACAAACCACCTACAAATACGGTCACTGAATCCAAATACAATGGAGATTACACATGATCCCAAAGTCCTAGGCACTCCTAATTCAATTCAAACTCTACTACCCTCTCATAATCGGATTGAAATTCAATTATTCAAAGGAGTCATAATACGAGTAAAAGGCTACATTCAGGCCTATAAATAGAGAGATAGTCTACATGATTGATGGAACGATTCAAGATTTGGCTCTCACACTCGAGTTCTCAAAGCACATCACTCTCTAAACAATCTAGCCTACTGCTCCCACGGTAAAAAACTATGAAGATTGAGGTAACCTCTTGCCTCGCTATTTTCCCGCTCGTCACCACAATGACTTGAGCATCAAACTTGCTACGACATCCACCACACTGGTGGGTAGTTACTGTTGGTATATTTGTATCATTAAACAGAAAAAAAAAACATGTTTTAAACAATCAAATCCAGAAACTAAAAGTGGATCTACACTAACATGCATAAACCCTAAACTTTGAGAACATGGAAAACCTGATAAAAATGACGAATCTTGCGGTCCAAGTCGAGATAAATCTATGTCCTTAAGAACTTATTAGCCCTGTCTCGGTGCTCTACGGGTTCTGTGGCTAACGTTCTCCCCGGATAACTTGGATTCCTCTTCTCCAATGGACACTCCTTAAGAAGATCTTAAACTAAGAAATGGTGGACAACAACTCTCTTTGATAAAAAATGAAATTATGAGACTCAAGTGTGTTTTTCTTCTCTGGATCTCTAGAATGAACTACAACTCTCCTTAAATAGACATGTAATGGTGCCTTAAGGGCACCATTTGGTTTGAGGTATAACCCTTTCAAGGGTCATACCCCTACCATGCACTAGGGGTGGGCATTATCGGATTCGGATCGGATCGGATCGAATCTGAATCCGATCCGATCCGATTAGTATTAGTTTGTTTGATCCGATAAGGTTTGATAGCCTTATCAAACTCGATCCGATCCGATCCGATAACTATAGGATCGGATCGGATTTGTTTGATCCGATTCGAATACTTAACGAATCGGATAAATCCGATTTGATAACGGATTCGAATCCGATAGAGAATCCGATTTGATAATGAATCCGATAATGAATTCGATTTGATAACGGATCCGATTCGATAAAATTGATTTGAATTTTAAGTTATCCGATCTGATTCGATAAAATTGTTACGAATTTACAAATTTTCAAATAAATTTTTCGAATCGGATCCGTTATCAAATCGGATTTGTTATCAAATCGAATCTACTATCGGATTTATTATCAAATCGGATTCTCTATCGGATTTCGAATCCGTTATCAAATCGGATTCCTTATCGGATTCGGATTTGTTATCAAATCGGATAAAATCCGATTCGATCCGATAGTTATCAAATTTATCCGATCCGATCCGAAATTCGACAAACGAACCAAACATGATTCGATTGGGTTCGATAGCCAAATCCGATCCGATCCGATCCGATGCCCACCCCTACCATGCACCACTTGGGTTTTATGAGCATTCTTACAAATTGGAGGACATGTCCTCTTGGGGTACCATCCAAGGGACATGTCCCTCCTCCATCCAAATACAATAATTAGAGAATTTTCTACAATTACTTTGCGCTATGTTTGTCTTTGTTTTGCATAATTTTCGATACCCCAATTCTACGAAATCTCAATTATAGACTGAACGCGAAATTCACCGTCTACAATTTAGCGCCCACCATCTATCTTTGAGATGGCTTTCATAATAAGGATATATTATTTCCTTAACATGCTGTATTATGTAATCAATGTAACAATTCATTAATATCTTATTAACTACCAAATAAAAAATGATTATATTTAATACAATTATCCATCGATGATAGTATATTTATTAGTTGGTGGACAGTTGTGGGTCTAACAGATTTAAAAAAATCCATGTAAAACATTGTCAAGAAACAAGAGTACGAAAGGCCGAATTATGTTCTTAGTTCTCTACGTGTTGCACAACTGATAGTTTTTCAGCCATTTTAGTTTTTTTCAGTTTGTAATCTATACGCAAAACAATTCTTTAATTACTTTTAGTAGCTGTTGAGTCATGAGTGATTATATATACACACGCGTGAAAAATGAATGTTGTAGATTCCTTGGTGATATGAAAAGACTTTGTGCATTACCGCTCCTCTAGTATGTGGACTCCTAGAGTCTAGGATAAACGATAAATTTGAATCTCTTTAGTTTAAGCGGAATCGATAAAATCCTGAACTCCATAGCAACAATGTGTTTCTTTGCAAAAACAATGTATTTTTTTTTTTTGGCAAATAGAATACTTTTGCATCTTCTAGATCAAGTCAGATATATATACAAACTCATTAAAAACACTATAAGAGGCACAGAATTAATTAACAGGTAGGTGAATTAATTAAAGAAAAGATCAGGTTAATTACCAAGAAAGCTCATACACGTACGATTACGATCAATTCTAAGGACTCAACTATTCTAAAAGTAGAATTAATCAGAGAGTACAAATTAAAAGAAGACATTAAAAAGGTTAAAAATGAATCACGCAGCTGGAACCCAAGCAGAAGCAAAAACAGCATTGTGTCCTTTCCATGTAAGTACAAGATCATCTTCTTCCTTCTTTAATCCCCAGCCAGCTGCGTGTTCATCAAGCATTGTTTTGACTTCTGAAACTGCTTCTTCACCAAAAGTGATTCCCCTGAAACTCGCATTTCTCATTCGCTGCACCCACCGGCTCTTTGGCTCAAGCCTTTCAACCCTCTGCAACCCTTCATGTGCTATCACATTTTCTATTTTCCAACAAATATCTGCCTCATACCACTCCCTTTGCTTGCTTCCTCGGGGAAGAAATGTATCCACTGTGTCATAAGGTATCCACATATAATTGAAAGCAGATCTTAATCTACACACCAAATTATTCGCTGTCAAATCTGCATCTTCATCTACTAATACAACAATGGTGGGCTCTAAACTCCTAAGCGCTTTAAGAAACATGCTTCTAAGGGATATGGAATTAGTAGAGGAATAGTACTCTAATAAGTAAGGGTTTGAACTAAAATTAGTGCTAGGATTAAGGGTTTCTTCTGGTATATAGTGAAGCATCATGTGACAGTTAATAACAAGTGCCTCGCCGCTTTCTGGGTACACTAAATGTTGCACTCTGATTTGTTCGATCAAAGAAGCAAACCCATCAGCGTAACTTGAAGGAATTACTCTAAATTCCAGCATTACATTTCTTGACCTAGCGAAATTAACCAATTTTGACCCCAGCTCATCGTATGAAAGATCAAGCATTGGCGGTACAACTTCAGTGGCACCAGCTACTGTGAGCTTCAATCGTGGAGGCCCCTCGAATCTATTAGCAATAGCATCTATGAGTGTAGGAATTTGCATGCAGTGTGTCAAGCTTAAATCAACAATATGTATCACTGAGTAACCTTCAACAGCTTCTAATATTGCTGCATTTGCTGCCGTGAAACCGAAGCGATGCCATGGAGTTAAGTCTACGAAGCTAGCGAGCTCAATGACTGAGAACTTGTGGTTGTGTATGACAAGATTGCAGTGAGCGTTTGCCATGGCTGTAAGCATCTTGCAAGTACCACTTCTTGCTGCTCGAGCAATAAGAGCGCGGAGAAAGGCGCATGTTAGACGCTGATTTGAGTCGCCATCTGGAGGTGCAATGTTGTTTAGAACCCAAAGGATTTGCTGAGATAGAGTGGCGTCGTTGCTCTCAATAGCGTTTGCACAGTGAACTAGAAGCTGTTCCATGCAATTGGCATCACCAAAGCTTGCTAAAGATTTTGATGAAGGGAAACCAGGCCATGGACGAGTCCTGTGAATTTGGTTATTGTTCATGGTTAAGTTTGAAAAAGAAGAAGAGGTTTGATGCAAGGGTGGTGGTGGTGGTGGTGTTTCAGTGAATTGCATCATGGAGAGAGAGAGTTTGTGTGACAAAAGAACAAAAAGGAAAAGAAAAATTAGCAGAAAGAGAGAAAGAGACCAGACTAGTAGTAGTGGGTACCTTTATTGTCACCGGGAAACGATCCAAGTTTGAAACAAAACGACTAGAGATTTAGAGAATTCTGCAAATGAATCACAGGAAATTGACTGTTCAGCTTTTATCTCAGGATTTTATTTCCTAATGCTCAGAAGAGGAAAAAGGGACAGATCAAAGAGTAAACTAGCTAGAATCCCAATACAAAAAAAAAAACACTTAGTTCAAGTCAAATTAGGCAAAAAGGAAAAAAAGATACAGAAGGGGAGAGCGATTTAACAAACTTTTTTCATGGCTACAAAAAGGATCCAATCCTTCTTCATCATCAATGCATTTATGATATTCTAAAATCTCCTCAGGTGAGAAAGAGAGAATTGAAGGGAAATATAACTTAGACTTGAGATGGTGGGAGAGAGAGAGAGAGATAGTTTTGTTGGATTTTGGTTGCATTTGAAATAGCCGGCCATTGAGTTGTCTATATGTGAGCCTTGGGATTTTGTCTTGTTTTGAGTTGTGGGGATTCATCTTTGAAGGCAGTTAAACCTTTTTGGCTCACTCCACTCACGGGCACAGGGGCCATCATCATTCATCTATCATAGCATCACCAAATCATTTTTGTGCCTTTTTTTCCCTTTTCTCCTTTCTCTGCTACAGAAATGTTGTAGAAATTTTGATAAAATCTTCCGCTATCACTTACAAAAAGTGCACTCATATATTCGAACTTAAGATTTGGACAACCAAATCTTAAATATTATAACATCAAGACACATTATTTAGGAACCTAAATGTTGTGTGTTTGTTTTATATGAGTTATGATTTTTTTAAACCTTATTAATAAAGTTTTCCATTTATCTATCTTGGTTGGGTATTAAAATCAGTACAGATATATGATAATTATATATAATAAAATTATGGAGTAAGGGTCCCGCAAATGACTCATGGAAGCCAAGATCTAATATACATACATGCTTGTATAAGACAATGGGACGGTCATTATCTAAGACAACGGAAGAATTATTGCTTGAATTAAAAGTTTATCTCTCTCACGGCATGTGTTAATTAAGTATAATTATTGTAACACTAAAACCCCAGAAGAAATTTTTCATGTTTGATTTTAAAGTAATAAGAACAAGATTCAGTCACTCACTATAGGAGAAACCATGATTTTACATGAAATGATATCACAATTTCTGTCTGCTTTCATTTTCCCAACACACTGGTCTCTTGGGAATGCTTATACAGTTTCAAATATTCTCCAATCCAATACTCTACGCCTGCATATATATATATATATAGGATATTTTAAAGAGGGATTACAATTAATACAAGCTAGCTAGGGTTACATATATATACCTACCATTGTTTTCAAAATCGGGAACCAACCGTGAGTTTGGTCAGAAAAATTATTAAAAATCGACATTATAAAAAATCGGCGAATCAGACTAATTTTCGACTCTTTTTAAAAATGAAAAATGAAAGAATTTCAAATCATTTTTTTTAGTGCAAATCATTTTATTTTGATGTTATAAATTATTATAATTAATGATTGTATTTTTATATATATTATGTCATTTTTATATATTTTTATAATTTTTAATTTAATAAAACTAATTATGACATCAACCGATTCTATGACTTTTTCGAAATAGTTCAACCAATCAAACTAAAATATTTTATATCACCAATTCAATTATCGATCCGATTTTTAAATCAATATTACCTGCAAGTGAAGGGACATCTTGAACATTGGAATTGGAAAAGGTCCATATATGTATATCTAATATCCTTTATTCCTCTCTTGGACTAATGGGACCTTCCTGCAGTTTACACGTGATTTACTCGTATTTGTTTCCTTGTAATGTCTTTGTTCTCGCCTTCCAATCCCAAGCCCACAAATAGACTACTCAATCAAAAAAGGGGTCCCTTTCTGAAATTACCCCCAATTCTTCTGTCCTTTATATTTATATTATTATTCCCTCATCATTAATATATACTTGATGTTTTAAGTATGCCCCATATGGGTTATGGGCATTTTGATGTTTTAAAAATTGTGCCATTATCACGACGGACCATATATATTGTATACATATGTATGTGCAAACACTTTACTTTCTTATTATTTATTTATAACATTATAATAACACTTGTTAAATTTAATTGATCGATTCTTGTGCTTTTATTATTATTTTAACGCCCACATGTCATAGCTAAACTCTAATTTTCTCACCAACCAAGTTTGCAAAAAGTTAATTTTGGAAAGAAAAAAAAAAGTTTGCAAAAAGTTAGAAAAAAAGTCCCATCATGTTGTTATTTACCATGCATGCATTGCATGTAACCTAATTTTTACTGTTCCGGTAGCAGAGAGCCAGAGAAAGCTGACTCACTTTTCTCACTTCCTTTTTGTTTACTATATGTATATATAAATTTATAATCCTTTTCAGGTTTTCGAAATGCATGAAGCATAAGAAGAATCCAAGGGAAGCATATAAAGAGAATCATATACGTTAAGATGTGAAAGTTATAATAATATTTCTCTTTGAGAATTTTGAGGAGGATTCCTACACTTTGAGATACAAGAACTAGAAGACATGCGAGCTAATTACTTAACATTTATTTTGAGCTTGTTTTGGAATCATACAAAGGAATTCTCTGGCATCGATGGTTTATAGTATTTTTTTCCTTCAAGAAAGAAAACAAAATTTTCAAAACATGAGCGTATGGAATGTTATCATGTGCTTAAGATTAAGATACCCACACCATATATATATATATATATATATATATATATATATATATATATATATATATTGATAAATCAGTTGTCTTATTATTAAATTATGAATTATAAGAATAGTAGCATGTTATTATATTAATTTAAACAGGAGGAACTTTCCAAAAAACATATGAAAGCCAAAGGCATAGAGACATTGGCTTCGAATGTTGAGCTACAGAAAAAAGGATAACGCCTTTTCATGCTGATTAATTTAGACTCATCAGTTTAATTTGATGGTTTTATAAATGTGATATTAAGCCAAAAATATCCGCCCAATGATTGCTAAGAAATTGTTTTACTCTTTTGTATATGATTGATTAAAAAATGAAGCATGATATTTTCCAATGGGAGAACGAATTTAAAAAAAAAAGAACGTAAAATAACATATATAGCAAGATCTTTTTGAAATAATGGAACATCAGAATGAAGTAGGGCCATTTCTCACAGGATAATTTTTCCAAATGCTTACACCAATTTCACCCCAATCCTGGGAACATTGCCTTATCACTTTGTCGGTATTTTAATTACTACTGTCATCACAGAGGCCACATCTGTTTTGTACGTAAAATTTCTACTGTCATCACCGAGTCCGAGTCCAGGCTTGACTTGAATGGTCTTCAGTCTCCTGACTCTTATTCAACAAATGGTTAATGACTTTTGGGTTTTGATTCAAACCCACTTAACCATCGGTTATTGTCCGATTAAAATCTTAATTTTAAGTGTCTCTTTTTTTTAATACGAGTTCTCATTTTGTCATTACAAATTAAGAAATTTATACTGATCTGATTATATGCCAACGAGGGGAGAGATTTTTTGGTGTAACAGTGGTATGAGTGAGGTAGTACACAAGCGAATTAAAAATTGACATGTAAAAGTTTCTTCACCAATTTTTTAGTGGTTTTTTAATTTTTTAACACGCGTGGCAGTGGATAATTGCCTTGTTGCATGGATGACGTGATATCACAGTTGTATTTTCTGAAATGAGGGACGCCCTTTTTCCCAACATATTATTTGGTTTTTGGAAGCCTTTATTTTGTTTTGTTTTTACTTTTTACTGAAATGTGAAATGGCCCATTTTCAGAAGTAATAAAGGCTTGAGGACAAACTCAATTGCAGAGTGTTACACTGGAAGCTAGAACCAACGACCTATTAGAAGGAGAAAGACTTGTATGAGACGAATATATAAATGACATAATATATTCGTTCATTAGTATTTTGATATATATACATATTATATTTGAGAAAAAAATGAATAATTAACACAGTTCATATGCTTAATATATCCCATATAAGTTTTTATCTGTAATATTTCTTCGAATCTCTCAATTACCAAGTGAAGTAAACGACAAACTGAAAAATCACTTGACGCATTGCTAGCAGCTACAGTTTATAGAAAATCCTGAACAAAAATTTGAGATCCTGAGATTTGGAATGAATTTTTTCATCCCAATTCAAAAAAAAAAAAAAAAAACTAATCATCTTTTAGAATATTTTTTCTTCTCAAATCAAAATCAAAACGAGATGAGAGCAGAATGAAATGTCCTATTGTCATCCCTAATTCATTACGAATAACGAAAGGAAGCCGTGGCGGTTATTACTTTCAAGAAAGTTGGACACGGAAATTTGGGCTCATTGTGGGTTTTGGTCCAAAATGGGCCCAAAAGGATAGTTTAATTTTTTCACATGCGAAGATTTGAACTTTGGAGTGTCTCATCTCATCATTCAACTTGCAAGAGTACTGACATCATCAACCGATTAGACTAAATACCAACTTTGTATGATTACTAATTTTAAATCATTAAGTTTTCGAGCAAACATTTCTTAGGGACTTAACCATATTGTGATTATTATATTATATCTTCTTTGATGATTCTTAATCAATTATAAATAGAACCGGAAGTTCAAAACAAATTGTATTTTCCATCATTATTTGCTTGAAAGTTCATTCATCAAATCCACATTAATGGACGGCCTCCATCATCCTTAATTTGATCCAATCTTGTCATGATATCTGACATTTTTGGTTTATTTTCTTTGGCCGGCCATTTAGATTTAGCCCTAAAACTTACCATCATCATCCTTTCTTTAACACCACATGTACTCTCAATTCTTCCATCATTAATTCTTATTACCAATAAGAATCGGGTAATTTTCTCTTAAATAGAAATGAGGGAAGAGAGGGATTTCAAATTTCTTTTCTATTTTCATTTACACAAATGGGAAGGAATTTGAATTTAATGGGAATTTAATTTCCCTCAAATGATGGGATTTGGATTCCTCACTCTCACTCTTTGGTGAGGAATTCAAATTCATATCCCAATGGAAGCATGAACTTCTAAAATTTCCCTTTTTAATGTTTTATTATATTTTTTAATATTTAATAATAATTAATTAATTTTTGTATCTGTGAATATGTAAAACAATTAATTCATTTTTCATCATAATATTTCTTTCACATTTTTATAATTATTTAATTTGCAAATATTTACTTCAAAAATATTCTATAATTTTTTTATATATTTATATATAACAATTGTTTTTTAATATTTATTTAAAAAACTTCATTATTTGTTTATTATTTTGTTATGAATAATAAAATAATTAATTTATTAGCTATTGAAAAAGAAAATTAAATACAAAACATGTATAATATAATCTTTTGTGTCATATCTAAAAGACTAAAACTATATCGGACCTTATCCAAACCTGCTCCATATGTATCATCAACTAATTTTGTAAAATGAGCTAATTAAAACACTTAAATGTAATGTTTATATTTTTACAAACACTGTGACAGTGATTCTATTGAAAGTGAATATTGAGGATAATCTTATCAATAACAGAACTTTAATTCATATTTTATTTTATTTAAATGTTTATGCACTGAACTTTATTTATAATTTTATCTAAAACTTGATTATACTATTCTACTGTATACTTTACAATCCATACATGGTAGTACTAATAATATAATTTTGTTTATTTTAATTATTTATAAAATGTATTATTAATTTAACAGTATAAATAAATTATTATTTTTTGATAATAATTTTACTATAAATATATTTAAAATGATTATAATTGATTGAAATAACATTGATAATTAAAAAAACAACATTGAATAAATAAAATTTAATTTTAATTAAAATAGATTATTTAATTATTTTAATATATATTTATCTATTTTAAAATAAATCTACTTATAAATATTGAAATTTAACACAGAATGCTAAAGTTATACGTAAAAACTTTATAAATTTTCCCCCCTAAAAATTATATAATTTTATTTCTCCTCAAATGTTTTATACAAATCAAACAATGAAATCAAATTACGAATTACACCATCCTCTTTTATCCCCTCTCCTCTCCTCTCAATTCTTTTCCTATTTTATTTTATTCTTCCGACCAAACACCACCTAATTTTTTTTTTGATCGATGTGTATTTTTTATTTATTATAATTGTTTGATATTTTGTTTGCCGCAACTTTATATGGAGGGACTAAAAATCCCAAACACATACCTAAAAAGTTGTTAAAATTAACAGATATTAATATAGATGACTTGTCATTCAATGAACCCACACAATGAAATCCTTGTCGGATAGCCGCAGTTTAAAAGGGAGAGGGGGCCCATGTTGACGTGGAAATAAAACATTTTTGATATGTTTGGCGTGAAATGCATCTCCCCAAGAGTTGAGGGTTTCTTTTTCTTTTCTCTTATTAATAAAGTGTGTGTGGTCCGGCGACTAACCCCGCCCCCTCGTCATCCATCAACTTGGGTTCGCCTTCACGTGAACTCCCCATGTCCTACCCCATTCCACGTCGCCTTTTTTTTTTTCCCACACTCTATCCAATCCAATGAATTTGGTCATCTCGGTAATCTCTTCTTTTCTTCAACTAATTAAATGATTCTATTGATGATGATTTTTTATCCCGATAAACTCTGAAATTTGAAGGGGGTATAATAAAGTTTTTGCCCTTAAATAAATGAAGATCCAAGTTTATTGTGAGGATAAGAGGTCAAATGAAGGGGCCTGAACCTAGAGGCACAGAAGGACATAAGGGAATAATCATACCCGACCCGATATAAAGGCATCAGATTCGACAACACTTGGGCATCCGTGAAGACCGACCCGACCTAGATAATTGAGGAAATAAAAGGTCTCAGCACCGACCCGACCTTGTTGGACAGGTCGATCGTCTCAGTTTACAGTTGATCATCTCGCCTTGTTGACCCGATGAGGTATGTCGAGGTAATGACATTATGTTCAAGTCCGAGCAACGTAAGCCGTAACAAAATTTGGAATCTCCAAGTATTGATGAGAATAAAAATAGGCCAACGGCTGATGGGACGAAGCATGGTTGCAAGTTTATTGGCTGACACACACTATCTCATGAGAGTGTTTAGAATAAAGGCCGGCGCTGTGGCATGACGTATAGCAGTTACTAGGGATGGGCAAAAAAACCGTCAGAACCGAATCAGACCGCAAACCGGACCGAATTTACGGTTTTTTTTCTAACGATTCGGTTTGCGGTTCGGATTCACCCACCCTAAAAGGTTTACGGTTCGGTTTAAATAAGAATCTGAACCGCACCTGTTAAACCGAACCGAACCGTTTTAATAAAAACAAAAACCCTAAATTTTCCGTCACATCTCAAAGACTCAAACTCTCATTGCCGCTCAATCAAATCACTCCTAAGTCATAACCCTAAATTTTTCTTCACCTCAATCTCTCTTTGTTGCTCTTATTTCTCTCGCATATGGGTGCAGTCTAACTCAACTACCCTTAGCATACTTTCATCACATGCGGAGGTTGGACTTGGCTTCCTTCTAGTTATCTCGCTGCTGTCGACTTGTCGTAAGTTTCTCAAACCCTTTCTTTTCTAGTGGGCTTCCTTTGTTCTTCCGTTGTGTGTGTGATTTGAAACGGGACCCTGAGGGCTTTCAATTTAATCATTTTCATTTTTCATTTTTCATTTTTATTGTTTTTATGTTATGGAAGGTTCGATGCCACGTCGCCGGTAGCTTACGAGCGGTGACCGGCGATGCTATGAAAGATATGTGAGGTTATCCCCTGCAAGAACGGCTAGGTTTAAGAACGGCCTAAAAGATATAGATGATTATATATTTAGAATTAGGGTTCATGTTTGTGTGCTTGCTGCTCGAGCTTTTTCTGATTTCACTGGAAGTTTCCTTTCTTTTTTTTTGGCATGTTCAGGTTTAATCACCGTTGCTAAATTGATTGGATGTAACATTGAGGAGCTGAAGGTAGCTCTGTCAACCCGCAAAATGAGAGTTGGGAATGTGGATTGCAAGTTTGCAACCACCCAAGGGAGGCGGGATATTTTCACAAATCAATTTATTCTTTATTTATTTTTATTGTAACCTATGATACAATTGGAATTGGGCCATGCATTTGCTTCTAGAAATTTTACTTTTCTTCGTCTTCATGTGAAGTTTCAATAACCTTATCATGTCGGATTTGTAGTGAAATTGGTTGTAGAGAATGTTTTAAGTTATTTTTACCTTGGCTCTATCGATTATAACCTGAAAGACTATTTAATTTTTTCTTGAAATTAAATTTTAAGGCCATCGTTGTTCAACATGTTTTCCTACTTTGCTTTCAGGCCATTGATACAAGAGATGCTTTGGCAAAATCAATCTGAGGATTCTTTTTTTTTTCTTTTTACAGATTAAAATTACAACTTTGTAAGGGCAAAAAGAAAAATCTTTATCATACATTAATAATCCGTAAACCGAACCGAACCAATCCGTAAACCGTTGGTTTAAAAAATTTTCAATCCGAACCAAACCGTTATTTAATGGTTTGGTTTTAGAGATAAAAAAAATCTGACCGTAAAATATGGTTTGGTTCGATTTTTAACAAAAACCGAACCAAACCAAACCGCGCCCACCCCTAGTGTCAGGTGGCAGGTCGTAGCTGTGTCAGGCGATTGGGCTATAATTCGTAGGGTAATGGGGGAAGAGAGCTTAAGCAATAATGGCTTATCAACGTGGCTGATGTCACGAAGATAATGAAACGGTGTAATTAGACTTAGTATATAAAGAAATAGAGAGTTCATTGTATATGATTGAGCAATTTTATCCAAAAAGCACTTGTAACTTGTAATAGAGAAAACAAATCTCGAGTTTGAAAAATAAAAGAGGTTGGTCAGACCCGAGCCAGTGACAAAAGCTTTCTTTTCCCTTGTGCCCGTGGACGTGGGTTGAATTCATTCCGCCGAACCACGTTAAATCATTTGTTTATCTGTGTGTATTCTATTTTTTGCCAAATTTGACAAATTGACAGTTGATGGAGATTTATTCGACGAGTGATTTTTCCGGATTACTTATGTAACGAAAAATAACCGTCAACACATTTATTATCTTTTATATTTTAGATTTGAATTTAGTATTTAGTTGAATTTTATATTCAATCACGAAACCGAGATTTTACTTCAAGAATTGTCGAAACTTTTTGCAAGTTCGAAATTTGGCTAGCGGATAACTATAAATATTCTTCCGCACATGACATGGATGCAATAATTTTTCTTTCCCTGAACATATATTTTCTCACGTCTTTGGTGCAAAGTCATCCTATTTTCGTCGAGTTTAAACATAGACACATGGGTGCAGTGGCGTTTCAAATTATTCTAATTCGAACTTAAAATAAATGAAAGAGGAAAAAAATGGCTTTTAATTTATATTTATATATTAAAAAATTATCATTAGTTTTTTTTCTATTAAAAAAGAAATTATGACAAATCTAATTGATTGTGAATATCAATTAATTGAGTTGATAAAAAAAAATGTGTTGAAGATAAAATGTTTGGAGTTCGAACTCTCTCACAAGGGTAAAAATGAGATTATTGAGTTGTTATAAGGTTTATAATAAAAATATATATAAACTAAATTGATTTATGCTATTAATTACTATACTAACCCAATCAACTGAATTAATAAAAAGCAATTAGATTTGAACATTTTTATAAATTTATTTTTTAAATAATTTATAATTTACAAGTATATAAGTTTATTAAGATTACTGAGACTTAATGTTATTGACAGCATTACATCCTTTGACGTTTGTGGTAAAAATAGCAAGCTTCATAAGAGAAAAGATGGAGGTCCCGAGGTCTACAATCCATACTTCATTTTCGGGGAGTTTTATAATTTTCCCTTTTCAAGTAATTAATTATTTATCACTTATGTTGTTAATACGACTAAGAAAAAGATTAATAACTAATCCGAGAGCTGTGGATGGATAATTGGACGACTTGAAAGCTAATTAAGAAAACGATAATAATAATAATAATAATAATAATGATGATGAAAGAGATGACTAGCTGTACAATATATTGAAGGGCCAGATTTATCTAGCAGAGAAGAGAAACCTAGCCTTCCAAAGAATGTTAAAGTTGCCATATATATACCCATTCGTGAGCAGCAAAAGCAAAGAATATATTAAAAACAAATAAAAAATGATAGATTCACACAAGTTAGTATAAAAACAATAAAATTATTTAATTTATAATTAAATATAATGTATATTTTGCTAATTTTATGTTATTTTTATACTATTTTTATGTACCTATCATTGCTCAAAACAAAGCATGGGAATCTAAAAAGCCACCCAAAAATACATGCAGTGTAGCAACGTCAAGCACATTCACTTTCCGGTAGACCTTAAGTGCCTACTTGTTGTAACAAAATTTTTTTTTGAATCATTCATCGTCAAATTATTTCTTTTGGGATTAAACGGAACAGATAAAATCATCAGCTGTCTCAGGCTCTTATAAGAAAAACACTCTCAAGATTCGAATCTAGTATCTTAAGATTAGATCATGAATCTTACACCATCAAATCACGAATTTTTTGTAACAAATTATTAATGGCTATCACACATAACATACCCAACATATTTTTTCTTTTTATGGATTCTGAAATAATGTAGCCCTGTATGTTAAGTTGATGGGCCATGGTCATGGATGGAGAGACTAGAAAATGACTCTCTTTAAATATATAGAAAGAGAGAGAGAGACAGAGAGAGGAGATAAAGATAACCATATTTTCATATGATGTACGCGTTGGGCAAGTTGCATGATGTTTTGGCCACACGAAAACCGAGAGAGGGGACAAACCCAAAAGGCTTATGTGTAGATGACTCATCATTCACCAAGCTTTTACTGCACTTTATTTTGAATGTTTCAGCAATAATTTAATTAATTAATTAATTAATACTTATTAAGTGGCTGGACCTACTGTTAATGCTGTAAAAATTAATTATTATTAGGGTCAGACGGTCAGTGGTCCCGTGGTAACATATGCTCACCCCAAAAAGAACACATATTCGAGTCTTGTAAGGGTTTACATTTCTTATAAATAAGAGTAGTTTATCTTATTATATTTGAGTGAAAAGTAAATATTTCCATAATTTGAAATTTTAGATCGTCTCACTTTAGACGTAAGTTTTTAAATATGTTATAATTATATGTTATAATGTTCCTGTAGATTTTGGATTATATATGATAAAATTGTAATGTATTAAAAAAATATGGCAGTGAAAATTAATTAAAAAATTTGCAATATGATAAGCATTTTTATTAGAATCTATAGTCTATACCAAGAAGCTTGGAATTTGTCGTCATGCTCATGCTATCCTTCCTTTTCTTGTCACGCTAGCCACTTATTAATTTTTTTATTCTTTTCCGTCCACCGGTCATTAGACCCGGCCAAGGTTCCGGTTCGGAATCGGAACCGAACCGGAACCTGACCGGTTCAGTTAGGGTTCTTACCCTGATCAAATCGGTTGGAACCGTAGGATTCCAAGACGAATCACAATCCCCAATTAATATTTAAATCTCAATTTTTTTTTTCTTCAAAAAAGTAAAAAACAAAAAAAACGAAGGGAACCGGAACCGTACGGTTCGGTTCCGATTCCGGTTACGGTTTTGGTTCCACTTAAGTGTGGAATCGAAAACCGTACGGTTCGGTTCCGGTTCCGAACCGTGGCCACCTCTACCAGTCATGCTCATGTTGTTAGTTATCATCTCTTTTTTTTTTTTTTTTTTTATCAACGATGATGTATGTGCCGAAAAAGTAAGATTTCAAAATAAAATTATGGTGAAATTGTTATTATAAATTAAAATATTAATTTAATTAAATAATTTAACTTATATTATTATTAATTTAATTGGTTTAAAATTAGTATTCTAAATTTATTTTATATCCAGCGAATACATCTATCATTATTCCTTCTTTTTTTTAATGGAAACCGATAAAGCAAGTATTTGCTGGCAAAAAATAATAACAAATCAATGTTGATAGGCGGATTTATCGTTTTTTTTTGGTGAACTCTCTTATCTATTTTTACTTCAATATATATATATATAATTGAGTTTGATCAGAGGTTACTTTGTTGGGAAGCGGCCGCAAATGCGCAGCGGAAAACCAAGAAAAAAATTATGATGCCACTATCCCTTTGCTTAAGACCCATTTGTTTTGATTATTCTACAAACCTAGGCATGTACTATATATTCTAAGCATAAGAACTCATAAAACATGCAAAGAACATAAATCTAAACATGCTAACTATCATAAGAACTCTAATTAAAATAAAGAAAGAAAATGACTTACTTGAACCGAAGACTCCTCCAGTCCTCCCTCCAATCTACAAGCTTTTCTCGAACTCAGCAAGCTCTTACACTTTCCAAAGAGCCACCCAAGTGTGTGGAATCCAAAGGTGCACACACCAAAGCCAAAACTCAACGGCAAGACTACGCATTGAGTGCATGGGTATTTTGCCATTGGTGCTAGCCTAGGAAAATATCTCAAAACTTTTAACTCGAGGTTCCTCTAGTCAATTAGACTTAAGGATCCTCAAAATCAGTGACTTACTCTTAAACTTTAGAGTTGCTCACTTATATTAACCCAAGATATGAAAAGTTTGGTGTAAAAATTTGTAAAGAATTATTTGGGTTTATATAGGTGCTCCAAATACAACAAAATTAATTAAGAATCTGATGTGGGATAAAAGTTAATTAAATCTTAATTTAGTGGTTTAATGATATTATAAAACCCTAATAAGAATTTGGGCCGAATTGGAATTCAAAACAAATAACAAATAAAAAAAATTACTATTCATGTTACTATTCACATTTATTTATTTATTCCAATTCCCAAAGTGCCCATATCGTCATTCACCAATCCCTAAGCAACTATGTAACCTCATAAATGATTTGTTCAATAATTAAACATATTGAACCATTTATGAACAATTCCTACAGCAATCTTATATGCTGTTAAATTTGTACTGTGCACCGTTAACCATTGATTTCGACTTTGTTGTGTGTGACTTTTTGGGTTCCCCTCAAGTTGGACATGAAATGAATCGTGATAATTTAATCGAACATAAATTATCCTACGATCTGATAGTCGTTCGATTTCAATGACCAAGGTTGACATCTAGCAACATGCCAAGGCCCCCAAATAAGGGTGTGCATTAATCGATTTTAACCGATTAACCGAACCGTTCCGACCGATTTTTTTATTACGGTTCGGTTAATTCGGTTAAATCGATTATTGCGGTTAAAATTTTTAACTTTTTCGGTTATTCGGTTCGGTTACGGTTATGAGATTCGTATAACTGAACCGACCGATTAACCGAAATTAAACCATATATATATATATATATACATATATATATTAGCGCGTGCGAATCCTTTAATTTTTTAGAGTTAAGATAGTCTGCATGTAAACTCTCAATTGGTTGTAGTTATATTGATTTGATAATACTACCCAAAAATAAAATTGATAAAATTCAAATGACAAGCTGGATTAACAGCTTGGTTTTGACTCTTTTTAATTTCTCTCAAGAATTTAAAGGTAAAAATACATAAAATTTCAAATGTGTAGATTTTGCATCGTGGTGGATTCGTGACCTTTAAAATTTCTAACATGACAGGTTTGGAAGGAAATCTGAGGCCGTGACAATCATCAAGGGTTTAAAAAATATTTCTCTCGCATGTAATTAAATATAGATATATTTAATCAAATGTTAGTTAGAATAAGTATTTTTAGAATCAGATATGTGATCAAATTAGTGATTTAAAAAATTTAATGCGTCAGTGGTTCGACTTGTTGAAACGTTCCGAAAAAATCGGTAGAACCGACCTACATCATATATAATTTTACTAATTAAAAATTATAAAAATATTAAATTTTAATTTATTGGATTGGTTCATAACCGAATTAACCATAACCGACCGAAATATAATGATTAATTGGTTAATGGTTATGTGTCATAAATTGGTTAAATCGGTCACACTTTTATTTAACCGAAAATTTCGGTTACTGTACGGGCCAAAATTGGGCCCAAGGATAAAATCGGCATTTATCACAAGGCCAACCACTAAATCTGGGGCCCATTAGAAGGTCCACGGGCCGCCTCACGGGCCCAAGCTCATTAACATAAAGAAAGACAAACGTACACCAGTTACGAAAATCGGGAAGTGGATCCGAATTCATAAATATCATCATGAAGTCGACGGTTTCGGAGGAAACATACGATCGTCAGTTATCAGACATAAAACACATGAATTAAACCATCATTGAAGAGGATTCCAACGGGCAGAATAGGGACCCCACGTCAGGGAACCTATAAAAGAAGAAGACGAAACAATAGAAGGGATCGGCTCCTAGAGATTACTCCTACATCCATACGCTACTCCAATACCGCCCTCACTGCTAGCAAATCTGTGGTTGAGGTATTCCTTAGACCTTAACCCATTCATCCAAAACTTATTCACCCTTAAGTTAACTTGAGCGTCGGAGTGCCTACGGCTTCCACCACACATGTGGGCAGTAATCTCCTCTCTCACCTTAATCTTGTTTTGCAGGTTCGTTCATGCCCCTCAGCTCACATTCTTGATTGTGGACCTCGACCGAAATCGGTTCTCATAGTTACGGTTAAAAAATCAAGGATTAACCGACCGAACCGACTGATGCACACCCCTACCCCCAAATGAAAAGGAAAGATATATACTCATTATGTATGTGATTTACATATGATACGGTCCATCTGTAGGCACTGCATTTTTACACATAAGTCCCTATGATGAGTCTCATTTTGGAGACACTACCTTTTAAGTCACGGAGGTCACGGGAAACGGACATCGGAAGTGGAAATTCAGAATAAACAAGGTTCACTGTTTTCGTTAGTGCTGCGTTCGTGTTTACGTTCGAACGTCAAACGGATTGCGGGCGTTCGTGCCGCGTTCGAGAAAGCGTTCGAACGGTGTCGGTAATTCTGGTTTTGCTGCTAGCCTCACATCCAGCCCAATTAGCCCCCCAAAGCCCATAAAACACATCCCAATTTAAATAAATAAATATTAATTAAAACATTAACTAAATAAGATAATAATTAAATTAATTAAATAATTAAATAAAACATATACCAAACATAAAATAAACAATTACCAACTTAAACTAAAATCATGCCTAAATTAAACAAATCACATACTAAATCAAAATATAATCATGCCTAATTAAAATCAATCAACCAATTATATTCCCAATCTAATAAGATTATTCCCAAACTCAAAATATTGTATTCCTAATCCAAGCCAATCAAATATTCAACCTTCCCTATCTAGCCAAGATTTGTCCCCCCTCAATCTTTGACTTCCCTTAACCAAACCAAATCAAATCCCTCTTTAATTAACCAAATCCCTTTCCTTGCAAGCCCAACCCTTTGCCTATAAAAAGAACCCTTCACCAACCTTCTCAACCCTAGTCTCTAGTCCCTAGCTCATACACAACACACATAAAAATTACAGGAAGAACACATCCAAAAAGAGAAGCAAAAGATAAAGAGGAGACGGCAACGAAACCACAAGGAAACAGTAGCAAAACGGACTCAAAACAGTAAGACAACGAACGAGAACAGTGAACCAGTGAACCGGGAGAGTTGCGGAGCATCCACCCTTCCGACGACCGTGTACCGTACATCCGAGAGGTGATTTAAAAGGTTAGACCTGAGGGTACCTTTTCATTAGTTTATATTCGTTTTTTTTTTTATTATTAAATTCTATTCGCATGAGAGTCGGTTATGGATGCATGTTGTGGCTTGTATGAAATGGAAGAGTGTCGTCTTTTGTGGTATATAGGATGGAAACCCAGACGTAAATTCCGTAGCCGAATCCGAATGGACGGTAGTGCGGTCTGTAC
This sequence comes from Zanthoxylum bungeanum, assembly GCA_019454045.1. Classification (NCBI taxonomy): domain Eukaryota; kingdom Viridiplantae; phylum Streptophyta; class Magnoliopsida; order Sapindales; family Rutaceae; genus Zanthoxylum; species Zanthoxylum bungeanum. The sequence goes on from SKCR01029740.1 coordinate 595,529, forward strand.
TTGGGATACAACTCCACGTACCACTTGAGTAAACGGCACCTTCTCTTGTTTTGTGTTGCTTTTATTTATTTATTTTTCGTCATTTAAATTATGCATGTTGCTCATTTATGCATGACTCAATCGAGCGCATGGGCTTAGTAAGTGGAATGAAAGATCCCCTATGGGGAGGGGTTAAAGCCCTTTACCACGATGCTTTGCCGCGCCGGTTGATGTGTGTTCGGTTGGATGCAGACACGTTCAATCGGACATACTTAGAATAATATGATTGTCTTTATGTTTATATGCATAATGTGATGTGACGCGCATGGGCTTAGTATGTTGGTCTAAAGGTCCTCTCTTTGAGAGATCAAGAGTCCCAAAAGGCCACCTTTACGGCAGTACTTCGCCGCGCCCCTTTATTTTGTTGTTTATGTATTGCGTCTCATTTCATGCATCAGGTCTGTTCCCGTTCGAACGCGTTTACAAACGCAACTCGAACGCGCATGCATTTTTGCCTTATCATGCATCAGGTCTCATTTCCGTTCGAACGCGTTATCAAACGCTATACGAACGCGAGCATTCTGTTTCATTTACGTTCGAACGCGTTATCAAACGCCATACGAACGCGAGCATTCTGTCTCATTTCCGTTCGAACGCGTTATCAAACGCCACACGAACGCGAACCTTCTGTTTACCGTTCGAACGCGTTTACGAACGCTACACGAACGCGCACACACTGAACTGAGTCTGTCTTATCATATTCATGCATAATTGCCTCTTGGTTGATCTTTCTTGTGTTATATAGCCAACCGTATTATTTGTATCCCTGCATTTATCCATTCTATGTGTTCTCGGGATTGTATTCAAGCATGATTAGGCTGATAGCATGTTATTTGGTTAATAGGTTCATGAGATAGTACTCAAGCATGATTAGGTTGTTCTTAATTTTCCATATTATAGGATTGAAATATGTTCATGAGATTGCCATATGATGTTGCATGTTGTGATGAACTTGTTGATACATGTATATGAATCTAGAAGTATGATACTCTTGGAAATAAGTGTTACTTAAGCTTGAGTAGATTATTACATAAATCCTTTTATTACAAGTGACGTAAGTAAGGGACCATTCTGAACCCAATGGTTTGAGGTCTTCCCTTGCGAGGGGTGAGTGCGGCCTTAAATCTTTGTCCCGGTTCACACCGGGTGGCGACTCCATGTTATTTCGTACTTCCCAACTAGTGCCGCGAGCCTAGGAACAGCGTCGCCGAGGTCTTGTTGTCTACACCATCGCCTCACTGTATCCCCACCGTTTGACATATTGTATGGAAAATGTCTACCCATATAGTCAAATGTATGATGTTGATAGTGTCATGAATCGTGTTAACCAAAGAATCTCACATGATTCTTCCGCTGCGGCCACAGTCTCAAGCATTGATCACACATATCAACCTGCGAACTGGAATATTACTCTTATAAGAAAATATTATCCGAGAGAGTGGCGATTCTCTGTTGTATCTTTACAAACTTCATGTATTTCAACAAATTACCCAATCATACCTTTATGACCGACACATAAGGAGAATGTCAAAGTTATTTGATCCACATATAAGATTGTAAAGACCTCAAGTCTAAGGACTAGTCATACAATCGATACATGAAAGTTCTCACAGACACATGGGATAAACACTCCATGTGAAAACTTTCGGCGGTCAGTTCGATGGACACGAGCAACTCATGCATCCATTTGATACACCAAGCGGACGGATCTCCGCTAGTAGCCTATGAGATCGGCTACCCCACTTAAGGGCGGATCATATCATCATGCTAGTCTCTCCGTTTTGTGAACGCCCAGATTATTCACAAAACTATGACTAGGAACATGTAAGAGTAATGATTCTCATAAGGCGTGGAAGCCATCATCTTATTACTCCAATGTCTTTATTACAGTGTTTGATGATTCATATAAGTTATGTAAGACACGTATAATAATGATTGTTATTTTATTAATTAATGAAAATATTAGAAATACATGTACATATAGCTCATCCACAAGTTGGGTATAGGACATATCCCTAACAATCTCTCACTTGCACTATAGCCAACTAGTATGAATCTGGACACCATACTCTCGGGTGTGCCTATCATGCTTTTATTGAGTCAGCCATTTAGTCAGAGAATTTGCAAAATTATATTCTGTGGGTATTTTCTCTATAATAATTTCTTTTCTCTCAACAATCTCTCTGATGAGATGAAATCGTCTGAATACATGCTTGGATTTCTGGTGGGACATTGGTTCCTTTGATTGAGCAATGGCGCCCGTGTTGTCACAGTACATCGTGATGCCATTCTCTATCGCGGGAAGCACTTCCAGCTCCATGATGAACTTCTTTATCCAGACTGCTTCTTTAGCTGCCTCAGATGCTGCAATATACTCGACTTCAGTGGTGGAGTCCGCTGTAGTTGACTGCTTTGACCTTTTCCAACTGACAGCACCGCCATTCAAAGTAAACAGATATCCTGTTTTTGATCTGATGTCATCCCTATCGGTCTGAAAGCTCGCATCACAGTAACTAATGAATTTCATCTTAGAACAATCTCCGTATGTCAAAAACACATCCTTAGTTCTTCTCAGATACTTGAAGATTGTTTTGACAGCTGCCCAGTGTTGCTCACCAGGATTTGTCTGATACCTGCTCGTTATGCTAAGAGCATAAGAGACATCAGGTCTTGTACATAGCATGGCGTACATGATCGATCCTATTGCTGAAGTATAAGAGATTCTCCTCATATGCTCTCTATCTGAAGGAGTATGTGGACATTGCTCATTAGATAATTTGATTCCATGACAATTAGGTAAATTACCTCTTTTGGAATCTTTTCAAAACTTTATCTATGTACGTAGATTGAGAAAGTCATAATAACCTCTTAGATCTATTACGGTAGATCTTAATACCGAGGATGTAGGCTGCTTCTCCCAAATCTTTCATGGAGAAATTCTGAGATACCATTGCTTGGTGGCTTGCATCATGGGAATATCATTCCCGATAATTAATATGTCATCGACATATAATACAAGAAATACAACAACACTCCCACTACTTTTCCTGTAAACACAAGGCTCGTCTACATTTTTGATGAAGTCAAATTCTTTGATTGTCTCATCAAATCGTATATTTTCAACTTTCGGAGGCTTGCTTGAGTCCATAAATGGATCGTTTAAGCTTGCATACTTTATTATGATCATCCTTATATGAAAACCCCTCAGGTTGTGTCACATATACTTCCTCTACGAGGTTCCCATTAAGGAATGTTGTTTTGACATACATATGCCAAATCTCATAATCAAAGTGTGCAGCTAGTGCCAGTAAAATTCGAATGGACTTTATCATTGCAACATGCGAGAATGTTTCGTCATAGTCAATTCCTTGGATTTGTCTATAACCTTTCGCCACCAACCTAGCCTTATAGGTTTGGATGTTGCCTTCTGCATCAGTTTTACGCTTGTAAATCCACTTGCAGCCTATGGGTTTTATCCCTTCAGGTGCATCCACCAAGTCTCAGACTTGATTCTGATACATATAGTCTATTTCGGATTTCATGGCCTCAAGCCACTTAACTGAATCAATGTCACGCATTGCTTCGTCATAACTGGTGGGATCGTCATTATCAATGACCTGATCATGTTCCTCATCAATATGGAAACCATATTTTTCAGGCTCATGTCTTTCCCTATCAGACCTTCTAAATTCATAACCTTGTGGTTGTTCTGTCGCTGCCCTTTTGAGGGGCCTGGGGTTTAGTTCTATGTTAGTTTGTTCTTCTCGTACCTCATCGAGGTCAAGTCTACTCCCACTATGTTTCTTGAGAAGAGATTCATTATCTAGAAATTTAGCATTTCGTGAGATAAATATTCTTTGTTCATTTGGGACGTAGAACACGTATGCTCTTGAGTTCAAGGCATATCCTACAAACTTATATTTAACCGCCCTATCATATAGTGTTTGACTAACAGTCTTGGAAGGAACTTGGTTTAGTAGTAGTGTTGCAGTTTCTAAAGCAAGACCCCAAAATGAAAGAGGTATATTCGTGCCTGACATAATTGATCAGACCATATCTAATAATGTCTGATTTCTCCTTTCGGAGACCCCATTATGCTGTGGAGTTCCCGGAGGAGTCAATTGGGAAATAATGTCATTTTCTCTCAAGTAATCTTGAAATTCGTCTCTTAAATATTCACCACCTCGGTCAGACCTTAGTGACTTTATACTTTTATTAAGCTGGTTTTCTACTTCAGCTTTGAAGACTTTGAATTTCTCAAATGCTTCAGATTTGTACCGCATAAGGTACACATACGCATATCGCGAGTGATCATCGATAAAGGTAATGAAGTAGGAGAATCCACCTCTAACGGTGACTGACATTGGTCCGCATACATCAGAGTGTATGAGTTCTAATGTCTCCGTTGCACGCTGTCTTTTACCTTTGAAGGGTAATTTGGTCATTTTTCCAAGTAAACAAGACTCACAAGTTCCATAAGGTTCATATTTGAAGGGTCTGAAATACCCATCCTTATGTACCTTAATTAATCTTGTTTCATTGATATGACATAAGCGACTGTGCCATAGAAGTGATTCATTGAGATTATTCGAGTTAACGTTGTATATATTAGAGGTTGAACATTCTTTGTTAGTTTGTAAGACATAGATACCATTATTCAAAATACCATCTCCATATTTCATTTCATTGAAATAAATAGAACATTCATTACAACTTATTAGGCATGAAAAGCCTTTATTACATAAAGAAGAAATTGAAATGATGTTCTTTACTAGAGAAGGTACATAAACACAATCTTCTAAGTCTAAAACTAAACCATTCGGCAAAACTAATGAATAAGTCCCCACGCACAATGCAGCCAGTTTTTCTCCATTACCCATGCGTAAGTCAACCTCCCCATGACGGAGTCTCCTACTGTTTCTCAGGCCCTGCACATTGTTACACAAGTGAGTCCCACAACCGGTGTCAAGCACCAAAGTAGAAGGTTCATAGTTTTGAGAATATAGTTTAATCATATACAACATACCTGAAGCATTGGGCTTCTTGGCATATTGGGCTTCCCTAGCTTCCTTTGCTTTCAAGGATCTGCAGTCTTTCTTCCAATGACTCTTCTTTCCACAAAAGAAACATTTCCCATATCCCTTTTTCTTCTCCACCTTACGATTGGGCTTTAGGTGATCTGGAGCCTTGGCATTGCTCTTATTTTTCTTTGGGCCTCGTGGCTTCAAGTCCGTACCCATAAGCATGACGGAGGTTTTAAGCTCCGGTTTCAAGTCTTTATCTGCTTGCTTTATCAGATTGTGCAATTATGCTAAAGTAGCTTCTTTATCAGACAGATGAAACTGCATAATAAAGTTAGAGAAGTCTTTTGGTAAGGACTGAAGAATTAGATCGTGACCTATCTCATGATCCATGATGAACCCGAGGTTGATCAATTTTTCAATGTGGCCAATCATCTTAAGCACATGTCCACTAACAGATCCATCCTTATACCTTGTTTGGAATAAGACACATGACACTTGGAATCTCACGGTATGAACGAAAGTTGCATACAACTCTTTCAAGTGAAAGATGATGGTTTGAGCATCCATATCTTCGAGAGCTTTCTGAACTTCGTCCGACATAGAGCCAAGCATTATGCAAACTGCTTGCTCATCATCATCGACATGTTTCTTCCAAGCATCAAATGTATTTTGGTCAGCATCTTCTGCGGGTTCAAGGGGAAATGGTCTTTCAAGAACTTAGAAAATATTTTATTGTCGTAATACAATTTTAAGGTTTCTAAACCAGTCATTGTAGTTGTCCCATTTGAGCTTATGCTCATCAAGGATGGAACAAAGTGATACTCTGTTTGCCATTTGAATGTTTGTTAAATATTTTAACCCACATGTTAAGAGTGAATGTTAAAATTAGGAATATATTTTCATTAATGTTTCATAATAACATGAGCTTTTAATATTATGAAGTTCTCCCACTCAATTGTTTTAAAATTTTAAGCAAATCGCATCAACCCCAATATAATGGATTTCTTGTGGGCAAGGATCCCATTATCATCATTTCATAACTCCGACTAGGGCGGGTCGTTATAAAATACGATAATTAGGTAGGTTCCCAACCAATTTATGATATATATCACAATTCCTTGATCATTGGGTTGGGCAATCAAACATGCCATAGCTTATGCTAGTCATTGTGGACACCCAATCTTTGCCACTAAGTTAATAGACAACGCGTAAGGGTCGATGCGTCTTATGACTCAGAAAAGTCAAACCATTATCAATAGTACGATTTAGGGAACATGACCCACGGGAACAAGACCCACAATTCAGGGAACAAGACCCTCATCTCAAATCGGGAACAAGACCCACGGGAACAAGACCCACAATTCAGGGAACAATACCCTCAACTCAAAGCGGAAACAATACCCACGGGAACAAGACTCACAACTCAACGCAAATCGGGAACAAAACCCTCAACTCAAATAGGGAACAAGACCATCATCTCAATTCGGGAACAAGACCCACCACTCAAATAGGGAATAAGACCCTCATCTCAATTCAGGAACAAAGCCCACAACCTACACAATTCGGGAACAAAGCCCACAATCAATACAGATCATGAACAAAACCCAGGGGAATAAAGCCTTATCTTAACACAGTTCGGGAACAAAGCCTAGGGGAATAAAGCTCTATCTCAACACAGTTCGGGAACAAAGCCTAGAGGAATAAAACCCACTTTCAACACAGTTCGGGAATACAGCCCAGGGGAATAAAGCCCTATCTCAACACAGTTCGGGAACAAAGCCCATAGGAATAAAGCCATATCTTTACACAGTTCGGGAACAAAGCCTTGGGGAATAAAGCCATATCTTAACAAAGTTCGGGAATAAAGCCTAAAGGAATAAAGCCCACTTTCAAAACAACTCGGGAATAAAGCACAGCGGAATAAAGCTCTCTCTCAACACAGTTCGGGAACAAAGCCCAGAGGAATAAAGCCTTATCTTAACACAGTTCGGGAACAAAGCCCAGGGGAATAAAACCCTATCTTAACACGGTTCGAGAACAAAGCCCAGGGGAATAAAACCCTATCTTGACACAGTTCGGGAATAAAGCCCACTTTCAAAACAGCTCGAGAATAAAGCCCGGGGGAATAAAGCTCTATCTCAACACAGTTCGGGAACAAAGCCCAGGGGAATAAAGCCATATCTTAACACAGTTCGGGAACAAAGCCTAAGGGAATAAAGCCATATCTTAACACGGTTCGGGAACAAAGCCCAGGGGAATAAAACCCTATCTTGACACAGTTCGAGAATAAAGCCCACTTTCAAAACAACTCGGGAATAAAGCCCAGGGGAATAAAGCTCTCTCTCAACACAGTTCGGGAACAGAGCCCATGTTCAATACAGTGTGGGGAACAAAGCCCAAAGGTCAAAGCATCTCAGGATAACAAGCAACAGTTGGCGAGCCAGGTAAGTAAAAATGCATTGCATAAACTTTGATAGGATTGTCATTGTCACACACTGCACAAGTCCCATCAAAGTGGGGGCGACTGTAGGCATCGCATTTTTGCATATAAGTCCCGATGATGAGTCTCGTATGGAGACACTACCTCTTTAATTGTGAAAGCCGCGGGAAACAGACGTCGGAAGGGAAAAATCAAGAATTGACATTTTTGTTGGATTTAATTCGATGGATTAGCTTCGGGTTCGCTTGTTGGACCTCAGTTTTAAAACACAACCTTAGCCCAAACCACACACCAAACCATACACCAAGCCTACCAAACTAAGCCAAGCCCACGCCCAAATCACTCTAAGCCATGCCCACTCACCTTCCAAATTAACAAAACACACATTAAACACATGCATAAATCAAGCCAAATCCTCTTCCTAAATTAAAGAAATCTCATCAAATACTTTCCTAATCCACTTAAATTACATTCCCTAATTAAAAGATACAAACCAAATTATATCCCTAACTAAAAAAGAATAAATCAAATTAAATCAAATCACTTCCCTAATTAAAAGAATTTTCCTTATCACACAATAATTAAAAATATCTCCCATTAATTACACAAATCTTCTCCTTCTCAAACAAGGAAATCCCCCATCCATTTGCCTATAAAAAGAACCATTCACCAACACATTAGGGGGATACTCATTCATCTTAACTCACACAAAAACATAGCATCCAGACGGCACCAGAAACCCTAGGACCTCTCCCTCAACGCCACATTGCTCCTAACTTCATCAGCCCTTCACACTCCACTACACGTACTGCCTTCATCACGCCACACTGCCCCTAACCAGCCAACGACTCAACGCCACTGCCCCTAGCCTTCATCAGCCCCTCACACGCCACTGCCTTCATCACACACACAGCCATAACCAGCCAACAACTCCACGCCACACAGCCCTCAAAGCCACGCATCAACACCTAGCAAAACCCAACTGATGCCATTCAATTCACGCATCAACACATAAGCATACCCCATTCACGCACAAAGTCATCAAACACACACCCTTTCACGTGATACACACAATCAACAATCCTCCACTTCACGTTAAATCCTTCACCAGTCCTTTACGCACAGCAGACCCCTCACACAGCTCACGTACTCTTCAACACCAAAACAACAGCCACTCACGCACCATAACAGCAGCCACTTACCCACAAAAATAGTCCCAAAATTAACCCAAAACTGCACCCAAAAAACTGCCAAAACAGTCCCCGAATTAACCCAAAACTGCACCTAAAAACCGCCAAAACAGTCCCACTTTACCGCAAAACAGTCAGCCAATACCGCAACCAGAAACAGCCGTAAAACTGAGTAAAACAGCAGCCCAAACAGCGAAACAGTGAAGAGGAACGTTGAACCAGTGAACCGGAGGAGTTGCGGAGCATCAACCCTTCCGACAGCCGTGTAACACGCTTTCGAGAGACGACAAAAGAGGTTAGACCTGATGGCACCCTTTTTACTTATTATCTTTCCTCTTTTTATTTATTTTAATATATTATCGCATGAGAGTCGTTTATTGAGGCATGATGTGAATTCCGGATGAACGGGATGCGTGTTCTCTTTTGTGGTATATCGGATGGAAACTCGGACGTAAATTCCGTAGCCGAATCCGAATGGACGGTATTGCGGTTTGCACTCGGGATACAATGCCACGTACGACTTAAGAGACACACGTATTTCGTTTCATCCAAACTTTGTATTCGAGCATGATATAGTCTAGTAAATTATTTATTTATTTAGCATGATTTAGTCTAGTATGTTATTTATTTTTTAAGCATGATTACATTATTTCTTTATGCATGATTTAGTGATTTGCTTTTCGCATTAGGAATTTAGTTTACGTTTATGTTTAAGTGATTATTTATTTATTCTTTGCGTTTGATGATTCAACATGTTCATTGTGTGACATTGTATGATTGCCGTTATAATGACTTACTTTTAAAACATGCAAACTTAGACATAGGATTTACCTTGATGAATGCGAACTAGATTTAAGCTACTCTTGAGCATATATGTTGCGTAGATTCGGTTAAGATATTGCATAAATCATATCATTACAAATGGCATAAGTAAGGGACCATTCTGAACCCAACAGTTTGAGGTCTTCCCTTGCGAGGGGTGAGTGCGGCCTTAAATCTTTGTCCCGGTTCACACCGGGTGTCGACTCAATTTTATTCTCCGATTTAGTTCCCCCGTGAGCTATTCCGTACTCCTAACTAGGCTACGAGCCTAGAACAGCGTCGCCGATTTCTGTGTCCTACAGTATCCTTACAAACTTTATGTGTTTCAACAAATTACCCAATCTTACCCTTATGACCGGATCTTTTGAACCGGGGAAGAAGAATGTCAAAGTTATTTGATCCACACATAAGATTGTAAAGACCTCAAGTCTAAGGACTAGTCATACAATCGATACATGAAAGTTCTCACAGACACATGGGATAAACACTCCATGTGAAAACTTTCGGCGGTCAGTTCGATGGACACGAGCAACTCATGCATCCATATGATACACCAAGCGGACGGATCTCCGCTAGTAGCCTATGAGATCGGCTACCCCACTTAAGGGCGGATCATATCATCATGCTAGTCTCTCCGCTTTGTGAACGCCCAGATTATTCACAAAAATATGACTATGAACGTTTAAGAGTAATGATTCTCATAAGGCGTGAAAGCCATCATCTTTCTACTCCAATGACTTTATTACAAGTTTTGATGATTCATATAAGTTATGTAAGACACATATAATAAAGATTGCAATTTTATTAATTAATGAAAATATTACAAATACATGTATATATAGCTCGTCCACAAGGTGGGTATAGGGCATATCCCTAACAACTTTCTCCGTTTGGTTGCTGAGAAAGTGAAGGAAAATGGAAAGGAAAAAGTCTAGGTGGAAGACTATGAACTTATGAATCTGTTTCTCATTACATAACATCTTCTACATTCAGCCTTTTATACAAAAAATTGCAAAGCATTCATAAACATTGCACTGAGAATATTGAAAGCTAACAGACTCCAACAACCTAATTGTCTCTAACTAACTCTAACAAACACTTTGCTGACGTGGCTGTGGCTTCTGCCGTGGCTGTGGCTGCTGCACTCTTAACATCCTCTCTCAAGCGAAAGGTCTTGGAGAGACCATTAGATTGGATCGAAGGGCAGCAAAATGATCAAGACCTAAGGGCTTGGTGAGAATGTCAGCAATTTGACAGTGGCCTGGCACATGGTTAACCAGAATTTCTTGGCGAGCTATTTGGTCACGGAAGAAGTGGTGATCAAGTTCAATGTGTTTGGTACGTGGATGATACACAAAATTTTTGGCTATAGCTTCAGCACTTTTGCTATCACACCACAACATGGGAACATATGACATAGAAATGTGAAGCTCATTGAGTAAGTAGGTGATCCACAGAACCTCTGAAGTGACTAAGGCCAATGCCATATATTCCGCTTCAGCAGTAGACCGAGAGACAACATTTTGCTTCTTTGAAGACCAAGCAACGAGATTGGACCCAAGATACACACAATAGCCACCTATAGACCTTCTGTCATCAGGATCGGATCCCCAATCAGCATCAGAATACCCAGTAAGAGTGAGGGTACCAGCGGAGAGAAACTGTAAGCCAAAATGCGAAGTGCTCTGCAAATATCGCAACACTCGTTTGCAGGCTTGCCATTGGAAGACTGGTGGAAAGGCAAGGAATTGACTGAGTTTGCGAACTGAATAAGAAATCACAGGTCTGGTAAGAGTGACATACTGCAAAGAACCTACAATACTTCGGTATAACAATAGATCTTCAAATAACTTCCCTTTGTCTTTCTCCAATTTCTCTGTGGCGCACATGGGAGTAGGACAACCTTTGCACTCAAGTAAATGTGCTTTCTTCAAGATATCCCCTATATACTTAGTCTGTGACAAGTGAAGACCACCAGCAGAAAGGATAACCTATATGCCTAAGAAGTAGTGAACAAAATCTAAATCTTTCAGAGCATATGCTGAAGCCAACTGAAAGATTACTACATCCACCAAACTATTCTTGGAACCAGTTATCAACATATCGTCAACATAGACTGGAATAATGACTAAATCAGTATCAACATGTTTGAGAAACAAGGAAGAGTCTGATGAAGATTTGATGTACCCCCAACTAAGCAAAGAAGTCTTGAGAGCCTCATAACAAGCGCGTGGGACCTGTTTGAGACCATAAAATGGCCTTGTTTAGTTTGCAGACATGATGAGGAAATGCCTGACTAATAAAATCTACTGGCTGATGAACATATACATCTTCAAAAAAAGAGCCATTCAAGAAGGCATTATTAACATCCAACTGTCTGATTTTCCAGTTGTTCATGACTGCTAAATTCAGTATAACTCTGATTGTAGATGGTTTCACAACAGGGCTGTAAGTTTCAAAATAGTCAAGGCCATGAGTTTGATGAAACCCTTTGGCAACTAACCTTGCCTTATATCGAGAGACACTGCCATCGGGGTTGTATTTGACTCGAAACACCTATTTGGTTCCAATGATTTTGGTAGTAGTGTCAGGAGGAACCAGTGTCCACGTTTGAGTTCTCTGTAAGGCATCAAACTCTACTTTCATGACAGCAAACCAGTGGCAATTACTGAGAGCTTCTTTGACGCTGACTGGTTCAACACCATCAATGACATAAAGATATGATTTGGGTTTAAAAATTCCAGATTTGGATCTTGTTTGCATATGATGTGAAGAGAGAGGTTCAGAATTTTGGGCAGAATGAAAGGAGTAACTTTGGGGCTAACGTGGCTGTGGGGAATGTGAGGGTACTGGAGAAGAGTTAACAGAACTTACCAGGACAGGTTGAGAGGACACATCTGTCTCCAGAGTAGCTGCTGAGAGATGGTCAGGATTGGGTTCAGAATAGAAAGAATGAACACTCAGTGGAGAATGGACTATTGGTGAAACACAATAAGAAGATGATAAGATATGACTGGAAGAAACGGGAACTGAGAAGAGCTCTTTATAGGGGAAATCAGTTTCATTAAAACTGACATGTCTAGCTATATACAGCTTACATGTGTTATGCATGCACTTGTACCATTTGTGCAAAGGACTGTATCCGAGGAAAAGACATTGGGCAGAGTGAAAATCGAGTTTATGTTGGTTATTAGGGGTGGGTAAAAAAACTAACCGAACCGAACCAAATCGCAAACCGGACCGAATTTATGATTTTTTTCTAAAGGTTCGATTTGCGGTTCGGATTGGCCCACCCCAAACGGTTTACGGTTCGGTTCAGTAGCTAATCCGAACCGCACCTGTTAAACTGACTGAACCGTTATAATTAAAAAAATTATACATTTTTATAAATAAAAAATATTGTATTTTTCTTTTAATTTTATTCTATGTTTTCTTTTTATTAGTATGTTAATACTTTTATTCTTAAATTTTTTGTTATATATTATTTGTTAATACTTTTATTCTTCAATTTATTTGTTAATACTTTTATTTTCAAATTTTTTATTTTATGGTAGCATTATTATTCTTGAAAGTAAGATGTTGGATTTGTCTCTTAATTTGAATGATGGTAGCATTATTATTCGAGGTAATTTTTAAAAAATACAAGAATTAATTGTGCCTCATTTTTCAATCTTTTATGGAGTGCATGTGTTCCATGGAGTCACAGCTTACACCCTATCACTTCATACTATTTGTTGGATAGACTAATTTTTTTTTTGTCTTCACTTAAGTGGTTGGAAATTTGTTTTAAATATAATAATCCGTAAACCGAACCGAACCAATTCGTAAACCGCTGGTTTAAAATTTTCAATATGAACCAAACTGTTGTTTAATGGTTTGGTTTGAGAGGTAAAAAAATCTGAACCGTAAAATATGGTTTGGTTCGGTTTTAGCAAAAACCGAACCAAACCAAACCGCGCCCACCCCTATTGGTTATAAGGTCTTAGAAGAGGGTAGCAAGCATAACCAAAGACTCGAAGGAATGCATAGTCTGGCTTGAGATGATAAAGCTTTTCAAATTGTGAGATATTGGCAAGAACTGAAGTTGGCATTCTATTTATCAGATATGACATTGTGAGGAAGGCTTCCCACCAAAATGAAAGAGGTAAATTTGCTTGTGCCAGAAGAGTAAGACCAGTTTCTACTAAATGTATGTGTTTCCTTTCAACTACACCATTTTGGTGATTAGTATGAGGACAACTATGCCTAAAATGAATCCCTTGTGACTGAAGAAATGGTTCAAAACTGTGAAATTTGCCCCTCAATCTGACTGAAGGACTTTGATGGGCAGACCAAATTGCTTTTCTACAAGACGTTGAAAGTGTTTAAAGGTGGGTAAAGCTTCTGACTTGACTTTTAAGGGAAACAACCAACTGTACCTAGTGAAATCATCCACAAAATTGATGTAGTATTTATAGCCATCTAGGGAAACCATAGAGGAAGGTCCCTACACATCTGTGTGAACCAGTTCAATGGGTGCTTTGGTTTTGATTTGAGTGGATGGAAAATGCAGTCTGTGCATTTTTCCAAGTTGACATGCTGTACAGACTTAGTTAAACATGTGAACATCGATCTATGACTGGAAACAATGCAATTAACAGAAGATGCATAGACAATATTTCTGGAAAGAAGTTGAAAGAGACCATTCTCAGAAACTCCATGGGCCAGCAGTGTGCCCTTCTTCTTGTACTTGATAACACAGCCATGAGAAAAGAACTCAATTAGTACATCATTATCTTGGAGCAACTTAGATATGCTTAAGAGATTTTTTGTGATTATAGGTACATAAAGTATATCTTTCAAAACCAGTTCAAAACCAAATGAGGAGTAGAATATACTTGTACCTATATAAGATATGCCAAGTCCTTCACCATTGCCAATTAGAATATAATTATTACCTGTGAACTCAGTAGCATGGGTGAGGTTTTGGAGATTATTGGTTATGTGATGAGTTGCTCCACTATCAAGATACCAACCTTGGTCAGCCATACCCTTTGGAGAGGCAAAATAAGCTGCATGATTGGGTGGAAATTACTATTGAGGAGGTGGTGGTTTTTGATGAGGTGGTACAAACTGTTGCTGAGGTCCAAGTGATCCAGAGATGAATTCTCGATTGAATCTGTTACTACACTCCATGGCAGTATGCCTTGGTTTGAAATAAATTTGACAGACCAATCCTTCACTGAAGTGACATCTTCCTCCATTAGAACATCTCCAATTGGTGTGATAGCCTCCCATTTGTTGTGACCAGTAACCATATGGACCTCTCTCATTACCATTGTTCCAGGCATTATTGCCCCTGCCTGAGCTGTTCCAACCATCATATTGATTGTTATTCCAGTTAGTATTCCAACTTGAATTACCACGACCTTGTCCTCTATCATTGAAATTTCATCTTCCATTAAAATTACATAGGCCTTGAGAATGCTTCTGATTATAACCAGTTGTTCAACATTTGCACTGTAATTCCCTTTGGATTCACCAGTAAGAGTGCTATGATGCGCTTCTAACCTGGCTTATTGTCAAAGCAATATTGCATAGGCATCATTAACAGTTAGGTTGGCCAGATAAGCAGTGATCAGTACTACCACCGGATCATAGTCTTGACCTAGTGGATTGATTAGATATGTGATAAAATCAGTGGTGCTAACCTTACAACCTGCAAAGGCCAGATTATCAGTGATTCCTTTCAGCTTGACAAAATACTCAGACAAACTCAGGTTTCTTTTTTTCAAGTTTGTTAATTGAGCCTTAAGTTGGACCTTCTTTGCCTCAGTTTCAGATCCAAACTGCTTCTCAAGGCTCTGCCACATATCAAATGAAGACTCTGATCCTGCAACTAAAGTGATAATTTCTAATGTCATTGTCGAAAGCAACCAGCTCATCAACAACTGATCTTGTCTTTTCCAGATTGCAACTGCAGTACCTTGAGGAACTGCTTCACTTTCAATCATGGCTTCAAGGCCATTACCTTTGATTGAACTCAGTGCTAAAGACTTCCAAATCATGTAGTTATTCCGATCTAGCTTGATCGGGGAAGAGAAAGTAAAATTGAAGTTTGAAGATTGTTGGAGATTTGATGAGGCCATTGAGAGTTTAGATCTGTAATCTCGACAATGAGATGATAGCTCTGATACCAAATTGAGTTTGATCAGATGATGCTTTCTCTGTTTGGTTGCTGAGAAAGTGAAGGAAAATGAAAAGGAAAAAGTCTAGGTGGAAGACTGTGAACTTATGAATCTGTTTCTCATTACATAACATCTTCTACATTCAGCCTTTTATACAAACAATTGCAAAGCATTCATAAACGTTGCACTGAGAATATTGAGAGCTAACAGACTCCAACAACCTAATTGTCTCTAACTAACTCTAACAAACACTTTGCTGACGTGGATGTGGCTTCTGCAGTGGCTGTGGCTGCTGCACTCTTAACATATATATTTGAAATTATTGGAAACCCCACCACCAAAACACTCATTCAATATTTATATGCTTGTTCAGATTTTGCATTAAATTTAGCAAGGCATTTCACTTTGGTTAAGGGCATGAGTTCGAGCCCACGGTTATAGTGGGGGTTCAATTACTATCTCTTTTAAAGTTTGTTGGGACTATAGATTAATTTCTCTCGAATATTTGTGAGAGTAAATTTTCAAATTTTGTTTCGATATATTTCTAAAATGTATTATAAATATATGTATTTAAAATTCCGATAAATTTTAGATTGTTATATATTTGTAAATAAAATCAGACTTCAAAGAAAGAAAAAGGAAAAGGCTAACACTTTTTTTTTTGAAATCATTGGAAATCCCGCCGTCAAAATACTTCTTTCGGGCTTAAACGGAGTAAGTAAAATCTACGGCTGTCCCAGACTCTTATAAGAAACACACTCTCGAAATTCAAAATCAGTATCATAATATCAGATCATGAATCCTACACCATGTCTCTTGAGTACAACACATGTTCCATATATAATACACGTATCTCATTTTAAACGACGAAAAAGGATATCGAGAAAATACTGTAATTTCAATGTACAAGATCTCATAGTCAAGATTACAAACATAATTATATTACATCAGATCACAGCTGTAAAAACAAAACTATCAGAATTTTTTTTTGAAGTAAAAGATGAAGATCTTCGTAAACCAGCCCACATAAAGCAGGAATATTTCGTACAATTTGAATTATTTTTTTGAGTTTTTGACTATCAAACTGTGATTTTAGCATGCGTTTTTTTTTTTTGCAGTTTGGAATAATAATACAATTAGAGCAATGATATACTTACACACACTTATCCCTAAAGTTTTCTCAATTTTTTCACTGTAGCTACAGTGAACTACAGTAAATCACTGTAGCTACAGTGAGAGAGTTGATAAATTTTTAGGGATAAGTATGTGTAAGTATATCATTTTTGATACAATTATATAATCTGATTGGTAAAAGATTATATATTATACAATATGGTAAATGACACTTTAACCTTCAACATGACGGCGTGCCTTTTTTTTTTTTTTTTTTTTTTGAGAATTGGAGAAAAAATTAATTAATGGATTAGGATGATAACAAATCTCGCAGAGCTCGATACATTAAAAATAAATAAGGAGATAATTTTATATATTCATTAGCTTGACGGATCAGATATTGATAATGACATCTTCGTTAATATATGGATCGGGGAAGTAAATTATTTCCTATGTGAAAGTGCTTCGAATGATTATTGGTGAAGTAATTGTCGCGCGACTCTCAATAGTAACATTCAAAATAAGATTTATTCAGGAAGTTGATTTGGTATAGAAGTATATTTCACATGTCTAAATATTATTAGGCTATCCATGATTACCATAGCTCCAATAATAAATCTTGTTGGGATTAGAGAATGACACATGACTTATAATAGTAAGACAATAAGTAAAACTCCAAAAGAATGTAACAATGACCAAAAATAATATATCCATAAAATTAGTAAAAAAAATTAGCACAAAACGACTAAAATACATGTAAAATTATTTATCTTCTAGTCAAGTATCGTTTGTCTTTTAGTGGTTTTGTCCTAATTTTTGTACTATTTTATGTGGACATATTGTTACCCAATAGTTGCAATATATATAGTGGTGACAATATGACAAAGCAAAAGCAGAAGCGATTAGCAAGCTATATTTTCAAAATTGGATCGGTCGAATCGAAAATCGATTGCGAAAATTGTTTGATTAATATATCAAAATTGGTTTTTAAAAAATCGGTGAATTAGATCTTACCGGTTCAAATTTTTTAAATTTTTAAAACCAAAATTAATATTAATATTTTTATAATTTTTAATTAAATATAATTATTTATAACGTATGTCAGTTCTATCAATTTTTTCAAAACAATTCAACTAATCAAATCACCAAATTATTAAAATTTTTGAATCACTTATTTGATCGGCTGTTAGCAAGCAGCAAGTGGCGGGAAAAAGACAATACGAACCAATAGGAAATTGTAAGAAGGTTCCTACTGGGTCCCACGTCAAATGCGGCGAGGCGCAGCATTGCAAGAAGGAGAGAAAAAGGAGGAACGAATCACATTCATCCAAAAACCACTAGCATTAAAAATATTAAAAATAAAATATTTAATAAGAATTAAAGTAGAAATTAGTGATGGCCGATGGGAATGGGATGATGATGTGGAACCCACCACGTCCCAAGATAGGAGGAGAGCGAGCAGAAGAAAACGTTTTTGACAGCCTAAAATAATGAGATGACGTGGATCTTACCCATTGGGTGATAGAGAGGTAGAAACTTGCACTCTTTTGTAGTCCCCACAAACTCTCCTAAATTTATTAATTTTATGTAAATGTAATTGATTCCTTCACATCTCTATACGCCTCTTTTTTTTTTTTATTACAATACAATTCTACAGATATATAATCCGAAATCTACTGGAATATTAAAAACAAATATTTATAGCACATCCAGAATTTTCCGCCTATTAGAAATGAAATATCTACTCACATTTAAATATGGGGAGAATTCTACTCCCACTCTTAGAGAGAATCTCTGAACTGAGAGACTTGGACTCTATACGCCTCTTTGCTTTCTCCAAAAGCCGCCTCTCTCTCTCTCTCTCTCTCTCTCTCTCTCTCATTTTCAATTCAAGCTTTGTACGCCGAAAGGTCCGAAATTTCATTAATTGGAGGGAAGGAAGAACAAGTGACCCAACTCTTTGTCAACAATTTCTTTTTTTCTTTTTTATTTTCTAAATTTTTATTTGTGGATATGAACTGCTTATCAAATTAAAAAATTATATGTTGTGGATAACCACGGAGAGAAGTTAGATGATCAGAGATATACTTCACTTGCATGTTTGGTCTCTTGCTTTTGCTTCTCGTTTGGAAGCATTAATTCCCACGCTCTCGCTTAAGAACGTGGGAGTCACCATCCAATCACATCAAAACACAGAGACAACTGGAAAAATAGTGGGCTTAAGGGTTTTTTTTTTCGATTTAAAATTCGAATCTCACTAAATATATTTGTCTATGATTTATCTTAATTTGTGTTGGAAAACTTATAGATCTCGAAAATTAATTGATTTGCACGTAAACTGTCCCGAACGTTCTGATTATCAAATAAAAAAAAGGTCTTTAGCATGAGTAACCACAAAATCGGAATAGATTCTTGACATAATAACATGTATAATCAATGGATAGATTATTGTATATAAACATTTATTAAAATTTAAAAATGGCTGGGAATTTCTGTTAGATAGCAAACACCACTAAAATTGATGCTTAGCCTTTGTTAAGAGTATCAAAAAAAAAAAGTATCAACAAAAACATTTGGGTAAGGTCAAGCTTGCATGACTACCTTAGACATTGCCACACCTAAGGAATATAAATGAATTGGGTATTTTGGATTTTGCGTAATTGCTTGCATCAGCTGGCTTTGCTTTAGATAATTAAGTCAAATATGATATTTGATCAAGCTAATTAATCATTAGTTTATCCATTAATGATGTTTCCAAATTCCAACTTAGTGTGCCACATAATAATACACAATACAACACACTTGATGAACGAGTTCCGAAGATCAAGACAACTCAGATTAAAAAAAAAAACAAAAAAAAAAAACAAAAAACCTGAATTATGAGTATTCTTCTGTGGTTATATTATATTAGATGTGTCAGTGGAGTCGGTGATGCTCTCTACACTTCCAAATTTTCTAAAAATTGATAGAAATTTTGATATTATTTATATAGAAAATGAAAAAATTATCAAAATATGAATTATTTTTTTATTTTCTCATCCAAATTTTAAAAAATAAATTCTTAAAGTATCCGTTAGCTTGATTTTAAGAAATAATATCATGCTAACGAATGTCCTTAAACACTCAATAAAAATTCATTTTATGAAAATTTTGAACTACCGCTTAAAATCTAGATGACACACCGACTCTGACACATCTAATATAATATAACCACAGAAAAATCATATTGTAAAAATTTGCATAGTGCTTTTACCAAAATTAATATTGAGCCGGCTGAGAAATTTAATGTTGCTTTATCTTTCTGAATGGATATAATCACAAGAAATGGATCGATCATGAGTGAGATTGCTAGATAAATCTGTAAACGCTGTGCACATGATTCTCAAAATTTATTAGCAATAATTTAATTTTATTCATGTCGTGCACAAAACTAAACAATTAAAAAAAAAAAAAAAAGTCATCAACGACATATTCATCTTTCTCTCGTCTGATTTTAGATTATCAAAGAGAGAAATCATCTGACGGTAATTTTACAAAAACTCGCCGGAATAAGTCTCCGGGAAAATTCTCTAAAAAATAAAAACAAAATAAAGATAATGTTTTGGTGAACATAAAACAAACGGATCATTGCTCATACGAACAAGTTGAGTAATTTCCTCTCGTCAGATCCATTGAGATACTGATGATCAGCTAATCCACTATCAAAGCACGTAGTGGTGACTGATTCCTCCGAATTCATGGACGGAGTCCCTGGCCTCCGCCGGAATTCCGGCGGAGCTTTGCTTGAAAACCTTGGCGTTAAGCAAAGATCCAGATCTGAGTGTTGCAGCTTTATCCCTGCTGCTGCTGCTGCAGGTTCATCCAGTGTCTTACGTTTAGTTGGTGAGACCTTGGATCTGGAAGTCGAGAATCTACAATGAGTATTTGGAAACGAGCGATCTTTCAACTTGCACATGTCTGTACAAGTCACTTCAGCTTCAGAGACTTCATCGGAAGTTGGTGGTGGGAGTCCACCCCCGTTGAGAAGCTCCGGCACCGGATTTAACGTGCCGCCACGGAGAACAGTTTCCACAGCAGCCTGGCAAACGTGCCAGTTTCCTGTCCACAGAAGTCCTACAGCTCCGTTTACAGGATTCACAGTTCGGCCACAGGCTTCGTATAACAAAGACTGAAACAACGCTGTAATAACAAAAACAAGAACAAGCAGATGAGATATGTATGTATATAAACTATAAAACCCATAGCAAAAGTAAAGCCCTAATGAGATTAAATTACCAGGACGCTGGGATTCGGGGACAGCGGAGATGAAGGACATGAGGCCAGCACGGCCAAAGAACTTAGCGACAAACACAGTAGCGTGACCTTGAGCCTCAGGACTCTCGATCCATTGTATACAAGGACGTAAAATGCACGACTCGCTGCATCCTTTTCGCAGAACTCGGCATCCGTTGCAACTCATGATGATCTCTCGGCTTTCTTGTTTATGTTAAAAGAGAAAAGAAAGCTATTACATTTAACGCAAAGATTTTGATAGTTTTTTTTAAGGTTGTTTGATTGCTTTGGCTCCAAGAAGGGAGAGCAGTGCTTATGCCGACAGCCAAAGTGGAAGGAAGCTTGCTGGGTAAATGATGGAGTGAGATATATATAAACACAAGAGGAAGACTGGAGTTAAACTGAAGCGGGTTCAGTTTTAACCATGGTTAGGTTTATTTGAATAGTGAATTTGTGGTCACTTTGTTTTGTTGGATTAAGTATTTGGGTTAGTGGATTCCTGAGACTTGGGCATAAGCGGCTCCGTGTCTCCGCAAATGGTCGTCGTGCCTCCACCGTTGGATTCTTTTTCTATATATATATATATATATATATATATATATATATTATTTCATGTGGGGTGGATATAAATGACAACATGCCGGGTTGGTGTGAAAATTTTATATGTATCTCATCCAAATGAATCGGGCTCTCTTGGATCCCGGTTATATATAAATTTATCTCTATTTATACGAGATCTTAATATCGAGTAATTTTTTGGTGTAACGGAGGCACGAGTGACGTGGTATCACAAACAAATTAATAAATAACATATATGATTATTTTTGAAAAAAACTAATATTCGATATTATAATTATCAATTAAGATAATCAAGTGTTATTGGATAATATTGATTATTTACTTTAACCTAATTGAATTAATTCAATATTTACATAATGGCTTTGTCGTAATTTCATAATTATCTACACCATTTGAGGATATTATGGTAATAGAAAATATATAACTATATGTGTTTTTGGCTTGATTTAATTTAATAAAATCAAAGTATAAGACATGTAAATAATCCATTAATTAAACTTTTTATCGATTTAATTGGATTAAATCAAGGTGATAGACAAATGTGATTAGTCACACCTAATTATACATATTTTAATTAAAAAATACTTAAGTTTCGCAATAAAT
Source organism: Zanthoxylum bungeanum (assembly GCA_019454045.1). NCBI lineage: Eukaryota > Viridiplantae > Streptophyta > Magnoliopsida > Sapindales > Rutaceae > Zanthoxylum > Zanthoxylum bungeanum. The sequence continues at coordinate 617,778 of SKCR01029740.1, forward strand.
ATCAAGTTTGTGCAAATGTTTTAATCAAGCATGAGAAAGCTAAATACAAGCAAGAATTATAGAAATTAGTCTAAATTAGAGAAGTGTTTAGAAAAGCTTTGTGAGATCTCTATAACATTTCAATTATAAGAAATCAAGATTGAATCTTGGAGTGAAGATTGCCAGCATTTGAATCAGGATTGGATCTTAGACTCGAGCTTGCTAACTTTGGATTCTATCCACAACATTTCAATAATGAGAAAAATATTGGATATTTGAATCAACCTTGTTAGATAAGTTTGATTTTCTCCAAAAGTTATGTTTTTCATTAGTGAGTTTTTCATTAGTAAGACATATATTGATGAATTAAGTATTATATATATAATGTTGAAATTAGGCTAATTAATCGTGTTCGGATGCTTTGGAAGTACAAACACAATATGTTTGTAATTAGGTCAAAATATTTATGTTAGCCATAGACATAAAATTAGAATTTGGAAGTCTAAATAATAGTTTAGAGCTAAGGCTATCATTCGATAATCACTTGGCCACCTTTGGGTGACCTATAATGGTTCACGAGTCACTTCATTATGAGTGTAGGACACAGAAGTGGACGACGTTGTCCAGGCTCGCGGCCCGGTCGGGAGAATAAAATAGAGTCTCCACCCAGTGTGAACTGGAAAATGATTTAAGGCCGCACTCACCCCTCGCAAGGGAAGACCTCAAACTGTTGGGTTCGGAATGGTCCCTTATTTTATGTCACTTGTAATGAACGGATTCATGCAATAATATAACCAAGTCTACACAACATACAAATGCAAGAATAACATATATCTAAGTTTGCATATAACCTATATCTAAGTTTGCATGCATATAAGTAAGTGAAATAAAGACAAGCACACAATCTCATGAACACATTAATTAGATAAATGCGGAAATATAAATAAATGTTAACAGTAAAAGTGTCAATAATGAAATGATATGATTAATTACGTAATGCAAACGAAATGACCAAAGAAGCAAACATGCATGAAATGGGACGAAAAGAAATATGTTCACTGTATGGACATTCGTGTAGCGTTCGAAAACGTGTTCAGAAAGGCTTCTGCTAATGCCCTCCAATCATCTTTGACCTTTCTCTCCAGGCCATGATATCATACCACGGGCGCCCCCTCTAGTGACATCTCGAACATCTTCTGAACCTGACGCTTCGACAGACCCACTGAACTCATCACAGAAACATACTGTCGGAGATGGACCCTCGGATCCACGTTCCCATTGAACTTGGCTATGTCGGACATCTTGAACTGAGAGGGCAGCTGCTCCTCAAAATTCATCGCATCGTAGTCTAACAAATCTTCATGTTTACCCGTCAGCTTACGGGTAACTGACTCTACCTGATCCTTGAGTTTCTGCAATTCTGCCTGAGACCCGGCTACCTTTCCTATATCATACTCTTCCATGTCATCATCGAAAATAGGGATCTCATCACTTACCCCATTCGGAGGCTACTCACGCCTGACATTCTCATTGTTTTCTACTCCCCATGTATGGGCCACTGCCAGACTGGCCACGGCGGTGGCTAAAGCTTGCAACTGCTCAGTAATCTTAGTGATGTTGGTCTCTAATTGGTCCAAGCGGGAAACCTCATTATCTGACTCACTCATGTTTGCTAACTGTTTTTTTACAAGTCTTCAATTTTCTCTAACCCAACAGATATCTATTATGGCTGTTAAAACTGTGAGTTAGCATGATGCGTATATGCGTGCGATGCATGAGATATATAAGATACATGTGGTTATCAACACATAATATATCCCTCCGACTTTATTTCTCCCACACTCGTGGTAAGTCAATTTTTTTCCTAGGTATGGCTTATTTTATGCCCCAATATGAGGTATATAAAATCATTCTCTCTTAGGTTACGGGGTGAACCTTGGCTACCTCGGTCCCTTTCCATCGGTAAAAGACAAACACCGCCTATTTACAACATGGACTAAGCCTATTATGGGATCGTGTCATTGTCTAGAAACGAAGAATTGGGCTTTCGGCAACCGTGGTCATAGGGATGGACTTGGAAGCCTCCAACAGTATGCAAATATGTCGTAACAAGGCGTATCATTTCTGGATAAAAGCCACTGCAGATATCGGACTCATGCTTCTAGTATACTTGGATTGTATTTGGATTTTCAAAGCCCATCAAGGTTTTCATACAAGTTGGCCCATTATCATTTTAAAGCATTCAATCATATTATTGCGAGATGTAAACTTGTCCCAGTTGAAAAAGGCCCAACGGGTTTACACTTTTGCAATAACGTGGCTAAACAACTTCAAATGATAAGGGGCCCAAACACAAAGTGGCCCATCAGCATTTTAGAAACTTTTGGCCCAATTGTCATAAGACACAAACTCGTCCCAGTTTAAATGGCCAAACAAGTTCACATCTCATGACAAGAAGTCCAACTGAATCCAAATGATGATGGTCCCAAACACAAGCATAAATGGATGGCTCTATTGGTCATACAACTATGGATCATATGTGGGTTTATGGGGGTGTAGACAAAAACTCTCATTGGCGAAGGATTGCCCACAACTAGGTCTCCCCACTCAAGGGTTCGAGCGACCAAGCGAGCGCACCTTTTTTATACGCTAAGGTACGTGCCAACGAGTGATGATACATGACTGACTGTCAAATGGATTTCTTATTGAAGATTCCCCAGATGGAGGGTGGAGCAGACTCTCTTAAATACCCAAGCCTCTTAGGCTCTTATCGCATTGGTGACAGGAATAGACAATATCTCCTCCAAATTAGTCCATCACGGTAAGCTTCGGGTAAATGATTATCTAGGTGCCTTCACAGCTTTTCCCTTCATCTATAGAAAGGTAGTGAATGAAGGAAGACATCAAACCATTACCTAGCTTTAATAATGCCTTTAATTAAACCTCTTTCAACCCACGGTAGACACGGTTAACTAAAGCACAAATCACAAACATTACAAGACATTATTTCAGGGCCGATTCTCTATCCCGAGTGGAGTCGCCAGACTGTAGGACACATAATTGGACGACGTTGTCCAGGATCGCGGCCCAGTCGTGAGTACGAGTAGCCCGCGGGAGACTAAACTGGAGAAATAAAATGAAGTCGCCACCCAGTGTGAACTGGGAAATGATTTAAGGCCGCACTCACCCCTCGGAAGAGAATACCTCAAACCGTTGGGTTCAGAATGGTCCCTTACTTATGTCACTTGTAATGAACGGATTCATGCAATAATATAACCAAGTCTACGCAACATACACATGCAAGAATAACATATATCTAATTTTGCATATAACCTATATCTAAGTTTGCATGCATAAAAGTAAGTGAAATAAAGACAAGCACACAATATCATTAACACATTAAGTAGATAAATGCGGAAATATAAATAAATGTTAACAGTAAAAGTGTCAATAATGAAATTATATGATTAATTACGTAATGCAAGAGAAATGACCAAAGAAGCAAACATGCATGAAATGGGACGAAAAGAAATATGTTCAATGTATTGACGTTCGTGTAGCATTCGAAAACGCGTTTGAACGGTAAACAGAATGGATGCGTTCGTGTAGCGTTCGGAAACTCGTTCGAACAATAATGAGACAGAATGTTCATGTTCGTATAGCGTCCGGGAACGCGTTCGAACGGGACAAGACCTGATGCATGGTAAACCAAAATGCATGCGCGTTCGAGTAGCGTTTGTAAACGCGTTCGAACGAAAACAAGACAGAATGCATACGTTCGTGTAGCGTTCGGAAACGCGTTCGAACGGGATTACCAAAGTGGTATCCGAAATGACACAAACACATACGTGAATAAACAAATACATAATATAGGACCTCGTATACCCGATTGAACACATTTCACATTCAATCGAGTGCACTTCGTTCGGCGCGGCAAAACATCGTGGTAAATGTAGCCTTTAGGCATTTCCCTCGAATAGATGACCTTTAATCTACCCTAGTTAGCCCATGCGCATTAAATTATCAATGCATGAATAAACAAATACATAATATATGACCTCGTATACCCGGTTGAACGTATTTCATATTCAATCGAGTGCACTTCGCCCGGGGTGGCAAGATATCGTGGTAAATGTAGCATTTGGGCATTTCCCTCGAATAGATGACCTTTAATCCACCCTAGTTAGCCCATGTGCATTAAATTATCAATGCATGAATAAACAAATAAATAATATGGGACCTTGTATGCCCGATTGAACACATTTCACATTCAATCGAGTGCACTTCGTCCGGCGCGGCAAAACATCGTGGTAAAGGTAACCTTTGGGCATTTCCCTCGAATAGAGGACATTTAATCCACCCTAGTTAGCCCATGCGCATTAAATTATCAATGCATGAATAAATAAATAAATAATATGGGAACTTGTATGCCCGATTGAACACATTTCACATTCAATCGAGTGTACCTCGTCCGGCGCGGAAAAACATCGTGGTAAAGGTAGCCTTTAGGCATTTCCCTCGAATAAAGGACCTTTAATCCACCCTAGTTAGCTCATGCACACTAGAATGCAATGCATGCGTAAATAAAGCGATGATATGCAAATGGCAAATGACATAATAAAATGCGCGGCAAAATATTGTGGTAAAGATAGCCTTTTGGAATTTCCCTCAAATGGATGACCTTTAAACCAACGTAATTAGTCCATGTGCATCAAGTAACAATGCATGAATAAACAAAATGCATAAAAAGATAAATAGCGGGACGATAAGCATAGATTTAAATCACAAAATGAAACACATGCTTGAAAGTCTCTCAAGCGGTACATGGAGTTGTATCCCAAGTACAGACCGCACTACCGTCCAGTCGGATTCGGCTACAGAATTTACGTCTGGGTTTCAATCCGATATACCGCAAGAGATAGCACGCAATCATCAACTCAATGTATGCATGGAATATGATAATGCATGTGATGAAACAACAATAAATAACAGAAACGATAAATAGTAAGCTAAGTGCGAAATATTAAAGGAAAATAAATGACTGAAAATAAATGCGAAATAGTAAAGAGATGTGACCAATGGTTTGGCCGTTTTTAATATAGGGCTTCGCATTCCCGATTGGACATATTTCATGTCCAACAAAGCATGCCGTGTGTAGGCACTGTATTTTTACACATAAGTCCATATGATGAGTCTCATTTTGGAGACACTACCTTTTAAGTCACGGAGGTCACGGAAAACGGACATCGGAATGGGAAATTCAGAATAAACAAGGTTCACTGTTTTCGTTCGTGCTGCGTTCGTGTATGCGTTCGAACGGTAAACAGATTGCAGGCGTTCGTGCCGCGTTCGAGGAGGCGTTCGAACGGTGTCGGTAATTCTGGTTTTGCTGCTAGCCTCACATCAAGCCCAATTCGCCCAAGCCTTGGCCCACACGCCCAAGCCCACTTAAGACACATATTTAACACATGGTGAAATCAAAACAAATCCAAAAATCACATACCAAACATAAAATATAATCATACCTAATCTAAACCAATCAAATATAATCATACCAAGTTAAAACCAATCAACCAATATATTATTCCCAAACTTAAAATATTGTATGCCTAATCAACATAAACTAAATATTCAACCTTCCCTATCTAGCCAAGATTTGTCCCCCCTCAATCTTTGACTTCCCTTATCCAACACCAAATCAAATCCCTCTTTAATTAGCCAAATCTCTTTCCTTGTCAAGCCTAACCCTTTGCCTATAAAAAGAACCATTCACCAACCTTCTCAACCCTAGCTAGCTCATACACATAAGATACAGAACACACAGGAAAATTACAGGAAGAACACACCCAAAAACAGTAAGCAAGAGATACAGAGGAAACGGCAGCTAAACAACAAGGAAACAGCAGCAAAACGGACTCGAAACAGTAGCTTGAGCGTCAAAACAGCGAAGGAAAAGGCAAACCAGTGAACCAGAAAAGTCGCGGAGCTTTACCCCTTCCGATCTTCGTGAAACGCGAGTCCGAGAGACGGCTTAAAAGGTTAGACCTGATGGTACTTTTCACACTCATCTTTATTTGATTTTTGTTATTTATTTTGATCGTATTTTACTTATCCGTTAAATCTCGTTTGTGTATGATGTGTGTTGTGGGTATTGGATGAATGAGAGATATGTCAACTCTCGCGGTATATCGGATGGAAACCCGGACATAAATTTCATAGCCGATTCCGAATGGACGGTAATATGATCTGTACTCGGGACACAACTCCACGTACCGCTTGAGTAAACGGCACCCTCTTTTGTTTTGTGTTGCTTTGGTTTATTTATTTTTCGTCATTTGGATTTTGTATGTCGTTTATGTATGCATGATTCAATCGAGCGCATGGGTTTAGTAAGTGGAATGAAAGATCCCCTTATGGGGAGGGGTTAAAGCCCTTTACCACGATGCTTTGCCGCGCCGGTTGATGTGTGTTCGGTTGAATGCAAGATACGTTCAATCGGGCATAACTAAGTTTGACATTATTGTGTTTAATTCTTTTTATGCATGGTTCAATCAAGCGCATGGGCTTAGTAAGTGGAATGAAAGATCCTCTATGGGGAGGGGTTAAAGCCCTTTACCACGATGCTTTACCGCGCCGGTTGATGTGTGTTCGGTTGGATGTAAGATGTGTTCAATCGGGCATACTTAATTTGATATGATTGTCTTTATGTTTGTATGATGCGATCGAGCGCATGGGCTTAGTAAGTGGAATGAAAGATCCCATATGGGGAAGGGTTAAAGCCATTTACCACGATGCTTTATCGCGCCTCGCATTGTACTATTGGCCATTTATTTATTGCGTCCCATTTCATGCATCAAATCTGTCCCCGTTCGAACGCGTATACGAACGCAATTCGAACGCGCGTGCATTTTTGCCTTATCATGCATCAGGTCTCATTTCCGTTCGAACGTGTTCCCGAACGCCATTCGAACGTGAGCATTCTGTTTCATTTTCGTTCGAACGCGTTAACAAACGCCATACGAACGTGAGCATTCTGTTTCATTTCCGTTCGAACGCGTTTACGAACGCTACTCGAACGAGAACCTTCTGCTTACCGTTCGAACGCGTATACGAACGCTACACGAACGCGAACACACTGAACTGAGACATATTCATCACATGCCATGTATAATTGTTTCTTAGGTGATTTTTTTTATGGAACCACACATAGTCATTCTTATCCTTGTGTACATAATAATGAAAAGCATGTTTATTCCATTAGTTACGTCGTTTGCCTTAGTCTTGATTTAACGCATTACGATTCATATACCTATGCCATGATGACTTTGGAGTATTATTTCTTATGATATATCGGATGGAAACCCAGACATAAATTCCGTAGCCGATTCCGAATGGACGGTAATGCGGTCTGTACTTGGGATACAATTCCACGTATCACTTGGAAAAGTGCTCACATGTATGTTTGTGCGGTTATTATGTATGCTTGTGTTTTTCATGAATATGATATGCTGAATGAAGTTGTATGTTCATTGTTACTTTGAGGTATTTTCAGGCATGTGTTCTTAGATATGAGATATATGTGAAATGTATGTATAAGTGTTATTTTGTACCCGTGAATATAGAAGCATGATATTCTTAGGAATAAGTGTCACTTAAGCCTGATTAAATTATTATGTAAATCC